>OY856411.1:1274953293-1275643293 GCA_963693085.1 Alisma plantago-aquatica
TTAACTGTCAACAAACATATTAGACATAAGGAAGCATATGTAATTTTAGCAATGACACACTGCAGTTGAAGGAGTCAATTTGGTGTTAATTTGGCTAATATGTTCTAGCGGGCTGTATATAAATTAATATTGAGTTCTATTTATTAACCCCAAAAAATCGATTTTCGTTTAAATTTTATTGACATGGATTGAATCTGGATTTGAATAGGTTTGAAAGTAGATGTCCAAATTAAAATTTAGCAAGTTTCAAGTTTTTTTGACAAGGATATGTGTATTCAACATATTGAGTTTTTTATTATGTCATTAAAGAGAAGGAAAAAAATATAAATCAAAGATATATTGTAAATGAGAAAAGATGTACCATTTTATAATTTTATCAATATATTTGATATATTTAATTACAGCACACATGCTTAGCACGTGTTCTCTGGTAGTCTAGTGAAGATAAGATTAGAACTTAAGAGCTTAGAATGCTTTAACAACATATATTAGTTCATTTTCAGTCCCAAGGGTGCTCGATGTTGCTGTATCAATGTAAGATCTAGAGTTAAATGAATAGCAAAACAATAGTAATTCATGAAAAAAAGAAAACACGAAGAAATGAAAAAATGCATTAAATTTGTGTTATTTAGGATTGGCATAATTTCGTCATAACATGCAACCAGGGGTGGATCTTTTGGGGGGGGGGGGCGCTACCGGGGCTCTAGCTCCTCCTCCTGCATTAATTTTTTTTCAATAATATAATTCAAAGTATGAACAAAACATTTTATATAATATAAATATATATATAGTCTCAACTCAAGATTCAAATCATGGAGAACTTATAGTCCGCTTGGTTGGCAGTGCTGTCTGCGGACTTCAGTGTCCGGGTTCGAACTTGGCTGCAGCAATAGCTTTCTAGTTAGCGTCAAATTTCGTAAAACATCACGAAATTCACACATATATACGATGTTTTCAAAGACAGATCAAAAGGTAAAGTGGCCCGATTGGTATATGTTCCCAAGATAGTTCTAGTTGGCGCTGGTTCAACTCTTGATAGTGGTGATTTTTGTTTTTTTATTTTCTCAGCCCCTCTTATGTTAGTTTTCTGGATCCGCCACTGCATGCAACACAGAAAATTCACTTTTAGTACATGGATATTTTAAATTTCATGGAATGTGGTGACTATGGTACAAGGGGATTGATTTTGGTCCATTTAACACTTAACAGGATTTCCCTGCTTAGGCTCTGTTTGATGGTTGAAATAATGGAACTCAAATATGATGCTTTGTGGTTTGTTTTTTATTTAGTAGTGTAAATGTGTAATACGATGTACTTCTGTGAATTGCAAGTACACCGGACTCCTCAATTTGTTCTAAAAGCACGGAAAGCGTACCGCTCCGGATCAGCGAAAGGTCCGCTGTATTTGGCTCGCTGCATATGCATACTTGACTCTCTTCGTGATAAAGGCCATGTTTTTTCGCTGGACACATGTATCACAACCGCAATTGAAGCAGAACAATTGTGGGCGTCATGTGTGAGAGAGCCTCTCTCTCTCTGTCTCCGTCTCTCGATGGGGTCACCAGAATGATTAGTGGATCGTGACCAAAGGCATGCATGATTGTGGATTGTGGCCGAACACTGATAAGGCATGCCAGTAGCGGCGTACAAATAGTATTCCTCAACGATAGTTGCGTATATCAAGCCTCCTATATATTTATCTATGCCATTAGATAAAGTTTAATTAATTTTTCTATACTATTACACCTAACCAAATGGATGAAAATGAAAACAAGGTGTCTCAACTATGTCCAACCAAACAAAACACTAGTACATTGAATTGTATGTTTTTAATCTCCAGATATTCGAAAACGCACTTTACACACCAACTACACCCTACCAACAGGCCCTTAAGTGAAATTCCAAATAACTCTAGATCCACAATCATAAGAACAAAAAAACTTTTCTGATTTTGTTACATATCTTATTATCGTTTAAAGTTCTTTTCTAATTCAAACAAGGCCCATAGGTTTATTAGAAGTCACTTGGATAGAAGTAGATTTTAGAAGTCGGCCCATACATAATTGTGGTTAAATCTGTTCTGGCTGCTGGATTTACTCATGCACTTGCAGCAGCCATCCATTGTAGATTGGAATAAGTTGAACTGTCAACTTTTGTATTGATGTGCGTTGGCGGTTCAGATGAAAATTGACGTGTATCGGCAGTGCTGGTCCATATATTATAGCTGTAGCATCAACTTATCATGATACCTGAGTTCTAATTCAGACTGTCAGTACCCCTTGTTCATCAATCACTACCATTGATGGTGGCTGAGTGAACACTGCTAGTGCTTGTGATGTAACTTCCTAGGCTAAATACATTAAATTTTTTGAGCTATTGTGTTATTACTTTTTGATGATGGCTGAATGTGGAACACTGCTGAATACTAGTTTGAACAAAAAGGAATCCCAGAATCTCGAGTGTCAGTTGTAATGTATAATAATATGGTTGTAAGAAGGCATATTGAGAAAAGAAAAGAAGATTGACAGCTAGCAATGTGGCGGGAATGCTCGGTGATGGTTGGGTTACTTCTCCTTGGCATAGTATGGTAGTAAGTCCTTCCCTTCTTGAATTCAGATCTTGTCGAGGATTTTTGACAATAGACATGCAGCATTGGACATAATCAGCTGTATCTTTGATGATCAGCGCCATTTTTTTTCCTGTGCCTGCTTTGAGCTAGTCTGGAAACCTCTTTTGGAAATGCAAGGTTGTATGGACACTAGAGCGGCTGTTTATGAAGGAGCTTAGATCAAGCTTGGAGAAGAAGGCGATTTGTATTGGTGTAAGATAGATCAATAGGGTGGTTTTCCTTGAGGGAGGTGACAGAGAATGAATGGCGGTAGGCGATATGGGTTGCCTAGGGGATACGGGTTTGCTTTTAATGGTAGATATGAAGAGTACACAACAGAATCACTCCTCAGGATTCCGTTTACCTCTACTGTCCTACTTGAGAAGAGCTTTAACCTAGATAGGATTCTCAGTGTTCAAAAGGAGTTTTTCTTTTCTTCTATTTTGGGCGGTTTTCTCGTGATTCAGCTCTTTGAATATTCTCTGTTTCACTAACTGAATCCGTGTCAGCTGAGCAAAAAAGTCAATAACACATTGTAGTATTTGCCGTCTGAGAATCACTGAACATAGGATAAAAACTATTATGTAAACTGCTATTAGCTAATTTTTGATATATGATGTGTTTTTTGTTTGTTTATTTGTGCCGTTTGAATCTATTCCAAGAGGTTGGATAGCCAAAGATCTAACAAGAAAGTTTTCTATAATGTAGTATAACGTCTGCTATAACATACTAAATAGTTTTATGATGTGAGTTCTAATACAGGTAAATAAGTCACATCTAAGTGCAAATGGATTGCTTCGTAACCATACTTCAGTAACATTTACATTCTTGTACGGACGCTCTGTCCTCGTCTTACATATTTTGAGGTTCTACGTTACTCATCTGTTGGGACTGGGGAGGCATTCCGTGCTCTCTGATCTCACAGTATTCTGAAATTGCTTTTTAATTTATCATCCCTCCTATTAACGTTATGTTATGCAATCACTGTAATTCAATGTTTACCTCAGTGTCCCGGGCATATAACTTTTTGAGGTATTATATCATGAAATATGATTTCATACCTATATGAAAATATTTGCCATCTCTATAACATCCTCTTACTCAGTAACTTGTAATTGACAGAAAAACTTTGTGCAGATAAAGTTGATCGTCCAGTTAGCACAGCGATATATTTTCTACTGCCATCTGGACATGTATCACACCTGCATCGTATCCCATGTGCTGAAACGTGGCACTTCTACACGGGAGAGCCCCTCACGGTCTGTCATCTTCCTTAATATCTAGTCACATGAAAATCTGTTAATTCTTTTCTTTTTTGGTTGACTACCTACCTATATACCTTAGGTTTTTGAGCTCAGCCAGGATGGAGTGATTAAACTGTTTGTCCTTGGTCTGGACATAGAAGCTGGGCAACGGCCTCAGTACACAGTGCCAGCAAATGTATGGTTCGGTTCATTTCCAACAAAGGACCTGGAATCCTATTCTCCAAATGGTGATGCCCTTGTCTTTGCTCCTAAACGAGATCCAGAGGAGCATTACTCTCTCGTTGGATGCACCTGTGCTCCTGCTTTCCAATTTGAGGACTTTGAGCTGGCAACTGCTTCTGATGTCATCCCCCTGGCTCCTCATGCAGAGTCATTTATCCGCTATTTGACACTTAGTAGCTAATGCATACGAAAATATAAAATAAAAGAACAGCCTTATTAGGACCTGTCTGTAGGTTAAGAGTGTTGTATTCTTAGTGAAGGCACAACACAAGGAATCAGTGTTCTATAATGTTGGAATTTTGTTCTTTCTGTGTTATCCTAGTCTGATACGCCGCTTCAATCACTTTTGACAAGAGTTTTATCTGGTCGCAGTAATGTCATTGCAACTCACTAAGTAATTTTTCAATTCCGTTTTATGATTTAGAGTATTTTTCCTAATACCTTCCTCAAGTTTGTCAATAATTCTTATTATCCCATCCATTAATGTGAATTCCTAAAAAGCCCCTCACTTATCTATATTACTAAAAAACCCAGATCTAACTTCCGTTAACCAGAATAGTCATCCTACCAATTTTGTCTATAATCAATTATATTTGAGTTGTATTTAAATACAAATCCTATGGTATGTAATGTATCAAAATATTTACCGATTTAAAATTTGTTAACTACACATTATAAAAATATTTATGTATTACTTATTTCTGTTATTTAATATATGGGTTTCATTCTGGATAATACTGGGTAGTTAACATTTTGGTGAAGCATAGACATAATAAAAATATCTTATATAAAATGTATCTTATAGAGTCAGTGAGTTAGGTAACATTATAAAAGAGGCATAACTTATGTAGAATGATGATATATTTGCATATACATAGCATAATTTTCATATACTTTAGGGTGACAAACAATATTTCTGAACCTGTGAACCCGATTCCATTCAAGTAGAAAAAGATAATCCTGTGCTTTAATTTCGACAATCTGGGTCAGTTTGGATTCCCGCAAAGATGATTGAAATTCATGTTTGTGTTGATTTTCGGTGTTCACATTTATAATCTGAATTGGTTCTAAGTCGGACAATTGGGGCTTAGTCAGACTAGCAAAAAACAAAAAATTAGGCAAAACTCAAATTTTAATGCACCCTATTCCAGTTTTAATTTTAAAAATTCAAATTGGTTCTGGGTTGAATAAGGTGTCCGAGATATGGGTTTGGGTTGGTTGTGGGTTCTGGATTTGGCAATTCAAGTTAGTTTTGGGTTTGAATGGATTTACCGAAATCCCATTCTGGGTCTAACTATTATCAAATTATCTAGTTCGTGTTTTTGACTGAACCAGGCGCAGATTCAAAATGACAACCCTACATATAAGACTTATAGTGATCTGGGATTGAGGCTTAGTTGATGATGATGATGATGATGATGAATGTCTCATTTTGTAATGTTAAGCAAGATGGTTCGAACCCAGCCCGGAACTTGTATTTCAACCGGGTAGACATGTGGTAACATATTAAAATTTCATTAGGTTAGAACCCTGTCATTCATACGTGCTAGTCTAATTTGTAAACTTGTGTTTGACCAACCCGAACAAATTTGTTACTGGTGTTTTCCACCGCTAATTAAATACTAAGCTCAGGATCCGTCCAAGTTAATCAAGTTGTCAAAATTATGATCCAATATCAGTGTTTAGTCCAACATATGGGGCCAGATTTTGTTTTTGAAATATATTATACATCAAGCTTTTTATTCAAGAAGCCGAGTACGCTTCATTTACTTATTATTAAATTTTGACAACCCATATTGAACAAAATCAGAACTTTACTTGAAAACAACACATTTTGATTTAGTTGTTACATACATATTTGAATAATGCATATCTAATGATGTATTAATTTCTATGTATGACGTTGTCTTTAATGTATAACAAAATTTTCATTGAAATACAGCCCACATATTGGAGGAAACAACAAAGAGTGAACGGATAGCAAAAAGAGCTTTTTCCGTTATAGGAAGTTACTTGAGGGGTTTATGGATATGGGATAAGAGGGAGGTTTTAGGAATATGAGATATACGGGAGATGACATGGAATATTGAAAGACTTGAGAGGGTAATGAAAATATATTTCTTTTTTATCTGAAAAGTACAATTCCTATGATGAAAGTAAAATTGGGTGGTTGAACCTATATATCAATAATGCATAATGCCACCGAGATAGCATATTTTTTCTCTAAATTTCTACAGAAGAAGACCTAAGGTGCATTGTTGATTCATGGATAAAGTAATGGAAATAATCTTGTACCGCTTTCCAAAAGTCTTATTTTCAAGTAAATATATTACACAACTTGCTAGTTAATGTCACCACTATTTAGTGTCCTACACAATAGAATATGGTGCAAGATTGAATCGATCTAATTTGAGCAATGAGTTAGACATTTTTGATTTGATTTGAGGAGACACAAACTTGTGAAAACCCATTTATGAAATCTCTAAACCTACTATTACTGGTATGGGAATAGGTTATTTCCTTTTTTGAGTGTGGATGGCTAGTGCTTGTAATATTTTTATAGTTTCTCGATTTAAACACATGTTAATTTTGTCTAGTGAAGCAAGCAATGTTACCTAGACCGGACCAGTGATCGATCCGGTGAGGCTACTGGTTCTAGATCAACCGGTTCGACCTGTGTTTAAACCAGTTCAACCAATAACATCAACAATGCATAACATAATGTTAATATGCTAAAAATATAGACAATATTGGCAAAATATGAATGCGTTCTACTATGATGAAGGTATCAGTAGAGTTCTTAAAATCTAAAATAAAGAAACTCATACATCACAAATGCTAATAATTCATATAAAATATTACTTTAAAATCCAAAGTTCACTAGCACAATACGATTTTAAACGTAACTAGACCCCTTACATCAGGCGGAGTGAAAGTTCTCGTGAGAAATGGGGCTTGGAATATCAGAGCTGTGTTTTTTTTTAATTTGTGTCTATGCCTAAAGGTGGGTCATATGTTGAGAGGTGGGAGGAAATTATAGTCAGCTGAAACAGAAGCTATGGCCAATCAAACTGATGCAACCAGCTAACCGGTGAACCGGTCAGTTGTGACTAGTTGGACTGGCCATCTGAATGATTGGACTGGTATTACCGGTTTATGCAATAACCAAACCGGTAAGCGTGCTGGTTCACGGTCGGACTGAATGGTCCAACCTGATTTTGATAACACGGGAAGTAAGTCTCTTTCTAAGGATTCATTCTCACGAGCCAAAGATATTAATGACGCTATAAACTGAGTGGATCTTCACAATTGCGTCTGGACTCACATACAAAGTGTGGATTCACATGTTTATAATACTGGAAAATGTTTCAGCTCAATACCCATTGTACAATGACGAGTTGTCCCAAACATCAATTGTCTTTTCCTGTTTGCAAGAAAATATTGTTATTTTGTGGTTGAATTTTCTTTGTTCATTTCTTGGCACACGAGGTAGACACTACACCATACCTCTTCCCATGAGGGTACATCAACAATAGGGACGGACACAGTTTGGTTGGGTTTACTAGTGAAACTAAAAAAAGAATTAGATATACTCATTTATGAATTTTTCAAATCGGATCAAAACATTAATTAGCCTGAAAGCAAACCGAATCAAATTGTTAGTAGTCTGGTTCCATTTTATATGATTTCAAATTGATATCTCAGAAGCTATATAGTAGTTTCTTAGACATTTCATGGAAAATCATATATCATCATCTCTGTCAATATCTATGACATAATTTGACTAACTTCAATAAATGTATTATAGCAACTAGAAATTGAAAAATATATAAACTATGTTTAATATTATCCAAATAACTTCAAATAATATGCATCATATTGTTATTTTGTATATTATTATCTGAATTTTTCTATATACACACACACTTTAACATACACAAACTTATTGACTACTATATAATAAAACTAGATAATTAATTTACATATATAACTATATATATCGTTGATATATAAGTATGCATTACTTAGTTGAACTGCACCTTCATGTCAAACCAAAATGTCGTTTAATGGTTTAAGCTTGACTGGACCCAAATGGAACTATTAAGTTCATTTAGATTGTTTAGGTTTTATAGTTTATTTTACTTTTTTACATAAATACTAATTAATAGTGATCATATTGATGGTAAGTTGGGAATCCCCTGCAGACTACTTTATGCAAATTTTCCTATCTACCACTTGTACTATTCACATTCTTTAAGATCTGACTTATGAAATATGTAACTACTTGTACAACTCTCGTTGTTCACTTAATTAACATTCCCCAGAGGTTTTCTTGGCAATTTGTCAAATTAAAGGGAAGAGTGTTGTACATTTTGCTATGCAATTCTTTATTTTTCTGGCATATTTTGGGTTCATATGGCTTCCTTTTCTTAATCTCCTGTTCCCTCTCAATCTTTAACAAGCACCATTTCAACAAGATCTTCAGCCATTTGTCAGATGGTTGTGGTCCTTTGGCCTATTGTACCCTTATTCATTCTTGCTCTTATTTATAAGTTTTTCCTTGATCCTAGATTATCTTTAACCTTCACTAGATATTAATTATTATTTGAGGCTTGAAACTCAAAACTAATTCCATAACACAAAAATATACCATCTTGTTGATTTTTGTACTAGTAATTCTTATTTTTTCTCGTAACTATGTTTGCACCATTAAAAAGATATCAAGGTTCTTGTATCCCTTCTCTTATTTTCTCCTACCTTCCACATGCCTGCATTTCTTTTTCATATTCTTTCTGCTATGAACATGTGACTATTTCTCTCTCCTTCATTAATTCTTTCCATAATCACCACTTGCTATTATTTTTTTGTTTCTATCTCATTGCATTCTACTTTATCCATACCCTTGGAGTTTTTCTTATCTTCATCACTTGTTCTTACATTTTTATATTCTAGATTCCCTTCCCAATCACATCTTCTTAAATTTCTACCCTACACAGTAGCTTTTTCTCTCCTATCATCACATATATTCCATACTCTAAATGACTTCTCACATATGTACTTGTCCAATTGTTGAAAACTAAAAGAAAAGACATCATGATTAATATAACCACACATATCAAAATTTCCTCATGAACTGGCTTTTGTATCTATTTGCTGTCTTTGTGGTGTCATCATGGAAGCATGTTTTTTTGCCTTGCAATGACATTTAGTGACAACAATTTCTCATTATTTCTATTTTCTTTGTTTCCCCCATTGCCTTTATTTGGTTTTGTTCCCACCCACCATTATTTTGCAAATGGCTTATGCTATCACATTGCATATAGATATGTGGATGTTCTCCATGTAAGTAAAGTACCTTATCTACTTTCATAACAGACTCAGAGGGAGATGTTTATGTTGTCTTTGGATCTTTCTCTTTTGGACTTATCTTGTTGTCTACCTATCACATCCTACTCAACTTTGACTACTTCCCAACATGTTTTTAATTGTTTTTGAACACATATATTCCTTGGGATGGAGAACATGGAGGACTTCCAACATACTAGTATTTGTTTAAGTGATCCTCATTTCTGGAAGTATGGTGTTCATGCTTGAGTTGTGCAAAAGTTTTTGATTTCATCCATGATATATAAGTACAACTTTGTCATAATATGTAATGAATAAGCATAATATTAAGAAATCATCTACAAATATAATGATTCAAGCTACTTTGCTATACCTTCAGATTTGTTTAATTTTTTTAGAGAATGACGTTGAACCTCATAGTTCTCTTGAGAAGTTTCACTACACTCAAATTTTTTCATTTCCATATATGGTTCTTACACTTCATAAATTATTTGACCATTTTTTAGTTTGGCTAATTACCCACTTGTACAATAATGCATTTTTTTTATAAACATGCATAGAATTTGCCTCTTTTGGATCAGTTTAAGATTATTTCCCTTATACACACACACACACACACACACACACACACACATATATATATATATATATATATATATATATATACATGAACATATACATTTACATGTATATATATATATATATATATATATATGAACATATACACACATATATATACACATGTATATGTATATATGTGTATATTTATTTAGGGTTTTAATTGTAAACAAGGTTGAATTCCCCCTTAGTATCTATATGTATAACTAATTTAGGGTTTTAATTGATGACAAGGTTAAATTTCACCTTAGTAATAAAACCTAATTAGGTTGGCTTGAAACATACATAGAAATATGTCAATGTTAGGCCTCTATTATGACGATGACATTGAACTAATATGTGATACTCGTTGTCATGGTGGGACATGGTTCAATTTTAAGAACATGGTAACTATTACAACCCCAATTTTTGGGCTTATATGGTTTGAGATACAATTTCTCCAATAAAATGTATGATTATGAAATTGTATGATTTATGTGTAATAAGTGGATTACTTTGATAATGTTTCCTTTAAATGTATGATTTCGTGGATCCTACTGAGTTAGTGAGTCCAATATAATAAAAAGAAAAGAAAAGTTGAATGAAATCAAATAATGCATAAAAGGGAAAAGAGATTAAGGTAATGGTGAGAATCATGTAGAATTATCTAGAAAGTGGTGTGAATGACCTTCATGGATTAGGTTTCAAATTCACTTAGTTAATAATGGTTAAAGGAATCCAAATAAAGGAAATAGAAAGGAAAGAGAGATAAAATATGAATAAATATGCTTTTTTAAGTGATAACTTACATATGAAGAAAAGTCTCTCAAACTTTTGAATTTGAGTCCTAAACTTGGCACATAAGTAGTTTAAGTCATTATGGACTTTCCTCTAAAATTTGGGATTAAAAGGATGCATGGTTTAGGAGATATGACTTTTGTAAGAATTCCTAAAGTGAGAAGGATACCCGAGCAACGTATTAAATGTAATGATTTACATTGGATTTGGGAATCTTGGGCCCAGACCATGATGACATCACGCGAAGTCTTGGCTGTTTGATCAGGGATCTGATGGTGGAGGACTTATCTCCTAGCCACAGAAGAGAGGAACATGGAGTTGAGTTTTCTCGATCAATCTCTTCGCAATCCAAATCATATACGAATCAGGAAACACTTCCAATAGATTCGTGGGGTCAATCCGATTTGATCTACACCAAGTTTCTCAGAGTTTCATTGCCTCTAGGAATTTTGCCTAGTCATGGATTCAGAGGCTTCTCGACAGCCATAAGTGGACCTATAAATACGGGGCCTTGGACCCCCTTCGAAGTGGCGATCATGTTCTTTGACTTCGACCAAATGTCGCGAGTAATGTTGCACTATCAATTCCTATGGATGTCATGGTTACTGCACATGTCATCACAGGGACCCCACTGGAATGTCGGGGAGTCATTTGCTCGTCTCCGATCACCCTCGGGGCAATTGAAGCCACAATTGGCCTCGGAGGAGTATGGCGGTGGTTGCAGAACTTTGACCTGGTGTAAAGGATGAGGGTAGCACAAAGTCAACTATGGAGTTGACCATCCACGGAGGCTTCTTCACAAAGCAGGCTCTTCGCGAGGTTGAAATAAGGGCCGATGGTTTTACCATCATGCCCCTGGCGAGAACACATGCTGAACTCATGGAAGCGGGGCTAAAAGCATCTTTCCCTCTCATCCCGCATGAAGAAGAGGCGAGGCTTGTGTGGGGAAGGCCACCACATGGCCGACAGTGATTCACGGAAGCCCGATCCACATGGAAAAGGAAAAAGGCGGCAATGCTGACGTGGCAGTGTCCCATTGGTTGAAAGGTAATTATCATGCAAAATTCATAATTAATTATTGGTAACTCAGATGATGATAAGTTATATATGAAATTTGATAAAAAAACTACATAGATTTCAATAAAAATATAATAGAAGCCAAAATCTCTTCTCAATTCAAAAAGTATATAAAATTGTCACCTTTAATGTATTAATGAATAAGAAACCCTAATTTTGATGTTAATAAGATTGAGTAAAGTGCTATGGATGATTTAAGTTGATATTAGTCTATTGTTAATAAAAAGGATGTTTAAGATCTAAAAAGAGGATCTTTGTGCTTAATTGGCTATTTTAGGGTTTCATATGTATAAAGTGCATTAATGGGCTTAGAAACCCTAATCTAAGTGATTATGACTCTTAATGAGTTATATTTTGAAAACCTATGTTTGAGACAGAGATATGATGTTCTAAAGTCAATTTGAGATTTAAGACACTTAATGTGGATAATTTGAGTAATTAGGGTTTTTATGAGTAGAAAATATGTTTTAGGATTTGTTGATCTAAAAAGGTAAATATTGAGAAGTAGATCTAAGAAACCCTAAGGAAACCCTAATTCAACCTAGAAACCCTAGAAGGGATTCCCAAGTCAATAAAAGAAGTTTATGATGAGTAAGTAGTAATTAGGTCATACATGATTTTTAGGTTTCAGTTGTGCTTGTATGATTGCCTTGATTGGTTGATTGGACTACCTGATTGGATTGGGACTTTACTTATTTCTTTGAGATCTTCAAATCAGGTATGTGGTTATTTTATGATTACTCACTTTAGTTTCACGGTGATTTTTGAGGATTTATCGATTGCTTGAAAATAACTGTTTGGTTGACTTTATTTCTTACAATCTATAAAGTGACTATGATTATCACAATGTAATTATATATGACTTGCCTAAACTTGTATACCATCTCTGGATGTAGTATTTATGATTTAAGAGGACCAAGCCCCAAAGGGAAGGTCATAAGTGGTCAAGCCCTGGAGGGAAGACCACATGGAACCTGGAGAGGTGACCCATAAAAGGTAGCCTAAAGTCCCTTGCAAGGACTAAACCCTAAGAGAGGGTATCCCAGAGGATGAATAAAAATGGTTGGGAAGTTATAATGAAAATGTAATCTTAGATTGTTAACAACTATTTTTTATGATTATGTTGTTATGAATTATGTGCAAGATATTGGTTGTCACCACATATTAGTATATTCTTTATACCGACTGACATTTTGTTTGTCGACATTTTAGGAATAATTAAAAGAGGACAAATAATAAAGTGATATTTGAAGAATAGAGCTAACTAAAGAGAGGGTGATTTAGTTAGATAGAACTCTACATTAGGTAAAGTTCCAATATCCTATTTTTGAAAGGTATGTGAAAAGTAAATTTTTATCATACTTTAAGCTTAGTCTTTTATAGAATTTATTAATTATTTTTGATTATTTGCAAAACCATTGATCTTGTTTTGGGATAGAGGCTCTAGTTTCTTAGTTTTTCTTAATTGGGGGTTACCAAGGGGTGGGGTCATTACAATTGATATCAGAGCATGGTTTTCCATATAATCTCTAATAATTATTAAAATCTACAAATTCTTTAGAACCCAAGGGAGTTATTAGAGGATTTTCCAAAGGTGGATGTGTTTAAAAAAAGGATCACAATCTGGGGGATGGCAACATTTTCCTCCCCCCACTAGTCAGTTTATGAGGACTCCTGGATTCTGTGTGACTGCTTGGCCGAAATAAGAGGATTTGACTCAAAATAAGATACCTCTAGGTCTTCTCTCATCTATCTTCGTCCCTTCTCTACCCCATTCATTGAATAACTTTAAGATATTAGGGTTTCTCTCTCCCCACCCCTCGTGAGTTCAGGGTAAGAATAATAAGGACTAAGGATTCCTCCACCAAATAATAAAAATCATGTAAGAAAGATGTCATGGACATAAGTCTAAATGATGAACTTAGGCTGATATTAGTTACATGCTTAGGCTGCATGGCCTGTGTTGCTGTGCCCTCAAGAGAACACTGAGGTAAGGCCATCTTGTAGGATGAGGAGGAGAGGGATATCCTTGGAGGAAGAAGACTCCAGGAAGACAAAGAGACCTAATGCATTCTCTGAGGATGATGCTCAACCCAATACCTTAAGCAGTGGATAGAGAAAGAGAAGACACGATGAGTTGGATATCATAGATGACCATGCATGTATGTACGTGGGTTAAACATGCATGATTTACGTAGAGGTTTTGAGTATGCATGAGAAACATAAACTATGAGTGGTTGTTTGACCCAAGTGCCTTTTGGTGACCCGACCTTGGGTGGGTCATGCCTGTTAAGGGTGAGGGATAGTTCCCTCATTGAGAAGGTTAGTGGTGACCATATATAAACCTTAACATGTATATATATATGAGCAGAAAAGAGGCATGCACCTATATAGAAGTGAGTAACAGTAAGGCTAGCAGTAGATTTTAGACCTGAGCCAGAGGGGTTATGCCTGATAGTCTATGAGATAGGCATGTAAAGATTTGGATGTTTTTGGCCGGACATAAGTTTTGATAATATGTTTCACCCTGGTGGGGATAGACGTCTATCCTATCGAGCTTGACCCACCTTTTGAGAGGGAACCTCCAGTGGTAGGACCAGTCATAGGGTTATCTCTAGAAAGAGGCTGAGACTCTGATGAAGAAGGTTGGAAACCTAGACTTTGAGACATGAGGAATCATGATAAGTTTGGTATGGTGTGGCCTAGAATAGATGACCCTGAATAGGTGTATGTGGTTGCCTCATGCACGATCCTTAGAGGCTTGTTGTACCTCGGATGCCTTTAGAGGAACCCAACCCTAGAAAAGAGAAAGAGGCTTCAGGTACAACTATACAAATGATATATGTTGCCTACCTTTTAGGTGTAGGAAGGAGAGTTCCAAAGACCCTGAAGAGGTATGGTATGGTAACAAGTGATGAGGATTCACACCCAGTTGGTTGTCCTGGTGAAGGATTCTAAGGGTTGTTCATGTGGAAGAGGAAGCATATTCCATAGCATGTATAGGTTTGGTTCATGTTGAACAGCTGAGCATGTAGTTTAGATAGCTGATGCATAAGAGGTGAACCTGGGGTTCCTAGACCAAAGAGGGGAAGTGGCAGTACCTGGTGCATATGATGCTCACGAGGCTGATTGAGTTCATAGGAATTAAGCATGACACCCCCATGTGTTAGAGCAAAAGGTAACCCCGCTTGAACTGAGATTAATGAACCCCTCCCTCAAGTTGGTGACGTATGCATGTATGATGTTGGTCCAACCTTGAGGAATGATGGACAAGTATGACTTACCAAGGAATTTGGAATGGTTTAATAGGTTGTCTTCTTGCTATCCATGAGCATAAGTAGCATGATAGGGCTAAGCATATACATGATGATATAAACCTGGGAGTAAGAACGTTTTGTGACCTTTGTTACTATCAAGTGATAGTTTTCTTCCGTCCTGGGAAGGGACCCTTCATGTTAGGGTAAGCACCAACTCTTGTTTAGGTTTGAGGTAACCTCAAGAGGTCACTTATAAAAGCTTAATGAGATAAGTGTAAGAGAACATAATATGAGCATGAATTTATAGACCCATGAGTGACCATCTCTAAGGGGGCATGAGGATATGTTGCCATAGAGGTAATCTGTATGGGGCATGACCGAGGTAGGTAGGTCGCCATGATTCCTATGAAGGGTTGTAAGTTTAACCATGAGCTCCCAGAGAGATGATGGAGATTTAGGTGAGAATTCAAGATTGAGATGTGCTATGATAGAATCCTAAGTCAATACTAAGGTCAAGGAGGAATAAGACTGATGGGAGTAGGAGTTGTCTGTTCCCTGGATGCACAAGACCATAGGGTCGGGAGGTAACAAATACCTTTTCCAGAGGACCATGGGTTAGGAGGTTGACCACCTTCATGTGTTCATGTGGACTAATGAGTAAATGTGAGAGGCATTCCCTAGATGCATAAGGGTAAGATCACTCCAAAAGTAGCGACACCATAGAGACCTTGAGAAAATGGCTAAGGATTGTACATATGAGTGATGTTAAGACCCAGAAGTGATGGGAAGAGTCTTCCCATGGGTGTAGACACATAATGGAGATGTTCATGGTGTGGAATCATGAGAAGTATGTTTCAACTTAGACTGGAAAGTGTAATGGTGATGTGTGATGCACCATCTCTACTCTTTGAACTGGATGAACTCTGTATTTGGACAGTAGTCAAATGCTTATCTCATCTTGTTATGGGTGTGAGAGACAGGAAAAAACACATGCCAAACTAAGGATAAAAGTGATATGAGAGGTATATAATTGAGCTGAAACCTTTTTATGATATTGGAGGATTAAAGGAAATACCATACCCTTTTGAGAGTACATTGGATAGATGGGTTGAAAGCACATATGAACAAAGGTAATATGAGGGCGTACCTACCCAGAGTAAGTTGGAATTTATAAGTTACAAATTTGGGTTTGATAACTGAGGTGTTGGAAGTAAGAGCTTGAAGTTTTCTTGACTCAGATAGACCTAGTCCCAAGATAAGGACGACGAGTGGAGTTTATGAGGGTTATGTCTTCACCATCACCTAGCACATAAGGAAGCTAATGTGGTAAGAGATACTCTTAGTCGACACAACTCATGTATACAACTATCTTGTTTAGCTATTGGAGAGGCTGGAAGTGGTTGCTAGGTGGACCCTACGATCGTTGGAAGATGAAACCTATGTGGATAACATCCAGATACAATCAAACCTATTGGTCGAGTTAGTGGCTGCCCAGTTAGCCTAGAATTTGATGATATGAAAGATTTGTTAAAGGAACCTCAGCTGCACCTCTCAGGAAAAGTAGGTGGTGAAATCCATTACTAGAGTGTTTTAGGGTTTCTGAGGTTTCACCCTTGAAGAATCATGTCATGCAAGAGGCTCATGATTCAAAGTACATTGTACACCCTGGTATTACCAAGATGGTTGAGGTTTGCAGTGGTACCTTGAAGGCATGGAATGAAGAAGGATATCGAGGTGCATGTGGCCAGTTGCCATACATGCCAAAGGGTGAAGGCTGAACACCAGTAACCCAGTGGATCACTACAAATGATAAGGAGTTCCCGAGAGGAAATGGGAGTAGATCACCCTAGACCTTGTGGTGAGTCTCCCTTGAACCAAGAGAGGCCATGATGCAATATGGGTTATGGCAGATCGCCTTACCAAGTTGGCACTTTTCCTTGCCTTAGAGACCATTTCCAATATGGTAGATCTAGTTGAACTAGATATAGGAGAGCGGTGGTTTGACTGCATAATGATTCGAGTTCAAGTGTTCTTGAGCATGGCTTTAAGTTTGCTTCCATGTTGTGGAAGTAAGTACGTCAAGAACTTGATATTAGATTGAAGTTTAAGTACAACATATCACCCCTGACTGATGGACAGTTAAGAGAATATGATCCAAACTTTAGAAGGTCTGATGAGAGCATGTGTGCTTGTTCGGGGTGGATCGTGGGAGCGATACTTCCCCTTAGTCGAGTTTGCGTATAACAACAACTACCAAGCCAATATCGTGATATATGAAGATCTATAAGGGAGGCTGTGTCGGTCACTGCTTCATTAGGGTGATGTTGGTGAGAGGACCTTGTGAAGGTCAGAGAAACCACAGTGTATGTAGATGAAGTCACTTTGATCGAGTAATGGCTGAAGAAAGCCCATGATCGAAAGGAGTCACGTACTGATGCGAAGCAGATTGACTTGCAGTTCACTGTGGGCGAGCATGTGTTTGAAAATCCGACCCCTCCGAGCTATAGATAAGATTAGAGTAAAGCTCAGTCCCCGATACATGGGCCCATTTGAGGTTTTGGAACAAATTGGTGGAGCTGCTTTTGTTTAGCCTTACCCCCTCAGGATAATACGATGTATGATGTGTTCCATGCATCCGATCTAGAGCACTATGTGATGTACCCGAACCATGTGTTGAGCATTGATCCTATTGACCTCCAAGGGAGGCTGACCCTGAGTCACATGTGAGGATACAAGATACCAGGTGAGAGAGCTCAGGAGTAAAGAATAGAGATGATGAAGGTTCTTTGGAAGCACCATGGAGAGGATGAAGCCACATGAGAGTTGATGATGGACATGGGAAGGTCTTACCCTGAATTGTTTGTATGTTTGGTGGAATTTTGAGGGAAAAATTCCTATAAGAGGGGAAGGATGTTACAACCCCAATTTTTGGGCTTATATGGTTTTAAATACAATTTCTCCAATAAAATGTATGATTATGAAATTGTATGATTTATGTGTAATAAGTGGATTACTTTGTTAATGTTTCCTTTAAATGTGTGATTTTGTGGATCCTACTGAGTTAGTGAGTCCAATATAATAAAAAGGAAAGAAAAGTTGAATGAAATCAAATAATGCATAAAAGGGAAAAGAGATTAAGATAATGATGAGAATCATGTAGAATTCTCTAGAAAGGGGTTTGAATGACCTTCATGGATTAGGTTTCAAATCGACTTGGTAAATAATGGTAAAAGGAATCCAAATAAAGGAAATAGAAAGGAAAGATAGAAAATATGAATAAAATATGCCTTTTTAAGTGATAACTTGCATATGAAGTAAAGTCTCTCATACTTTCGAATTTAAGTCCCAAACTTGGTACATAAGTAGTTCAAGTCATTATGGACTTTCCTCTAAAATCTAGGATTAAAAGGATGGATGGTTTAGGAGATACAATTTTTCTAATAATTCCTAAAGTGAGAGGGATACCCGAGCAATGTATTAAATGTAACGATTTACATTTGATTTGAGAATATTGGGCCTGGCCCATGATGACGTCATGTGAAGTCTTGGCCGTTTGATCAGGGATCTGATGATGGAGGACTTATCTCCTAACCACAGAAGGGAGGAACATGGAGCTAAGTTTTCCCGATCAAACTATTTGCAATCCAAATCATATCCGAATTAGGAAACACTTCCAATAGATTCGGGGGATCAATATGAGTTGATCTACCCCAAGTTTCTTGGAGTTTCATTGCCTCTAGGAATTTTTCCTAATCCAGGATTCAGAGGCTTCTCGAAAGCCATAAGTGGACCTATAAATACGGGGCCTTGGACCCCCTCTGAAGTGGCGATCAGGTTCTTTGACTTCGACCGAGTGCCATGAGAAATGTTGCACTATCAATTCCTATGGGTGTCGTGGTTACTACACCTGTCATCGCATGGACCCCATCAGAATTTTGGGGAGTCGTTCGCTCATCTCCAATCACCCTCGGGGCAATTGAAGCCACAGTTGGCTTTGAAGGAGTATGGCGGTGGTTGCAGAACTTTCACCTGGTGAAAAGGATGAGGGTAGCACATAGTCAACTAGGAGTTGACTATCCATGAAAGTTGCTTCTCAAAGTAGGCTCTTCATGAGGTTGAAGATAAGGGCCGATGATTTTACCATCATGCCCTTGGAGAGAACATGTGCTGAACTCATGGAAGAGGGGCTAAATGCATCTTTACCTCTCATCCCGCGTGAGGAAGAGGCGAGGCTCATGTAGGGCAGGCCGCCACATGGCCGACAGTGGTTCACAGAAGCCCGATCCACGTGGAAAAGGTAAAGAGGCCGTAATTCTAACGTGGAAATGTCCCATTGGTTGAAAGGTAATTATCTTGCAAAATTCATAATTAATTATTGGTAACTTAGATGATAATAAGTTATATATGAAAGTTGATAAAAAACTATGCAGATTTCAATAAAAATATAATATAAGACTAAATCTGTTATCAATTCAAAAAGTATATAAAATTGTCACCTTTAATGAATTTATAAATAAGAAACCCAAATTTTGATGTTAATAAGATTGAGTAAAGTGCTATGGATGATTTAAATTGATATTATCCTATTGTTAATGAATAGGATGTTTAAGATCTAAAAAGAGGATCTTTGTGCTTAATTGGCTAATTTAGGGTTTCATATGTATTTAGCATTAATGGGCTTAGAAACCCAAATCTAAATGATTATGACTTTTAATGAGTTATATTTTGAAAACCTATGTATGAGACAGAGATATGATGTTCTAAAGTCAATTTGAGATTTAAGACCCTTAATGTAGATATTTTGAGTAATTAGGATTTTTATGAGTAGAAAAGATGTTTTAGGGTTTGTTGACCTAAAAAGGTAAACATTGAGAAGTAGTTCTAAGAAACCCTAATTCAACTTAGAAACCCTAGAAGGGATTCCCAATCCAATAAAAGGATTTTATGATGAGTAAATAGTAATTAGGTCATACATGCTTTTCAGGATTCAGTTGTGCTTGTGTGATTGGCTTGATTAGTTGATTGGACTACCAGATTGGATTGAGACTTTACTTATTTCTTTGAGATCTTCAAATCAAATATGTGGTTATGTTATGATTACTCGCTTTAGTTTCATGGAACTTTCTGAGGATTTATCGATTGCTTGAAAATAACTATTTGGATGACTTTATTTCTTGCAATCTATAAAGTGACTATAATTATCACAATGTAATTATATATGACTTGCCCGAACCTACATACCATCTCTAGATGCAATATTTATGATTTAAGAGGACCAAGCCCTAGAGGGAAGGTCATAAGTGATCAAGCCCTTGAGGGAAGACCACATGGCACCCGTAGAGGTGACCCATAAGGTACCAAGCTTAGGATGGAGAAGGTAGCCTAAAGTCCCTAGCAAGGACTAAACCCAAAGAGAGGGTATCCCAGAGGATGAGTAAAAATGATTGGGAAGTTATAATGAAAATGTAATCTTGGATTGTTAACAACTATTTGTTATGATTAGGTTGTTATGAATTATGTGCAATATATTAGTTTTCATCACATACCAATATATTCTTTATACTGACCGACATTTTGTTTGTCAGTGTTTTAGGAATAGTTGAAAGAGTAAAAATAGTACGTGATATTTGAAGAATAGATCTAATTAAAGAAAGGAGGAGTTAGTTAGATAGAACTCTACATTGGGTAAAGTTCCAATTCCTATTTTTAAAGTTATGTGAAAAGTAATTTTTTATCCTTCTTTAAGATTAGTATTTAGTAGAATTTATTAATTATTTATTATTTGCAAACCATTGATCCTATTTTGGGATAGCAACTTTAGCTTCTTGGTTTTCCTTAATTGGGGATTACCAAGGGATGGGGTCATTACAATAACTTACAAACTATTTTCATTTGGCAAAAAGTGACCACGATCATTGTTATTTAAATAAAATCTAGTTCTAGATCTTGAATTGGTATTTTTTACAAATGAGGTCATCCAGTGGTGGGCCTAGGGTTGCATTTGGTAAGATGGAAACCTTGAGGAAAAAGCTACAAATTTCCCAACAAAGATTCCTAGAAATGGATAAAAAATAGAAACTACCCCCAATTGTTCTACCTAAACATGCAATAGAACAAATAACGGTGATTGACTAGGATCCATGGAAGATGGACTAAAGCTAGGCTGTGCAATGTTCTCCTATAACTCTCGGTGCTAGGCTATCTCATAGCTTTTCAGCCTCAAAGGATCCTACCAACTCATCATCAGACCATGTTGGTCATGGTGATTGATATTTTAGGTTAGTTATATGGTGCCATGTGCACTATGATTTCCTATCAGCCCCTTCTTATCCACCCTCCACCTTTGTTGAGGTATCCAAAACCTCAACATAGATTTGCACCTCTCTCTTTTCACACTCTTCTTCCCATCAGGATTTCTTTCTACCATAGATGGGGGTTTTGGGATTCAAAACTTTTTTGAATCAAGGAAATCTTGAGTTGAGTTCACAAACTCTTTGTGGGTCATACCCAACACGAGGATTCCCAACCCTACCACACCTCATATGCAACATTCACCACCTTCATTGGAGGTCTTCGCCATATAGATTCCAAGTTTGATCTAGGGTCTTGGCTTGAGACCCTACAACCTGTGTCAACCCTCATTGAGATCCAATAGAGTTAAGATGGTCTTCAACTAGGCCTATAGAGAGGCTTTCCAAAAAGAACTCCCTCATCACTATCCTTCCTAGCATTGACAACCTCTTCCACAAAGAAGGAAACCTTATTTCTAAAAAGTTAAGTTATATGGGTCTCGAGTCAATGTAGAACCACCCAGAGCTCGGTACGTTATTTATGGGGACTGAGCTTTAGGTTCACACATAAAAGAAAAGAAGTGTGTGTGGTAGAGAAAGTCCCAACAATTTGGTTTGTGTGAGGTATAGAAAGAGTTAACGGCACACAAAGACCAAACACTATAAGACAACTCATCAAGATGGGTCAAGTGATAATAAGAAAACTTGTAGTAAATGTTTTAAACCTTGATTTTAATACATTAAACCTATAAATCAATAGATAAAATGATATAATATGAATACTTATGTTTATATTGATATGTGAATGATTTATTTTTGATTTGTTCATATAAATGGTTTTTCATCTTAAATATCATCACATATTTTGGTGTGTAGGGTTTCTTAAGTAATAAATCATGCACATGGGTAACCCCAATGAAGGGACCCATTATAGACCCTTGGTTGTGCCCCTTGAAAAATATTATCTTGTCAACAAGATTGACCCACTATGAGATTTAAATGCCCCCCTCATGAGTGGGTAGCTGGGGTAGAACGCTTATTCTACTAAGATGAGTCAAAAGTGGTTATGTTTGGGGTGGTTATCTCATTAACAGAAAATTACATCAAAGCATAACATATATATATATATATATATATATATATATATATATATATATATATATGAGAAAATAAATATTACTATTTTACTATCTAGGTTAATACACAAATAAGATTTGTATCTTAATGCTACTATTTTACTATCTAGGTTAATACACAAAATAAGATTTGTATCTTAATGCTTAAATTTTAGACAGACATATTCCTAATGGAATTTCCCCCAATATAAATATGGAAAATGATACTATATACTTAAATAAATGATAATATCATATACCTACTATCTCATGACTCTAAGATAATGCTCTGAGCCCATACTTTCCTATGGTACCCTAAAAATGTAGAAAACTCTAATTTCCAAGACTTTATGCTCTTAATAAAGCTATTAGTGGAAACACTAGTTGGTAGAAACACATCCTAGTTTTTGGGAACTTTATAAGGAAAGGGCATGTGGGATCTAGGGAAAGAATAAAAGTTCTTATATTAATAGGGTTCTCTTCTTGAAGCATCCCACCCTCTTTAAGTCATGTATTAATATGTGTTTTTCTCTTTTGTTTGATATGCATGTGAAACAAGTTACCCTTGGCCCTTAACTTAGACAGAAGTTTGTGAAATTGAGATTCTTTGAGTTGAAGAGATATGTGGGCACCTTCTATTGTCTATGTATGCTTTTCATGATTTTCTTGATTGGGATTGGATCTGTTTAATATATTATTTATGATCTTAATATTTCTATATTGACTATAATGTTTCTACTATTTCAATTCATCTACAAAAAAGTATGACGTGGTCCTTTTTCATGGTTGGGTCCCATTAACACCCCATTTTTATCATTCGATAGAAAATCATGCTTAAATATTATTTCTTAGGATAATGATGGAGTCCATCCCACTTTTTACATTTTCATATTTTTTTGTCAATTTAATGAATCCATTTTCACCCACTTAAATCCAGTTCAGGGCTTTCTACAAAGAAACCTTCTTTCAAACTAAAAGTGCAATTCGTCCTTCAATTCTGCCTTAAATAGGCTATTTTCACAAGTTGCTCAGTTCAATTGTCTAGAATTAAATATTCCCTTTCCAACTTTTTTTCTTGAAAAAATTGAGAGATAACTCTGACTCATCTTTTTATGTGCAATTATCCTTCAATTCTACTTTAAATAGGCTATTCATCACCAATTTCTCACTTGATTTGTCTGACATAGAATATTTCCTTCTATCAATGATTTTTCTAGAAAAATCTGAGAGAGGACTCTGACTTATCTTTTTGTACAAGTTTGTCCGATTTTAACCAGAACATTCCTAACAGGAGACTACCTTTTTCCACCCCGAGATACCAGTTGGATCACAACCATCTGCCATGTGACACATGCATATCATCTCCATCTGTGTGCCCTTCCACTGGACACATCGTGGTGATCTACCACCTCTTCTAGAAGGTTCTATCCAGAACCCCAAACCCTAAAATCCACCTATAAATGTACCCCAAGACCCAATGTATTCCAGTCCCCTCCCATCTCTCCTAAAGCTAGAGAAATAACTACCTCTCCCTTCTATTTTCTACTTATGATCAGAGGATCCTTCCTCTGACACAAACTACTTCGCTAATGCTAGTAGGATACATAACAATAATAGTTTCTTTTTCTATTATACCCATATCAGTAATTGTTGCTTACTTTGATCTATTCATAACTGTTTATATATACATGCTCTTTCTCAACGATCTAATCTTACTCTACTGAATCTCTCTCTTCCTATGCATCGATCCCAACTACCAATGAGGGATCTCTCCCATGGGAGGTTCTAATAAAATTGGGACCACAATACACCTAAAAACTAAGACATTTAGGGCTATGTTGGGAAAGCCACATACACCACCAACCTTGAAAGGTTCACCAACAATAAAAATCACCTTTTTTATCATTTTTACAACCATTTTCCTTAACAACAACCTCGATCAACACTATTTTTATTTGAGATGACTAAAAAGATTACAATACCGTTCATCAGACAAGAGGGGGTGCCCTTCCCTACTCATAAGAAGATCGCCATATATGATCTCTACATTAATGCATACCTTTCTTATCCACCCTTGGGTGGAGTCAAAATCAAGATTTTATGTATTTTTCCACTGATTTAGGTGCCTATCTTTATTTCCCCTAGTTTTACATAGAAAATCACTGTCGACTCTGAGATTTATTGATTTGTCATTTTCTCCTTTATTTTATGTTGTTTCCACGACCGTAGGATCCATTGATTTTTTTGGGCCGGATACGACAGATTAGCGACTCTACTGTGGAGTTGTCAAACGATCTGAGTTGCATTTTCCTTTTTTTCCATCTCATATTTTGTCCATCGACCGAGCTCATGTTTTTGTTCCTTCTAGTTTTTGCTAAAATCAAAGTTTATCCAAAATTATTTTTAAACTGTGCATCGTCGCAATCTTTACATAAAAATTTTCGAAAAAAACTACCATTTTTTTCCTAAAAAGTATTCTACCAGCAAAAAGATTTTTTTTTTCTTTTTCACCTCCTTTTTTTTGGATAAAAAGAAACAGAATACTCTATTCGCTAGAAAAAAATATATGAGTTCAACATGTCTCGAACGGATCTGAGCTCCAAGTACAACAATTGAGCATCCTTTCCCCTTGGAAACGATGATAAGTAGAAAGAGTCAGAAAGGTCAAGCCGCACGTGCCCTAGATATGACTTGCAATAAAATTTCTAAACACTTCACTACCTTGCATTAACTGAAATAACTGATATAATATGATGATCTGAATCCAATGCAACAATAAAATGAAGAAGCACAAGATAGCCTTTTGTTTCCACTTTTCTTCCACCATTTCATATCTTTTGACCATATGATATATATATATATATATATATATATATATAGACACACACACACACACACAAACACACACACACATATGCCAAACCCTAAATTCGGGATGGCATCGCTTCCCTCAAAAGCAAAGAAAAAAATATATTTCCTCTTCATTCTTCTTCTACAGACATGACGTGAATTAAAGAGGCCAAAGAGCCCAAAGAAAACACGCGGTCAGTGTAACTGCAACCAATAAAAGTCTTGAGTCGAATAAAGGAGAGATAAATAAAATAATTGAATCCCAAATAAGGTCTTAAGTTGAATAGAGGAGAGTCTAGGAAAATATGTTTATGCCATGAATTCCTCTCCCCCTCTCATCCAAATTTTATACCCATGAGACTTATCAAAACTCTCCCCAAAAATAGCAAATCAGCCCTGACCTATGCTCTCTCCATCTTGCACAGATAGATCAATCATATTATTAAGATAAAACCAATTCTTTGAAGGTTCTAGAGTTTAGAGAATGAAGAACAAGCCCTCAGGGGATATCCAAGTGTATCTATGTGACCCCAAAGGACTAGGTTGCTTGATCACATTTGGTGGAAGGGGATCACAAAGTGTGCTTAGTTGGGAGAGGAAGCCTGGATCTTAGTATTAATTGTTTGTCTCCCTTTTTATTATTGCTTTACTCGAGATGAGAAAAGATCAAAGTTCGGGGTATTTTGATGAGTATATTTATACCCATCTTTTCATACAGTTTTATCCTCTTTTTAAGGGTTGTGGCATTTTTATTCCTTAATTTCAGTCTTAGATTTACTTAAGTGCAGTTATCTTCCCTTTTCTAGACTTTAATGCATTTTATATACTTTTCACGTAGAAACACCCAAATATATACTTCCTTTCCTAGAAGGACAATCAATCCCTCAAGATGACACTCCTCAAGGGAAGGGAGGCCCCAGAATATTTCTAGTGTTCACCTTCCAATTACCCAATCAGACGATCAAAAATTGCCAGTCACCTGACTTGAGCTGCTCTCTACCTGGAGTCCCCCAGGTTCTTCCATATTGACACACGCTCTCCACATCTATCTTACCCCAATTTAACCCACACTGGTTTTCTAGAGAGTCGGATATGAGGTCTAGATTGAGTAACCCATGCGAGTCACCTATTGGATCAAGTGCATAACATGCAATTAGCTGCCTTTGATCACATGTATCTAACATTAGGGTTTCAACAACAAGGAATTCATATATAAAAGGGAACCCTTGTCATCCATTCTAAGGGTCTCTAATCGGTTATATAAGCCACAACTACGCAACACAAACCCAAACGAGGAGCAAGGAGGCGGCAACAATAGTGAAGAGACTGGGCTTCCTACACCACACATCATAGGCCACTCTATCATTCTTTCTATCTTTTCACTATAGTCTCTCACCATGAGCGATAAGACGTTTGTGCTGGGGTATGGGGAATAGCCCCAACAGCCCATATTTCATCCTAGGTTGTACTTAAACTCATCAATACTATTTCTAAATAAAGTATCATTCTACTTATCTCCTTGCCTTGCAAATTGATCACTTGCTTTGCATGCATGTTATAATTGTGGATGTGCATGTTTCTGTAATCATGATTAGAATTTTGGAATGATCATGTTAATCCCCTGAAGTGTCAGGAAGGGATAGTGAGGTGATTGGATTGTGATATGCTAACATGTCGAGACTGGTCGTCCATAGTTAGGGAGTCTGATCGGATGAGCTAGGAGCTTAGGCTGAGTCTGGTCAGTTTCAAGGGAGTTTCATCCATGCAATGATCTGTATCCCATAAGGGTGCAATACCTAAGCCTCTATTTAATAAACTATTATTTAAGAGTTATAACTTTCTAGTATAATTAAGCAGGGTTTGGTAATCGAGACCCCATGCTCTAGTCCTTTTATCATCTTTTAATTACTTTCTTAATCTTTTTTGCTTTTCAAAAACAATTTAGTTTAATAAATTAATCAATTTTATTAGTGATATATATTACTCCTAAATACTCCTAAATATATATAACTACTTAAAAAGATTGTCCTTTGGGTTCGATCCTTAAGTATACTGCAATAAGGCTTCTGTTCGTGTAGATTGGGGAATTAGTGCACAACGTTTAATTAAACCTAGGGTAGTTTCTCTTAGGGTTTTTATTGGTGAGACGTTTGGAGCCCCATAATTTACTTAAGAAACTAAGCCCCAAACTTAAATTAAACAAGTACGTTTAGCAATTAAACCAAGTGAGGGGTCTTACACAAATGCTTTGCTATTTCATCAAATCAAATATTCTTACTCCGAGAAGCTTGCTTCAATCCATAGATTGACCATTATAGCTTACAAACTTTATTGGCTTCCATTAGATTTATAAACCCTCTGGTTTTATTGTGTATACATCCTCTAGAAAATTTCCATTGAGAAATACAATTTTAACATCCATATGCCAAATCTCATAGTCATAATAAGCTGCAATGTCAAGCATGATCTTGATAGATTTAACCATGACAATTGGAGAAAAAGTTTTATCATTGTCAACACCTTGAACTTGTCTAAAAACCCTTTCAAACAATTGGACTTTATAGGTTTTTACATTACCATCCATGCCACTCTTCTTCTTGATGACCCACTTGCACACTATGGGTTTTATCCCTTTTGGTGGATCCACCAAGGTACATACCTTGTTGGTGTATGTGAGAATCTGTCACACAAAGCGAGATTACTAAAAACCTAAACACGATCAAATACTAATAAAACACATCACTAAAAAGAGGGATAATTAAAATCAATTAAATTTTCACAATTTTTAACAACATTAGCATAAAAGCCCAACATCTCAGATTATTTCATAAATCATATAAAAAATATCTTACAAAGGCTTTGTGTCATCAACCACAACATATACACAAGAGATAGAATCAATATGTACAACATTAGAATACTAAGAAAGCTCGAGTCAATAAAACACTATATTCAAAACATTCCCGCCCGAACCTGAGAGTACATGGACGACTCTAGGTCATACTAGACATCTAAATAACTATCCATCTATGATCCATCACATCAGCTCCTCCTCACTGCCATAGGTCTGCTACTTCTACTAGTGATCACCTAAAAATATTATGGTGACCCACGGGTGAGACCCATGTCCCAGTAAGAGATATAACTCATGACAACACTTATTGATTACAACATGTTATGTTATTAAACATGTTAAGTAGATTAAGTAGATTAAATAGATAGACAGATAAAGCACCATAATAAAACTATTAATCATAATGGCTTGTTAAGAGCAATTCTACTTAGAGTCTTAGAAGCTAGCATTATTCTCAATTATTAGATTTAGCCATTACTATGAGCATGTTGTTAACAACATGAGTATATTTGAATAGTACGAACATGTCTCACAATATAGCATGTCTACAACATAGGCATCTCTAATAGCATAACACATCTTAACAATCTAATACGTCCAATAGGATAAACATATCTACATCATGTGTAGAGCTAACGACCTAAGCATTCTTATCAGCATGAGCATGATTAGCAGAATGAGAATATCTAACTACATTGTCATGACTAACATCATAAGCAATTCTAACAACTTAAGCATAATTAACAATATAGGCATGATTGACATTATAAACATTGTTAATAACATGAGGTAACTAGCATCATAAATATAATAAACAATATTAGTATACCTAACTACATAAGCATGGCTATTTCTCTTATTGTAAAATACATCATCTATATGTCAAAAGAGCAAACAAGGGTTATCGTCCAATGCAAAGCAATGTGTATAACCCTAACAGATATACTACACGATTGGATTATGACTTTTTTAGCCCTAGGGAGAGTGAGGTATACCACTCAAACTCCAACTGACCATTACTAAGTCAAAATCAGTTCCGTACAAGATCTAGGAGTACCGACATCCTAAGATCTCATCCACCCCAGGCAAGTACAGGTCCACCATAGTGACACATAAGGTCAAGCTGCAAAATAGCCTAGTCCGCCCTTGGTTATAGGTCACCGCACTAGTGAAAGCTAAGTTATGACTGCATCCTCACTTATTTCGAGGTATGACAACAACCATCCTCAAAACATATCATATATACTGAATCCATCATCTGAGATACAACCTCGACCATTCTACTTACAGGGTATGACCACATCCACCCCTGTGAATATGCATATACTCAACAATATATGACTTTGAACTTCCATTAAAGGAATGCTCGTTTCACCATCCAACAAGTCCTGACACTAGAATGGATCTACGACATATGGCACTACATGATTAAGGTTTCACTTTGATTAGTTAAGTGGATTGAGTGAATTAAGGCTGAATCAAACAAGTGGCCATACAAATCCTAATTTATTTCTAGCAAGCATTTGTTTTATAACAACTCCAGTAAATATAAAACATATAAGACATATTCCTTATTACAACACCACATGATACTATTTCATTTCCATTCATGACTCTACTCATCGTCACACCAACACATGATATAAATCCTTATCACATTATCCCAGGGGTACCAACCCTTATCACATCATGGAGAGAATCACACCTCCAGTAGGGTTCAATCATGCCCAAAGGTCATTAAGACCATCATATTCTTGTACAAGAACATCATTATCTTTCCTTGCCTCATTAACATTCAACTACCATCACATACATGTAACATATAATGTTCAGCTTAACATTTCACATAACAACAAATTAGAGTTAAAACGATGTGGAGAGAGAAAGTACTCCATCATTATACTAAATGCACAAGGAAACTATGCAACATACTTGTGTTCTTAAATTAGATTAAGGTTCAACAACTTAACCAATTTAGGGTTTCCAAAATAGAAATTATATGTAATCCCTAGTTCTTATTATCCCCAACAAATCTTAGAAATAAGGGAATTCCTTTATTATAACAATATGCAAGGGAACTAGGTATAATTATCCACCATCATTTAATTGTACTAGGATTAGAGTTAACAATGCAAGTTAGCTTAACATTGTGAATCAACACTTTACAACAATCTTAGGTTCATATCTATTTGAGGGCAAAGGTAAAACTATCAACTCATGGGGCTGAAAACCATTAATACTAACTCATCCAATCCCCAACATCAGGTGCAATAAACACAACCTATCCAATCCTAGACCACACATCAAACCATCAGATTCAAGGAAATCAAAACCATTGCATTGTGTATATGAATCACCATTGTTGAAGCACTATTGCATATAACATAATCATCAGATGCATGAAACGTAAAACCTTGAGACATTCATCTTAGAAAACCATTGAGTTATGACTTTGAAAAACCATGTATCACCATCGGGTGTGAGCCCTAAACTCACCATCAGATTCATGAGAAAGGAAACCCATCAAATTAGATATTAGTGAAACCATCGTTTGTCTTAGCCAAGCAAACCATCGATTGAGAAACTAAATGAACCATCAATCTAATACTTAGAGAAAACAGTCCACGACCTCTTAGGATAACCATCAGTTGTGAACCTAAAGAGTATCATTGATCTAAAACTTGGATAAATAAGCAAATAAGCAATTATGATAGCCATTGATTGTGAATCTAGTGAGATCATCAAATCAGCCATTGCAACAGCATTAAAACCATCAGTTGAGAGAGGAAACAAAACCATGATTTTTAAGCATAAAAGAAGATCGAAAGAAGCAACTAAGAAACCTACGTTTGGCACAAGAAGCCCAATCACCAACTTATGGAAACAAGAGAAAAATCAGCTCAAATCATTCAAGAGAAACCATCATTTGAGAGAGAAATAAGACCATCGACATGAGCCACTTGGGAGAGAATCATGACATTCATTTCTCAAACATAAGAGAGTCCAAAACAGAAGATAAATCCAAACCATTAATTGGAACAAAACATTTGAACCATACAACATAAAAACCAACTATCAGATTGAAACACAAAGAAGGAAAAGTCTGCTCAAAACCCTAGGAAGAACCATCGTTCATGGGGCTTAAGATAATAATCATTAATACAATGAAAAAGACAATATAATTAGCATTTCTTGAGACATCGATTGTTACGACCCCACCTCCCGATAACCCCCAATTAAGGGAGATCGAGAGGTCGAACCGCACCCATAACTTCCGGATCAAAGGTTCAACAATTAACCAAGAATAATTATCAAATTTTAACCTACTATACTGAAAAGCTGTAAGAAAATAATTTTTTTTTGCATACCTTTTGAAAACTTGGATCTCTAAACTTCTATCCACTTAAGGATTCTATTCTAACTAATCCTCCTTGTATTTTACTTCATGTATTTCACAATATGACGATTTACTGTTTGTCCTTTTGGCTTGTACCTAAAACACCGACAAAAAAAATGTCGGTCAGCCAAAGCTGGTATGTGGGGGAAACAATAATCATGTAAATATGTTAACAATGTAATCATTCAATTAATCATTAAACAACCAAGATTACATTTTAGATATAACTCCGCGATCCAAGAGCACCCTATCCTCTATGTTGTCCCCATTAAACCCCTCATGATCCACCTATAAGTGAACCAATTTCTAGGGTTGAGTCACATGGAACTACTTGTAAGTAGCCCACTCCTTAACTCATGGCAGGCTAATGAGTCTCATGGCACTACACGTAGGTAGCCCAGTTTCTAACTCTCGGTAACCTAGACCTTGCTCTAGGATTACCCCTTTATTTTTCTTAGCCTTTTCAAAGTAATAGAGGTGGACCCGGATCTAGTCAGTTATATACGCACATTTATAGTGATAATCATAGTCACTTTATAGTTGCATGAAATAAATAAACATCCAACAATTATTTTCAAACAATCAATTAAAACTTTGGGAATCGCCGTGAAACTAGAGCGATTATTCATAAGCGTAACCACATACCTGATTTGATGAGTCATGTAGATTATTCAGCATATACTTCATGTATATACAATCAAGCCAATCAACAGATCCAAGCAAGTAATTCAATCATCACATAAATCCTAAAAAGAATATGTACTCTATTTATTACACACTTTATCAAGAATCTACTTTATTGACTTGGATTCTCTTTCTAGGGTTTCTAATCCGCATTAAGGTTTCATTAATATTCATTAGGGTTTCTTAGATCAATTTCTTAACTTTATCCCTTTTAGGTTAACAAACCCTAAAATACTCTTTTCCATTTATATGAACATTAATTGCTCAACTATCCATTTTAATAGTATTTTATACCCATATTGACTTAGGATCATCATATCCCTATTTAATTCATGGATTTGAACAATTAAACCAATTAAAAGACATATTCATCTAAATTAGGGTTTTCAAGCTCATCAATGCATAATCATGCACTAAACCCTAAATTAAGCCAATTATATAAAAAAGATCATCTTTTTAGATCCTATTTTCACTTTTATTAACAATAGGTTAATATCAGCTTGAATTATCCAAATAAGGTCATTAAGTCCATCTATCAGCAAAACTAAGGGGTTTTCCTTAATTAAATCATTAAAGATGATAACTTTATGTCCTTTTCAAATTTCAAGCATATTTATGCACATAAACTCTAAATTAGACTAATCACGTGCAAAGTTCTTCCTTTTTGAACATAATGTACCTTCTTACATTTAACAAGTTAACATCAACTCTAATGATCCATTAAACCCTATTAAACACATTAATCATATCAAAATAGGGTTTCTTAATCTTTAATCCATTAAAGATGATAATTTACACTACTTTTCAGATAGCAAGAGGAATTAGCTTCTAACTATATTTTTATTGGATTCCCCTCATTTTTCTAAGCAATTTGATATATAGTCTCACTATATTCTGAGTTACTAATAAAGATATACAAATTTTACAAAATTTGTTTACCTGGACCAATCACGGAGCGCCACATCACCTCATCCATGCAACACAGTCGCGACTTGTTTGGGAAACATTTCGAAATGACAACGTTGCCCCTGGTTAAGTGGACCAGTTGTTTAGTTCGCGGAAGGGTAAGATCGTCCAACGAACAGTCGATTGTCTTCCTCTTTGGATCAGCCGCGACATGGCTGCCCTAGCTACCCATGGCACGGCTCCAGCTCCCGTCTTGGACTCTTTCAGTGACTGGCGGCGGTCCCTTTCGATCATCTACCCTCCACCGCACCCACTGGTGTCTAGAACCACCGCCATGGTGGTGGAAAACAGGCCGGACAGACCTCTCACACGGCTGCCCTAAGCAGCCGTGCTGCTGCCACCACAGCCCTCTAGAGCGAGGGAACGCTCACCCATGCATCTTATGTCATTGTGGAAGTGGCAGGCCTTCCTCTCTACCCCTCCCCAACCTCATATAGCTCCAGGTTAGGGCTACGTTCTAGGTTTAGGGTTTACGAATGAAAGCAAGGAAGAAGAAGATAGGGAAGAGAGAGGAAGACGTGGGTTTTCTTCTTTGAACTCGACCAGGGGGTCTACCCCTTTTATAGGGGAGGATATCCTCACCCTAAGGTACCCACCTAAGAGGAAACAAGTCCTCTTCTTATTAGGAAGCCACCTTCCTTCATTAGAAAGCAACCTTTCTCTCTCTTCTTTATCCTTTGGATATTCCTTATTATATGGATATTAGGAAATTCGAAATTCCCCTTCTCTTATTCACTTTATGTTTGCTTTTTAATTCTTTTGCACGAATTCTATCTTCTTTTAATAGAAATCACTTCCTTTTTCATAATGCCACCAAAATCATTAATAATGTATCATATTATCTTTTATTTTGCAAATTTTGGTATTTTCTCTTTCTTTCCTATTTATTGGGACTCCTTGGATCCCAAGACACTCCATTATTTCGAAATTCCCTTTTCAAGGATAATTATTATCCTTCTAGATGCATCTATATGCATTATTTCTCCATTATTATGTTTATTTCTCATTAAAATATCTCTGTTTGAGGATTTCTTTATTTCTCTTTTATTTTCCTCATTGGCATTCCTTTTATCATTAGAAATCCTAGGGATACGAAATTCCACCAAGGATTACTCAAATATACCCCTTTTCACTTGTTTCCCATATTTTAACATCGTTTTCAATTTCTTTCTTAATAAAGAAATACTTATTTGATCTTTTCTTTTCTTATTGCCCTTTCTTCGCAATCTAGGACTCCTTGGCACCCAAGGAACCTAAGAGGCACGAAATCCATCCTTAGATTACATTATTTTTCCTTCTAGAGGTTTCCACATATTTCTTTTCTCAAATTCTCAATTATTCATTAATTAATTGAAATTCCTTTTTATTGGGCCCAATAGCCAATAAATCCCACAAGCAACCAATCAAGGCTATTGTGAATGGAATCCATTTATTTAAAAAAAATCATATCATTATTTGTTCAATTATCTTTAATATGAGAAATTACATTTCTCCCCAATTGAACCCAAAAATTGGGGTTATAACATCCTTCCCCTCTTATAGGCATTTTGTCCTCAAAATTCAATCAAGCAAACAAACAATTCAGGAGAAGGCTTTTCCATGCCCATCATTGGCCCCTATGTGGCTTTACCGTACTCATGGCACTTCCAAAGAACCTTTATCATCACATATTCTTTTCTCTGAGTCCTTTCATCCTGGCGTCTATAAACTGCATAGGTGGGCTCAGGCCATTTCAGCCTCCCTTGGGTCTCACTAGGTTCATTGCTCAGCACATGGTCAGGGCACCTCACATAGTGCTCTAAATTGGACACATGGAACTCATCACACATTACTTTATCCTGAGGGGTAAGGTCAATCTTAACCTTCTCCACCAATCCATCTCAAATGGACCCATGTATCGGGGACCCAACTTCCTTAGATGTAGCTCAGAGGGGTCGGATTTTCATGTCACATATTCTCCCACAGTGAACTGCATGTCAGTCTACTTTGCATCTGCTCATGACTCTTATCGTCTCAAGGCTCCTTTCAGCCATTGCACGATCAAAGCGACTTCATCTACACACACTGTGGTCCTTTTCTAACCATCACGTGGTCCTTTCACCAACATCACCTTACTGAAGTGGTGACCGACTCAACCTCTCTTATAGAGCTTCTTTGAATCCCGATATTGGCTATGGTGGTTATCATCACATCATTCATAGGATAAGAACTGTCTCTAGCTATCACCCTGAATGAGCACATATGCTCTCATCAGACACTTTAGTCTGGATCATACTAACCATTAGTTAGGGGTGATAAACTGTACTAACGTAGGTTTCTTCATGTTTCTACTTCCACCTCACGAAAGTGAACCTTTAGGCTATACTCCAGAACCTTTCAACTCGCATAATGGTGTAGCTGAACCACTCTCTCACGAGTAGTTCAACCAGATTTGTCCCTCGATAGAACTTCTTCTTTCTCATGTCATCTAGGTAAGGTGACCTACCATAACCCATATTACATCTCGACCTTCCTTGGTCCAGGGGAGACCTATCACATCATCCATAGTGATGAACTCCCATTTTCTCTCGGGAACTCTTTATCCTCTATATCAATGCACTGGGTTACCGATGCTCACCCTTCACCTTCTGTCATGCATGGCTGCATACCACCTACAACCTCATCTTAAGCATCCCAAGTGCTACTGCCACTTATTATCTTCGTAATATGTTATATGGTGATCTTAAAATCATGATCTCATGTATGTCATTATTCTTCAAGATCAATACCTCAAAAAAACCCTAAACCATTCCATCGGGGTTTCATCACCTTCTTTTCCAAAGAAGTGCATCTGAGGTTCTACCACCCTTCTTTCATTGCACCAAGGACTAGACTGGCTAACCAAACAACCATTAACTTGTTCAACAGATCTTATTACATCAGAGTGTTATCCAAACACCTCTCCTTTCCAAACTTAGGGTTAGCCAAACAACCTCTTCTAACTTCTAGTCAAACAAGTCAGATGTATCTCAACCATAGCATCCATTACCATTTCACATCCTTAGGTATTAGGTAACATTGAAGACATACACTTCCATGTATTTCACTTATCATCTCACCTCAAACTCTATGTCTATCTTCATTAAGAGCACTCTCTGATTTCATCATCAAACTCAACCTGGTATAACTTGTAAGTTCCACATAGCTCATGATAAAAACATCCTCATAAGGTGACTACCTTATTCCTCTTTAGTGTTTGCAAACCATCCATGTATCATTCACTTTGTCAGGGCATGTTATATTCTCTGTCCCCATATCTTGTGGCAACATTCCAAACCACATCATCTTTTATCCTCGGTGTATGGCATGCGTACTGTCCTATCTCTCACTCCCATAACAAGAGGAAATAAGCATTTGGTTGTAGTCCAAATACATAATTCTTCCTATTCCAAAAGTAGAGATGGTACATCCCACCTTGTCAGTACACCTTTAAATCTCAGTTGAAACGTGCCTCATATGTCACTTCATCACAATCATTTCGATATCAAAGTAGTCTTGAACCTACTGAGGTTTATATCCTTGGTCATCTCCTCTAGGTCTATAGGGTACCGGCTCTTTTGGGGTCATCCCTCTTCCCTCATGCATCAAGGGAGTGCCCTACTCATCTGCCCTTTAGGTCCCATGAGTTCATGAAGGTGATCAATATCCTAACCCATGGCCCTCAGACAATGACCCTATGGTCATGTGCAACTGGGGAATTAGGCAACTCCTACTTTCATCGGTCTTATCCCTACCTGACCCTAGGATAGACTTAGGATTCTCCATTATAGTACATGTTCACTTAGAACCTTACCCAAGTCTTCACCATCTCTCTTTCTACATTCATGGGCTGGCTTTCATCCTTTCATAGGGATCATGGAAACCTGCCTACCTTGGTCAAGCCCCATACCGGTTACCTCCATGGTAACACATTCATATGCAATTAGAGATGGATATCTATGGGTCTACAGGTTCATTCTCATACCATGTACTTTTCACTTAGTTTCTGAAGATCCTGTGAGACCTCTTCAGGTTACCTTAAACCAACAAAACTGATATACATCCTACCAAAGGGTTCCCTGTCCCAGGATGGGAGGAAAACTATCTCTTGACACCATGGTCACAAAAGCTCTTAGGTCTAGGATTTACATCCACATGAGCCTACTTAACCCTAGCAAGCTATTAAGGCACATGCAGATCACCTACTGTACCATGCTAGGTCATACTTATCCTCTTTCCTCGATGTTGGATCAAGATCATACTATCATCAACCTAGTTGTGAGGGGTTCATCACACATACCTTAAACTTAAGGGACTTCCTTTTTCCTCTATACATGAGGAGTTCCATGCTCGAAACTATGGCAACTTAATTCTCGTCATGAGCATTAGGTATACCATTTCCCCTCTTAGGCCTAGGAATCCCTAGGTTCACTTTTAGGTGTCCAACGGCATCCTCTATCTCTTAACTATGAACTAAGCATGCAAAAGGCATGACATGCACTTCTTGTCATCCTTCAACTCGAGCAACACTTAGAGTTGGGTCCTTCTTAAGGACAACCAACAAGGTACAAGGCCTCATAACCCGTTACTAAACCATTCTAGGTCTAAGGAACTATTCTTCCTACTTCAGAAGGTAAACACCTATACTGTAGGCACATAGGTACCAGAATATTCATCTTATCTCTCTAGGGTTTGGTCCCTCTAAAGGAAACCAAGATATCATCAACTTTTAGGGATCGATCATGGGGCAACCACTATTATCCATTGTTCCTCATATCTCAGGGTTTTAGGCTTCCAACCTTCTTGCTGGGTTTCCTACTCTCTCTAGAGCTAACCCTACATCCAACCTCACCATTAGAGGTCCTCTCATCATGAAGGATCAACCTCAAAAGCATGCCCTACATGGGTGAAGCCTAGGTTCGAACTTATGTTTGCTCAAGATCATCCATAACCCTTTATGCTCCATCATGATTCCTTATCCAGGGTTTCATCCTACTGTCAGCACTATGACGTGCCCTAGGTGCCATCTATACCCTACTTGCACAAGCCGATAGGGTTTCTAAGGTCCTCCGCTAACATCATCATCTAAGGAGCTATCCTTTTCCTAACATGCACGACCCTTCCCAGGGTTGGGTTGCCAATGGTGCTAGGTCACCCATGGATTATATGGCATCCCAAAGGCATATCCTTTCAAACACCTGGTCTAACTCATCTCTCTCTAACCTTTACTTAGGGTTAGGGTTAGATCTCTATCTCCAAGACTAACTTATCCTCCCGACAAGAAGGTCTAGCCTCAGGTCTCTTCTGAGGACATGACAACTTATGTCATACGACCTAAGCATGTATCTATTCTTTAATTTGTGCTTAATCTATTAAGCTTATGTCCATGACATTTTATTTACATGCTTTTCATTAGTTTGGTGGAGGATTCCTTAAACCTTATCAACCTTACCCATACCTCAAGGGGGTGTGGAGGAGAGAGAAAACCCTAATCCTTAAGGTCCTTAACAAAATTTGTGATGAGAAGGGATGAATAAGATGAGAAAATCCTAAAGGTGTCTTATTTCGATTCATACCCTAAGACTTTGGCCAGACAATCACACAGATCCGGGAGCCCTCGTATTCTGACTAGCGGTGCAGAGGAAAATATTGCCAGCCCCCGGTCGTGATCCTTTTCTAGACACCTCCGTCTTTCAGATAATCCTCTAATAACTCCCTTGGGTTCTATGGAGTTTGTAAAATTTAATAATTATTTAATGGTTAACTAAGGAACCTAGGCTTTGATACCAAATGTTACGACCCCACCTCCCGATAACCCCCAATTAAGGGAGACCGAGAGGTCAAAGCCGCACCCATAACTTCCGGATCAAAGGTTCGGCAATTGACCAAGAATAATTATCAAATTTTAACCTACTATACTGAAAAGCTGTAAGAAAATAATTTTTTTTTGCATACCTTTTGAAAACTTGGATCTCTAAACTTCTATCCACTTAAGGATTCTATTCTAACTAATCCTCCTTGTATTTTACTTCATGTATTTCACAATATGACAATTTACTATTTTTCCTTTTGGCTTGTACCTAAAACGTCGACAAACAAAACGTCGGTCAGCCGAAGCTGGTATGTGGAGTAAACAATAATCATGTAAATATGTTAACAATGTAATCATTCAATTAATCATTCAACAACCAAGATTACATTTTAGATATAACTCCGTGATCCAAGAGTACCCTATCCTCTATGTTGTCCCCATTAAACCCCTCATGATCCACCTATAAGTGAACCAATTTCTAGGGTTGAGTCACATGGCACTACTCGTAAGTAGCCCACTCCTTAACTCATGGCAGGCTAATGAGTTTCATGGCACTACACGTAGGTAGCCCAATTTCTAACTCTCGGTAACCTAGACCTTGCTGTAGGATTACCCCTTTATTTTTCTTAGACTTTTCAAAGCAATAGAGGTGGACCCGGATCTAGTCAGTTATATACGCACATTTATAGTGATAATCATAGTCACTTTATAGTTACATGAAATAAATAAACATCCAACAATTATTTTCAACCAATCGATTAAAACTTAGGGAATCGCCGTGAAACTAGAGCGATTATTCATAAGTGTAACCACATACCTGATTTGATGAGTCATGCAGATTATTCAACATATACTTCATGTATATATAATCAAACCAATCAACAGATCCAAGCAAGTAATTCAATCATCACATAATTCCTGAAAAGAATATGTATTCTATTTATTACACACTTTATCAAGAATATACTTTATTGACTTGGATTCTCTTTCTAGGGTTTCTAATCTGCATTAAGGTTTCATTAATATTCATTAGGGTTTCTTAGATCAATTTCTCAAACTTTATCCCTTTTAGGTTAACAAACCCTAAAATACTCTTTTCCATTTATATGAACATTAATTGCTCAACTATCCATTTTAATAGTCTTTTATACCCATATTGACTTAGGATCATCATATCCCTATTTATTTATGGATTTGAACAATTAAACCAATTAAAAGACATTCATCTAAATTAGGGTTTTCAAGCTCATTAATGCATAATCATGCACTAAAACCTAAATTAAGCCAATTATATAAAAAAGATCATCTTTTTAGATCCTATTTTCGCTTTTATTAACAATAGGTTAATATCAGCTTGAATTATCCAAATAACATCCTTAAGTCCATCTATCATCAAAACTAAGGGTTTTTCCTTAATTAAATCATTAAAGATGATAACTTTATGTCCTTTTCAAATTTCAAGCATATTTATGCACATAAACTCTAAATTAGACTAATCACATGCAAAGTTCTTCCTTTTTTAACATAATGTACCTTTTTACATTTAACAGGTTAACATCAACTCTAATGATCCACTAAACCCTATTAAACACATTAATCATATCGAAATAGGGTTTCTTAATCTTTGATCCATTAAAGATGATAATTTACACTACTTTTTGGACATCAAGAGGAATTAGCCTCAAAATATATTTTTATTGGATTCCCCTCGTTTTTCTGAGCAATTTGATATATAGTTTCACTATATTCCGAGTTACTAATAAAGAGATACAATTTTTACAAAATTTGTTTACCTGGACCAATCACGGAGCGCCACATCACCTCATCCATGCAACGCAGGTGCGACTTGTTTGAGAAACATTTTGAAATGACAACGTTGCCCCTGGTTAAGTGGATCGGTTGTTTAGTCTGCGGAAGGGTAAGATCGTACAGCGAACAGTCGATCGTCTTCCTCCTTGGATCAGCCGCGACGTGGCTGCCCTAGCTGCCCATGGCACGGCTCCAGCTCCCGTCTTGGACTCTTTCAGTGACCCGCGGCGGTCCCTTTCGATCAGCTACCCTCCGCCGCACCCAATGGTGTCTAGAACCACCACCATGGTGGTGGAAAACAGGCCAAACAGACCTCTCACACGGCCACCCTAAGCAGCCGTGCTGCTGCCACCACGGCCCTCTAGAGCGAGGGAACGCTCACCCAGGCATCTTATGTCGTTGTGGAAGTGACATGCCTTCCTCTCTACCCCTCCCCAACCTCATATAGCTCCAGGTTAGGGCTACGTTCTAGGTTTAGGGTTTAAGGATGAAAGCAAGGAAGAAGAAGATAGGGAAGAGAGAGGATGATGTGGGTTTTCTTCTTTGAACTCGACCAGGGGGTCTACCCCTTTTACAGGGGAGGATATCCTCACCCTAAGGTACCCACCTAAGAGGAAACAAGTCCTCTTCTTATTAGGAAGCCAACTTCCTACATTAGAAAGCAACCTTTCTCTCTCTTCTTTATCCTTTGGATATTCCTTATTATATGGATATTAGGAAATTCGAAATTCCCCTTCTCTTATTCACTTTATGTTTGCTTTTTAATTCTTTTGCAAGAATTCTATCTTATTTTAATAGAAATCACTTCCTTTTTCATAATGCCACCAAAATCATTAATAATGTATCATATTATCTTTTATTTTGCAAATTTTGGTATTTTCTCTTTCTTTCCTATTTATTGGGACTCCTTGGATCCCAAGACACTCCATTATTTCGAAATTCCCTTTTCAAGGATAATTATTATCCTTCTAGATGCATCTATATGCATTATTTCTCCATATTACGTTTATTTCTCATTAAAATATCTCTTTTTGAGGATTTCTTTATTTCTCTTTTATCTTCCTCATTGGCATTCCTTTTATCATTAGAAATCCTTGGGATACGAAATTCCACCAAGGATTACTCAAATATACCCCTTTTCACTTGTTTCCCATATTTTAACATCGTTTTCAATTTCTTTCTTAATAAAGAAATACTTATTTGATCTTTTCTTTTCTTATTGCCCTTTCTTCACAATCTAGGACTCCTTGGCACCCAAGGAACCTAAGAGGCAAGAAATGCATCCTTGGATTACTTTATTTTGCCTTCTAGAGGTTTCCACATATTTCTTTTCTCAAATTCTCAATTATTCATTAATTAATTGAAATTCCTTTTTATTGGACCCAATAGCCAATAAAGCCCACAAGCAACCAATCAAGGCTATTGTGAATGGAATCCATTTATTCAGAAAAAAATAATATCATTATTTGTTCAATTATCTTTAATATGAGAAATTACATTTCTCGCCAATTGAACCCAAAAATTGGGGTTATAACATCCTTCCCCTCTTATTGGAATTTTGTCCTCAAAATTCAATCAAGCAAACAAACAATTCAGGATAAGGCTTTTCCGTGCCCATCATTGGCCCCTATGTGTCTTTACCGTACTGATGGCGCTTCCAAAGAACCTTTATCATCACATATTCTTTTCTCTGAGTCCTTTCATCCTGGCATCTATAAACTGCACAGGTGGGCTCAGGCCATTTTAGCCTCCCTTGGGGCTCACTAGGTTCATTGCTCAGCACATGGTCGGGGCACCTCACATAGTGCTCTAAATTGGACACATGGAACTCATCACACATTACTTTATCCTTAGGGGTAAGGTCAATCTTAACCTTCTCCACCAATCCATCTCAAATGGACCCATGTATTGGGGACCCAGCTTCCTTAGATGTAGCTCAGAGGGGTCGGATTTTCATGTCACATATTCTCCCACAGTGAACTGCATGTCAATCTACTTTGCATCTGCTCACGACTCTTATCGTCTCAAGGCTCCTTTCAGCCATTGCACGATCAAAGCGACTTCATCTACACACAATGTGGTCTTTTTCTAACCATCACGTGGTCCTTTCACCAACATGACCTTACTGAAGTGGTGACCGACTCAACCTCTCTTATAGAGCTTCTTTGAATCCCGATATTGGCTATGGTGGTTATCATCACATCATTCATAGGACAAGAACTGTCTCTAGCTATCACCCTAAACGAGCACATATGCTCTCATCAGACCCTTTAGTCTGGATCATACTAACCATTAGTTAGGGGTGATAAACTGTACTAACGTAGGGTTCTTCATGTTTCTACTTCCACCTCACGAAAGTGAACCTTTAGGCTATACTCAAGAACCTTTGAACTCGCATCATGGTGTAGCTGAACCATCTCTCTCACGGGTAGTTCAACCAGTTATGTCCCTTGATAGAACTTCTTCTTTCTCATGTCATCTAGGTAAGGTGACCTACCATAACCCATATTGCATCTCGACCTTCCTTGGTCCAGGGGAGACCTATCACATCATCCATAGTGATGAACTCCCATTCTCTCTCGGGAAATCTTTATCCTCTATATCAATGCACTGGGTTACCGGTGCTCACCCTTCACCTTCTATCATGCGTGGCCGCATACCACCTACAACCTCATCTTAAGCATCCCAAGTTCTACTTCCACTTATTATCTTCGTAGTATGTTATATGGTGATATTAAAATCATGATCTCCTATATGTCATTATTCTTCAAGATCAATACCTCAAAAAAACCCTAAACCATTCCATCGGGGTTTCATCACCTTCTTTTCCAAAGAAGTGCATCTGAGGTTCTACCACCCTTCTTTCGTTGCACCAAGGACTAGACTGGCTAACCAAAAAACCATTAACTTGTTCAATAGATCTTATTACATCAGAGTGTTATCCAAACACTTCTCCTTTCCAAACTTAGGGTTAGCCAAACAACCTCTTCTAACTTCTAGTCCAACAAGTCAGATGTATCTCAACCATAGCATCCATTACCATTTCACATCCTTAGGTATTAGGTAACATTGAAGACATACACTTCCATGTATTTCACTTATCATCTCACCTCAAACTCTATGTCTATCTTCATTAAGAACACTCTCTGATTTCATCATCAAACTCAACCTGGTATAACTTGTAAGTTCCACATAGCTCATGATAAAAACATCCTCATAAGGTGACTACCTTATTCCTCTTTAGTGTTTGCAAACCATCCATGTATCATTCACTTTTTCAGGGCATGTTATATTCTCTGTCCCCATATCTCCTGGAAACGTTCCAAAAACACATCATCTTTTATCCTCAGTGTATGGCATGCGTACTGTCCTATCTCTCACTCCCATAACAAGAGGAAATACGCATTTGGCTGCAGTCCAAATACATAGTTCTTCCTGTTCCAAAAGTAGAGATGGTACATCCCACCTTATCATTACACCTTTAAATCTTAGTTGAAACGTGCCTGATATGTCACTTCATCACAATCATTTCGATATCAAAGTAGTCTTGAACCTACTGAGGTTTATATCCTTGGTCATCTCCTTTAGGTCTATAGGGTACCGGCTCTTTTGGGGTCATCCCTCTTCCCTCATGCATCAAGGGAGTGCCCTACTCATCTTCCCTTTAGGTCCCATGAGTTAATGAAGGTGATCAATCTCCTAACCCATGGCCCTCAGACAACGATAGCTGTTACCTCCCGACCCTATGGTCATGTGCAACTGGGGAATTAGGCAACTCCTAATTTCATCGGTCTTATCCCTACCTGACCCTAGGACAGACTTAGGATTCTCCATTATAGTACATGTTCACTTAGAACCTTACCCAAGTCTTCATCATCTCTCTTTCTACATTCATGGGTTGGCTTTCATCCTTTCATAGGGATCATGGCAACCTGCCTACCTTGGTCAAGCCCCATACCGGTTACCTCCATGGTAACACATTCATATGCAATTAGAGATGGATATCTATGGGTCTACATGTTCATTCTCATACCATGTACTTTTCACTTAGTTTCTCAAGATCCTGTGAGACCTCTTTAGGTTACCTTAAACTAACAAAACTGATATACATCCTACCATAGGGTTCCCTCTCCCAGGATGGGAGGAAAACTATCTCTTGACACTATGGTCACAAAAGCTCTTAGGTCTAGGATTTACATCCACATGAGCCTACTTAACCCTAGCAAGCTATTAAGGCACAAGGAGATCACCTACTGTACCATGCTAGGTCATACTTATCCTCTTTCCTCGATGTTGGATCAAGATCATACTATCATCAACCTAGTTGTGAGGGGTTCATCTCACATACCTTAAACTTAAGGGACTTCCTTTTTCCTCTATACATGAGGAGTTCCATGCTCGAAACTATGGCAACTTAATTCTCGTCATGAGCATTAGGTATACCATTTCCCCTCTTAGGCCTAGGAATCCCTATGTTCACTTTTAGGTGTCCAACTGCATGCTCTGTCTCTTAACTACGAACTAAGCATGCAAAAGGCATGACATGCACTTCTTGTCATCCTTCAACTCGAGCAACACTTAGAGTTGGGTCCTTCTTAAGGACAACCAATAAGGTACAAGGCCTCATAACCCGTTACTAAACCTTTCTAGGTCTAAGGAACTATTCTTCCTACTTCAGAAGGTAAACACCTATACCGTAGGCACATAGGTACCAGAATCTTCATCTTCTCTCTCTAGGGTTTGGTCCCTCTAAAGGAAACCAAGATATCATCAACTTTTAGGGATCGATCATGGGGCAACCACTATCATCCATTGTTCCTCATATCTCAGGGTTTTAGGCTTCCAACCTTCTTGCTGGGTTTCCTGCTCTCTCTAGAGATAACCCTACATCCAACCTCACCATTAGAGGTTCTCTCATCATGAAGGGTCAACCTCAAAAACATGCCCTACATGGGTGAAGCCTAGGTTCGAACTTATGTTTGCTCAAGATCATCCATAACCCTTTATGCTCCATCATGATTCCTTATCCAAGGTTTCATCCTACTTTCAGCACTATGACGTGCCCTAGGTTCCAGCTATACCCTACTTGCACAAGCCCATAGGGTTTCTAAGGTCCTTAACTAACATCATCATCTAAGGAGCTATCCTTTCCCTAACATGCATGACCCTTCCCCGGGTTGGGTTGCCAAAGGTGCTAGGTCACCCATGGATTATATGGCATCCCAAAGGCATGTCCTTTCAAACACCTGGTCTAACTCATCTCTCTCTAACCTTCACTTAGGGTTAGGGTTAGCATCATCCTCAGAGGACGTGCCAGGTCTCTACTTACAATGGAGATCTCTATCTCCAAGACTAACTTATCCTCATGACAAGAAGGTCTAGCCTCAGGTCTCTTCTGAGGACATGACAACTTATGTCATACGACCTAAGCATGTATCTATTCTTTAATTTGCGCTTAATCTATTAAGCTTGACATTTTATTTACATGCTTTTCATTAATTTGGTGGAGGATTCCTTAAATCTTATCAACCTTACCCATACCTCAAGGGGGTGTGGAGGAGAGAGAAAATCATAATCCTTAAGGTCCTTAACAAAATTTGTGATGAGAAGGGATGAATAAGATGAGAAAATCCTAAAGGTGTCTTATTTTGATTCATACCCTAAGACTTTGGCCAGGCAGTCACACGGATCCGGGAGTCCTCGTATTCTGACTAGCGGTGTAGAGGAAAATATTGCCAGCCCCCGGTCGTGATCCTTTTCTAGACACCTCCGTCTTTCGGATAATCCTCTAATAACTCCCTTGGGTTCTATGGAGTTTGTAAAATTTAATAATTATTTAATGGTTAACTGAGGAACCTAGGCTCTGATACCAAATGTTACGACCCCACCTCCCGATAACCCCCAATTAAGGGAGACCAAGAGGTCGAAGCCGCGCCCATAACTTTCGGATCAAAGGTTCAACAATTAACCAAGAATAATTATCAAATTTTAACCTACTATACTGAAAAGCTGTAAGAAAATAATTTTTTTTTTGCATACCTTTTGAAAACTTGGACCTCTAAACTTCTATCCACTTAAGGATTCTATTCTAACTAATCCTCCTTGTATTTTACTTCATGTATTTCACAATATGACGATTTACTGTTTGTCCTTTTGGCTTGTACCTAAAATGCTGACAAACAAAACGTCAGTCAGCCGAAGCTGGTATGTGGGGGAAACAATAATCATGTAAATATGTTAACAATGTAATCATTCAATTAATCATTCAACAACCAAGATTACATTTTAGATATAACTACACGATCCAAGAGTACTCTATCCTCTATGTTGTCCCCATTAAACCCCTCATGATCCACCTATAAGTGAACCAATTTCTAGGGTTGAGTCACATGGCACTACTCGTAAGTAGCCCACTCCTTAACTCATGGTAGGCTAATGAGTCTCGTGGCACTACACGTAGGTAGCCTAATTTCTAACTCTCGGTAACCTAGACCTTGCTGTAGGATTACCCCTTTATTTTTCTTAGCCTTTTCAAAGCAATAGAGGTGGAACCGGATCTAGTCAGTTATATACACACATTTATAGTGATAATCATAGTCACTTTATAGTTGCATGAAATAAATAAACATCCAACAGTTATTTTCAAGCAACCGATTAAAACTTCGGGAATCGCCGTGAAACTAGAGCGATTATTCATAAGCTTAACCACATACCTGATTTGATGAGTCATGCAGATTATTCAGCATATACTTCATGTATATACAATCAAACCAATGAACAGATCCAAGCAAGTAATTCAATCATCACATAATTCCTGAAAAGAATATGTACTCTATTTATTACACACTTTATCAAGAATATACTTTATTGAATTGGATTCTCTTTCTAGGGTTTCTAATCCGCATTAAGGTTTCATTAATATTCATTAGGGTTTCTTAGATCAATTTCTCAAACTTTATCCCTTTTAGGTCAACAAACCCTAAAATACTCTTTTCCATTTATATCAACATTAATTTCTCAACTATCCATTTTAATTGTCTTTTATACCCATATTGACTTAGGATCATCATATCCCTATTTATTTATGGATTTGAACAATTAAACCAATTAAAAGATATATTCATCTAAATTAGGGTTTTCAAGCTCATTAATTCATAATCATGCACTAAACCCTAAATTAAGCCAATTATATAAAAAAGATCATCTTTTTAGATCCTATTTTCACTTTTATTAACAATAGGTTAATATCAGCTTGAATTATCCAAATAACGTCATTAAGTCCATCTATCATCAAAACTAAGGGTTTTTCCTTAATTAAATCATTAAATATGATAACTTTATGTCCTTTTCAAATTTCAAGCATATTTATGCACATAAACTCTAAATTAGACTAATCACATGCAAATTTCTTCCTTTTTGAACATAATGTACCTTTTTACATTTAACAGGTTAACATCAACTCTAATGATCCATTAAACCCTATTAAACACATTAATCATATCAAAATAGGGTTTCTTAATCTTTAATCCATTAAAGATGATAATTTACACTACTTTTCGGATAGTAAGAGGAATTATCTACTAACTATATATTTATTGGATTCCCCTCATTTTTTTGAGCAATTTGATATATAGTTTCACTATATTCCGAGTTACTAATAAAGAGATACAATTTTTACAAAATTTGTTTACCTGGACCAATCACGGAGCGCCACATCACCTCGTCCATGCAACACAGGCGCGATTTGTTTGGGAAACATTTCAAAATGACAACGTTGCCCCTGGTTAAGTGGATCGGTTTTTTAGTCTGCGAAAGGGTAAGATCGTCCAGCGAACAGTCTATCGTCTTCCTCCTTGGATCAGCCGCGACGTGGCTGCCCTAGCTGCCCATGGCACGGCTCCAGCTCCCGTCTTGGACTCTTTCAGCGACCGGCGGCGGTCCCTTTCGATCAGCTACCCTCCGCCGCACCCACTGGTGTCTAGAACCACCACCATGGTGGTGGAAAATAGGCCAGACAGACCTGTCACACGACCGCCCTAAGCAGCCGTGCTGCTACCACCACGACCCTCTAGATTGAGGGAACGCTCACCCAGGCGTCTTATGTCGTTGTGGAAGTGGCAGGCCTTCCTCTCTATGCCTCCCCAACCTCATATAGCTCTAGGTTAGGGCTACATTCTAGGTTTAGGGTTTACAGATGAAAGCAAGGAAGAAGAAGATAGGGAAGAGAGAGGAAGACGTGGGTTTTCTTCTTTGAACTCGACTAGGGGGTCTACCCCTTTTATAGGGAAGGATATCCTCACCCTAAGGTACCCACCTAAGAGGAAACAAGTCCTCTTCTTATTAGGAAGCCACCTTCCTTCATTAGAAAGCAACCTTTCTCTCTCTTCTTTATCCTTTGGATATTCCTTATTATATGGATATTAGGAAATTCGAAATTCCCCTTCTCTTATTCACTTTATGTTTGCTTTTTAATTCTTTTGCACAAATTCTATCTTCTTTTAATAGAAATCACTTCCTTTTTCATAATCCCACCAAAATCATTAATAATGTATCATATTATCTTTTATTTTGCAAATTTTGGTATTTTCTCTTTTTTTCCTATTTATTGGGACTCCTTGGATCCCAAGACACTCCATTATTTCGAAATTCCCTTTTCAAGGATAATTATTATCCTTCTAGATGCATCTATATGCATTATTTCTCCATTATTACGTTTATTTCTCATTAAAATATCTCTTTTTGAGGATTTCTTTATTTCTCTTTTATTTTCCTCATTGTCATTCCTTTTATCATTAGAAATCCTTGGGATACTAAATTCCACCAAGGATTACTCAAATATACCCCTTTTCACTTGTTTCCCATATTTTAACATCGTTTTCAATTTCTTTCTTAATAAAGAAATACTTATTTGATCTTTTCTTTTCTTATTGCCCTTTCTTCGCAATCTAGGACTCCTTGGCACCCAAGGAACCTAAGAGGCACGAAATCCATCCTTGGTTTACATTATTTTGCCTTATAGAGGTTTCCACATATTTCTTTTCTCAAATTCTCAATTATTCATTAATTAATTGAAATTCCTTTTTATTGGGCCCAATAGCCAATAAAGCCCACAAGCAACCAATCAAGGCTATTGTGAATGGAATCCATTTATTCAAAAAAAAATCATATCATTATTTGTTCAATTATCTTTAATATGAGAAATTACATTTCTCGTCAATTGAACCCAAAAATTGGGGTTATAAAATCGATAATACAGTGATGAAGAAAATATATTTATCATTTCTTGAGCTCACTAAAGTCAATTAAATAGTAAGTAAAGTACCAAAATTGTTCCTTCCTACAGGACAACCCATCGAGTCACCTAACAAGTAGAAAAGCATTTTCAAGGCACCAAATAAATCATAGCTAGTTTCAACCATTTAAACACCATAGATTATTATGATTATGGAAGCCATCAACCAACCAACGCTAATAATATTATGACCATGGATTATTAGGCATCTAATAAGGTCATCAAAATAGTAGCAATACACCATCATAGTTCTGCACAAATGACTAGTCATCAGATCATGAGGCAAGGTAGAAAGCATCTCATTTATGTCAAGGAAAACCATCAATTTCCACCGCAACAACTCTATCAATTTGTGGACAAGTAAGGTATAAAGCTCAACTACCAATGTAGAGAAAATGCACAAGATTAAGGAGAGAAACCAAAAAATTATCTACTAAAAATCATCATATATTTTGACAACTTAGCTAAGGATTCAAATTTGCTACTCATTACTACGTTTTAGAGCAAGATTTAGCATGGCAAGCTGAATGGTAAGAAATAAACATGGAGAAAGTTATATAACTTGCCTATAGAATGGAGTTATGGCTAAACAAAAATAAACTCAACGAAGAAGGAAGAAAATCCTAGCTTTGAGCTTATCCATTCATCCAAACTAGTTCCATCTCCAAGAATGAGAAACCCTAGATCAAAAGAGCATGAAGAAGAGTGTATTTCATGTTTCTAGCACAAAATCAACCATGGGGACCAGGGATCTGGCCAAGAAGAAGATAAGGGAGGGTAGGATCAGCAAGGAAATAAAGCTAATAGATAAGAGCTTACTTTCTTGGGTCAAGAACAACTAAGGAAGCTTCAAAATCTTGAAAGAAGACTAAATCTGAATCCCATGATCATATGCAAGTAGATTGCCCCAAGCTCTTCCTTTCTTGAGCTCCTTTCCTTTATAAAGAGAGAGATACAAGCTCCAACATCAAGAGGGGACGAAGGGGGTGAAGGAAGTGTGTAAAAGGATCTATTGCATGTAGATAATGGTGCATAAAAAGCTAAAAGGGAGAGAGAAGAAAGAGGCAATGTGTCTAGCAAAACATGCCAAGTGTTCAAGGTCAAGATCATCCATCCCATGCAACCCAAAAACTCCACGGTGGGGGGGGGTTAGGTGGCCCACTGAAACTTGTCTGCCAAAATAGTTGTTGGTCCCACTCATAATAAACCCATTGTTCATGCACTTAAGGCGACTCATCTATCAGAGGAAAATCCTAAGTAGATGTCATGCACAAAACCAAGGTGCAAAATAGGCGCTCCATATCAAATCTAATTCTAGAATGATATAAAAACATGTGAGTCACAACAAGCACATGACAAGTTTCAAGAAAAAACATCAGTTGTGGGTAAATTGCACAGAAGTCCAAGACATGCATAAAATTGGATAACTTGCTCAAATAGTGTCCAAACTGGACAAAACTTGAAACATATCTTAATTATCTAATATCAAAGCATAAGACAAAGTTTAATTAGACATATAAGAACCTATTTAAGATAATAAAGCATGATTAGGCATTAATCCAGGTCATGGGTCTTACAGTGTACATGGACACCATATTAGATCTCATGGACTCAAGCCACTTCTCAAACTCTGGTCCCTTAACAACTTCTAGGTAGGTTGTTGGCTCATCACCAGTGACCAATTCATTGCTTTATGGAGTCACAAGACAACCAAATATTTTAGGATCAAGGCATTTCCTACTAGATCTATGAGGTTCTTGTGTTACATGAGGAACTTGAGATTCCACATCAGTTTGTGACTCTCCATGTTCCTTTTGTACCTATATAGGTTAAATGTTTTCTTTCTAGTCTTGAACCTCTTTGAGCTCTACTTTCCTCCTACTAATTCATTTTGAAATAAACTCCTTTGCTAGGAATTCAACATTCCTGGCAACAAACACTTCATTATCATATAGAGTATACAAGTAGTATCCTTTGATTCTTCTAGAATATCCAAAAAAATATTTATATGATTTGGGTCCAAACTTTCAGAAAACTAATTTCTCACATAAGCTTCACATCCCCAAATATTCATAAAAGACACATTGGGATGCTTCCCATACCATATGTCATATGATGTCTTTTGAACCAATTTACATGGTACATGGTTAAGTGTAAACGCTGCAGTTTCTAGAGCATATCCTAAGAAGGAAGTTGGAAGACTAGCAAAGCTCATCATTGACCGCACCGTATCTAGTAATATATGATTCCTTCTTTCTAATAAACCATTATGCTATGGTGTTCTAGGTGGAGTCCATTGTGATACCATACCATGGTCTTGCAAAAGGCCCTCAAACTCTTGTCTTAAGTATTCTCCACCTTGATCAGAACAAAGTGCTTTAATACTTTTAACAAACTGGTTTTGTACTTCACTCATGAAATCCTTGAACTTTTCAAGGGTTTCCAACTTATGTTTCATTGGGTACACACATCCATACCTACTAAAGTCATTAGTAAAAGTAATGACGTACTGGTAACCACCTCTAGCATTTGTTCTAAAAGGTCCACATACATAGTATGTACGAGTCACAATAGATCACTCACTCTCTCACAGCGTCCAACGAAAGGAGTTTTTGTCATCTTGCCCAATTAATAATATTCACATGTCACTATTCATTCAAGGTCAAAGGAGTCTAGATAACCATCTTTATGGAGTCTAGAAATGTGTTTGTCATTAATGTTCCCTATAAGACAATGCCAAATGTATGTTTTATTTGAGTTATTGAGTTTTAACCTTTTGACATTTACATTATAATTTTTTTCTCCAGAATTAATAAGTAAAAACCATTGGACATTGGGGCACTACCATAAAAGATATCATCTTAAGAAATAGAACATTGACCATTCTTTATCTAAAATTCGCATCCATTCTTGTTCATACAAGATATAAAAATGATGTTTGTATTAATGGCAGGTACAAAATAGTAGTTCTCTAACTCTATTACAAGCCCAGTTAGCAAAGGTAAATGATAGGTTCCAACTATAGGGTAGAAACTCTTGCTCCATTCACAACATACAATTCAACCTCACTCTTTCTTAAAGGCTTACTTCTTTCATATCCTGCATATTTGAACATATGTGAGATCTACATCCGATATCTAGTACCCAAGATGAATAAGTAGACATATTTATCTCAATAACACATATACCTAAAGTAAAGATCTCTATCCCCTAATTCTTCTTCCTCAGTTCCTCCAGGTAAAGAGGGCAAATCCTTTTCCAGTGTCTAGGTTGGTGACATTGGTGACAATTGCCTTCCTTATTCACCCCTCCCTTTTCTTTTAGTGCAGAAGACTTGGGTTTTTGACCATCTTTAGAATTCTTATTAGCATTGAATTTTTCACTTTGACTTCCCTTTTCCTCTTCTGATCACCATCATAGACTTGGGTTTGTCTTGCAGTTCAACAGTTCTCAACATGCCAAGAAATTTTGACAACGACTTGTCAAAATTGTTCATGTTGTAATTCATAACAAATTGGTTATATGATTATGACAATTATTGCAAAATCAAATCTATGGCCAACTCTTGGCCCAAGGGAAATATTAGTCATGCTAGGTTCTCCACATACCCAATCAACTTGAGCACATGGGGCCCCACTGATCTCCTTTAGCCATATTACACTTGGACAATGCCTTTGAGACATCATATCTCTCTTGTCTTTCCTGATCTTGGTACATATTCTTAAGATGTGTAACCATCTCAAGAATATCCATATTCTCATGCGATCTCTGCAACTCATAGTTCATTGAGCATAGTATCAGGAACTTGACATCTATAGCATCTTTAGAGTGCTTCTTATAAGAATCCTAGTCAGCCTTAGGTGCGGTGGGAGTGGGCTCATTTGTCTTTGGTGTCTCTAGGACATAGACTTGTGCTCTTGTGTGAGAACAATTCTCAATGTCCTAAACCAGTCATGAAAGTTATTCCCATTCAACTTGTCCTTCTTAAGGATCGACTGCAAAGAAAACATGTTGCTGTTTGCCATTTTCTTCTATAAAAGAAATTTGCAATTTTCAAAACCCTTTTGATTTTATTTGATTAAAAGAAAATTTTGACAATATTAATTAGGCCTTTAATTAATTATCACTCCCACTATTTTTTTCAAATTGATAGCCCTCATGACCAATTTAAAAGATTGCAACATACAACCTTCTAGTGAGCCAAGATTCAAAACAATTAAGTTATTACCTGGCCAACACCGACATCCATAAAAAACTAAAGGTAGATAATATTTTCTAAATGCATCTCATGCAATTCTTGGATAGATGATATGTACAACTCCTTATCATATTGCATCCATATGCTTCTAGGCACTTAATCTCATTAAGATCACCTAGTTAAACCGGGCCCAAAAGCCAACACGATAGTAATACACCCTGCTTGGCAGGACAACATAACTACCATCACACTTCTACAAGATAGACGACGCACCACGCTTGGTGTGCCCATGCTTAGTCAGTCATGATTTTCATGTGTGTTTCTTATGGCAAGCATATAATACTTAATATTTAATTGAGGAGTTTTATTCATATATCCAATCACCACATACTTATAATAATAATAATCATATGCATACTATAACCACAAATAAAACACAAAATCATAAAATACTAGTGATGGTTATGGACAAACTAATGCAATTCTTTGGAGCCACAAAGAATTTCTATCCACCTAAGGTCAAACATTACATGTGCAACCTGTAAAGAAAAAGTTATGCCAGAAAAAAATCCTATCAGTCGATTGGACTCTTCCAGGTCGATCGATTCGTCCGCCCCGCCTATCATTCGATTTCCGTCTTTTCATCGATCAAATGGCTCTTGGCTCCTAGCTCAACTGGCTGTTTAGACTCCTCCAATCAGTAAATTGGGCCTCCAGTCGACCGATTCACTCTTTCCGTCGGCTACCTCTTCAGTTCGCCTATCGATCGACTTGATTCCTAGTTAATTGAACCGCTTGGTGTAGAGCATCTTCTCCTTTGTTGAAATAGAAATTAAAACTATCCTATTATGTATCACATTCTACAAGTGAAATCTCGAGTTATATTTGAGGGGAGTATAGGGATGATAGCATTAACTTACAAATGGAGAAAGAGAGAGAGGCTCCGTATGCAAATTGAACTTAAAGAGGCATGAAATAAACTATTCAACCATGCACACATATTCAAGATATTGGCTATAACAACACATACATTCACCATCAAAATAATTTTAGAGAGACGTGTATAAATTGCATATATATCATATCATACATATAGTATATACACGATGTTCCTTACATTATATGGTATTTAATTGGATATGCACATTCATAATTTAATTAATCACATCACATGTAATAAAATAAATGATAAAACCAAAAACGAATGATATCAATTAAATCCCAAAACATAATAAATTGACGTGGATCTAATATGACTGTAGGAAAATATGGCAACTGTCACGGAACCATTTTTACCCCAATCCCAATCTCACTACCTAGACAGTGGTAAAAGGATTGAAGCGCCCGTCCCTGAGTGGCCTGATAGGATCCAACACACTGACATATACAATAAGAAATAATAACTCAAAAACTGGATATTTAAAGAACAACTAACCCAATATGGAGATTTTTCCAATATATCCTTGTCATTAAAGTATGTAGAGTGTGGAATCAATCTTATTAAATATTCCATTTATATTGCCTAAAATCAAGAAAACCGAAACACAATCATGCAATTGCACAATACACTATCAAAATCAAGTAAAGCAGTTTATAACAAAAGAGTATACTTGGCAGGACTTATATTCAAAAGAATAATAAATGATTTCCAAATCTAATAACATTCGACAAAATGTTTGTTATTCAACGATTCAATTTTTATTACGAGTTCCCATTATGCTGTAATCAAATAAGCATGCTTATATATTTTGTGTGACTCTGTTACCCCAACACGATGGGGAAGGTCACTAGGCTCCTTCTCACCATAGGAAATAGGAGGCCAATGAACAAGTCCCACCTCCAAATGAGGGGGTTGTTGCACTCAATATCAACATTATCAATATCATCATCATTATCAATATACGAGCAGTCATAATGGGCATGCAATTTATGTTTTCATGTTTTTTCAAAATATAGTATAGAAAAATAGAAGACTAATCATAGGGAACAATAGCTCATCCAAGTAAGTAGCCAAGTATACAGTCAAGAGGTACATAAAAGTATCTTCAATACAATCAAGGGGGAGTTATATAATAGTGTACCTTTCACCGAGGATTTTGAGTATAATCAATATTTGAATCAATACGTCAACCCTTCAAGTTAGATCCTAAATCATCAAGATTGGATCAAGGGTCAAGATCATGATGTTCATAAAATCATGTTTTAATATTTGAGATTAGGGTTACACTTTTCCTACGTCAACCTTAGGTTTGGGTCATTCACTTATAATCAACTAATATTTCAATTATTTCAAGTGTCAAGCATTTTCTAGTGTGAATGACTTACCTAGGTTTTCTAGAATCATGTGTAAACCCTAATGATCAATATTTAAGTCATCATCACATTCCTAATTCATTATCATGATACGTAACATAATTGAGATTTAAGATTAGTTTAATTAAAGTAGAGTCATGAATCATACACATGATCAAGGTTTTCACAAGATTTAGATCTATTATCACGATATAAAGGTTAACCCTTTGTTAAATGTGCATGATTCACATTCTAGGAGAGATAAGTTACAAGATCAGATCTAAACTCATATTTTTTCAAGTTTGGTTTCAAGATGATCATTATAGTTAGAATTAGGGTTTTTTAAGGATTGATCATCATTATTGAGTCATTAGATAAATTAAATAAGAAAGAGTTCAAATATAGAGATATCAGTGAAAAAAATTTGAAATATGGTCTCAAAAGTATTTTTAAACGATCCATTGTATTTTTTTGTTCAAAATTGACTATTTATTTGAATTATATGGAGTCAGGATGCATTTTCTATAATTAAAGAAAGATCTAGGCATTTAAATGAATATTGTCTAGAGAGCGAGATAAATACCTTATTTCACGAAAGAGGTTGATTATTGGATGCACAAGGAACATATGATATTGAGCCACATAGATCCAAGTCTTGCTATCTCAAAGGTCTGGTTCAATCCATCAATTAGCTGGTCCAATCGTGGCTGGTCTAGTTTAGGCTTAGACCGAGCGGTTTTCCTCTATGAACTGGCCAGTCTGGGTTCCTTTCTTCTTCGCACAGACTCTGTGCGAGCCATAGAAGTAGGAGGAGGAGAGCTTGCCGGAGTGAGGGTGCTTGGGAGTAGGAGAAGGTGAGGAAGGCGGCGAGTAGGCCGACTGAGCTTGCCTCAGCCCCTCGAACTGGATGGGAGCCAAAGAGAAGGGAGAGGAGGCGAGGAACAGGGTCGCCCAAGGGCGGCGGTGTCGCTTGGAGTAGCTAGAGATCGGGGATGATTTAGGGGTGTTTTGAGGTGTGAAAGAGCACACGAATGAGGGTTGAAGATCGGTGAGGTCATTGCGAGCATCGGGGTCCCTTTATATAGTGTTGGGGCTAGGGTTAGCACTAGATAGGACCTGGGTCAAGGGCAGGGCCGCCAGAGTGAGATAGAGAGGGCAAGGATCTCATTTTAGTGGCTGAAGAGAGCAATAAAGGAGGTCAAAGTAGGGCTAGATAAATTCAAAATTGTGAGAGCATGATTTCTATTTGCTTAGATTTTTGAACTTGAGTCGTGAGCGGGAGATCTCGTATCTCGGTCGTCATTACTCCTCCCCGCAATCAGTGGGAGGTTGAAGATGGGTCAGTGGCTGTAGGATCGGGCCCTGATCCACACGAGGGGCTGATCCAAGGGCTGGGGTTTGCCCTCAAAGTGAGCCCTGGATCGCTGAGGTGGAAAAGGTCAAAATAAATAGGCAATTAAAGGGTTTTCAATACATTATCTTCAAAAATTCGTAGACAGCTGTAGGAATGTCCAAATGAGATGGAATTTGGATCATAGCTTCAAAAAAATGTGGAGAATGTTTAGAAGAATTTTGAGAACAAAAAGATGAAGTTTGATTGACCAATTTTCTTCTTTTGACAAAGTGATCAATTTATCACATTTAAGGTGTTATAATGTGTATAAAATCCACATTGATCACCATATTTTGATTTTGAGTATCAATATTGATTATGAAGCCAAGAAAAATAATTTGGGACCATGAGTGAGTATAATGAGGGAAAAAGTGTAATTATTTCATTATAATGCGAGAATCCACTTTGTCACAACAACATAGATGATAGTGGAGATAAACATTTCTTACCACATTCCCCATAAATTAGTGGATTGCATAAATAACTATGAATAGGAATATAGGTTGCAAGATATATACCTAGTCCTGGAGCAAGTCCATCAACTATCCTTCTAGCGACGTGCGTCTTACTCAAGCAACACCTGGATGGTTTTTGGCGATGGGCTCCTGGTGTAGCACCACAGATGGTGGTTAACAACATCCTTTTAGCATGGTGGCAAATGACTCTACGCCTCTACATAGTTCATGAAAACCACTGAGAACTCCTATCTTTCTATCCTTTTCATGGGTAAGATGCCTCTGGCTCTCATGTTACCACAATGTTGACATCAAGAGACTTGTACTGAGATCCTTGGCCTCCCCCTTTATATAGGAGTGGATGGGTCAGGGTTTCCACAAATCCAGGGATACATGGAGATAGATTTCATGAATTTTTGGTTGCTACAAATCACCAGTCATTCGATTGAGCTCCCATTCGATCGATTGGTACGCAAGTCGATCGACTGGGCACTCCAATCAGTCCATTGGCTATATTTCCTATTTGCAAACACATTGGCTTTTAATGCGACAATTAATGCATGACATGACATCAACATAAATCCTTTATCCAGTCTTACTAGTCTTCCAATCGGTCGATTGGACTTCTCAATCGGTCAACTCGCATTCCTACTATGTCAAATGGACACTCCAGTCAATCAACTTTAAACCAATGTTGTTTAAATTGATTACCTAAACTGTAATGACCCTACCTCCTGGTAACCCCCAATTAAGGGAGATGAAGAGGTCAGAGATGCTATCCCAATATTTTAGGATCCATGGTTTGACATTTAATCAAAAATATTTATCAAATTCTACTATTACTAAACTGAAAAGCTGGAATGAAATAATAGTTTTTGCATACCTTATAAAATTCAAATTCTAGACTTCTATCCACAGAAAAACTCTATCTAACTAATCCTCCTTGAAAAGGTTATTTGTATCTTCAAAAATAATTACTAACAACCTAATTATCACAAATAAGTTATTAACAATACAAATTACGTTTTCAATGTGACATTCTCAACCACTTTTGCCCTAAACCCTGGATTACCCTCTCTTAGGGTTTTGTCCTTGCAAGGGACGTAAGGCCACCTTCTCCATCTAGAGCTTGGTGCCTGGGGTCACCTCTTGAGGTTCCCAATGGTCTTCCCTCTGGGGCTTGACCGAATAGACCTTCCCTCTAGGGCTTGGTCATGCAACGTACATCAGGGTGGCATGTAGGTTCGAGAATACACATATATACTTAATTGTGATAATCATAGGGACTTTATAGGATTGCAGAATTAAACATCCAACAATTTAGGTTGCATCCAATTGATAAAACATTCAGGAAACACCATGAAATTAAATTGATTATTCATAAATAACCACATACCTATTCAGTCAGTTCAACAAGCTAACAATAATCCAAGCAAAGAAATATCCAGGCAAGTAGGTAGTTTAGACAAGCAATGATCCTGAAACAATCATATAATTTAATTACCATTCACTTTCTTGGATTACACTCATATGAACTTGCTTCCTAGGGTTTCTTACTTCCGTTTAGGGTTTCATTAGGATTCATCCTCATCATTGCTACTATAAACCCTAAATCAGCAAATCTAAGTATAAACCCTAATTAGGTTGTCATATTCCTCCTAACAGGATTAGGATCAATAGATAAAAACATTATCCCAAATAATTTGAATTGTTCAAGGTAATTTCCTTCTTTACTCTAGATCAGGGTTTCTGCATGTATTATCATAGATTCATGGATTAAAACCATAAAACAAACCAATTATAATCTAATTTTAGATTCAAACCTTTCTTTCCTTTTCAATAGGTTGTTAATACTCAAATTAACGCATTAAGCACCTTAAATTTGATCTCTAATCATCATTAGGGTTTTCAACCTAAATTTAATGCACTTTATGATCAACTCAAGGTACTTTTGCAATTAGAAACGAAATAAGATGTTAAAACTATTTTTATCAGATTACTCGTATTTTTTGATCATTTTTCATATAAAGTTCACTTTAATCTGATCATCCTAGCATTAGTTATGATTTTTGCAAAGAAAAGTGTTTTCTTGAATTTTCTGGCAGAGAGGAGTTAATTACAAGAAATTAGGAAATCACCAAAAAGCTCAGCCGCTCGATTGGTGGTCTGCTGGACCATGTGGGATCGGATGATCCACGATGCATGCCTCCACTAAATCGCTTGCGCAAGATGACAAATCGCCGAACCGTTGGATCTCTTCGTGAGTCCACGCTAGACCTCAATCAGATGACTGCTGCTGTTCTTTATCCTTCTTCCTCAATTCTTGGCCTGGGTGGAGCCACAGTGGCATCCTCGCCATGCAACTGATTGAGGGAGAGATAGGGAGCTAGCAGTCTCAAGGTAGCCGGTTAGGTTTGTGAGGTTGTGAGGAGTCGAGAGGGGGTCCTATTTATAGGATTGGGGGTCCATCTAGGGTTTCCCCAAACCCGTCGTAGCCCAAACCTTAAGGTGAATTGGGTGTTTCGTCTAGAGCCTTCACAACCACCCAAAACCTAGGCTTGATGCATACAAAATCCCATCCCAAAGACCCTCGTGGTCTTGGATTCTAGTTTGGTGTCAAGAGGTGCGATAAAATTGGATTGAAAATCCCAATTTTCCCCTATCCCTTTCCTTCTGTGACTCAAGGTTGACGATGCACCACCGTCAGATCTGTGGTCTTCTGGATCACGCGGGGATCCGATGGCTGTCATCGCTCCCAATATTCCCTTTTCCTTTAAATCGAGGAAAACTTGTAATATTTAATTCAATGCATTGAAAACTTGAAAAATCCATAACTCTCTCCTCATTTATCCTTTTTCATCCAAATTTCAAAGGAAACTCTAGATTGGTATTATCTACTCGTGTATCAAATTTGAGACCCAAATTCCAAAGAAAAAGGGTATTTCCTTCATAAGAAAGTTATCTTTTAATAAAGGTAATTAAATTGGTATTTTCTCTTTCCTTCTTTATTATCTTGGCAACTTGGGCTCCTTGGAACCCAAGAAAACCCAAAGATAGGAAATATACCTTTGGAGAATACTCCCTAGAATTCTAGAGGCTTCTACCTCTTTCTTTTCTCCTTTTCTTAATTATTCTTTTATTTCTTTTCCTTTTATTTCCTTTTTCTTGTTATTGGGCCTGATAGCCAATAAAGCCCACGAAATCAAACAACAAGGCTATTAGCAAGGGAATCCACTCATTTAAATCAAATCACACAATTATTTGTTCATATATCTTTAAAAGGAGAAATTACATTTCAATTCTGAATTAGGAAAATTGAGGTTAGAACATCCTCCCCTCCTTATAAGAATTTTGCCCTCAAAATTCAACAATCAAATAAACAAGTCAGGGTATGCTTTTTCCATGTCCGTCTTCAGCTCCCATGTGACCTCATCATCTCCATGGTGCTTCCAAAGAACCTTTACCATCTCTATATTCTTACAAATCTGATCTTTCACCTTGGTATCTAGAATCCGTAAAGGTGACTCAAGATAGGTCAACTTCCCTTGAAGCTCAATAGGCTCAATGCTCAGCACATGGATCGGATCTTGCACATATCAATTCAGATTGGACACATGGAATACATCATGCATCATACTATACTGAGGGGGTAATGCCAAATGGTATGAAACCTCACCAATCCATTCTAACACTTCAAACATACCCACATATTGGGGACTCAGCTTCCCTCTGTTCTTGGCTATAGCTCAGAGCGGTCGGATTTTCAAGAATACATGCTCTCCCACAGTGAACTACACATCAGTCTACTTTGCATCATCATATGACTTCTGTCGATCTTGGGCTCTCTTCAACATCTGCTTGATCAAAGCGACTTTATCTGCATATACTTGGAGCTCATATGACCTCAACAAGGTCCTCTCACCGACATCATTCCAGTGAAGCAGTGACCGAAATAGTCTACCATAAAGAGCTTCATACGGAGACATCCCGATACTGGCTTAGTAGCTGTTGTTGTAGGCAAACTCGGCTAAAGGTAAGTACTACTCCCATGATCCAACCCAATCAAGCACACAAGCTCTCAACAGATCCTCTAAGGTCTGGATCATCCTCTCTAACTGACCATCCATTTGGGGGTGATAAGAGATACTAAACTTTAACCTTTTACTAAGTTCTTCTTGTACCTGCTTCCACAACTTGGAAGTGAACTTTGGGTCCCTATCAGAGATGATGTAACTGAGTATGCCATGCAAATGTACTATCTCCCTGATATACATCTCAGCTAGGTCTGACACCTTGGTAGTCGTCTTCAGGGTAAGGAAGTGTGCTGACTTGGTAAGACGATCTACAACAACCCATATCACATCATGACCTCTGTTGGTCTGGGGTAGACCCACCATGAAATCCATGGTTATCTGCTCCAATTTCCACTCTACAATCTTTATCGACTATAAAATTCCACCGGGTCGTTGGTGTTCAGCCTTCACCATCTGGCACGTAAGATAGCTGGCCACATATGTCGCAATGTCTCTCTTCATTCCTGGCCACCAAAAATACCTCTACAGGTCCTTATACATCTTTTTAGTGCCTGTGTGTACCGTATACTTAGAATCATGAGCCTCTTGAAAGATACATTCCTTCAACAGAGAATCTTCAAGAACCCATATATGGTTCTCGAATCTAATCCCTCCATCTACTCCCACTGAGAAATAGGTCTGTGGCTTCTTCAACAAGCCCTTCATCCTACTGAGTTCTGAACTGGTCAATTGTGCAGCCACTATCTTGCTTAACAACTCCGACTGAATCTGAATATTGGCCAATCAAACTCGGTCCTCTAATGGCTACGGAGTCCACTCCACAAGCTCTTCCACTGGCTAGAAAAAATAGCTGTACATCTGAGCTGTTTCCGACTCAAAGCATCAACTACGACGTTTGCCTCACCAGGATGATAGGCGATGGTGAAGTTGTAATCCTTCATGTACTCCATACATCATCACTGTCGTAAGTTCAGGTCTCTCTATTTCAGGAGGTACTTCATGCTCTTATGGTCGGTGAGGATCTCGAAGGTAGCACTGTACAGGTAATGCCGCCATATATTCAATGCATGGATGATAGCAGCCAACTCTAAGTCATGTGTTGGGTAGTTCACCTCGTTGGGTTTGAGTTGTCGGGAGGCATATGCAACCACATGCTGATTCTGTTCCAACAAACAACCAAGTCCCATCTTTGATGCATCTGTGAAGATCATAAAACCCTCATTGCCGGAAGGTAGGGTCAATACTGGGGTGGTGGTCAACTTCTCCTTTAGCTCCTGAAAACAAGCCTCACATATATTGGACCACACGAACTGCACATCATTCTGAGTCAACATGGTAAGCGGAAAGGCGGTCTTTAAGAAATCCTTGATGAAGCGCCGATAGTATCCGACCAACCCCAAGAAGCTACGAATCTTGGAGGGGTTCTTCAGTGTAGGCCAGTCTCAAACTACCGACACTTTAGCTAGATCTATGACGATCGTTCCTCCTGAGATGATGTGTCTGAGAAACATGACTCAGTCTATCCAAAACTCATATTTTGAGAACTTTCCGTAGAACTTCTGCTTCCTCAGGATATCAAGAACTCTACCCAGATGGTCACAGTGTTGAGCTAGGTCATTGGAGTACACCAAGATGTCATCTATGAACACGATCACAAAGGAGTCAAGGAAGGGTTGGAACACACTGTTCATAAGGTTCATAATGGCCATATAGGGTTTAGAAAGTCGTCTTAGACATATTCTCACTCTTGACTTGTACCTGGTGGTACCCATACCTCAAATCAATCTTGGAAAAGACTCAGGATGATTTGAGATGGTCAAAAAGGTCATCTATCCTAGGTAACGGATACTTGTTCTTAATGATCGCATGGTTGATCATCCAGTAATCAGTACATATCCAGAGTGATCCATCCTTCTTCTTCTTCACAAAAAGGACTGGTGCTCCCCATGGTGATGTACTAGGTCAGATAAAACCTTTATCTAGCAAGTCCTGCAACTGAGTTTTCAACTCAAGCAACTCAGCTGAGGCCATTCTATAGGGTGCCTTAGATATAGGGCTAGTCCCGAGAGCTAACTCAATGGAGAAATCTACCTCCCACTTAGGGGAAATCCCTGGTAGATCATTATGAAACACGTCCGCATACTCCCGAACAACCTCTATCTCCTCTAAGGGTCGTACCTTGGCCTCAGGCTCGATGACTATGGCTAGGTATGCTCGGTAACCTTTGGATATCATCTGCTCATCCTTCAGAGCCGAAACATAAAGGTTGGTAGTCTCATCCTTACTTCCTCGAATGGTAAAGTGTGGATGACCAAATTTCCTAATAAGGATCTTCTTTTCTCTACAGTCAATCTGTGCTCTATAGGTGTAAAGCCAATCCATACCAATGATTACATCAGAATCATTCATATCAAGGAGGATGAAGTCAGTGGGAAGCTCATGACTCATGTACTTAACTGGAAAGACATGGTTTTTTAAAAGAGATGTATATATTCAACCACTCGGGGTTGTGACATCCAAAACATAGCCTAAATCCTTGATGTCCAAACAAAGTATAGTTGCCAGATTTCTTGAAATAAAAGTATTAGTAGAACCAGAATAAAAAAGAGCTTTTACATTTTCTCCCATGACTTCAAGCATGCCTACATAGTTTCATACTGTATTAGATTGCTATTACATGATCAAACTAACTGACAGGAAAACTCTATGGGTTATTACCCTTGATCAACCTATTAGCATTCGCCTGAGCTTCTTCATTTTCGATGGCAAACACTCTGGCTTGCCTTCTCTCTCCAACAGGTGGACCTCCAACTGGTACTCCTCTCCTGCTGGGGGTGCTGCTGCCACTGGTTGCGCTGCCTTTGGACCTCTCAGATCAGGCAGAGGACAGTTGGTGATGAAGTGTCCCTCCTGCTGGCAATGGTAGCACACCCTCTTCTCAAAGCAGCACTTCCCAGGATGTGTCCGTCCACATGTACGACACTTCTGAAAGGACTTTCACCATGTGGAGTTTCTTTGTTTCCATGTTTGCCCTTGGTGTGGTTACATCCTTGCCCTTTCTTGTGATCATTCTTCTATCCTTGAGTACCTTAAGTGAAACCCAGATATCCTTTGGGTGGGTTCTGAGCAGTCATCACTGTCCTCTCCATGTCTAAGGCGATGTTGTAGGCTTCAGAGAAAGTTGTTGGTTTACTCGCCATCACATGCGGTTTGATTGCAGGGTGAAGACGCTCTACAAAATGGTCCACTTGTCTTTCCTCATCCATCATGTGCCCAAAACATTCCAGGATGCGAAACTTGCGGCCAAAGTCCACAACAGATAGGTTACCCTGGATCATGTTGGTGAACTCTCTTTCCTTCTCCTTCTTAGCTGAGGCGGGGATGAATCTAGTGGTAAATATAGTCTTAAATTCGGTCCATTCCATCGGCTCCTCATTTAGATCTCGTCCCATGATGTGGTTCTCCCACCAGATCTTGGCTGCTCCTTCCAAGAGATGAGTACCAAAAAGAACTTTCTTGTTTGGATGTACCTCTAGCATGCAAAAACCGTTCTTGACTTCCAGCAGCCAATCATCTGCTTTATCGACCACTTAGGTCTTATCCTCTCCCCAGAATCTCTCGATGTTCAGCTTGATGAAGTCCAGAATGGTGACTCTAAGTCGGGGACAAACGGAAAGTGACTCACCATTTTCATCTCTGGCTATATGCCTGAGGGTCAGGGCACTAATGGCCTCAGTTACACTCTTCTGTTGTTCCATGCATAGGGCATCAGGGGTGTGAACCACCATTTCTGGTCCTAGACCACCGGTCTGGTTCTCCTCAAACTTGACCTCATCCTCATACATGTGTTCCTCTTCCTGGTCCACCTCAGGGTTGTCGAAGGGAACTGGCTTGGGATCGGGGCCTTCTTCTGAGGCTTCCTCAGGTCTCTTCCTCTTCTTTGAGGACTCATCACCCCAGTCCCTCTTCCTCTTCTCAAAAGATCCCCTCCTCTTATGGGGAGGCCAACCACCCCTAGTTGGGTTCTCAGTGGCATCGACAGGAGTAGCTACGGTCTTCACACGAGCCATCTACATAAGCATACAATCAAACTTTAGTTTACATTTAAAATAGTTATACTTATGTCAATGACATCTTGTTTACGTATCTTTTATTGATTTGGTGGAGGATTCCTTAATCCTTATCATACTTACCCTGACCTCAAGAGGGTGGTGAAGAGAGAGAAAAACCCTAAATCCTAGAATCCTTAATTGAATTAGGGTTGAGAAGGAATGAAATAGATGAGAGAGTCCTAAAGGTATCTTATTTCGAGTCAGAATCTTAGACATTGGCCAGGCAGTCACACTGCATCTGGGAGTCCTCATGACTGACTAGCGGGGTGGAGGAAAATATTGCCAGCCCCCGGACCGTGATCCTTTTCTAGACACCTCCGTCTTTGGAAAAGCCTCTAATAACTCCCTCGGTTCTACAGAGTTTGTAAAATTTAATAATTACCAAGGATTAAATGAGAAACCACAACTCTGATACCAAATGCAATGACTCCGCCTCTCGTAAATCCCAATTAAGGGAGATCAAGAGGTCAAAGACGCTATCCCAATATTTTAGGATCCAAATATTTATCAAATTCAACTATTACTAAACTGTAAAGCTAGAATTAAATAGTAGTTTTTGCATACCTTATAAAATTCAGATTCTAGACTTCTATCCATAGAAAAGGTCTATCTAACTAATCCTCCTTGAAAAGGTAAGTTGTATCTTCGCAAATAATTGCTAACAACCTAATTATCAAAAATACGTTATTAACAATCTACATTACGTTTTCAATGTGACATTCTCAACCGCTTTTGCCCTAAACCCTGTATTACCCTCTCTTAGGGTTTTGTCCTTGCAAGGGATGTAAGGCCACCTTCTCCATCCAGAGCTTGGTTCCTGGGGTCACCTCTCGAGGTGCCCAATGGTCTTCCCTCTGGGGCTTGACCGAATAGACCTTCCCTCCGGGGCTTGGTCATGCAACGTACATCAGGGTGGCATGTAGGTCCGAGAATACACATATATACTTAATTGTGATAATCATAGGGACTTTATAGGATTGCAGAATTAAACATACACCAATTTAGGTTGCATCCAATCGATAAAATGTTTGGGAAACACTGTAAAATTAAACTGATTATTCATAAATAACCATGTACCTGTTTAGTTGATTCAACAAGCTAAAAATAATCCAAGCAAAGAAATATCCAGGCAAGCAGGCAACTCAGACAAGCAATGATCCTGAAACAATCATATAATCTAATTACCATTCACTTTCTCGAATTACACTCATATGAACTCGCTTCCTAGGGTTTCCTACTTCCTTTTAGGGTTTCATTAGGATTCATCCTCATCATTGCTACTATAAACCCTAAATAAGAAAATCTAAGTATAAACCCTAATTAGCTTGTCATATTCCTCCTAACAGGCTTAGGATCAATAGATAACAACATTATCCCAAATAATTCAGATTGTTCAAGGTAATTTCCTTCTTTACCCTAGATTAGGGTTTCTACATGTATTATCATAGATTCATGGATGAAAACCCTAAAACAAACCAATTATAATCTGATTTCAGATTCAAACCTTTCTTTCCTTTTCAATAGGTTATTAATACTCGAATTAACCCATTAAGCACCTTAAATTTGATCTCTAATCATCATTAGGGTTTTCAACCTAAATTTAATGCACTTTATGATAAACTCAAGGTACTTTTGCAATTAGAAACAAAATCAGATTTTAAAACTATTTTTATCAGATTACTCATATTTTTCTGATCATTTTCATATAAAGTTCACTTTAATTCGATCATCCTAGCATTAGTTATGATTTTTGCAAAGAAAAGTGTTTTCTTGAATTTTCTGGCAGAGATGAGTTATTTATCGGAAATTAGGAAATCACCAAAAAGCTTGGCCGCTCAATTAGTGGTCCACTGGACCACACGTGATTGAATGATCCACGACACACGCCTTCACTAAATCGCTTGCGCACGCTGACAAATCACCGAACCGTTGGATCTCCTCGCGAGTCCATGCTAGACCTCAATCAGACGGATGCTGCTGTTCTTCCTCCTTCTTCCTTAGTTCTCGGCCTATGGTGGAGCCACAGAGGCATCCTCACCGGAGTGCAACCAATTGAGGGAGAGACAGGGATCTAGAGGTCACGAGGTAGCCGGTTAGGTTCGTGAGGTTGTGAGGAGTCGAGAGGGGGTCCATCTAGGGTTTCCCCAAACCCGTCGTTGCCCAAACCTTCAGGCGAATTGGGTGTTTCCTCTAGAGCCTTTGAAACCACCCAAAACCTAGCCTTGATGCATACAAAATCCCCTCCCAAAGACCCTCGTGGTCTTGGATTCTATTTTGGTGTCAAGAGGTGTGAGAAAATTGGATTTGAAATCCCAATTTCCCCCTCTCCTTTTCCTTCTGTGACTCGGGGTTGATGATGCACAACCACCGTTAGATCTGTGGTCTTTTGGACCATGCAGGGATCCGATGGTTGTCATCGCTCCCGATATTCCCTTTTCCTTTAAATTGATGAAAAACTTGTAATATTTAATTCAATGCATTGAAAACTTGCAAAATCCACAACTCTCTCCTCATTTATCCTTTTCATCCAAATTTTAAAGGAAACTCTAGATAGGTATTATCTACTAATGTATCAAATTTGAGACCCAAGTTTCAAAGGAAAATGGTATTTCCTTCATAAGCAAGTTATCTTTTAATAAAGCTAATTTAATTGGTATTTTCTCTTTCCTTCTTTATTATCTTGGCAACTTGGGCTCCTTGGAACCCAAGAAAACCCAAAGACACAAAATCTACCTTTGGAGAATACTCTCTAGCCTTCTAGAGGCTTCTACCTCTTTCTTTTCTCCTTTTCTTTTCTTAATTATTCTTTTATTTCTTTTCCTTTTATTTCCTTTTTCTTGTTATTGGGCCCAATAGTCAATAAACCCACAAAATCTACCAGCAAGGCTATTAGCAAGGAAATTCACTCATTTAAATCAAATCACATAATTATTTGTTCATATATCATTAAAAGGAGAAATTACATTTCAATTCTTAATTAGGAAAATTGAGGTTATAACATAAACACTTAGTAATCAAACCAAACCTTATTCATGAGTATACTCCTATTTCAGGTGCATCCTATACGTGTGATCCTATATGTCCCAAATTACATTTGTAGTGAATGTCCATAACTAGATTATGACATCACACATAATGCGCAATATCTAAAAACACATGATTGCTACCCATGTAAATGGAAAGTTGGAGAACAACTTCAACCTACATCTGTGATTAGTGTTGTTGAGATCCGATAGTTCCTTTATCACTAATATCCAGATTGAACTTGAGGCATGTGATCATAATCCTCTTAATATTCAATCTATATTCCTTGAACTAGAGTAGATTGTTTGAGATGCATGTGAGCTCATATATCACATATTGATTCACATGAGTGTGGCTATACATTTTTCAGTCTCGCTTAGCAAGTGGCCATGGTATCAAATTTGGCAGGAGGGACAAATCCCATCTACATCACTCATTGTCAATCCCCATGTCTCAAAAATACCCAAACATCATTTGTATGGTAAGCCTCATTTAAGGGTACATTGTATGGTATCAAATTAAATCAAACAAAATATGATGAGTGCAATGACTACATGTCTAAGAACCACAATCACCACTATCACTATGAGAGATAATTCTGACTACCATTAAATTATTTCCATGTATCACTCTCAAGGTGGGTCTATCTGATACACTATTCTCTAAAAATTACCTATATGTTTGGCTTGATATCATATATCATGACAAATGAGATTCTGGCATCAGTCAACACACATTCTAGTCTTATGTATTATTGTTGTCTATATTGTTTCCGTAATAATATCTGACAAGGGAGATAACAAGAATGTATGTACTCTTAACATACATATGATCTCACTATACAAGTCCTCAACTTGAAGACATATGTCATCGAGTAATATCATTCTTTTATACATCTATCATGTTATACAATCAACTCATAATTGAACAAACATATAGATGAACAATTGCCTTTATTATTAATCAAATATATTGCATGGCGCCTCATTACAATAATCATATGACTGGCTCTCTGGGCATACATACCAACATTATGGTTTTATGTTGATGATAGATCAATTGAGGTGTTTTGAACAATTGCAAACAAGTCCAAAAACTATATCCAGTCTTCTTTTTTATTTATTCAGAGTTGTTGGTCGGCCAAGTTGTTAATGATAAGAAACTCAATTGACATCACACTCTATATCACTTCATAATCATCTAAAAATCATGAGAATTTAACATGATTTCTGAAATCGAGTTACCAGGCAATACTTAAAATTTTTCTCATTTCATTTACCAATTTTTTTTATAAAAAATAAATAACCTGAATGCTATATGTTAGATTGAATGCATGGTCGACTGAGTTTGTCTTGGGAAACTCGACCAACCAATAGGTCCACAAATATTCAAAAATTCTAATTTTTATAAAAGCACTTATATTTTAGTTACCCATACTATATATAAATTTCAACTTAGTAAGAGTTATAGATAAAATACTAAAAGTCATTTACTACACCACTGTATTTATCAAATTTTGTATTCATATGCTACCAAAAGCCTAATTTTGGATGACTTGTCTGTACACTTATCAAACCCTAACTATTCATAATCAAACATATTTAGAGTTTGATATTAGGTTTAAAACATAATAATTATACTACCATCAAGCTTAAACAACGATCAATCTAGTTACGCATGTATTCATCCAAGTAAACCCTAATTCGATGGCTAAGTTGAAAACGAGTCATAAGAATTTTTTTCACCTTTTTATATTTTGTCTCAAAATTCAATAAAAGATGTGGACTAAGATCATATCTTCTAATCATGCATCTCTCACAATGTCTTGTTGGAATTATTTCTAGTTTATCATTCTTTGGTATTGCATCATTTTCTTGCTTGTTGGATCTTTTACATTGAAATTTCAATGTATTGGCATTAAGACCTATTTGCTTGGACGTAAAACCAATCGAAGCAGAAATAGTGAATCAAAACCACCAAACATATGATTGGTTGAAAGAAGATTAAATTGATCTGCATTATTTGTTTTTGCTTGGTTTGACGTTTTTTGCCCATGTAGTTTGACAGGTCAAGATGCAAACTTCTGAGCAATAGTTTCTAGTCTTTCATCTTCCTCCTCATTCTCTGTAGCATGATTTGTTGTAAAATTTGAGATGAGTGCTATAGATAGCTAGTAGTTTACATCTAGCAAATTGATTAGCAATTTCTATGTTTTGCTTCTGGTTAGAAGCATATTTCCCTATAGCTAGCAAGGAATGTAGAAGGAAACGAGGGTGTGAGAGAGATAGGAAAATGAACCACGCCCCTTTAGAGCATAGTTTATTTTCAGGATTTTGTACATGCCAACAAGTGAATTTGCAGTTTGATTTCTCACTATGTGTTGAAACAACAAAAAACCAAACCCATGGAATTGAAACCCACACTGAATTCGAACTGCACACATTTGATTTCCGCCCAACCAGATGGGGCCTTAGATGGATATTTCATCCCCTATCATCATCGTATTCATCTTTGAATTTGACAAACACTTATTTTACAAATCTTAGTAATACATCACTGTCAAGTCATGATTCACATCATCATTCATTTTCTTTTAAAATTTGATATCATGATTTATAATCCATTTTGTATTAATATCCACATCCATCAATTCTATTCATAAAAAAGATTATCTTACTAGAAATCATTATCAATTCTCATATTTCTCTTAGAATTTTAGATTCATACTCATGCTCAAATTTGTTAAGGATTATCTTCATAATCCATTAAATTCGTTCATGTTTCTCATATCAAAATTTCCTTCTTATCTTGGGTTCCATATTTAGTCAAGTAATAATTTCTCTTTCATCATGTTTATGCCTTATATTTTCACATGACGTCTCATTATATTCCCAAATTGTCTTCATTTGGATGCTTGGTTAGGGAGGCCAGAAGAAGTACAATCAATAGTTTCGTACTATCTTTGCCAATACCCAGATATTTGATTAGAGAATATGAATATTGAGTTCAATTAGTATGCATATCAGTAAGGTTATGCCCAACATCGATATTATCAATTAGCCCTAAATCCTATTCTCTTCGTATACTCATCTAACCTAAGCTCTGATACTATGTTGTCTGGACCTCTCTTTCGTTAAGCATAAATGCTAACTGATAGGGAAAACCCTTAGTCCAAACACATATTATGAAACAAGACAACTAATTCTTGGAAAACACGATTAACTAGTATACTAAAAACACAAATAAATTTTCTATTTTTCCTTTTTTATTAACCTCATAAACCAATGTCACATCAAGGAGAACATATTTATTTACCATAAATCTTACTGAACTCCATTAAAACCAGAATTGAATCTTAATGCTCATACAAAGTTCAGTTTACATCAATTGGCATATGTGTTCTCACACAACTAGAATGACATGAAATGTATTAGGTTAATAATAGACAATGATTAAAACAAGAATCACAAAAATATGTAATATGCAACATATATGTTTCTTTCCATTTCCAAATCATTTCATATAAATCATAATCAATAGTTATTAGCCTGAGACATCATCTCATAATTCAACATTGACCCTAAACAAGGTATCTTAAGTATGATCACTGCATGTTAATTCCATCCTAACATATTTCTTTTCAATTCATTACCTATCAAATTTTCATCAAACATTCATCGATACAATAGAACTAGAAACAATATAAGCATATGGATATCATGTATCATTCTTCATGCTCATAGAAGGTTTATCATAAGATATGTACCTTTTATATCTAATTTTATAGTTACGAATAAATCGTAATGCATTAACATGCATAACACATTTATCTGTCATCTTTTCATATCTACCATTCTTTGGTTAGGATTACAATTAGAAATATATTTGATCTTATTTGAAATCCATTATATTAGACTATTCTCATAACACAAGTATTCAAACAAATAATTAAAATCTGATAACCTTATGAATCAATTTGCACCCTTAAACTTCATATTGTAACTAATTTGAACTATACTTATATACGTCCCATATCTCTTATTTTAGAGTGTTATTCACTATTTTCACATAGCTCACCATATTATGGTTAGAGTTAGGTTCTAGATCTAACTATTATATTTTTTCATTTATCCTTAGTTTAATGATTCTTTGTCATAAATTCTTCAATATCTTTTTCATTAATATTCTTATAATCAATCATTTTAAATTTACTTAATGCCTAAATTTTGTTTCTCATTTAAATCCTTTTAGTCTAATTTTAGTGTATTTCATTCAATTTAGACCATCCCAAATATATTTAAGTAAATATATGAAAGGCTTCCTCACACCCATTTTTTCTGGAGATCGAGAGAACCCACCACAGGCAAGCCTGACATGGTAAACTCTTGAGGCATGAGAGGGTGTGGTCCAGTCACCCCTCCCACACCAAATCAGCATGGATTGCTATTTACAAAATGCCTTTGGTGAGGTTCAAACCCGTGTCTTCACACTCATTTTATTAATATTTCACTCATTACTTACCATCACAATTCAATTCACCCTTATCCATTCCTTTTCTTAGATTTATATACATGTACCATGTCGTTTGACTTCTAATGGAATTTTTGTAATTAAAAGCAATTCTTCTATTTCTTATAAAATTCTAAAATTAGGAATACCACAGATCACAATTATTTCATCTTACCTCTTAAACTCTTGTCATATTCCCATTTCATTATTATATGGTTTACTCATTATTCCATAAGTTATACTAAAATAGTTGCATTATGATTAAACATCTTAATAATACACGTAACCTTCAATTCAAGTAATATCACTTAAATTTGAGAATTTCTTCACATTTATAAGATTATATACAAGTTCAAGTTTATTTCTCATGTTCAACTTAATATTGAATTTCTAGGGTACTTTTAAAAAAGTTTGCTTAAATCCATACATCTTAACTCATTATCATAAGAACCTTATCATTCAATAACTTCATCAGAGTGTAAATGGGTTCATTAAGGTTATTCTTGGAATATGGAAACCCTAGTTTCTACTTCCATGCAACTCTTCCATCAATCATAACTATGTGTCGATTAAAAGGCTCATTTGAGTCAATTCCTCAATAGAGACTCTCAATATGAAATATCTCCATTACAAACCCTCACATTGATCCTTATGTACATTTCATATTAAATTTAAAATAATATTCAAAAATACAATTGTGTACTTCATGCTAATAGAATCCAAGAATGATTTTATACATGTCAACTCAATTTCCAAGCCTATCATTCAAAAGGTGGATTTTAGGCAATATTCATAGAAAACAATGTAGTTCTACATGCATAAGATTTTTCATAGAACTTGAATCAAAAGACCCATAAATAAACAAGAAAAATTCAATGAGTAACAATCTAAGTCATGAACATTTATTTTCCCAAAGTCTTCCTAATTGATTACTCAATTGCATACAATTACAAGCAAGGATCTTGTCTATTTTATTCGGATGGAATTACACATTGAACATGATTACAAAGATTCATAGGGAGATAAACATTCTCCTAATGTATGAACCACCTTAGAAAAGTTCCATATGATCAAAATCTCTGGAAATCCGTCAAGGTTCTCTCCATTGACTCCTTTTCTTCCTCCTTCCATCTTGGAAACTCTAGAAAAGGAAAAAAAAGAGAGAAATAAAGAAGAAAGATGGTGATTTGCTATATTTTCAATTCAAATCAGAGGGAGGATGGAAAATAGACATAGGATAGGAGATTCACCAGGAAATCATATCTAGAGTTAATGAACTTACATGAATTTGCAAGCTATTGGAAGCCAAAACCCTAAATCACCATTTTTGGCAAAATTTCTCCTTCAAAATCCTAATACTTCTCTCTCTCTAGAATTTTGTATATTAGATGAGAACTACAGATAATGTGATCTAATGGGGTGTTAGTTTGATGATATAGATCAATTGAGGTGCTTAGAACAATTGCAAACATGCCCATAATTTTTTTTTGCAATCTTCTTTTTTATTTATTTACTCTAGTTGGTCGACCGAATTGTTACTGATAAGAAACTCAGCCAACATCACACTCTATATTAATCCAAAAGCATCCAAAAATTATGAAAATTTTACATAATGTCTAAAATGGAGTCGCAAATCCTTAGTTAATTTTTTTCTCATTTTGAATTCCCAATTAATAGATAAAAGTCAAATGTTAGACTGCTTATTTCAACCTGAATGCATGGCCGGCTGAGTTTGTCCTGGTGAAACTCAGCTAACGAACAAGTCCACAATCATTCAAATATATTGTTTTTAAAACACTTATATTTGAGGTACTCATACTATATCCATATTTCAACTAAATCAGAGTTATAAATAAGATACTAAAATTCATTTACTATACCACTATATTTATCAAATTTTGTATTCATATGCTACCAAAACCGTAATTATGGCCTACTAGGGTTTACACTTATCATAGCTTAATTATTCATAATAAAACATGCTTAAAGTTTGTCATTAGGCGTAAGACATAATCACTAGACTACCATCAAGGTGAACAATGATAAACCTAGTTAAGCTTGTAATTATCAAAGTAAACCATATTCCATGGCTAAGTTGAAATTGGGTCATTACATACATGTTCTCATGTTTCTTCTGAAGCTCATAAATGGTGAAGAAAAGCATCAAGCATTTGATGTCCATACTGTCATTTTCAAAGCTTCTTACAATTCTCCCTTTTTCTCTAGGTGCATTTAGAGTCAATTTATTAGGTACTCATGTGTCCAAGACATAGATCTTACACTCATGTGTGAGAACAATTCTTAGTGTCCTGAACCAGTTGTTCAAGTTACTTCTGTTAAGTTTTCTTTTTCAAGGACATAAAGTAGTAAAAATGGATTATGAGTTGTGTTTGTCATTGATCTACACTAAAATATATTTTTTCACGAGTCAATAATATTTATTTGAAAATTAATCTGATTTCAAAATTTTGATTTGACAAAAAATAAGTTGGACTTTGATTACTTAAACTCCCACTATTTAATTCAATTTAAGAGCCCTCACTATTAATTTAGAAGATTATAGTGAGAAATCAACTGGTAAGCCAATATTCAAAATACATTAGCTTATGACCCAACCAAAGTTGACGCCCATAACTTAATTGTTAAGGTAGGTAACAATTACCGATTGCATCATATGTAATTATTGGATATATGGTTGCACAACTCATTGCCAGTAATTCACCATATGAATTATATTCCACCTTTATGCCTCTATGCTCTTAATATCAATGAGGTCAACTAATCAAGTCCAACCCAAGGCCAATACAATAAGATATGCACCCTACTCAGCATGCCCACATACTTATTATTACACTTCCCCAAGGTAGACGGTCCACCACAATATGCGTTCCCACATTTAGTCAAACAAGGGTTTCATGTGTATTGGACTTGGAAGGCATCTTCAATGTTGATATTATATTAAGGGATATATATATATATATATATATATAAATATATATGTATACATACATACATACATACATACATACATATATATATGTATATATATGTATGTATACATACATACATACATATATATATGTATACATACATACATACATATATATATAAATAAATAAATAAATAAATAAATAAATAAATAATATCTATATATATATATATATATATATATATATATATATAACCATACATATCCAATCATCATTACATATACATTATTATAAATATCATATATTATAACAATCACACATGCAATGAAACATGATATGGAAACTAGTACAACAATGTAAGCCAACAAGGTTGTAAAAAACAACAACCAAGAAATTCACATACAATGTAACCATTATTCCGCTTTATTTGGGTTTTTTGGTCTCATGAGAAGGCAAGCAAATCGATTGGTCAAAATTCTCAAATTTACCCCTTCAAGGTTTCTTTGATTGCTCGATCATACAAGTTGATTGGTCGAGAAGAGTGTTTTGATCATTGAGAGATATTCTTATCATGGTTCCTGACCACATGACTAGACAAGTTCATCAATCGATCATAAAACCCAGATAAGGCAGATCTTGTATTGTTGTTAATCTGTCACCTCATTCAAGAACCATCCAGTGAACTTCCTTTTTGGCTTGGGCATATGATCTTCTCCTCCTTTCTAACGTGGTCCACCGGTGATGATTTACCTCATTGCATAATTGAAAATTATTACTTGAAGAATTATAGAGAGAGGTATGACATGCAAGCTATATTCATATTACATGATGTTTGATCAAAATAAAAACCACAATATGACATATTTCAAATCACACCACAAGCATCCTAGTTTCCATATCCACACATCCACCAGACAAAATTATTTGTAAGGCATGGCATGGTCTATGTAATATATATACACAGACTCACACACACACACACACACACACACACACACACACACATATATATATATATATATATATATATATATATATATATATATATATATCATATTTGAAATAAGGTGATAACGTGGATACAAATTGAAAAATATTTGTCCAACAAATCGATGCAATTCAAAAAACAAACTGGCACAAAAATCATATAATGTATGACCTTATACCATTGTAGGGTTTTCGGGGTAGAAGGAAAAGAAGAATATCAAATTTTCCTCCCAAAACTCCCATGCTATCAGATCCATTGTAGCTATAAAACTCTGGTATACAAATTACAAAAGAGGTACATATATGATACCTTTGTGCATGTTTTTTTTCCAACAACAAGATGCGTCTTTGGTCGATGGAGATCTCATTCTACTGGATTCAAATTTGAGTTGGTAACAAAGAGATCCAGAGGGAGGAGAAAGGATCCGGATTGTCCTCCAAACATCATCCTTTTCTCGTCTTGTAGAAGATGTTCTCCAAGCCTCTGTGCGTCATGCCTTGGCCTCTACTTTGTCTAGGCAGACCAGAGAGGACGTGATGCTCCACCTTTGTCACCATGCTAAAGAGGAAGAGAAATTGTAGACTTGCTAGTTGTCTTGGAACTTCCTTTCTTCTCCTGTCTTGGGTGGCAACCTTCAGGTTTCTCTTCCTCTTAGAGAGAGAGAGAGAGAGAGAGAGGTCGACCAACATGTTTTACAAGTTGTGTTTCAAAGGTGTGTCTTACCCATTTTATGTGCCCCCTTTATACAGGAGAGTCATGGGTTTAGAACAACTTATTTCTAATCCTTTCCTATTCACTATCCTTGGAATAGTACAATGCCAAAATGTAGATAGGATTTGTGATCAAATGATCACAAGAGTCCATATCTAGATCAAACATGTTTTCCAATTTTAGACTTTCTTTGTAACATGATGATCCTCCAATCAAGTGGCTGGATTGGTAGATCACATGTATCCAGTGGAAATCTAAATCAATCAATTGACAATTAGTTGATCTATTGACCCAATCATCATTCTGGTGGTCAAATTATAGGGTATATAAGCATATTTATGATTTACATCCATTCTAATCATATGTTTGAATGCAAACTCCAATCTCCCTATGTGTGCGACTCGGTAGGTTCCTAATTACATTGGTAGTGGTGTTCTAAGCAACACGAGCAAAGATTGGTGTCTATCCACACATCATTGCCACCCAAATAATAGGAATGAGTTGGAAAACAACTACAACATGTAAAGCGATTGATGTTTCTATGACCATACAATCCCTTTGTCACATATATCTAGACTAAAATTTAGGCATGGAATGTCATACTTTTAACTTTCAATCTATGTTCCTTGAATTCGAGCATACTATTCAAGATATTGTGACCTCAATTTCATATATTGACTCAAATGAGAATGACCATGCATTTTGTAGTCTCACTCATCAAGTGGCCATGATATTACTCCTAATGGAGGGACATATTCCATCTACATCACCTTCCACTCATCCCCAAGTGTCGTAGTGCACCCAATCACTACCCTTTTGGAAACTCATAGTTCAGAGCTTGTTGGTCCAGTGGTCAAAGCACACAAAATGACTTGAGATTAATGTAGTGACTTTAGGTATAAGGATCACAGTCACCACTGTCACATTGAAATATGACTCTGACATATCACTACGTGATTTCCATGTGTCAATCTCAAGGTGAGTCTATTCAGTACAACTTGTTCTCTAACAAGTACCCATGCATTTGAGATGATATCCAATATCATAACGAAAGAGACATAGTCATGAATCACCATACATGTAAGTCTTGTGTATAATTGTGTACTATCATATCCAAAATAATAACCAACTAGGAACATAATAAGAATGAGTACTCTTATTATACATATGATTTGATGTTCAGGTCCTTAACCCAAAGCATATGTCATTGATTCATATCCATCTGATTACATTATTAAGGTTTATTTATGATCTCAATATTGAAATAAACATAATAAGTGAAATTGATTTCTATTAATAATTTTTTTTACAAAGTAACCCTATTGCAATCATCACAAGATGGATCTCAGGGCATACAACCAACACATAAGTCTTAGATCATGTGAGGAAATTCCATCTCATGGAGCACTTTTCTACTTATATAATCAAAGAAAGGAGGATTGATTACTTCATAAATAGAATTTTAAATCTCAATAAGACTCTAGTTTTAATTAAGAGTTCAAGGTCCCTGGATAAAGTTGATGATTCAATAGTCAATCTTGATAAGACTCTATGAATTGCCAAAGCTTAATGTTATGGATATGTTATCCTATATGAAATTACCATTACTGAACAAAGAAGTAGGACTACTATTTCCATAAGAACCACAAGGGTAAGGGGTAAGGGAATACCTTTAAGGGGATAGAAAATGAAAATGATAACCGTGGTAACCAAGTGAAGGAGAGATCCAAGATCTATGGGAACTTCCATTGGGGAAATCATTTTCTTTTCAAGGGGCCTACTCAACTACAAGAAAGAGGTACACTATGTATCAATTTTCCCCAAGGAAACACAACTTGTTGTACCAGACGTTCTAGAAACAACAATACTCTTAGATCTTGATCATTAATTGTTTGAGGTTTGTCTATAAAAATCTTAAACCAATGCAGACTGCCTGACTGATCATATCCTTAAACCATTTCTGAAATACAAAATTAGTGTGCACTGTCTCTTTTCTAGGCCATGTCATACATATGTGAATTATAGCTATCTCTTTTACTAAATACCATTTTAAGCCTTCTTGATCTACCACACCATCATTTTAAGAAATATGATTTCATTTTTAAAATTGTGTCATGTTTCTAATGTGCGACTATAAGTGAATGGATCTACACTTCCTTTAAGAACACTAATATGATCATTGTATAACATAAACACTATGTATATTCAACAAGTATAATTCTTTTAGACATAGAGTACTTTGATGTATCTTACAAATGGGTTACTTGTAAGAGTTTCAATTCTTAAATGATGATATGAAGAAGAACAATGATCGTTTATAGACCCAAAAAAGGGTTTTAAAACCGACCTGGAGGCCAACCAAGCAAGTTTTATGGGTCAAAAATGGGTTTCATCCTCACCCAACCGCCTAGGTATCTGGTTGTGGACCAACTAGTTAAAAAGACATACTCATGTTTCAAAATTGTGGACCTAACTGCAAAAAAAGTCATCTCTAGAAGGAACATTGGATATATGTAGCTATATATGTTGTAAAACCAAAAAAGATGACATACGAGTCATGAATAATCTTTCTTATAGTGGTTATTGAGGGTAATACTGATACCAAACTCATTGAGACTATTGGGGAAATATAAATATGATTTGCATAAGGAGATCCCTAGGTTTCCTCTAGAATGAAAATTGAGTTCTCAATTATCCTTGTCCCCAAGATTGTACCCAACTCAAAGATCTGTAGTGGATGGATTCAACACAATTCATGGAATTACAAAAATGCTTGAATAATTCTAGATAAATTTTTTTATTAGACCCAAGGTTACATGTTGGGGGAGTCTCAACTCTCCTTTCAAAAAAGAAAGATATATCTTTAGGAATGTGCATTTACTAAAAAATGTTGAATTGCACCATAACAAAGAACAAATAGCCTCTCCTTAGACCAATGACTTGTTTGACCAACTTCATGTGACAAGGGTATTTTCCAATATTTACTTAAGATTCACATACCACTAGTTGAAGGTGAATGATAGTAATATATTGACTTCCTTATGGACCCAAATTGGACACTACAAGTTCCTTTTTATTCCTTTCAATCAATTTAATGACCTTGGAGTAATCATGCACTTGATTAATAGGATATTCTAACATTCTTGAATGATATGTAGTTTTTTCTAGTAATTCCATACTGATATACTCTTAGATTAAATAAAATCACCGGTAACACTTTTTTAAGATGCTTGATATCCAAGTTAAATAGAACTATATGGGAAAGTATCCAAATGTAAGCTATAGATTATAGAGATATCTTTGCAGCACACTTAAAATATTAGAGAACAAATTTTGTAGATAAAACTAATGAAAAAGTAATCATTAATTAATGTTCCTCAAAGAATGCATCATATCATAGGACCATGAGACTTGTTAGTTACTAATGTAGGTTCATACCCAATATCTCCAAGATTTCCTACCCATGAAAAATTGACCCACAAGGATGAGTGGTTCCCCTGGACTCATAAGTTGTGAGGACAACTTTCAAGAGTTAAAAAAATTGAATTGACTCTCATGTTAACTCTACCTATTAGGAATGTTGGATTTGTAATATTTTCCTATACTAATAAAGTGGATTTGGATGTGTTCCTATGTAGTGAGTTAAAATGACTGGATATCCTTCTGGGAAGGTCAAAGTAATTAATTTAAATATACCAAAAATGAATATGAGCTTACAATTATTATTTTTTGGTATATATTTGGTGACATTACCTGTATGGGGATTCTTTTGAAATCTTTATCTATTACAAGTTTTAGAAATGATTTCTTACCTAAAAGGACTTGATCCTGAGTAGACAAAAAATTGAGTCCCTATGAGATTGAAACTATGCAACAAGATATCAATTAAGTAAGGACAATGTTATAGCTAAAGCCATAAACAATATGAGATTAGTCTATACTACTATAGTTTAATCTAAATGGAGAAATTTTGTGAATCTTTCAAAATTGCAACATAAGACTTCACTTGATCGAGTAACATCGGATGGCCTCACCGTGGTATTTCATTTTGTGATGGAAAATGTAGAAGCTAAAAAGGCCAAATCTTGATTAACCGAGTCCTCTTTTCCAAATTTCCAACACCCAAACTTTCTTTACCTTGGAAGTTGATAAGGGAACTCCATTGTTAGCATAGATCTAGGACACTAGATAAATTAGAGATAACGTAGAGGGTGTTGCAAGAACAATCAAGATCCAAATACATAGTATATCAGGATCCACCAATATGTTTAAAAACCTTCACAGATGTTTCAAGTACATGAATATGAGATGAGCACATGGTTGAGTTTGTCTCATGATGTAACACATTCCAATAGATTAAAGGCTAAACACCAGTGCACACTTTAAATTCCACAACCCATAGAAATGTGGAACTGAAAAATGGACTTTTGGTTGGCTTTCATAGGTCCAAAAAGGGATATGGCAACAAGGATTGCGGTTGACTTCCCGATGAAGTTAACTAATTTTCATCCCACATGGACCATAATAGAAGTTCCCGATCTAAAAGAACGACACATACACGAAACAATTTTCCTACATGGGATACCAATGTCCAAACTACCAATCATAGACCCCAAATCATTTCCAACATGCAGATGAACATACAAGAGTAATTAGGAATCAATATTACTTTCAATGTAAAATATCATCCCCAAACTTATGGGAAATAAAAAATAACCATGTAGGTACAACAAAATCAACTATATTTGACATGAATTTGGTGGATTTTAGTGTAAGGACCCATCCTACCGATCAAACTCAAATTGATCATTTGGACAAATCCTTATACAAAAAACCAACTAAGAACTAGAGATAGTAAAAAACAACAAGTCAAAAAAATCCAAAATAAAATGATCCACATAGAGATCCGATCACAAGAAACTACTACAAAAACCTTGCAAATGATATATAATACTATACAACTATGCATTAGAAACATTCTAGATGGAAATATAATAGGATATCAACTGAAACCTCTATTTATTTCACCAAAGGGATTACAAGATTGTTCATGATTATGAAAATAAACTAATACAATATATATAATTCATTTACAACCCATTCTTATAGAGAGGAAACAAGACAAAAAACTTAACAAATACATCAACAACCCACCCAACGCAGGAAAGTGAGAGTGCAATGACTCTCTAGACTGACTTTACTATATTATTCTATGTTAAATCTTGATCAACATGTCCTTTCTGCAACTCCAACATACCTGAAAGATGTAGATAACCACAATGGTGAGACCCCAAGTCCCAATGGTAAGATACAACAAAAACTAACATACTTACTGCTTACAGACATACAATTAAAATATTTTAATAGGAAGATTAGTCAATAGTAAATGTCTCTACACATGATATAGACATCAAGTACTTATTATCTTCATAGGGACGTGTAATCAGAAAGTAGAAAAAGAGAGAAACTTATAACCATACTTGATCCATACACTTACTTGTATAGAGTAGGAAACAAATACAATGCTTACAATAAGTAAAGGAATACAATTGCACATCCATGTGATATATAAATTGAACCAAAACAAATGTACTACATGGATGAGTCACACATTTATTAAGTCCTAGATAGTTTAAGGCCTTCCACTCAAAATACTAGCTGACCAATACAAAGTTGCAATCAACCCCGTAAGATCTAGGATGACCAGAATACTAAAGATCTCTTTTCCTCGGTCAATATGAGCGACAAACTGTAGTGACATCATGGCTTAACTACTAGTAGGGGACAATTTACATCCTACTAAAAACCTATTTTGTCATGGGTACACATGACACCACACCGAAAACCAAGGTATACCATACTCAAATACAAGTTACAACCACAACATCTCTAAATCACATATAAATTGAGACACCACCGTAGATGTCCTAAAAAAACTTGAAGTGAGGATAATGAAGAAACCTTCCCCGAAACCACATATGCTCAACACTATGTGACTCTGAGTTCCTTTTGGACTACTCATTTCACTATCCAACAAGTTTTGATGCTGAGATAGTTCTCCGGTCACATGGAACTACATGATTATGGTTACACTTGATTAATAACTTTAGATGATATAAAAAGTATTCACTGATATCATAATACTAGATCAAGGTGCAAGTAACCATGTTTGGACACAAAATGGCCCAAGCACTCACTGTCAACAACAAAAAGGTCCATCATATCATTATTGGTATCAACAAGGCTCAACATATCATTCTTGACCACAAAAAGGCCTAACATATAAATGTTGGCCACAACAAGGGACAACATATCATTCTTGACCATAACAAGCCCAACATATTAATTCATGGAACATCAGACTTAATAAAAAAATAACAAAGGATATTTCTTCTACAAATAGTATCACAAAAGATACTACTGTCAAATTCATATAATTTTTTAAGATCATCATATAAGACAAGACATGATCACATAACATGATGAATCATCACCATTCAAGTGTAATAATATCACGAGTGACTCTCATATTGCTTTATTTTTAGGAACATTAGTTAGACAACAATCCTCATTACATGTATCTTTTAGAGTCTACTTGGCTGTGAGAAAATTGTACATCATGTTTTGAGGACAAGGTTATCAAACCCATTAGATCGCATTATTTTCCCACTTTAATCGTTTTACCATGTTATACATCATTTTATGCTTCATCCTTGTTCAATCATGAACTAATCTTGAAAATCGGTGCCTTCCATCATCCCAATTATGACATCAATGCCATATCACTCAAGGTGTCAATGTCAAGGCATGCCTACATATATATATATATATATATATATATATATATATATATATATATATATATATATCCCATGACCAAGATACATGTTGTATTATCACATTTTGTGACATATTTATTTAGTTTCTTAAGATCATAGAGAAAAGAGAGATGAAAGACACAGGTAATAATAAGATAATTATAATTACTCCATTAGGATCTTCTTTTCATAAATATATTGTCATCCATTATTAAAATTCATCGATTACAAACCCTTTCAGTTACTTCATGCATACTTAATAAATTATCCCCATGACACATTTCATGTCTATTCATGTAATTATGCTTCTTAATTCATACTGAATTTTTGACTCATATATTACATAATTAATTATTATGCCTCTAGATTATATGATACAAATCAAAATTAACCCAAAGTACTCATTAGGGCACAAAACCACCCCATTGGACATAAAAGGGCTAATAGCACCTCGTGAGGCCATACCAAGGACAAGACCTTCTATGACTATCAAATCTAGATAAAAATTCATATCAAACTTCATACTACTGTTAGTAACCACCATGCCAACTTAAAATTCTAAGGTATGATTGAGTTACACCAATTACATGATTACACATAAAAAGGACCAATTTCATGCATAGATGGGATTCTTTGAAATTATATGTATAAATCAAATGAAATTTCAGAAATAAAAGGGATCTATAACAGCCTAAATATCACTATATATCCACTCTTATGAATTAAGAATAGCATGTATATTAATTTCCACATCATATGGAACCGATATACCATAACAATATCATAACCAGTAACGTTTCTCATGTATTTTGAATTTCAGTATAAACATGTTTAAGTTCTCATGAGATTGACATCAGGGATTACTTTTATTAGGCCAGGAAGAATATGAAATGTCATATTCTACATTCAATCATCTAGAAAAATCCTCAAGAAATCATCCTTTAGCATGTAAGGAGATTATAGAACAAGAATATGGTTTATTAGACCAAGTTTAAGGAGTTGCATGTATCAGTAGGCAAATGAATACTAGAAAATCATATATAACTTGCCTATGTTGGTGATTATCACGAGCTTAATCTAAGGCAACCACTAAAAAGCTTCCATATACTAGGTCATCTCTCAAACAGACCCAAAACCATGGCTCCAAGCAAGATCTATCTTTCTTCAGATCAAAGAGAGGAAAAAGGAAGGTTATTTTGCTAAAAGGAATATGTTCCACCATGTGAGTCGATGGGGCTCAAACAAAGGAATAATATGATATGAGGAACAACATTAATAACTCCATGGAACCTTTTTCATTCAAAATTACTTTTCTAGCTCCAAGATGACTTCTCAATGGTAAATCTAGGGAAAACTAAGCCAAAAGAGTAGAAACGAGGGTACTTTAACTAGATGAACAAGTTACCAACATAGAAGACCATAAATTTTTTCCAAGGAGCAAGAGTGTGTGAAGAATAGAATGACAAAGATACTGGTGGAGAATATCTTATGTTCATGCAAGAAACAAAGTTGGGAAGCTTGAAAACACCATTGAGTTGCTTGATCTTTGACTTGTAACCACATGCATCAACTTATAAGCTCACATTCATGGCCGTCGACCACCCTAGGGTTTTTTTCGAACTCTAAGGATCCCTATCAGTTTTATCCATTAAAAGGAGTGAAAAATGAGCCTCTAGGATGAAGGGGAAGGGGTATTATATACTAGATTGTGTACAAATGCCAAAACTACCTAGAACTAGTCTCTAGAATTACCTAGTCAAAGCAGGACTTCCTTGGTCAAAAAAGCCTTCCCATTGACCACCCTTCAATTTCCATTGAACCTAGGATGTTTTCCATTGACTAAAACATGATTCCCATCGACATAAAAGTTTGTACCTTCATCGTTTGTAGTAGTCTTCAATCGTTCTACACACATAGGAGCTTCATCGTTTCACATGCCCAGTCTACTCAATGGTTGACAACTTATAGGATCCATCAGTGGTCAAGCTCCCCATTATCGTCAATCTACCCATATAACTTTCTAATTGGTTCCCAAGTCCAGGATTTTCATCAGTTTCCAAACATAGAACTCTCATCAATCCAAAGTCTTGATCAATGTAGAAATCAGAACGGTCATTCATGCATCTTCCATTAGTTGGCAAGGTCCTTCCATCAGAGGGCACTTCTCTAGATCCTCATTGGACCGATGAGTCCTCAAAATCTCCATCAAAAAGGCGAGTTCTCATAAAATCCATTGGATCGATGAGTTCTAGAAACTTCTATTGGATTGACGATCTATGATTTTCCATCAAACTAATGAGTTCTAGACACTCCATCGGTTGAGAGTTCCACCTGTCCTCATTAACCATTACACTAGATAGGATGAAAGATCATACAAACCATGTCTAAATGCCATCAAAGTGTGTATATTTATGAAGGAAAAATGTAATTGAATAAAAAAAATACAATTTTACATAAAGTTGATTAAGGTGAAATTCCATACCAGTTCATAATTGTACATAAAGCTGCAATTTAAAGAAAACAAGGTTCAATTGAAGTCATATCAGAGTTTTATCTTGACCAATTATTTACAAGTACCAAAAAGAATGAGTATTAAGGAAAACTTATGTTTACATGTTTTTCAAATAATTTGTAGTTAGATCCTCATGCTTTGTTAAATTACAATTAAGTCTACAACTTGTAAGGAAACCTGATATTAGGGCAACCAATGTGCATATTGGACCCAATAAGAGATATCTTTTAATAAATTGGTATAAAACTTAGTTAATAAGTTATAGGAATATTAAGTTTAATCTAGGTTGACGCTCTCAAGCCATAAACCCATAAAAAGGATTTTGCCCTCGAAATCCCAAGGTTAGGGAAGGGAAAAACTATAGGCGATATGTAGCATTGTCTTAGAAACATTTTACCACTACTTATGCTAACTTATCCTCATTAGTGCATGATAATCATGAAGTCATTTATGGGTTCTTAAGTACATTTTGTATTTTAATTTCAACATTTGATGCATAATTTATCATTTTACCCAAGTTCCTTTGCATGTACTTAGGAGTTAGGGATACTATCATGTTTCATTATTCTTACTTGTTATCTCTTAATCATTCCTATGTCTCTTTCCTTCTAATCATACTTGTCATTTTCCTGTTAAGGGTTAAATCCTCATATATTATGTTCATTCTCAAGAACTTACTCCCCATAGAAGGTATTTATGTAAATGATTTCGTTCCAACAAGGTGTCTAATTAATGTGTTCCTGAAACTCATACATTTAATGAACACTTCTTGTTTAAGGTACACTCTTGTCTTCCAGGTAACGACTATAGTCTTGTTATACATACACATCAAACTCTCCATCACCTGGGTATATGTCATATATTCTATCTCCCATTAAATATCATCATCTTGACTTTGTTCTACGACCGAAACATGTCCTTTCCAAGAAAAGTGACTCTTGAAACTCTACATACATCATGCTCCAAACATACTAAAGGATTGGGACAACTCTTAATTGACTGCCAATTCATTATTTATTCTCATTTCTTGTTGTGATCATCCTGCTGATTTCATGAATATTATAGAAAAATATTATAGTTGTACTTCTATGTGCCATCCTCCATCATTATATAATCATGATTATCACCATATATCCTAGATAGGAATATTTTTCTATACCAGATTAGGACTTCTATCTCCTCATCTTTCTCTAGATTCACTTTGATTCCTCATGATTATTCAAACTATTTCATTCAAGGGAGATCATCTATCATGAAACTTATGTAAAATCATCATTGTATCATTATTGTTTATTTCCATGCTTTCTTAATACACCATGGTTGAGATTACCTTAGGATCCACTCTTCTCATCTAACATTTGGCATCTTTATCATCTCAAGTCATACTCATCATCCAAGTTTTACTTCCCTTGTATGGATCTGATACCTTATATTCTTATTTACATGTATTCTCCACGAACCCATGTAGATCTCTATATATTTTTTTTGATGACCGAGAGAACCCATCCCGGGCGAAGCCGACATGGTAAACTCTCGAGGCATGAGAGGGTGTGGTCCGGTCACCCCCCTCCCGCGCCTAATCAGCGTGAGTTGTCGTTCGCAAAGTGCCTTCGATGAGGTTCGAACTCGGGTCCTTCATTGGGACTTACCAAGCTCTTACCACCCGGGCTACTATGGCCGGACTAGATCTCTATATATTGGACACACTAAATCAAGATTTCTTGACTTCTATACATAGTATAAAGCTTCACATACAAGATTATCTATCCTTAAGATCATTATCTCTGGAATCTCAACTTAACACAAGCTTTTTATGCATACAAGATGTCCTTCCAACTTTCAGGAACTCTTTTTTGAACATTGGTTGAATAATAATTTGAACTGTTCATTACTTTTGTATTCCTTGAAATAAAGGGGATGGCCACAATTCTACATATTTGAACTTTGGACTATTTCCAAGGTATGGTTGCACACATACTATTAAAATATTATTTAAGGAAAACATGTTAAAAACGGGTTAATTTGAATAATAATCCCCCAACCCAAATCATATCACTATTTGGACTTTTACCTAAAAGCACATCTTTTGATTATTTGGTAAAGAGACAAAAAATGATGACTACTTTCAAATTAATGTATTTGACCCAAAACATATCTTGAAATCTTGATTCAATGATAACATTGAAGAAGTTAATCTTGAATATATGAATAGGGCGATTTGTTTCCCTAAAAATGACCTAAGTTTGGATCGTTCATCCACCTTGAATATACTTAATGAAGAAATCTATGTTGAAATCTCAAAAATTGCTAGAATATTGTTTATGGGTGAATGAACACACCTAGAGTCTGAATAGGAATTGCAACCCTAGCCTCAATGATTGGAACCATAATATTTGATATCTAAATCTTAATCCTTGAATCTCTAAGTTTACATGATCAAGACCCGATATGATCAATGAGGCTTAATTTTGGCTCTCAACCGGTTGTTAATAAGATTTGAAATGACTTGAAATTGAACTCTATATAAGAAAATGAACTATGATTTTTTGACCTCTGGTTTATCAATACAAGTTTATGACTGATCTTTCATTGCATCATGATCATAGTTTTGAGTATGAAAGATAATATTCTATGGAGTATATGATATCACCCATTTGAGGTTATTTTTAATTTTGGGGACAAATTTTTTTGCAGGTGGGAAGGATGTGACAAACTCATTTTTCAAGATTTTATAATCCAATATACATAACTCAGTTTTTCCCGATTTATGGGAATTAGGCCCTATATGATGACCAACTAAATGTATCCCAAGAATAATACAAAATGTGGACTAAAGTATGAAAGAGAAATATGTGATGACATATTCTATGTGAGACTAGGAATAAATCTTAGATAATTTATGAATTTGAGAGTTTCATGTGTCTGAATGACCCATAAGTTTTCCATTAAGCTTCTAATCACGAATTAGAGTTATAGTAAACATTTGAGAATATTTTAATATCACTTGAATAATGGTAAAATTATTATGGGCCAAAAAAGATAACTTTCAATGATATTTTAGTTCGATGGTGAAACAAATTTGCTTTTGGATGAAATTTGGTGGGAGAGTTTTATGATGGTATTGAACCTTGATATACATTTTAGACCACTGAGAGATTGATTTTTTCTCAAATAAATTATCTAAGAACTATAGTCAAACTAGATTTAATGGTTCAAGTCATTTACATTATTTTAGTGAAATAGTAAAACTTTAATATCTCCAGAATTCCCTTATTCAATAAGGTGAAATTTAAATGCAACCTTTTGAGTACATTTTAGATTTGACTTCAAATACTAGAAGGATGTGACTTCAAATATGGATGGATCGATATTTTTTTGTATGAGATCATGTTTAATGGATTGTTGACAAAATTTTATAAAGGATGTGACTTAAAAACTTTTAAAAGTGTTCATGTAATATTGGATCATTGTTTTATTTTATTTAAGGATAATTGAGAATTTGGTAGACAAGGATGTATGTTAGAATGATGTATGTTAGAATCAGTTATGATTAAACAAAGATCTTTCAATGGTTTGATAAATCTTGGTGACAATTATGATTTTTTAACATATATGTTTTTAAGAAAATATTTATACCTCAAAGTAGTTTATTATAAAACACCCAAAAAGAGAGATAGAGGTTTCACATAATATGGAAAACCTGGTCAACATTTTATTTTGTTGGAATTTAAGATTTTTAAGGTTATAATATTTGAAAAGGTATGAATTGAGGTGCTTAGTGATTATTTTAAAAGTGTCAATATAATTCAACAATAACTTGATAATAGACATTATGTACAAGGACGATATGAAATTAGACAAAAAAGATGGTATGGAATTACTCCTATGTTAATGACATCAATGTCATGAGGCATAACCCTCTCTCATATCACTTGTTTGATCATAACATAAAAATGAGAATATTTTTTTTTTGGGTCGGTAAAAACTCGTGTTACTTTTTTTGTATTTTTTTTTCTAGTGTCTGTACAATGCTTCTCTTCTTCACAACAGAAGAAGAGGGAAAGAAAAACTATACAAGGAAAAAAGGATCGAAGATATGAAACAAAAAATGTTGCTCAGATAAAAGAAGCTTCAAAGCACTACACTGAATAGCCTCCTCAACCAACCAAGATCCAAAGAAAGAGTAGAAGCATCAAGCAACCAGAAGAACCATCATAGTTCAGAAAGGACAATTCCTGTACTGACTAAACATCAGGAACAAGATCATATCCCTCCATCAGCCTTCATATCTATAATCAACGTAGAACATCAGAACAGACAAAAGAACACCAGAATCTCACTCTTTAACAACCTTCATATCAATAAACAACATTTAGAGGAACACCACTCCAAAAGGTACAACCAAAACCATAAGAAAACCAACCATATCAGATATACCGAAAAAAGAGAAACCACCCAAACCAAGAACCATCTCCAAGCAGCTCCAAACAAAAGGTAATGGATCAGAGCAAAAAGAAGCAGCCAAACCAGCCCCTTCACTGATCAGAGAACGACCTCTTAACATGCTCAGAGAAAAAGGAAGCTGACGTCCAAAGCAGGAGGGACAAACACCCATCAGAAAATAATGTCATTAACAGTCCTCGTAATCACTTTCAGAAGAACTTCATAGTCCCTATCAAGAACCTCATGCGCCCTCTTATTCCTCTCATTCCAGAGATAAAAGATAATAACAAACCCAGCAATAAGTTCTTCATTTTTACTAAAATTTCTGTAGTCATTCAGATCAGCAGGGATGACACTAATTAAGCCTCCATCCTCACAGGCATTCCAAACCTCCTTCGAATAACTGCAGTTAAAAGAGATATGACAAGTATCTTCGTACTCTGCCTTACATAGAAGACATCTTGAGACCACATTTAACCCCAATCTCCTACAGTAATCTTGAGTAGGAAGTTTATTGAGAAACACTTTCCAAGCATGAACAAGAAAAACTTACACTTCCACATCCATTTTAAGAAATATATTTCAGTACCTTTGCACCTAATAACCTCCCACATCTCTTTCAGACTTATATTAGATTTATCCATAAAGGAAACAGAATCACAATCAAACACTTTAACTCCAGCATCTTCAATACATTTAATGACCAACCCAGCTGCTCTAGAATTAGGAATAAGCCATTTATCACCCCTCAGGATAGAAGCAACTCTTGCTCCAGATCCAATACCAGTAGTAATAGGATTGAGCTTCTCATCACACTCAGATAAATACTTCCCATTTAGCCAAGGTACTTTCCACACTTTGAATTGAGAATTGAGGCCTACCTTGAACTTTACAGAACTCAAGAGCTTATCTTTAACAGAAACCAGCTTGTTAAACATCCAAGAGAAGTTTTGGGAAGGACCAATATTCCAAAAGGTTTCCTTCTTAAAATACTTTGCATTAATCCATCTCACCCACAGACTATCTTTTTCTCTAGCAAGGTCCCATGCATTATTTAAGATACAAGCTCGAATAACATCCTTACATCTCCTTATACCCAAACCTCCCTCAGAAAAAGGCAAGGTAACTCTGTCCCAAGCAACAAGATGAATATTGTTCTTACTTTCAGACTGACCCCAAAGAAAATCCCTAATGATTTTATCAATAGAATCTGCCACAGAAGAAGGAATAGGAAAAGAAGCTATCCAATGTAAATATAAGGATGACAAAGTAGATTTGATAAGCTCCAGTCTCCCCGCAAAACTCAGCAACTTAGCTTTCCAAGAGTCCAACTTTTTCTTAAACTTATTAAGAAGACTAAAACAATGCTTCTTAGATAGTTTGCCCATGAACATAGGAATGCCCAGATATTTAAGCTCACTAATATCCTTTCTCTGCATACCAAGGATCTCAAGAATAGGCTCAGAATTGACTCTTCTACTGAAGCACACAACACTTTTTCTAACATTCAGACTAAGACCAGAAATCTCCCCAAATTTAGTCAGAATCTCATTGATACGAGCATCATTGTTAGTAGTAGCTTTCAAAAAGATCATCAAATAGTCAAAAAAAAATAAGGTGAGATAAAGATATAGAATTATAAGCTTTCACAGGTTTAATTAAATCCAGCTGAGTGCTCTTCTTCATCATATTAGAAAAACCCTGCATTACGATAGCAAACAAATATGGTGCAAGGGGGTCCCCCTGTCTAATACCATTAGAAGGAGAAAAGGATTCAGTAGGTTCCCCATTAACCAAAATATGGTAAGAAGTAGAATAGAAGATGGCTTCTATCCAGCTAATCCACTTCAGAGGAAAATCCATCTTAAAGAGCACAGAGAAAAGGAACTTCCAGCTAACTGAATCATAGGCTTTAGTCACATCCGCTTGAATGCACATATTATTAGACTCTTTGCTGAACTCACTGAGAATTTCATTAGATAAAAGAACTGCATCCTTCATATTTCTACCCCCAACAAAAGCACATTGGTTAAGATCAATAAGAGAAGGAAGAATCGGCTTCAATCTATTAGCCATAATCTTGGACACAATTTTATAGAAGGTATTACACAAAGCAATAGGTCTCCAATTAGTAATGAGAGAAGAATCTTGTCCCTTAGGAATGAGAGTAATAAAAGACTTATTAGCCTCTCTGTCAAGAATGAGAATATTACAATGGAAGTACCATTAAATTTTGATTCCAAACCGTCTTGTAAAATGTATTAACTAATAATATCTGGTGGTGATTATAAAATCAAAAGTTGAATATTTATTGAAACTTGACCTATTTACCATGAATCTTTATGATTACGTGACCATGTTATAAGGTCTAGCTTTGATGATTACGAATCCAAATCAGTAGATCTACCCCTTTAGTACTTTTGATACTTGCAACCCAGATATAGCAATGATGATATCTATACCCACTATTTTCACTTTTCATACTCGTACTCGTGAAAATAATTCAAATCTAATTATTGTTATCTAATAAAAATCTTATGAAAATGGACTCTATTAATGATAATAACTTGGAATATAATTCTATTTGGAATCTTTGCTAAAATCTGTATCTTAATCTTGATATACAGTTGAACAATTGACCACAATGATTATGATGTACGGTTAAGTCCTATTATGAACGAAGTGTGGAACTTGATATTAGTCTTGTTAATCTGGGAAATATGAAATCTTTCTCATGGATGAAAACCACGGCTAAAATTTCACTAGTAATACTTAAAACCCTACTTTGGCCCTTATAACACCAATATGTTGAAATTCCTATTTTCATTCATGTGTACTTGTTTACCTACCAAGACTTATAAATCTAGAGTTCATTTATTCAAGATCTTACTCGAATGTTTGAAGGTACACTTTATCCTCATCTTGATTTTAAATATTGGTATTGATTTGTGTGTTTATTATATGTATGAAATTCTATATTCTTGGCTACTCTACTTGTTTGGGCTACACCATTCCTATTTAATACTTACATTTATTTAAAAAAAACTTGAAACATAAAATAAATTTCCATTATACAAACCTTAGCTTACCTTTCTACACATGCATGCATCTTGGGACAAGGGAAACAAACTTCATTTACCTTGTTGCACCTACTTGTATCTTGGCGTAAGTGCGCAAGCCTCAACTTACCTTGTTTTACCTACCTTTGGGTAAGGGTGCAAGTTTGACTACATCTTTTTGTATTATTAAGGTAAGGACACACTTTTGAAGGGTACCTTATTATTCCTCAAGTAGTCATGACTTGTTTGGACCCATCTTATGGGATGTTGGCCCTGATATTAGCCCTAGTGACAACACCTTCTTGAGTATAATGTGATTTAAATAGAAGATGCTTGATTTTAAACAATTAAAATTTCTTAACTGTTGTTTTGTTCTTGTAGTTTATAATACTTTGTTCCAAGCATTATTTTGTCTAATATATGCAACCACTTTTTGATTTTAAAAGCGTACCACTGTATTTGCATTAATTGTTTCTAATTTTCTTGATTTTATGTTTTTGACGATTAATTTCCCAGATCTTCTTCTGCTACTAAAAAAACTCTAGTCAAGATTCACAAATGAGAACTTCATTGGATACAAAAAAGCTCTTTGGATCTAGTATCTAGTTTTTGGTTTCAATTTATGTATCTTTTATCATGTTGCCTTTGCGCTCTTTTGTAAATATTATGGTTCAAATTAATGAAATAAGAGTTGACTCAAAGTCTACTTGACTCTCAAATTCTAATTGACTAAACCCTTATTTTGATGATGACTAACCATTCCACTTGTTTGTGTCTAATGCTTCTACTTCAGTGATTTTAGATTATGTATAGAAACACTCCAAATGCCTAAACTTGCACATCCTAACGTGGAGAAAGACAAGTCAAAACAATGCAAGTGCACTTCTATGGAAAAGACATCAAATCTATTAGAAACATGTTGCAAATCACTTCTAATGACTGTATGCCTTGTAATTAAGCTTAGAAATCAAGAGCACTTAAATTGAATATTTAAGAACTTTTATGGCACTTTCCAAAATTCATCACATGGACTTTTCTTGATTGAGTTTCATCTAGGATAAACTCGAATGACACCCATGATGGATCTTGGAAATTGCCAAGGTCGGCCGAGTTTCCACATGAAAAACTCGACTGACACCCCTAGACAAGAAAATCAATTTTAAGCTGTTAGCCAAGTTTCATCCAGGATGAACTCGACTAACAACTCAAAATTTATTTGTCACATAGTGTCATCGGTTAAGTTACCCTTATTGAAACTCGACTGACCGTAATCTATGAAATGCGTAGAAAAAGTGTTTCTAACCGCTCGAGTGTTGTAAAACTCAAAAACATATCTGTTGCAACACACCAAACAACTAGAATTCATCCTTAAGTACTTCTACTAGCTAGTAGGCATCCTCAATAATAAGTAGGACCCCTTTGGATTAATCCCATGGTTATCTAAGCACTATGAAGGTCCCTATATTATAGTTGAGTGCCTCCAAGAGCCTCCTTCTACTATTGTGCTTAATCACTTGCTATATCCATTAGAGTGAGTAGGAGATTTGTAAGAGAGCTAGTCCTACATGTATATCTTGTGAGGCTCTCACTTCGTCCCCCTCCCAATCTCTCTTTCTACCATGAAGATGAAGATTCTCTATCTTAGATAAGAGAGGTGAAGGAGAAGAAGGGAAGGAGTCCCTTGATGAAAACTTCCCCTTTGTGAAGGTGAAGTCAAAGGCAGAAGATCCAAATCAAGAGTGGGTAATTCCTTCAAGGAAGAATACTTTTGCAAGAATGGGTAAGTCCTTAGTGGAGGCAAAAGACTTGTTGTAAAAGTGGCTAAGCCCTTGGTGAGGTAGAATATTCTTGGTCATGGATGGGTAAGTCCTTTGTGAGGTTATTGGATCCCTTATCCTCAAAGGGAAGGCTAGGTATCCTTGTCCTGGAAAAGGAAGGTCATATGTTATAACTCTTATAATGGAATATAAGGAGTGATACATGGTTGAAAAATCCTAGAGATTGACTTCTCTAGGTAGTGGATGCACACTCTCCTAGTTTGGAGTTTGAAGCCACTATACATATCTTGGGTTCTTGTTCTTATTCAATCTCTCTCATCCTTTCTATGTGTGTTTAGTTGCACTCAAATTCCATATATGCAACCTTATCTCTTGATATACTTTGAAGGTCTAATGAATTTGGTTTATGTGTTTTTTAGTTTATTCACCCCACTTCTAGAGCCCATAAAATCGGACAAGTCGTATTAGAGCATGTCTTCTCCAAGCAATACTTCCACAAGTAGGAGAAGATGGGCGATTATCAAGGTGGGAGATACCTCATCAACATTCTAATCTTTGTTGGAAGCAACTTCATATATTGGAAGAGAAGGTTGCAATCCTAAATCCAAGGATCAAGTCTTGAGATGTGGAGAATGGTGGATCTTCCATACAAGCTACCAGAGACAATGATAGAATAATGAGATGAAAATACTTTGAAGAACGAAACCTTAAATGCTAGAACCATCAACATTCTCTATGCCTCTCTTTCCCTCACCAAGTTAAACATGATTTCTTCTTGTGAGATGGCCTATGAGGTATGGAGAAAGCTATGTGTCACTAATGAGGGGACAAAGAAAGTGAAGGAAAGCAAAATCTATATGCTCAAAGGCCTCCTTGAAAACTTCAACATGGGAAAGAAGGAGAGGGTAGTCGAGATTACTCAAGGCTCAACACCATTGTGGATAGTTTTTCCATTCTAGGTCATCCTATGGATAGAGGAGAGATAAATTCAAAGATTCTTTGAACTCTCCCCAAGAGGTGGAAATCCAAGGTGACCTCCATTGAAGAAACAAAGTCTCTTGGTGATATTCTTATTGAAGAGTTCATAGGAAATCTTCAAGTGCATGAAGCTACACTTGACAAGCAAGAGGAAAAAGAAAGAGAAGAAGAGAAAGAGATGAAGAGAATGAAAAAGGCTGAAATCAAAGCCCAAATTGAAGCTATTGTTGGTCAAGCCTCTCCATCTTCTGAAGTTGAAGAAGAGGCTATGTATTCCAAAGGTAGACTTCACAAGGCAAGCCTTCCTCCTCCACCCAGTGCTTCAAATGTTTAAAAAAGGGTCACTTCAAGGAAGATTTTTCACAAGGGCAAAACACTCATCATCACAAGAGAAGAGAAGAGAAGCACAACAAGAAGGGGAAACGACACAAAATATCTAGTGACCCCTCGAACTCAAGCTAAAGTGAAGAATCTAGTGGAGGATCTAGCTCAAGCTCTAGTGAAGATAGAGAATGTCATTTTTCTCTCATGGAAAGTTCATATGAAGACTCAAATGAGGTAAATCTAAACTCTTTATATAATGAGTCTTTAATTGCAATTATTCATGCCACTCATGCCTCTCTTAAGTATACTTAAAATAAAAATAAAAATATTTCTATAATTGTTGATAACTTGCACGAATAAAAAATGATCATGAACATGCTAAAATTTGCTTGCAAGATGAACCAATAACACTATACACAGAATGTACATATGGATTTTTGAATGAGAATTTCCCTCTCAACTAGACTTTCTCAATCAATAGCCTTATTATATTTCACGCCTGCTGGTACCATTTATGATATGCATACTACCTTGCTTTAAATGGCCAATCTTGCATCCAACTTTACCTTTCTTATTACTAAAATTGGTATCTCTATATCTTTCATTTACCTATCTTTAGTTGTTATGCATGTTTGATGATGATCCCTTTAAATCTCTTAGTTATGTTCAAAACTGCTTCTATTGTTCTTTAACTTGCTACATATACATAGTCTTACATATTGTTTTGATACAACTTTGAGCTTCTTAGTGGTAATTATCTTTTGGTAATGATGCATATTTGCTAGTGAGCAATATTCTTTCATGCTTTTGAAATTGCATATCTCTTTATTTGTATATTTTTCTACATCTAATCATAGATTTTTCTTTAACTTATGATCTAGATCCTACTAGTAGTCCTAAATTGTGATATCATCTACTAGTAGTCCATCTACATGTAGTTCTAGTCTTGCTCATCAATTGGTATCCAACTATATGCTACGCTTGTATCTTTTTTCATACATACTCAATCTTGCTCCTTAACTTACATATCTAATATCTTGATTTGCTTCCATATCCTTGTGATGTGAAACAAATAGAGCTACATTATATGCATAGTGGACCATTTGAAAAATTTATGCAGTTTTTGAATTTTCTTCTCTAGTGTTAGATTTTGATGCAAGACTAGTGTTTTTTTATGCAGAAACAGTCTTATGAGAAAGACTCATGACTTTTTAGTCATGAGCCCTGAAAATCTTTGAGCAAATTTCTTCATCTTGATGGTCAAAATCATGGTTTATTATTTTTCTCCAACACAATTTATTTTAATAACAAGGACCCTTTGTTATTTTTCCTTGATTATTTGCTAGAACTGCATATAGGATTGTTATAATGCATGTCTTAATTTACATTATTTTCATTGCTTGGATGAGCCCCTATTTTTTGCTCTTTTGCATTCTATTTTTCTAACAAGCTATGTTTTAGCTCTTCAAACTCCTCACCTCTTAAAATGACAAAGGAGGAGAAAACATGTGTTACATAAAGGGGAGAAGACATATATGAGAAGACATAATTTTTATAAATGTTATGAAGGTTAACCATGAAGGAGAAATAAAATCAATTGAGGGGGAGTATGTGAACTCCATTAGCATCAATTGAAGGGGATCATATGAACTCAATTTCATTAAAACCCCTAAGTTTATACAAAGGTATGATTTTAATTAAATGCTTTCAATACATTTATGGAATGGTTTGACACATTCGAAAAGGGGGAGAATGTTGACTCAAAGTCTAATTGACTAAACCCTTGTTTTGATGATGATTAACTATTCCACTTATTTGTGTCTAATGCTTCTAATTGAATGATTCCAGATTAGGTATAGACACACTCCAAATGCCTAAAATTGCACATCTTAACTTGGAGAAAGACAAGTCAAATTAATACAACTGCACTTTTGTAAAAAAGACATCAAATCTATTAGAAACATGTTTTAATTCACTTGTAGTGATTGTATGAATTGTAGCTAATCTTAGAAAAAATCAAGAGCACTTACATAAAATATTTAAGAACTTTTATGGTACTTTCCAAAATTCACCACAAGGACTTTTTTCGATCGAGTTTCATCTACGATAAAATCGATCAACACCCTTGATGGATATTAGGAAATGCTAGGGTCAGTCGAGTTTCCCAAGACAAACTCAGATGACACCCATGCACATGCAAATAAATTTTAAGCTATGTGTCGAGTTTCATCCAAGATAAATTCAACTGACAAATTAAAATGATTTTCGCATACTGCCACCGATCAAGTGACCTTTATTAAAAGTTGACTGACCACACTATACGAAATGTGCAAAAAAAGTATTTCTAACAGTTCGAGTGTTGTAAAACTAAAAAACATATCCATTGCAACACCCCAGATGGCTAGAATTCATCCTTGAGTGCTTCTACTGACTAGTAGGCATCATCAACTATAAAATAGGACCCGTTGGACTTCATCCCATGGTTAGACAGGCACTATGAAGGTCCCTATGCTATATTTAAGTGCCTCCAAGAGCCTCCTTCCACTCTTAAGCTTAGTCACTCACTACATCCATTATAGTGAGTAGGATATTTTTAAGAGAGCTTGTCCTACATATATGTTTTGTGAGGCTCTCACTGCCTCCACCTCTCAATCTCTCTATCTACCATGCATATGAAGATTTTCTCTCTTAGATAATAGTGGCGATGAATAAGAAGGGAAGGAGTCCCTTGGTGAAAGCTTCTCCTTGGTGAAGGTGAAGTCAAAGGCAGAAGATCTAAGTCAAGAGTGGGTAATTCCTTCAAGGCAGAAGACTTGTTGCAAGAGTAGGTAAATCCTTGGTGATGGAGGAAGACTCGTTGAAAAAGTGAATACATCCTTGGTGAGGTAGAATACTCTTGTTAATGGATGTGTAAGTCCTTTGTGTGTTTATTGGCTCCCTTGTCGTCAAATGAAAGGCTGAGCATCCCTGTCCCCGAAAAGGAAGGTCATATGTTGTAACTCTTATAATGGAATATAAGGAGTGAGACATGGTTGAAAAATCCTAGAGGTTGACCTCTTGAGGTAGTGGATGTACACACTCCTAGTTTGGAGTTTGGAACCACTATACATATCTTGTGTTCTTGTTCTATTCAATCTCTCTCATCCTTTCCATGTATGTTTAGTTGCACTAAAATTCCATATATGCATATTTATCTCTTGATATAATTTGAAGGTCTAATGAATTTTGTTTAAGTGTTTTTCTAGCTCTATTCAACCCCCTTTTAGAGCCCATCCAATCCAACAATAAGAATATTATTTTCTTTTTGTATATTTTTGTGTGTGATCCCTTAAGGCCACCTAGGTACAAACACTTCAATTCCTTTAATAATTGCTATTTTGGTAGTGGGATTGGGATTGGGATAATAAAAGTTATGTGACACAAACCCTTCATGTCACCAATGTTTGCATCAACCTCAACACCAATATTTATCAGTGACTCTAGATCTCATCATCAACATCGAACCCCTCTTCAGAAAATGCCGCCGCCCTCAGTCCAACCTTTTCTCTATTCAACCACGCCATAATTGCTTCACCTCATCTTGAATCCTACTCACAAAGGAACAAAGGTCCCAAGTTCTTCTACCTACCAATGACCACAACGAAAGGACAACACCATCCCCTCTACACCTTGCAATTTTGAGAGACTAGAGTTCCAATTGTAGTAACTATCGAATAAGAAAGAATTACGACCACCACAAGAAGGATTCTTGCAGTCTCTTCAAGTCGCGCCAACAACATAGTCAATTCTGTCCAAGAGAAGAAAGACTTTGCATTGACTTCCCAACAACTCCTATGATTGGGGCACCTATATCACTGGTCCATAGAGATCTGTAGAAAGAAAATCACCATAGGTTGATGTTGCCTCTTATACATATAATTATCCACCTCAACAACCAAATAAATGATTAGCATGAGAAACATGTAATAATGATTTTGGTTGGAAAATCATTAGTATATATGCATGATTCTGGCAACTAGTTAGATTCCTTAACCTAACAACAATATGATATGTATATGTGCATGTATACCAATAGTCAAATAAGAATTATATACAATTAAATTAAAAGTATATGATTTTGAAAAAACCATGGCATAATAAACATAACCAAATAGGAATCTAATTAGGTTGACATACTTATATACATATTAAAGTATATGTAATCATGGAAATCAATAGTATCATGTTGTATGTGATCTATTAGATTGGTTAACACATTGCAACTTGCTACTAATTAGGCACATGGTATATATATAGGTATAACATAGACATATGAGAAGATTTCCTAAGTATGGATATATAGGTAAACAATAGCATATCCATATGGCAAGTTCTAAAAATTAATAACTACCACTGAACTATATTATATACTAATTTAATCTTCATGAACTTAACCCTACACACACACACACACACACACACACATATATATATATATATATATATATATATATATATATATATACATATGCGTGTTTGTGTGTGTGTCTCTCTCTCTCTCTATATATATATATATAAGTATTTATAAACACAAAATAAAATTTGATGTGATTAGTGACTATTACTGATCTTTATTTTGAGAAAGAATGTGAATAAGAAGGATTATTTCAAGAGGATAATTATGTATAATTCAGTATTTAGAAGTGACTCTATATTGCATAGTATTTTCTCTCTCTCTCTCTCTATATATATATATAAAGTTATTTCCTTTCATACATATAAATGAATTAAATATATAGTTGCATTTATATGCATGTTTGAGATCAAACCACTCTAAGCATTCATTTATGCATATGATCTATGCTAGACTTAAATCCTAGATCCTCACAATAAGTGCATTTCATCAAATATACCTAATGTGGATTGATGGGCATATGTCTTGCCTTATTCATGATTGTAATAAGAGCATTTCAGTAAATATACTTTGGTATTAGACTAATTTAACTAATGTGACTGCATATGGATAACCATACTTTTTTATTAAAGGATGTTCTTTCCATCCAAGGTGCACATTCCACCCTTAATAAATATAGGGACGTGCCATTCAACCATCCCTATTTTAGGCCAATAATCCTTGATGTATTCCCCTCCTTTAGTTATTCTTAGTATATTTTATTTACATGTATTTATAATTTTAGTTAATTGCAAGACACTTAATGAAGTTCTGTTATTGTTTAATGCTTCATTCTTTTTGTGTTCATCCCATTTCTTAATTTTTTTGAACTTACCTACTTGTTAATAGACCTCTCTTGAATGTAAACCTCCATGTTATATTTATTTTATCCCAAAATATGTTTTCAATGTACATAATGTTTGCTAACCTATATTCTTGTTATATCTTTCTATGCGTTGCCCCAAAACCACCCATTTGTAGGTGTCTTAGATGACTATGACTCATGATGATGATTTGTAAGAGTGTGGAGCTGATGATAGTTCGAGATGGCTAGTTTTTTTGTCTAAAACTTGTCTAGTAATAAACTAGATATAATCTTAGCTTTTGTAGAACCTCCCTTGAGACAAGTAATAATGTATGAATTACAATGAGAATAATTCTATGGTAGTTATATTTTCTACAACTACTTAAAATTTTGATTGAAAATTAGATTCATATTTTACATCACAAGTCTTTGTGTATTTGCTTTGGATGGATTCATTCCTCAATTATATAAGGAGTGGATTCCCTCCCAGGTCCCTCTTTTTACACAATTAAATATGATATGTGAAATAAGAATTGATTATTTATGCAATGTCTTAGTCAATTGAATGTGTTTTGTTGTGGGTTCTTTGTTTAGAACTATATACACTGCAGTAGGTGGGGCTTCTAAAATTCAATATCTTTGGATGTTCTCACACCTGCACTAAAAAGATCAAACCCATTGCAATGGTTATTATAAAGACATTAGGAGCTAATAGAATATGAGAAACACATATTTTTATTTCAGAATTTCCTCACTAATGTCCACCAAGACATTTATCCAAACCATGAATAGTTTGTATTTGAAAGACTGGAAACATAATGAATTTAACTCAATGGTTCATGTGAAGATTCTTTCATGGAAAACTTAAATGTAGTAGTTCTTAAGCCTAGCAAGCCGATCTATTTTCTTGAGGCACCCACCTAGGCGTCACTACTAAACCAATGACATAGGTTTTATTCAATTGCTACAAGAATCTATTTTCTAGTAGTGAAAAGTGCTATAGTGCTCTACCAAACAAACTGATGGTTAAAAAAGAAAATGGCATAGGAAGTTGATTTTTCCCTAAATATCATAAGATAATGTGAAATAAATCAAAGGTTAAAATTGAGAAATATTCTCCTCCTTCTATCCCATTGAACACAAAGAATAAGAATTTATCAAAAACTTAGTCTAAAAATCAAACTTTGTATTTGGTCAAAAATAAGAGCTCGTAATAGATACCATTGTCCTACCTTGATCAATGTTTTAGGTTATGAAAGAGTATGAGGAGGAGAACTGAAACCAAGAAAATGGGAAAAATAGGTGTAAGAGAAAACTTAGGGTGAGCTCCTAGGGGTCATGCAAGTGTACATCAGAGGAAACCATCAAGATGTGACCAAATCATTGAAATCTAGGGTCAATGCTACAAATAGTAGGAATGAGAGAAAAGAGGTGGAAACAAATATGTTCCTCTTTCCATAAGAAATCCAAGACCTTTAAATTTAGAAGACATTGAGAAACTATCATTGACATTTTCAAGTTCTCATGTTGGGAGAAAGCTGACAGTCACATGACACCTTAATCAACAAGGAGGGTTGAGGAGTATAAGCCCATGGAACTTGATTCTAAAAGTTATGAGATAAGATTCTTGAGGGTCTTATTGGTATTGGCACGATACATACAGGGTAGAACACGTGAGGTAGTAGAGATTTTGTAAAAGGTGGAAGCATGTTTAAAGAGGGAACTAGAGTTTAATGAAGAGATGGAGACCATTGTTCCTATGGAAACTAAGGATCATATGTCTTAAGAACTTGCATGTAAGGTGAGGTAAAGGCTTGATAAGAATAAGGAGGAGTAGAGAGTGAGATGGAAAGCACGCAACAAAATATTTGATGTTGTTGCAACAAATTAGGGGAGAGGATAGTGGAGATTATGAATGGGGTTTGTAGGATGGATTTGAGTCTTTGAGGGAAAGACGTGAGAAAATATAATACACTTAATCTATTTTACTATAATGGAAAAGAGAAGAGTAAGGGTGTGACAAAAAAATAAATATGAAACTTTAGGAAATCTGAGTGATGTCATTTTTATGGGTATTTTTAAATATTAACACATTATCCCATTTTCCATTTTGTCAAGTGCTTAAACAAGATCAATAAGATGAATCCTAACCTATGCGATAATTAATATCTGTAGGTTTCAATTTTGTCATTAGTTCTAATGTTGTTATTAATTATTAATTATTAATTATTCAATATATTAGGGCCAGATGACATCACCATCATATATATTACCCTGGATTTAATTTCTTTTGGAATTATATCCTTAATGACACACTTTCTTTGATGCTTATTTCTTATGACCCTCATTATTTACATATTTTTATCTTATAAATATTCTAATACTATTAAAGTCTATTTATGTATAAAATAGTTATACACTATCCCACTTATCTCCATTAAAGTTTCTCCAATTAGTCTCATGGGTTTGGATATAAGTGAATCCCATGTTAGGCAAAATTAGATTTTCTTTGGCAAAAAATATTAATTAGGGTGTGACACAATTTTTTTATTTACATCTTTTGACACCTATGGCTATATAGTCTGTAATGTATCATTATACGAGTCCATATAATATGCATCATACATTATTACTAATCAGATTAATTGTGTTTCATTATTTTAGTTATAATTAACCATGAAAAATTCCAATTATTGTTATTTACACATTACTGTTATCCATGTTAACCTATATTATCCTCCTAATGTGAAAGGTGATTACTAATAAAGCATAGAACCTATTATCCTCATTATATGAACCCTGGTGTATCTATTAAGTCATATGAGGTAACTATGGTCATTAAATAATTTGGTGAGGTATCATATAACCTAGTTACATTATAGGTGTATGGTAGGGTTACAAGCAAGTGTTTTCCTCTTAGAATCTTATTTTGGGCTCACCAAGTATATCTTACACAATGTTTAGGGTTTTCTCACAAGCTAATTAAGTCCATTGATATCTAGTTCATGATTTCAAGGCTTCTACACTTTGAAGTTAGTTTTTTGTATATTACAATACCACATCCAATTTTCATGGATGAATAGACGGTATTTGTTCATTTTGACACTCAAGGTGTTGTCATGACAAAAATATATCTTGCTAATATTTTGCTACCTCAAACTCTACCTAAACCTAAATATGATAAAACAATTCCTTAGTATACTGGTTGACCCTTTTCTAAGTTTTAGGATGGCTATTTCTCCTTGTGAACTTCCAATTTGCTATTTCGGTTCACCTTCATTCTTTTATGAACTTATGATTCATATAGTCTCTTATCTTCTTTAAAATCCAAAGTGGATCTTGACTGATGGTGGCATGAACTTCTAACTTTTGTAGCCCATCCAGAGCTCATCACTTTTTCTTTGGTACCATTCCACATATTAGGAATTGAAATTTTTATGTGGACAATTATGATGATTGATCACAGTGAAAGGTTTTATATAGAATTCTTTTGAGGGGAGAAAGATGATAAAATAATAACGCACTTTGTTTACTAGAAGAAATTTTTATACCAAAATAATACTTAGGGTTCAGTATTTATAGAGTTAAAAACATGTACAGTGATGGCCTTACATAAAATTTTTGGATGCTATCTAATGGTAAAGAAAATGTACATGTGATTTGTATCAATGTGAATTATATTTCTATTATTCCATCTAGAACAAAAAAGCAAGTTATTCACATCTTTTGGGCTATGCATCTTTTATAATACATGGAACAAGTTGCTAAACTCTCAATTTTAAGGGTGGAGATGGATTAAACATCAAATCTTTGGATAGACCCCTACTTACCAAACATTTCCACCATAATAGATGTCTTTTGGAGAAGCATATTCTATCTTTGGGTAAAACCAAAGATTGACTTCTTAAAACAATAATCAAAGAAGGTAATTGGGATATACCAACTAAGTGTGGATTGGGATATTTTGAACATTAATTTTTTTTAATATAGGTAAAAGTTCATATATTATACTCCATATAGATGGTAAATATCACATTATTCGATTAGAAGAATGTTTTCTCTCCAAGAAAAGGATGATTGATAAAATCAAATAGTCTAGTTTTGGCATGGCAAAGCTCTAGGATGTATGTAGGTACATGCTTGGAAGATTTTCCTCAACTTTCTCCCTAATTGTGTTGAAATTATAAGAACGAAGTTATATATACCATCACATTATCAACTGTGTAATGACAAAGATGAAGATATGAAGCATGTGCTCATTTTCAACTCATATACTAGAGAAATATGGATGCTGACTAGTATAATTTGTGTGCCATCTAATGAGGTTGGGGACTTTGACATGTTTCAGAACAAGAATGAAAACCTATTGATTTATCTCATCTCTAATACAGTGGATTTTGAGAAACTATTTTGTTTTGTGAAATAAAGAGATCTAAGATCTTAGATTTTGGTTCTTTTTTTTCTCTTATATAGAAATTTATACATTTTTATAGGTTTCTATGTTTTTTCTTTCATCACATGCACCTATTTTTTAATGATTGAGATTTTCTAATCATTTTTGTTTGGTGACTAAGTAATAAACATTATAATATAACAAATATCTGAATGGATATGAAATCAAATATATTCTTATTTAAATCTATTTTCTAATTTTAGTATGCCTCCCAGACAAAAATTAATTACGAGTAGGCAATGAGAACCTATATCCATCTGAGATTTTTTGAAAAGCACTCTAAAACGTAGGTGTTAATTGTTGGTCTTAGGGTTATACCTTCAACACTCTTGGTTTCTATGAGCTCTAAACACATTTTATGTAAGAAGGAGTGAGTGCATTTGATGACCTTAAATTACATACTACTGTGAGGCACACATCTCTACTAAATACTCAACTTCATTTTGAGTAGGTAGAACAAGCATACCCCTCATGTAGGTAGCATAGGGAAGGGGAGAAGTGTAATCCCAACATTGTGATTGTACACTCTACATCCTATGACATTGTGATAGTGGAAATAAGTTAGGATGATAGTTAAACCATTACAAAATGTGTTCATCCATAGAAATATACAGCCAATAAAGTCTACCACCCAAAAAATTATCTCAAATTCTTTAGCTATAATATTTAAAAAAAAACGATCATGTAAAAAAGTGTGCATATCCAAGTTTGCCAATGCACAAACCAATGATTCTTATGAGGAAATTTTGGAGGGGGAATGGATCTCGATCGATAATATTTATCAAAATCGACTAGGAACTATGTTTGTGTAGTATGGACTTACCCAAAAAAGATATAGAAATAGGGAGCAGATTATAAATACGTTTTATTAAGTTCAAAATAACCAACGTTTGTTTACAAGCCAACCTATAAAGCTTGTGATTTTAGTACCAATAAAGAAATAGAGAAAATTAGTTTAATGTAACTAGTAATGGAGAAGAAAAAGGTTAATTTCCATAAGAATAAAGCCTAGGAATAGAGGACATATGTGCTTGCTATAATAGACAAAATAACATAATAACCTCATGTATGTGTAAGCCTTGTATCCCTAGGCATAGAAAAAACAAGGTTTTTGCATCCCTAATGGATTCATCAGATCCTTGGTACCCTAGAAGTAGATATTATTTGAAAATGAAACAATAAATTGAGGTTAGAAAAGAAAAGAACCATTACCACATCTTTCTTACAGGCCAAATTACATGATATACTAAACGTGTGTCAAACTGATTAATAAAAAGATACTATAAAATGGAACATGGGTAAAGCAACCTATTACATGCCATTAAGTATTAAACACTCACAATCTTCTGTCAGGTTATAATATTTTAGTAGTGGGTACTGAGCTTCAATAAAATGAGTTTGAATTATTATTATTATTATATGAAATAAAATGAGAAGAAATCATTAAAAAAGATGACAAGGAAGATAATAGTAATAGTGTTTATTAGAGACAAATGGTCACCTAATGATCATGCTTTCAAATATCATCTGGCTAAGGAAGATATATAATAGAATTTTCAATTTGTGGGCATGTTACCCCCATCTTGCTTCATCTTATTTCATATGTAGAAGTGGGAAGGTAGATTTCATACTCCTCATCAGAAGAAGGATAATGTTTATAGTGGTGGCATCTTCTTGATGATATTATCATCTCAAGATTTGAATGTCAAAGGTATGCATGCTGAGTTAGGCTCCAAACTCTAGTGTTGGGGTTTCAATTCCTTCCTCATGGTGAGGTAAGGATATTTTAGTACATTCGGATGAGTTCATGGCCTCAACCAAAGCATACGTGCTAGTATGCCTCATCTAGATGATCTTAAGAACTACAAAACTTGAGTCATTTTATGTAATAGAATTAAGTAGAAACTACTTTTCAGTGAATAGGCATTTGTAGCATGCACGCCTACCCTCGGCAGGTTTGATGTGGTTTTGTTACTACACAACTAATGTTGTTCAAGCGATACATTTTGAAAATTCAGGTTACTGCAAGTAGAATCATATGTTGTCTACAAGGCAATCATAGATGTATGCAATGTAGACCACTTCTCATATCACAACTATAAAACACCTTATAACAGTCCATAACTTAATCAGTCTTCATTTAATAAAGTAGATCATATGATCATGAGCTGGGTTAATTTTAAGGAGGTAGTAATTCATTATAAAACATACATGTCATGCTCTCACACGATATGGGACCTTCCAGTATTGAGCGTAGCCATGCCCTTAGTCTGTTTTGGAAAGAAAGTGGAACCATGCCAATGAAATGGCGTTCAGGTGGACACCATTAATCTATCACGGATCCTAGTATTATAGGAACATAAAGTGATGTAGATCTGGGTCGTCAATTGGCAAACCTCCACATTGATATCTTGCATCGTTTAGATTCAGAACAGGTCTGAAAAATTAACAATTTTGGCCTTCGTCATGTGTGTTTGAGATGCAAGATTGCAAGCCTTAAGTGCTATATACAAATAAGATATGTTATGCCTATCTTAAATCGATAAAGATTCTTTCAATTAATTTTGAAACTTCAGTCTTGAATACAATATCAACCAGTTACCCAAGATTGTTGGATCCACACATACAATGACGAATCACTTCAAAGAGAGCAAAAGAACAACCAAAATTTAACGTAAACTGTAAAATGCATGCATAAGAACAAATGCCTGGTCTACGAGCTTGTGATGTAACTCACATGAGCTAATCTTGTTGTATGAACCATTCTTAGTCATCAATGCCTTCGTCTGTTTAGTTATAAAGTGCAAATGTTTAATAAGCCAATCAACATAAAGACCTAACAAGTTGTCCTATTAATTTAATAATTTAAACCTATGCTACTTGGATAGTAAGTATTCAAATATACATATGGTTCTCTATCCTTTGTTTCACTAGCGATGTAATACTAACTACTTGACTTCTCCCCCATTACACTTATAGAATGTTATACCCCATAACGTGTGACCTAATTTAACCGTACGACTCACAACTAGATATGGTTCTCTATCCTCTCATCCACTAACGGTGTAACACTAACCACTTGCTTCTCCAAAATTACACTTATAGCACGTTATACCCCATGACTTGTGACCCTATTTGAACCATACAACTCACAACTAGAGCCCCACATGTCGAGTTGGGCCTCACACCTATTATAGTAGCTCGATCTCGGACATAGGTTGTAACAAACTATACTCAAATCACACTTGGGCTCAACAAGGTACTAGTCAAGTGCCTACTTAACAAGAGGGTTCAATAATTTGTTCCATTCATAAGAAATGTGTGAGCTCGTTTGCCTAGGGTAGTTGAATTGAAAGCCCTTCACCGCCGGCAACGTAGGGCCAAGAACTCCTTTACCTATTTCTCAGTACATATATACTTAATATAACCTTTCTGTTAGAACGTAAATTGTGCTTCGCTGGCAAGGATTGCATTCACAAGACACACACTTGGCTCATAATTATCGCTCTTTGTGATCTTTAGTGTGCGAAAGCATATACACTCTTTCTTTTGTTTGTATGATTAGCATTTTGAACAAGTTCCTTCTATTTTTTATTTGTGAAATCTTATTCAATTAACATCTACATATATGTTATATTTGAAGCATGTAAGTGTTTTAAATTGTGGGAGGCTGAGAATCCATTTATAACATGTAACCATCTGGAGAAACGCAAGGCATCACCAGCAAGTAGAATAAGGATTAAAGAGTGCGTAACGTAGTGTAGGCTAGAATGAAACTTTCAAATTTCGATTACAGCAATAGCCGCACGAGGTGCTTAGGGTGGCATTTGAGACGCGTCCGTTCGGTTATTACATTACTGTTTTGCTTGCTCAATTTCATTCTGGGGATCCACCCGTGTCAACTTCCCATGTTAGCCTGCCGCAAGACACGGTTCTTTCGGCCTCGGGAGCTAAAACCCGAAAACGAATAGAAAAAAAGAGAGCTAAAACCTAATCACCTTTTCCAAACCAGGGGATCATCTGGGAATATGAAAGTGTCTTCCTATAATTTGTTGTGTGAATGTGTAATAGACGAAAAGGGAACGCATTCTATATCTAAAAGAAGAGATTTTTTTTACCGAAAAGAAAGGACAGCCTCACGCCAAGCTGTCCCATTTGTTTTTTGAAAAAAAATCTCTTTTGCTGAAAAGAATTGAATGTATGCATGTATTGTTGAAGAAAAAAGTATAAAGTCACTGTTACACAAATATTTTGTTACTAAAATTAAACAATTAACAGTTGGTTGGTTTGAGTCTAGGTGGAAATGGGTCCTAAAATCATTGTCTTGAAAACAAATTTTTCCGCTCCTATACAAGAGTGTTCTAGGAGCTTGCCTATCAAATTTGATCACCTTCTAGAACTCATGTATTATATCTTTGTGTTGGCAAAGAAACAATCTCAAATCAAGAAATCAAATACTATGAGTCATCATAGTTCAATACGTGAGAGATGAAAGATAGGAGAATGTGTTCCTGTAGATTCGTGTAGGGGTTGCAATGAGAATAACGAAAACGACGATGCAAGCAGTAATTCACATAGAAAAATGGACATCATTCGGGTAGTTGAAGTGTCTATAAAAAATTCTATTTTTGAATATCAGTTTTAAGTATTTCAAATGAGAGGGCAAAATTTCCTTACATTGAACAAAGACGAGTGATATATGTGTACTATTATTCTCTCTGGGAGTAAGTCCTTCTTTGGTTCCAACAACTATAAATTATTAAACCAATAAAACTGAGGATTCACATAGGAATATTCTTGTAAATGACTATATATGTGAGAAACAAATAGGCGTATTTGATTTAATATAGATCAAATATAAAAGTCATCCAATCGGGCACATACCTCATTTGGTCAGATAGTAATTAAATATAACTCAAACAGATAAACAAAGGACATGAAATGTTAGATAATCCGTTTGAGAGTCTTGCATATTCTATCAACATTGAATTGGATAGTAATTCGAATATAACTCAAATAGTAGTGGAATACGTATTGTCTATCTATAATGGACCTAATTGCCAAACGATGTTTTGCCGGAAATGCATTTTAAAGATGATTAAGATGACAATCAAATAAGGGACATGAACTATTGCGATGAAGCTTACATTGGTATTTCAAAACAACAAACATTGAAATGACACAATCAAAGAAATAAAGTTACTTTAATTTAAAACAAGAAAACATCACACATACACAGTGTTAGGTGTGTATAGGGTGAAGCGAAGCGAGGTGGATGGATAGTATGCACACATGTGTGTGTTTTGTTTTGATGTACCACAAAAAATCAAATAATTCAATCAGCATTAAATTCCCATACATTTCCTAGGCCTAAACGACTTTCCACTCACACTTAAGTGGGTAGCATTGCTCTAAAAGAAAGTTGTGTGTTACTAATGATGATAAAAAGAGGGTTTAAAATATCTTAAATATACAATTAGAGTCCAACACTTTTCCACATATTTTATAAATATAGACAAGTTTATAAAGACAAAAAATGAGGATTAAACTATGTCCTTAAGCATAGGTAGCTTGTGATTTTTATAGTCTTAGAAATAATTCTTCTACATCCAAAAGATATGGTGAGATATATCTTGAACAAGACTCCAATATGGACAACAAAAACAAATACAAAAAAGACATGAGTAGATGTTCATATTGAGTGTGAACATTACAACCGCTCTAGCAAGAATACCCAAATCACATGAATCCCGACCTCATGATACTGAATCACATAGTAGGCATCTCTAATGTTTAGCACTACACCCCACACATCTAGCTCAAGAATATTCATCCGCAATTCTCTTTTTTATCAAGATATCACCGAAGCAAAACCATCCTAAAGAAGGGTTCATATAGTAACAACTCCAAGATTGTGTTTATATTTGAATAGGAAATACAAAATCGTTATCCCTTCTAACTAATTATCATGGTATTTCCAAATTTAGAAAGGTAGACTTACTTTGTGATGTTCAATTCGTGGGTAGAATACCCATTTATCTTTGGCGCACTAAGTACTACCTTCTAGCTAGACCCATTGTGAGAGGATAAATAATATTTGCTATAATTGTAAAAAATTATAGAGATACTACACCTTCGATAATGAAATCTATCACCTTTTCATACTCAATCTTATAATGCACTTAACTAGATGTTGTGTTATTAGGAGAAATAGGGTTGCTAATCCTTCATTACTCGTAACTACACTGCCGAATCTGATATCTAAATTTGTTCTTTATTTTTATTTTCTTTTAAACCCAGCATAGATAATCACTCAAAATGATAATGTGACTTCAACACTTCATCATTTTCCCTAGTTTTTTTTATACAAAACATGGTGGCGACTCTAAACAATCTTTTCTTTTCGTTGTGTGATGTTTCACTACCAAAAATGATATAGTTTAACCCATAATGTCTCTTTGTTTTCCCCTTTTTTTGACAGGGTGCAACAGACTGGCGACTCCACTGGGGATTATCTAAGACAGTCTGAATCAAACTCCCACTATCATACTACAAAGATTGAATATCTTTAAGACTGATTTATTTTATCTGTTTCCCTTTTCTCTATGTTGTTTTTTTATTTTGATCTAGGAGTAGGGTGGTGCATCCCCTTGATCTTCTAGCTTCTGAATCACAGATCAAGGTGACCTGCCAACCCTACTCCCTCTCTCTTTCTCTAGTCTACTTTAGAAGTCTTGATCTCATTTTTGTTTGTTTTTTCATTTGGGTATCTACCCCTATCCATTTAGGGATTCATCCACAATTCCAATTTAGAGTTTGGTGTATGCATCCCTCATTCTCTAAAAAATGAAAATAAAATAAAATAAAAGGGTAAATGACATATGTAGGTTGGAAAATAAAATCTTATCTTTCTTAAACATACTGATGTTGTTTCTTTATTTGCATATCTCAGACTTCCATGATTTATGGGCTTGCTTCCAAAAATGCTAAAACCCATCACATGCACATATCACACCTACTAAACAATGCATCCTGGAATGGGTGCCAACCTCACGTTGGATCCCCTAGAAGTGATGTGGGATTTCGATAAAGGTACTGACACAAGGTTAAGCTGGATGCACAAAGGCCTTAAAAGCACCCCATTCTCCTAGTACTCATGACTTATTACGACCGCTGTAGTCACAAGGTGTATTGTGAGCAGTACACTTATCCACTGAACATGGGTTTCCCCTTGATGAGTGTCATCTATCCATAGAGAAGATAAGGACCCACCCCTCCTATGCAGGTCACACTTGAATGATGATGTAACAATTGATCTAAAATCATGTGCTAAAGAAGGAGGGTCATGTACTTCCTATACTTATATTGAAAAAAATGTTTGGGGTGATTGCTAACCAATTTTTGAGCAGATTTAAATAATATTTAAAAAAAAAATAACAATCTCACTTTCTAAAATCTTTGAAGATACTAAATATCTAAACAATTCTTTTCTTAAAAGTTAACAATATCATGTTCCAACCATATTTCAAAAGATTAAAAATTCAAACAATCTTTTCTCAAAAGATTAAAAAATCTCAAATTCCTAAAATATTTGAAAGGATTAAAAATACAAATAGTCTTTTCCAAAGATTAACAATCTCAAGTTCTAAAAGTCTTTCAAAAGATTAAAAATTCAAACAATTCTTTTTTAGAAGATTAAAAATCTCAAATTCCACCATTTTTCAAAAGATTTAAAAGTAAAACAGTAAAGATTCAAATACCAACTATCTTTCAAAAGATTAATAATTCAAAGATTATGTTTCAAAAGATTAACAATGTGGAAATCTAACAATCTTTCAATAGATTAACATTTTGAATTATATTTTCTCAAAAGTTTAACAATATCAAATTCCAACGATCTTTCAAACAAACCTTTTTTTTCTGAAAGATAAAAGAATCTCCCAACCAAACAATCCTTTGAAAATTAGTGGCTTGATTAACAATCTTTCCCATCAAAATCGGATCAGCTCTTTGTGCTATCACAAATCCTCTAAAAGTATAAGCACCACTTAAAAGTTGAACCTCTCTCCTAAAGGGGGGGATACCCTCTAAACCTAAGCGAGTAAGGAGTTTCTCCACTCCAAATAAGTCACTTGCTAATGTTGGGTCTGCTCCATGATGGTCATGGACTATGACCTTAAACTGATCCAAACTTTAATTTTCAATCCATTTGGGCACTAGACCATGACCTAAAACTAGCCTAGTTACACACGTTATCTTATGACGCAGGAGCATGTACTATGACCTAAAACTAAACCATATAACTCCTTGTATAGTCACATCTATGGTCCTGGACTATGATCTTAAATTAGACCACCTTTGCGCTTTCATTCCCACATTTACGATCCTGGATAATGACCTCAAACTAGAACACGATCTTCTAATCAACTCCATAATACAGGGAGAAGCCAAGATGAGGTTTTTCCTCCTTATCAAACATTCACCACATCCAAAGGGGCAACAATGCTCAGGATAAACCTACCAAATCTGGATAAAACCAGGGGGTCATGGATGCTGCCAAGGGTTTGAGTTTGGTAACTTTTCTAGATGACGATGTACTGAGTGATAAATGTGATTGGTTAAGCATAGTCACTAGCCCGGTAAGGGATACCTTAATCTTAACCAATCACTCAGGTCCACACTTCCCATTCTCTTTTGAATGATTTTCTTGGAAATGCTTCTCCAAGGATCATCACGTCCATCATTTTTTTCCACCATGGCATTGGCAAGCACATCTTACGCAAAGGTAGACACATTTCCTATACCTCACTCAGGCTAGGGGAAAAACAACAATCTAAAATAACATAAAAAAGTGAAAAGTCGACATAAAGGCACACATGTGTCTCCCATAGTGAGAAAGATCCAAATAAATGAAAATGGAGTCTTTTAATTTCTTACCTAATAATGCGTGTGGCGAGACTCGCCACCAAACACAAGGTAGTTTTTCATAAATTATTACACCCTAATTTTGAATCCTACTAATGTGAATTTTAGGACTTCATAGGAAGATAAAAAATCCCATAATTCATCCAGTCTCTCCAATGACATCCCTGATGGTTGGGTGCAACATTGTGGATCGTTAGTCTAATAATACCTACAAGGGGGAGGCCACTCATTATAAGCAAGACAAACCTAAAGGAGTTTAAACTCACAAGGAAGTCACAAAAATTCTTGAGATGTCAACCTCATAGCCTCTGTCCAACTTGATTTTCACGCAACCACCAAGCTCCAAATATGTATGTGGATGAACTTACCTAGGTTTACATTTTAGGGAGCTACCCACATTGTATTAGCAATGCCATTATTCCCCTATAGTGTATGGGGTTCCCACCCACCTCAACCAGAGCTATTTCATCTAGGGACCTATTAGGGTCCACCGTCTGAGAATGCTAAGGGAATTCCATTAGTTTAGGTTTAGTGACACGTATTGAATCCTAAAGGAGAATCTTTAGGAAAAAATAAAGAAGAAGTTGCAACCACCAAGGGCTATTTCTAGGGGAGAGAAGTCCAGTATGGTCACGAATACTCAATACCAAAATCTAAATGGTTGAGGACTCATCCCCGTTGTACATTTTCAATATACACCATCCACTCACAATACAACCCATATACAGGAGTAGGGTATAGACCCCCCCACTTGTGTACATGGTGCTACAAACAAAAATCAGACCTTTAGTTGTGCCAGTGGTGGATATAGGACAACAAGATACTGTGCAATAACCAGTTTCTCATACCCCCTACTACTTTGGATCTTACAAATTCAACATGCCAAAGTTACACAAGTACTCCGGCAAAGAGGACCCCTTGTCTCATGTCAAGGTGTATTGTTCAAATATGGTTGAAGTCTAGGATGATGACAACAAAGTACTAATACATTGTTTTACACGAACCTTGACAGGTCCTGCATTGGCCTAGTACAATAAGCATGACATGTTCACTATATGGGCCAAGATGGACGAGAAGTTCGTTGATTAATATGTCTGAAATCAAGACCTAGTCTGGACTAAAGAAGACCTAGAAGCATTGCATTGAAAAGCAGATGATAGCTTCTCCAAGTTCATTGGACGACAGAGAGAGCCAGATGCTTAGTTGAAATCATGTCCACACATAAGGAGGCCCTGTATATGGTGATTAGAGCTTCCTCACTAGCCCTTCTGATCCTCTTATCTCGACATAGGTACACTAGTTTCTCAGAGCTAATATAAGCAGTGGCACAAATCAAGAATTACATCAAGTGGCAGATTTATCAAAACATTGGCCTCACCTTCCACCCAACATCCTCTCTTGCAACGAATAGTCAATATCCTAGAAGGACCAAGATGAAAGACACAGATGTGAGAATAGGGGAAGTGGTTGTTCCTACAGGATGGGGAAGTAAGAACAACCATCAATCTAGGTTTTGCTAGTACAAACAAAGGCAGCTCCACGTAGTACACATGGCTTTCGAGCAACTATTATGGGTAGAAACCACCACCTTTGCACTAGACAATGTAGCAAGCAGTAGCAAACATGCCTCTGATAATGAGTAACCCAACACCTCAAGCCGAGCCAACAATTGCGGCTCCATCAGCAGAATGGCATGCTAAGTGATGCATTGATTTTTAGTAGCTTTTTACATGCTATTTTCTGGGCTTGTTTAGCGTATATGTTCACTTTGAGATATTTTTATGCATTTTTCCCATTATGAGCATGTAAATCACTATTTCATCAACTATTCAATACTTTTTATAGAATCATGTTAATTTATGACCTATAACTTAGACTTGTATCATGTTCCCCTCTTTTTTTGGTAATTTGAGCATTGAAATGGTAGACTTGATGCTATCGACATATGTGTTGGTGGTACCGACATGTCACAATCTGCAACAACATAAGAATGGAAAACTCAATGCTATCGAGAAGACAATTGATGCTGCTGAGACTGGTGTTGATTCTACTGAAGCTCGTGTTTGGCACTACCGGATAATGATTAAGGGAGCATCAGAAATTGAGACTAATTGTCTTGGTGCCACCGACCCACATGTAGATGGTACATAGTTCAAAATTCAAACCTCTATAAGAAAAAAATTGGTGTTACTGACACACATGTCAGTAATATCAACATAGTTTGAGGAGACACAAATTGGCCAATCATTCAGTGCCACTGACACCCCGTTAGTGGCACCTATGTTGTGTTATCAGAGTACATATGAGATTAATTCATATCCAACAACCATGACTTAATGAAGGCCAAAACCTCCCTTATGACATAAGGGGTGCTATTAAAAATGAAATTATCATGTATTTGTAGATAAATAAGCTGATAGAGGAGGAGATAAAGGAGATAGCCACTAACTAAACGCTATAGACACTTTTGGAGGATAAATTTGTAGCCTGGAAGCTACAACTCTGAGTGTTCATTAGAGGGGATTGCTGAGCTGACTTGTCTGAGGAGGTTTATATCGATTTTCTAATGTTTAGCCTATTTTCCTCTTCCTCTTGCTTTACGATGATATCAATCGCAGAGGACAAACCCCTTATTCTTTAGGACCCATGAATAGCATGGAATTCCACTATATTTGAATTCTATGATTTAATAATTTATTTTCATGTTCTGGACATGCTATATGATATATTCATTGATTTTTTTATGCATGATCACCATAATCAAAATAATAAACCACTTATTGCTTCGGGAGAGGGATTAGGAGTAAGAAAAGTTATAGATACACATAGTCTATACCACACTTCTGAAGAAGACTTACGAATATGAAAAAATGACCTAGAAATTTTGGTCATGCATTTGAACTAATTCCTAACCAACTATGGGAGTGGGGTTTGTCTTAGTTTAGGTAGTGCATTATGAAACAGGAATAGGTAATTCTTGCTGCATGTTTTTAATCCAAAGTAAAGGGTGAATGATTATTGAAAAAAAGGAACTTAAATACAATATATGTCATGGTGAAACAAAAAGTCCTAATGAATCCATCCAGTTATGATCACAACCATCTGAATTTAGGTTTACATCTTATCTATTAGTTAATCAATAACCAATCAACTCTTTTCTAACTCTAGCTGATTGGTTTTAGTAAGTAGTAGTTTCTAGTGAATGATTCCCTAAGTTTCATAGTTGGGTCTCTTAGGCTTGTATTACAACACACGTACACTTGCATTTTGCATGCACAAGTCATGATATGACATGTTTTGGCATTGTTTCCAAGGAATCAACAACATCACCACTAGAAGTGTGGTGACTGGCTACTCTAAGATATTTTTATTTTAAGTTTGATTTTTATTTGTCAGATTAATAATTGATAAGTCTTCTTTTGACAGATTCCTAGTATTATGCATTCTCACAGTTCCTTTTGTATTTATAGTTACTAGTGCATGGTTCACACTTAGACTACAGACTATAGTGTTTCCACTCCACCGTGTGTATATCGAGAAGAAATCTTGGCAAGGTGTGCAAGTTTGGGGCTTCATTTGAGAATCTTATTTAGACCCTCATACCACAGGAAAATCAAGAACAAGAAACAAACATGGTGCAAAATGGTGAATACAATGTGGAGGACGTCCCTGAGGAACATACATTTTAGGATAAGATATAAGTGTCATCAGATATAGCTCAACTAAGACCAATCAAATGCCATGCAGTGAATATTTCCAGCTACAAAATCTATCTAGGATTGGTGGCAAGTTGCAATCATTTCATGGGCACAACATGGAAGACCTGATGGTGCTCATACACACCTTTGTGTAGTGTTGTGACACACACAAACTTGATAGGGTCCCAGCCACAATGATTTACTTGAAATTATTTTCATGCGCTCTACGAGACAAGGACAAGGCGGGGTTCCTTAGTTTTCCTCCAGAGTCAATAGAGATATGGGATGAAATGACTGACACATTTTTGGAGAGATACTTTCTACCGTGAAAGACAAATGAATTGGTGGAAAAGATCTATAATTTCAAGAAGAAGGCTGAGAAATCCTACTCTAAGGCATGGGAATGATTCTAGAATATGCTCAGAAAAGTCCCACATTGTGGGATTGATTTGTTTGGTCAAGCGAAGAGATTTTATTATGGCTTACATAAAGGGGAAAGAACTACTTTCAAAAGTGCAGGGACAAGATTCTTCTTAAATAACAAGGTGACAAGATGTCACGAGATCCTAAAGAACATGACCAAGAATCAAATCATGGGGAGATGAGCGAGAAGCACTGGCATAATCCAAAAGTCTAGTGGAATCATGGGAAGTGTTGGAGCTGAAGGATCAGATGGCACAACTCACAATGAATCTTGATTAGATATATGACACCTAATCTGGAGAAAAGGAGGAAGAGTGTATGTAATAGCCATAGAAAAATAATATGGCAAACAATGAATATTCATGGAGGATGGATCCTAAATTCTCTCATAAGGATCCTAAAATTTTTGTAGTAGGACCGATTACAAGCACAACTGCCAAACAACAATAAGACAACACTTCACAACAATATCAGCTGGAAAGAGGTCCTAGTAGGATGGACATGTTAGAAGACATGTTTGGAAAACTCATGAGTCATAATGAGGCTTACTTGGACAAATCCAAGTGAGACCAATAGATTCAAGGGGTTCCAATTCACAACATTGAAAGTCAAATTTCACAATAGAAATGGAGATGGAAGCCATAGAGAAGCCAAATCAGCAAGGATTTCTTGGAAACACTGATGTTCCACCTAATAACCAATAGTAAAGGCAATTCTTCTTCACTGTGGTAAAGTTTTGGTGAATGAGCAGAAAGTGATTCCAAAGTGGAGCATGAAACCATGTAACATTGGGGTAGTAACAAATACAGTACCTCCAGAGCAGCCATAAGATCCTACACCTCAGGAGGAAGCTACAAAAGAGGAAAGTATTGACTAAATAGAAACTAAAAAGGAGTCTTATATTCCACCTCATCAACACAAAAACCTGACTCCAATGCCATTACCTAATAGCTTGAAGGACAAAAAGGTCGATCAACAATTTTAAGAAATTCTGAATACTTTCAAGAAGCTTCACATCAACCTACCACTAGTAGATACCATGGGAACATATTCCCTCCTATGGTAAGTTCTTGAAAGACATCATCAACAAGAAGAGGAGGATATAAGATTCACATGTTGTGATAATGTGGGAATAAGTTAGTGCTTTGATACAAAGGAAATTGACATAGAAGAGACAAGATCCATGGTGTTTCAACATATCATGTTTCATAGGTGAGGTCAAGTTTGGAGAGGCATTATGTCATTTAGAGACAATCATTAATATCATGCCACTGATCACATCAAGAAACTGGGACTCAAAGAATCAAGGAAGAGAGAAATGACAATTCAACTTGTAGACAATTCACTGGTGAGGCCGATAGGCATCTATGAGGATGTTCTAGTGAAAGGTAGACAAATTCAGATTTTTAGCATATGTTTTAGTAATGGAAATGAAGAATGGATATAGAAATCAACTACTACTAGGAAATCCATTCCAAACCACAATTGATTTGATTTCGGAGGTGGGGAGAGGAAGACTGGCACTGTGATCTAGGGTAACCGATTCAAGATAAAGTTGCCCAATTACCAACAACTAATTAAAGAGCAGGCAAAATGTCACAAATGCTAAATTCTATTAGTGAGGTGTCCCTACTTGTAATGACCTTGCTTCTCGGTAACCCCCAATCAAGGGAGACCAAGGGGTCAGAGGCATTATCCCAAAATTTAGGATCATTGTTTTAACAATTTAATCAAAAATAACTATCAAATTCTAATAATACTAAACTGAAAAGCTGGAATAAAATAAAACTTTTGCATACCTTATCAAAATAGGATCTAAGACTTCTATCCATAGAATAAATCTAGCTATCTAATTCTCCTTTGAATATTTAGACTTTATCTTCACAAATTCTATTTTACTGTTTGTCTAATTTTAGATAACACCTAAAACACTGACAAACAAAATGTCAGTCAGTTTATATCTATATTGGTATGTGGGGAAAAACATAACATCACAAATAGGCTCTAACAACATAAACATAACAAATCGTAGATTAACAAGCCAAATTACATTTTCAATGTAACTTCTCAACCACTTTTACTCAAACCCTAGATTACCCTGTCTTAGGGTTTTGTCCTTGTAAGGGATATAAGGCCACCTTCTCCATCCTAAGCTTGGTGCCTGGGGTCACCTCTCGGGGCTCCCTATGGTCTTCCCTCCGGGGCTTGACCAACTCAGACCTTCCCTCCGGGGCTTGGTCTTGCATCATACATCAGGGTTGGTATGTAGGTTCGAGAAGTACACTTATACTTAATTATTATACACATAGTCACTTATGAGACTGCAGAATTGAAACAATCAATAGTTTAGGTTCCACAGTAATCGGGAAACTTTGTGAAAACCCCGTGAATCATAAGAGATTATTCATAATTTAACCACATACCTGTTCAGTAGATTCAACAAGCTAATAGAAAATCCAACCAAGAAATAGTCCAAGCAAGCAGTTCAACCACACAATCAAGAATCTTGAAAACACATATACTCTATTTACTACATACTTTATCAAGATTCTATCTATTCAACTTGAACTTGCTTCCTAGGGTTTCCTACTCCTTTTTAGGGTTTCATTAGGGTTCATCTTTATCATTATCACTATAAACCCTAAAATAGCAAAAATGGATGTAGACCCTAATTAGCTCGTTAAAACCTTCCTAATAGGCTTAGGATCAACTCAATACTACTTTCTTCTAATGAATTTTGAATTAACCATATTAAGCATTCTTCACCCTAAATTAGGGTTTCTATGTGCATTATAATATATTCATGTGTAAAAACCCCATAGCAAGCATATTATCATCTTAATCATTTTCAACTCTTAATCTTTCTTTCAACATGTCATTATGTCTCAAAATAACCTATTTAAGACCTTAAATACAATTTCCAAACATAATTAGGGTTTCCACATAGTTTAATGCATAAATAAGGTTAACTGAAGGTACTTTTAGAATTAGAAATGATATCAGGCTTCAATATCATTTTAACAGATTCCTCATGATTTTCTAATGAACTTTCATATATAACATGTCTTAAACCGAGCTACCAATTAATTTCTAGAATATTCACAAAATTAATTACCTGTGGATAACGAGAAGCCGCCATGTCAGCATTGCGCCCCGCTCCTCTCCTTTCCACACAGACCTCACTCATCCAATCACTGGCCTCCATGTCATGCGTGCACCATTCTGGCAAGGTGCTGAGCCAGAGTAGTGGCTCCTGCTTTTTCCCTCAGTGTCATTGTTTTGGTCAAGAGTGTCGGGGGGACAAGGAGGTAATTTCCTCCTTTCCATCGTCCTCCCGTTCCGCGGATGCCCCGCCACATGCTCCAGGTAGCGGGGTCAACCAGATGGTTAACTTAGAGATACATGGCCTAGGAGAGACACTCCAAGGCACCATCGGCTCCACGAGGTTCATTTGAACTCACTTGTATCCTCCAATTCGCCGGAGAAGCAAGAATAGGAGGAAAGCCATGGATCTGTGTGATGGCATTCTGGGAGGAAAAGCTAGAGAAGATCAAAGAAGATCGTGGGATAGAGAACAAATTGAAGGTAGGGAAAGGTCACTGGTGTTGAGCGCAGTTCTATGAACATCAGGGAGATCTCAAAGGGGAATTCTACCCCGTATATATAGGCATGGCCGTGGAGGGTGGTCAGCGAGAGTCCCGGAGATTTAGGGGATTCTTCAAGTGCTTCCTAAAGAGGGCAAAACTCAGGCTCAATGAATTCTTAATCTCATTATGAAACTTATGAGATGGTTTCCAAGATTTCTCATCGATCAGATAGAGTAGGAAGTTGAGGGGGAGTGGGAACCGTACTGTTCCTGCTTCCTATCCATGATCGAGAGTGGGAGACAAGTTCCCCACCGTCAGATCTATGATCGAACGGTCCAAAATGGGTGGGTGACATTAAAGGTTGAATCATAGCTTTCCTTATTTGATTAAATCTGTGACATTTAGTTTGATTTGGAGATTATCACATCACTTTAGGATAATTTGCAAAAAGCATATCTCTTGAGTCCCAAATTCCAAAGTAAAAGGACATTATCTTCGTGTGCAAGTTATCCTTTATTAAGGCTTATTTACTTTGTATTTTCTCTTTCTTCTCCTATTATATTTGCAACTTGGACTCCTTGAAACACAAGAAATCCCAAAGATATGAAATCCATCCTTGAAGGAGAATTCTTAGCCTTCTAGATACTTCTACATCTTTCTTTTCTCATTATCTTAGTTATTCCTTTATTAATTGATTTCTTTTCCTTTTTATTTCCTTTTTCTTGTAATTGGGCCCAATAGCCAACAAGGCCCACGAAATCAAACATTCAAGGCTATTTATCAAAGGAAACTGTTTAAGGCACATAAGTCATCCAAATTACATAATCATACATTTGGGGAAATTGCATTTGCAACCAAAAGGACCCGAAAATTGGGGTTGTAACATCCTTCCCCTTTTATAGGAATTTTCCCTCAAAATTCCACCAAACATAAAAAGAAAACATGATAAGACTTTTCTATGTCCATCATTGGATCCCCTGTGGCTTCATCCTCTCCATGGTGCTTCCAAAGAACCTTTATCATCTTATATTCTTACATCTGAGTTCTCTCTCACCTTGGTATCTCGTACCCTCGTTGGTGACACAGGATATGTCAACCTCCCTTGAAGCTCAATAGATTAATGCTCATCACATGGCTCGGGTACATCACATAGCACTCTAGATCAGACTCATGGAACACATCATGCATCATGTTATCCTGAGGGGTAAGGCTAAACATAAGCATCTCCACCAATCCATCTCGAATGGACCCATGTATCGGGGACTCAACCTTCTCATCTATAGCTCAGAGGGGTCAGGTTTTCGTTACACATGTTCTTCCATAGTGAACTGCATGTTAGTATGCTTCGTATCATCTCACAAATCCTGTCACCCCTGGGCTTTTTCAGCCATCGCTCAATCAAAGTGACTTCATCTGCACACACTATGGTCTCTCTGACCTTCACAAGGTACTCTTACTGACATCATCTACATCCTCCATTATAGATATTCTTACATCCTGATACTGGCTAGGGTGGCTATCATCACAAACAAACTCTCTTAGGGTAGGAACTTCTCCCATGTATCACCCTAGATGAGCATATACACTCTCTTCAGACCCTCTAGTCTGGATCATACTCTCTTGACTGTCTATTAGTCAGGGGTGATAAGCTATACTAAGCTTCAACCTGGTATCAAGTTCTTCATGTACCTACCTCTACCGCATGGAAGTGAATTTGAGGTCATGCTCCAGATGTTGAACTCGAATCACGGTGTAGTTGAACTATTTCTCCCTCACATATAGTTCAACCAGATCGGTCACAATGATAGTGTCCTCTCTCTTAGGCAAGGGATTAGGTCAACTTGGTAAGGTGATCTACTATAACCCATACTGCATCCTGACCTCTCTTGGTCCAAGGGAGACTCACCACAATGTCCATGGTGATCCGCTCCCATTCCCTTTTGGGGACTCTTCATCCTCTGTAGAAACTCACTGGGTTACTAGTGTTTGGCCTTCACCCTCTGGCATGTACGACAACTGTCCACATGCAACTATATATCCCTCTTCTAGGTACCACTACAAACCTTAACCATCTCGGTAGTACAATAGTGTACGATGTACTTAAAATCATGAGATTCTTGCATGACATGATTCCTCAAGGTGACTCCTCAAAAACCCTAAAACACTCTAGTCGTGGGTTCCATCACCTTCTTTTCCGGAGAGGTGTATCTGAGGTTCTACAACCATCCTTCTAACGCATCAAGCTCTAGGATGGCTAACCAAGAAACCACCAACTCGACCGATGGGTCTGGTTGTATTAGAGTGTTAGCCATATATGTCTCACAAACTAAGGGTTCACCTAAAAAACTCTTCTAACCTCTCTACTGGCTAAACAAGATAGTTGTATCTCGACTAAGAGCATCCATTACTACCCTACATCCTTATGTGCTAGGTGAGGGTGAAGACATAAACCTTCGTATACTCCACTCATCATCATCATCTCAGATTTAGGTCTAATTGAGTCAAGAAAACTTTGAGCTCATCATCTTGGTTATAAAACTCAAACTTATATAACTCCTAAATCCCATACTGCTCTTGATAAGAACGTCCTCATATGATGACTACCTTAGTTCTCTTAGTGTTTGTAAACCATCCATTCAACATACTCTCCAAAAAGTATGATACTCTCTCTATCCTCAAACATCATAGCAATGTTTCAACTCACATCATCTTTATCCTTAGTGTATGGCATGCATTTTTCCCTATCTCTCACACCCATAATGAGAAGAGATAAGCATTTGGTTGCAGTCCAAATATAGAGTTCATCCCGTTCTGAGAGTAGAGATGGTGCATCACACCTCGCCAGCACACTTACCAATCTAAGTTGAAACATGCATCACATGTCTCCTCAATGTTCAGGAAAGTGGTATGCCGTGTACGGGCGGTGAGGGTACCACATAGAGTATATGCGGTATGCGGGAGTATATACGGGAGTATATGCAGTTCTGGATTCTTTTTTAATTTCAATAAACTAATTATATATAAAATAATATATTGAGATTATAAATTAAAAGATATAGAGTAGGCACGTATACATATTTACATATAAATAATTTAATGTGCATGTTGATGTATGATATGCTTATATATGTAATTATATGTATACATATGGAATGTGTTTGTAATATATGTACAAATACTAAAATTTATGTAAATCAATGTACAAATATGTGTAGAGCACGTGTATAAATATAAATAAATCAAAATGTATATATACATGTACACATATGTGATTGTATATTTAGGTATATTGTATATGTATGTATATATGTTAATATATCAAAAGGTATTCATATAAATGCACAAATGTGTGTGGAAATTTTTATATGTATTACAATGTATACATATAAATCAATGACTATATATTTAAACATAAATATATAATCAAATGTGTGTTTTATGTATGCATGTATGTATGAAATACATGGACATAAGTTCTGGGATTTTAAAATGTAGAGTTTAATCGGCCAAGCAGGAGTATATGTGGCTCATGACCTCTTAGTGGACCGATTTGCAATATGTAGTGTGGTAGGGTGACTGAATAGGTATATGCGGGAGTATATGCGGCCGTGCGGACTGATTTCCCAAACAGTGTGTCTCCTCATCATGAACATCTCGATTTTAGGTTTACATCTTTGGAGAACTATTCCCAAGCACTCTTGGGTCATTACACAATCCTTAGTCATCTCCTCAAGGTTTGTAGGGTGTCAGTACTTTTTGGGATCATCCCTTTCCCTTATGCATCCACGGAGTGCCTACCTCAATTTGCCCTTTCGGTCCCATGAAATCATGAAGGTAATCAATCTCCTAACCTATGGTCCTCAGACAAAGATAGTTGTTACCACCCGACCCTATGGTCATGTGCATCTAGGAATAAACAACTCCTACTCCCATTGGTCTTATCCCTACCTGACCCTAGTATTGACTTAGGATCCTAACATGGTACATCTCAAAATTGAATCCTTACCCAAATCTCCATCATCTCTTTGGGCACTCATGGTCAAACTTACATCCTTACATAGGGATCATGACAACCAACCTGCCTCGATCAGGCCCCATATATGCTACCTCCATGGCAACATATCCCCATGCCCTTAGAGATGGCCACCTATGGGTCTATAGATTCGTGATCACACCATGTGCTCCCCACTTAGCTCATCAAGATCCTATGAGACATCTTTAGGCTACCTCAAACCTAAACAAAAGCTGATATTCACCCTACAGAAGGGTCCCTCCCCAGGATGGGAGAAAACTATCTCTTGATAGCAACAAAGGTCACAAACGTCCTTACGTCTAGGGTTTACATCATCATGTGCATGCTTAGCCCTATCATGCTACTTAGGCATGTAGCTAGCAAGAATACAACCCACTAAGCCACTTTGGGTTCCTTGGTATATCATACTTGTTCCTTATTCCTCAACATTGGACCAATATCATACATGTATATGTCACCAACCTATGTGTGAGGGGTTCATCAAAAATATACCTTAGTCCAAGGGGTTTCCTTTTCCTCTAAACATGAGGGGGTGCCATGCTCGAATCCGTAGGAGCTCAACCATCTTCGTGAGCATCAGGTGCATCAGGTACTACTACTTCCACTCTTAGGTCTAGGAACCCTAGGTTAACTTCTTATGCATCAACTGTCTAACTGCATGCCCAAGTTTTCAACCACGAGCCAAACATGTACAAGGTATAGCATGCACTTCCTACTATTCTTCCACATGAACAATACCTTAGAGTCCTAGACAAGGACAACCAACTCAGTGTGAGACCTCATAACTTGTTACTGTACTTCTTCAGGGTCTAAGGAGCTCTCCTTCCTACACCTAAAAGGTAGGCACTTATACCCTCTGTACATCAGTTCAAGAAGCCTCTTACTCATTCTAGGGTTTGGTTCCTATAAAGGCAGCCAAGGTACGACAAGTCTCTACAGATCGTGCATGATACAACCACATACATCTACTTAGGTTTATCCATTATAGGTCATATCATACCCAACTTCTCATGATTCTTCATGCCTCGGAGTCAAGGTGTCCAACCTTTCCTATCAGGTCTTGCTCTCTCTTCGGATCTAACCTTAAAACTGGTCCTACCATCGAGGGTTATCTTTAAGAAGATGGGTCAAACTCTTAAGGATACATGTCTACACCTACCTGGGTGAAACATATGATCCAAAACCTATGTCCAGCCTAGATCATCTAGAGCTCGACATGCTCATCTCATAAGCTATCCAACATACTCTTCTGGCCTAGGTCTCAACCTGCTTCCAACATTGTTGCTGTCCACCTCTACGTAGGTGCATGCCTCTTCTCTGCTCCTACATGCCCATAAGGGTTTCTATATGGTCACAACTATCCTCCACAAAGAGGGAGCTATTCTTCATCCTCAATAGGCACGACCGCCCAAGGTCGGGTCTCTAAAAGCACTAGGTCAAACCTAGCTCATGCTTCTCATGGGTACACAAAACCTATACGCATGTCAACCCACGTACATACCCGCATGGTCAACTATGTTATCCAACTCATCTTGTCATCTCTCTCTAACTTCCGCTTAGTGTTAGGGTTAGCTTCATCCTCAGAGGATGCGACATGTCTCCTCCTCTTCCTGGAGGCCTTTGCCTCCAAGGCTAACTCTCCCCTCATACTCCTACAAGAAGGTCTAACCTCAGAGCTCTTCTGAGGGCACACACCATGCAACCTAAGCATGTAATTAATCTTTAGTTTATGCTTAAGCTATTATACTTATGCCGATGACATCTTGTTTACATGCCTTTTATTAATTTGGTGGAGGATTCCTTAATCCTTATCTTACTTACCCTGACCTCAAAAGGGGTGGGGAAGAGAGAGAAAAACCCTAAACCCTAGAACCTTACTTGAATTAGGGTTGAGAAGGGAAGAAGATAGATGAGAGAGTCCTAAAGGTATATTATTTCAAGTCAAAACCTCAGACTTTGGCCAGGCAGTCACATAGTATTTGGGAGTCCTTATAGACAGACTAGCAGGGTAGAGGAAAATATTGCTAGCCCCCAGATTGTGATCCTTTTCTAGACACCTCCGTCATCGGAAAATCCTCTAATAACTCCCTTGGTTCTACAGAGTTTGTAAAATTTAATAATTATTAAGGATTAGATGAGAAACCATTGGCTCTAATACCAAATGTAACGACCCCACTTCCCGGTAACCCCCAATCAAGGGAGACTAAGAGGTCAGAGACGTTATCCCAAAATTCACGATCAATGGTTTACCAATTTAATCAAAAATAACTATCAAATTCTACTAATACTAAATTGAAAAGCTGGAATAAAATAAAACTTTTGTACCTTGTCAAATTAGGATCTAAGACTTCTATCCATAGAAGAAATCTAGCTATCTAATCCTCCTTTGAATATTTAGACTTTATCTTCACAAATTTCATTTTACTATTTTTCCAATTTTAGATAACACCTAAAACGTCGACAAACAAAATGTCGATCAGTATATTTCTATACTAGTATGTGGGGACAAACATAACATCACAAATAGGCTCTAACTACATAAACATAGCAAATAGTTCATTAACAAGCCAAATTACATTTTCAATGTAACTTCTCAACCACTTCTACTCAAACCCTGGATTACCCTCTCTTAGGGTTTTGTCCTTGCAAGGGACATAAGGCCACCTTCTCCATCCTGAGCTTGGTGCTTGGGGTCACCTCTCAGGGCGCCCAATGGTCTTCCCTCCAGGGCTTGGCCAACTCAGACCTTCCCTCCAGGGCTTAGTCTTGCATCATACATTAGGGTAGGTATGTAGGTTCGAGAAGTACACTTATACTTAATTGTTACACACATAGTCACTTAATGAGATTGCAGAATTCAAACAATCAACAATTTAGGTTTCACAACAATCGGGAAACTTTGTGAAAACACCGTGAGTCATAAGAGATTATTCATAATTTAACCATATACCGATACAACAGATTCAACAAGATAATAGCAAATCCATCCAAGAAACAGTCGATGCAAGCAGTTCAGCCACACAATCAAGAATCCTAAAAACCCATATACTCTATTTACTACATACTTTATCAATATTCTATCTATTCAACTTGAACTTGCTTCCTAGGGTTTCCTACTCCTTTTTAGGGTTTCATTAGGGTTCATCTTTATCATTATCACTATAAACCCTAAAATAGAAAAACTGGATGCAAACCCTAATCTCGTTAAAACCTTCCTAACAGACTTAGGATCAACTCAATACTACTTTCTTCTAATGAATTTTGAATTAACCATATTAAACATTCTTCACCCTAAATTAGGGTTTCTATGTGCATTATAACATATTCATGTGTAAAAACCCCATAGCAAGCATGTTATCATCTTAATTAGATTCCAATCTTAATCTTTCTCTCAACAAGTCATTATGTCTCAAAATAACCTATTTAAGACCTTAAATCCGATTTCCAAACATAATTAGGGTTTCCACATAGTTTGATTCATAAATAAGGTTAACTTAAGGTACTTTTGGAATTAGAAACAACATCAGGCTTCAATATCATTTTTAACATATTCCTCATGATTTTTTGATGAACTTTCATATATAACATCTCTTAAACCAAGCTACCAATTAATTTATAAAATAATCAAAAGATTAATTACCTGTGGCCAATGAGAAGCTGCCATGTCATAGTTGCGGCCCGCTCCTCTCCTTTCCACACGGACCCCACCCAGTCAATCGTTGACCTCCATGTTGTGCATGCACCACGCTGGCAAGGCGCCGAGCCAGAGCGGTGGCTCCCACTTTTTCCCTCGGTGTCATTGTTTTGGTCAAGAGTTTCGGGGGGGCAATGAGGTAATTTCCTCCTTTCCATCATCCTCCCAATCCGCGGCTACTTCTCTACGTGCTCCAGGTAGTGGGGTCAACTGGATGGTTGACTCAGAGATACATGGCCTAGGAGAGGCACTCCAAGGCACCGTCGGCTCCGCGAGGTTCATCCAAACTCACATGTATCCTCCAATTTGTCGGAGAAGCAAGAATAGGAGGAAAGCGATGGATATGTGTGGCGGCGTTCTAGGAGGAAAAGCCAGAGAAGATTAGAAAAGATCATGGGATAGAGAATGAATGGAAGGTAGGGAAAGGTCGTTGGGGTAGAGCATGGTTCCTCGAACATCAGGGAGATCTCAAAGGGGAATTCTACCCCGTATATATAGGCATGGCCATGGAGGGTGGTGGCCAAGAGTCCTAAAGGTTTACGGGATTCTTTAAGAGCTTCCTGAAGAGGGAAAAACTTAGGCTCGTTGAATTCATAATCTCATTCCGAAACTAATGAGATGGTTCCCAAGATTTCTTGCCGATTAGAGAGAGCAATAAGTCGAGGGGGAGTGGGAACCATATTGTTCGTTCTTCTTGTCCATGGACGAGAGTGGGAGACAAGTTCCCCACTGTCAGATCCATGATCTAATGGTCCAAAATGGGCACGTGACATTAAAGGCCGAATCATAGCTTTCCTTATTGCAAAAAGCATATCTCGCAATCCGTACATCCTTTTTCAACCAAAATTTAGGGAAACCTTTATCTTGACTTAATATACTTGTATATAAAATTTGAGTCCCAAATTCCAAAGGAAGAGGACATTATCTTCGTGTGCAAGTTATCCTTTATTAAGACTTATTTACTTTGTATTTTCTCTTTCTTCTCCTATTATCTTTGCAACTTGGACTCCTTGGAACATGAGAAACCCCAAAGATATGAATCCATCCTTGAAGGAGAATTCTTAGCCTTCTAGATACTTTTACATCTTCCTTTTTATTGTCTTAGTTATTCCTTTATTAATTGATTTCTTTTCCTTTTTATTTCCTTTTTCTTGTCATTTGGCCCAATAGCCAACAAGGCCCTCGAAATCAAACAAACAAGGATATTTATCAAAGTAAACCATTCAAGGCACATAAATCATAAAAATTACATAATCATACATTTGGGGAAATTGCATTTCCAACCAAAAGAACCCAAAAATCGGGGTTGTAACACTACTTTTAGGGAAACTATTTCTAGACATGGCACATGTCATGACTATGATGGATCAAGGAACCTTGGAGGTGAACATTGTTGAACAAACAAAATAGATATCTTTGACAATGTCCATTAAGTATCATGATGAACTAGAGGAGAATGTACACCCAATGATAGTCACATATGCAGTCTCTTCTTCCATCATGCAGGCGTATCCTATGTTACCTTTGAGATATTGCCTCACAAATCTGGTGGATGACTGCACACACTACCAGCTACTAGAGGAGCACGACAAGTTTCTAAAAGCATTTATGTGTTTGTATATGAGACATTATGAGGACATGGGACTGCCACCACTGCCATTGGTACCATCTCCACAATGTCCTCTTGAGATGGAATTGAAGACACTTCCTCCACATCCGAAGTATATATTCTTGGAAGTGTACAACAAACTTCCAGTGATTATTTCTACATCACTAACTCTTATAGAGGAGGAGTAGTTTCTCATTCTTCTAAAGAACCACTGGGCTGCATTTGTGTTACAACCTCAATTTTGCATATGTTTTCATAATTGAAATGTAATGATTTTATGAATTTGGACTTAATTGAAAAGGTTGTATTCTTTGCTTCAAAGAAGGGACTTCTTTGCAAATCTCCCTTTTGATAGGAATTTCGTGGTTTCTATTATTATATTAATCCAATAATGGATATAAAAGAGAAGAAAAGAAGAAAAGTCCAAATAATAGAAAAAGATACAAGATAATAGATATTAAGCAAAATATTTATGAGAAATACTTGGAAATATCTAGAAAGTGGCATTAATGGCCACGATTAAGTAAATTTCATTCATATGTGATTTCTAATGAAGGAAATAGGAAAAGAGGAAAAGGAAATGAAGGATAAAGAGAAATCCTTGAAAAGAAATCTTTTAATAAAGAAATAAGTAAGATAATGTGAAATAATGGATATAGATGCATCTAAAAGGATAATAAGAATTCTTCAAAAAGGATTTCGAAATCTTAGGATTTCTTGGGTTCCAAGGAGTCCAAGTTGCAATATAATAAGTGAAGAAAGAGAAAAGAGGTGAGAAATAAGCCTAATTGAGTAATATATTGCACCTAAATAAAAGACACGTTTTCTTTTAAATAATGAGCCCAAATTTGGCTGAGAGGTAGACTAAGTCATTATTAAGTTTCCCTCAAAATTTGGGATTAAAAAGAGCCATGGTTTGAGAGTTATGATTTTTCCAAGTTATCCTAATATGAAAAGGATTTTCCTAAAATAGAAATTAGACTTTTCTTTTGTTTGGGTGCGAGTGATGCGGATCGTTGGATCTTGATCCAACGAAGGCCGCTCATCATCTAGTTCCACCTGAACTAGGAAACAGGCTGCCCAGTGAGATCTTTCCTCCCAACTTTCCTCGCAAATCAGTGTATATGGAAACTAGGAAATGTCATGGTTATGCCCGAGAGCAAATTCTGCGCAACCTATAGCTAGGTTCTTCGCACTTTAGATGCTTCTAGAGGAAACACCTAATTGCCCTAAAAGGAAGGTGATGGAAGGGGTTGGGGAACCATAGAATCGACCCTCGATCCTATAAATAGGACCCCCTCAGCATTGGAAGGCCCTCATGATCACAACCGGCCGCTTGCCCTCTTCTCTCGTGCCCCAGATCCTTGGATTGGCTTTGCTCCGGTGAGCTTCAGGATACGGCGCCACCGTAGGTGGCTCTACTAGATCAGGAGAGGACGAATAGTAGCTACCATCTGATCTGGTTCCACCATAAGCCACATGTAGGATCGATGGCTCTGGTGCTCTGTGCCTCAAGATAACTGTGGGTGGGCGCGCACGTTGAGAACCGCCCAATCTTATTCAGTCAACAATGACTCGCGATCTACGGTCGAGGTTTTTCCAAAAATTCTAGGTTAGTCACCTCTCTAGTCAAAATACAAGAAAATCATGGAATCTTGTTTAATTCGCTAAAAATAGATCCTTCGGCCGAAAAATGAAAGTAAATAGTGCTTTTTGATCAGAAAAATATGAGGAAGATGATAAAAATAGTTTTAGAACATAGTTTCGTTTATAATTGCAAAAGTAAGTTAAGTTGATGGGAAATGTATTAAAATTTGGTTAGAAACCCTAATTGAGATTAGTGAGTGAATCTATGATGCTTCATAGGTTAATTCGAGTAATATTAACCCGTTGAATGATAATGGTAAATTCATCTCTGTTTTAGATGAGAAATTACATGTTTTAGGGTTATGAACCAAGAATATAAGATAATGAATCAAGAAACCCTAATTTAGTGTAAAAGAAGAGAAAATCAGGCTTAATTTGAAATATGGATTGATGTTAACCTATTTAGAGTAAAAGAAAGGATAAACTCATAATAGGATGTTAATATGGTTGTGTTAGGGTTTCCTTTGTGCACATTATGGTTTAATGAACTAAAACCCTAATTTAAGGAAAGATGGGTTTTAATGGAGGAAATATGAAATTATTAGTTTGTCATAGAGGATTAATGTCCTTAAACCTAAATGCATGTTAAAGAACCCTTAATGATGATGATGTATGGATTAATTAGGGTTTTCAAATAAAAGAGCATGTTTTAGGGTTCTGATCTAAAAGGGGTGCATAATTAGGTAAAGTAGCCAAAGAAACCCTAATAAACCCTAGGGCAATTCTCATACCTTTGGAAAGAAATTTAGAATGTGAAAATGGAAATAGGCAATTTACATGTTCCAAGGTTTAGGGTTGCTTACTTTGAGTGTTTTCTTGAAGGCCTTGATTGATCTTTGGATTCTTTGCTCAAGGACAGGTATGTGGTTAATTATGGTTAATCATATTAGTTTCCCGAAGGTTTTTCTAGATGATTGATCACATTGAATGCAACATATCAGTTTGGATGTTCATACTTATAAATCATAAAGTCACTATGATTATCACAATTATGATATAAGTGTGTAATCTCGCACCTACATGCCATCCTGATGGATGATGCAATGAGGTCAAGCCCAAGAGGGAAGAACCATGGGCACCATGAGTGGTGACCCCAGGAACCAAGCTTAGGAGAGAGAAGGTGTCCTTATGATATTGCATGACTAATGGGCACCATGAGAGGTGACCCCAGACACCAAGCTCAGGATGGAGAAGGTGGCCTTAAGTCAATGGAAAAAGAGAAACCCTAATGGGGGTATTCCAGGGTTAGGGCAAAAGCGGTGGAGATTGACACATTGGAAACGTAAATTGAATTGTTAATTACCTTGATTGTGATAAATAGGTTGTTAGCCTTATGTGTGAAATTTTGGTTGTCCCCACATACCGACATATTCATTTATGCTGACTGACATTTTGTTTGTCGACGTTTTAGGTACAACCCTGACAAGAACAAACAGTAAAGTGACACATTGTGAAAATAAGAAATAAAGTGCGAGGAGGATTAGATAGAATAGATTCAAGCTGTGGATAGAAGTAGATATCCAAAGTTTTTAAAAGGTATGTAAAGTTTTATTTTATACCAACTTTCAGTATAGTCATGGTAGAATTTAATAATTATTACTGATTATTTGTCGAACCTTTGATCCCAGAAATTGGGATGACAGCTCTGACCTCTTAGTCTCCCTTAATTGGGGGTTACCAGGAGGCAGGGTCATTACAATTTGGGTGGTTTATGACTAACATCAAGGGGATATAACCTAGTTTATGTCAACACAATATTTGGATTGAAAATGGAGAGAAAATGGTGGCAAACCCTCATCATTGTCTAAATCACATCATGGCTGGCATGGTGAAAAAGGAGGTAGTGAAACTCTTGTCGGTAGGTATAATTTATGATATTTCTAATTCCAAATGGGTTAGTCCAACTCAACTAGTCCCCAAGAAGGGTGAAACAATGGGCACTACTAATTCAAAAGGTGAACTTTACTATGTTAGAGACTGGGTGGCAGGTTTGTATAGATTACTTCCGATTAAATGCTTCCACCTTGAAAGACCATTTTTGCTACCTTTTATCAATAAGATCCTTGAGAGACTCATAGGCCGCTCACACGTTTATTTTCTAGATGGTTATCCAAACTATAATCAGATTTCCATCAAACCACATGATCAAGAGAAGTCAACCTTCACTTGTCCCTATGGTACTATTGTTTACTGTCACATGCCTTTCAGTCTTTGTAATGCTCCAGAGATGTTTTAGAGATGCATGGTTGCTATTTTTTGGATATGGTAGAGTGATGTCTTAAAATATTTATGGATGATTTTTTCGATATATGGAGAGTCATTTGAGGACTACATTGAGATCTGAGGACACTCAATTAGTTTTGAATTGGGAGAAATGTCATATGGTGGTGAGTAAAGTGATTGTGCTAGGACACAAGGTGTCCAACAAGGAATGGAAGTTAATCCAGTGAAGATAAACATGATCTCCAAACCACCTCCACCATCTTTGGTGAATGGAGTTTGGAGTTATTTAGGACATACTAATTTTTATTGGCATTTCATAAAAGTTTTTTTGAAGACAGCAAAACCACTTTCTGAGTTGTTAGAAATGGACATAAAGTTTAATTTTGATGATCCTTGTTTGAGGGGTTTTCTGATTTTGAAGGAGAGATTGATCTCTACATCCATGGTGGAGGCTCTAGATTGGAACCATCTTTTTATACTAATGTGTGACACTTCATATTATGCAGTTGGATATGTATTGAGACAACACAAAGATCATGATGTTTCTATCATTTACAATGAGTCAAGAACTCTAAATGATGCTCAACTCAATTATACCATCACTAAAAAGGAACTATTAGCTGTTGTCTTTGCTTTTGATAAGTTTAGACAATATCCAATGGGGAAAAGGTGATGGTTTGGACTGACCATGTGACTATTAAGTACCTATTACAGAAGAAGGATGCAAAGATGCAATTGATGTGATGGATTTTATTACTAGATGAGTTTTACATAGAAGTCAAGTATAAATCTAGAGCAGAGAATGTAGTGGCAGATCATCTGTCTTGGTTAGAGAGGGTGAATGAGTTGAGGCTTGAGATACTGATTGTTGAGGAATTTGCTGATAAGAAACTTTTTTCTATTAGAGACAAAGATCATTGAAATTCAAATATAGTGAATTATTTATATTGTAGAGAATCATGCTAGGTGAAGGATACCAACCAATTTTGAGATTGTATTCTATTGTTCGTCCTTGTTTAAGGATGAATATAACTTTACGATGAGGTGTGACACATGTCCATGGTCAGACAATATCTCTAGAAGACATAAGCCCATGAGTATGTTTTAGGAAGTTGAGGTGTTTGATCTTTGGGGAAATATATTTCACTGAACCCTTTGGGTCTTCGAACTCTAACCTCTACATTTTGCTCGTAGTTGATTATGTGTCAAAATGGGTGGAAGCAATTTCAGCCTAGACTAATGATGCACAAGTTGCATGTTTCTTGGAAAAAGATCATATTTTCTAGTAGGTTTGGGGTATCTAGGATGATTATAAGTGATGGGGTTTCTCACTTAATGAATAGGAAATTTGGACCCTTTTTGAGAAAATATGGAGTGAAGCATAGGGTAGGAACTCCATAACACCCCTAGAATGAAGGCCAGATTGAGGTATTCAAAAGGGTGATCAAGATGATATTGGAAAAGACTATTTTGAGCAGTAGGAATAACTGGATCATGTAATTGAATGATGCCCTTTGGTCATATAAGACAATGTTTAGAACATCCATTGGCACAACCCCATATAAACTGGTTATGGTTGGGCATGTCAGTTGCCCTAGACTTGGAACACAAAGCCAAGTGGTCCTTGAGGAATTTGAAGTTTGATTTGTCTAATACAGGGAGGGTACATAGGTTGGAGCTTAATGAATAGGATGAGATTAGACTAGATTTTTATGAGAATTTGAAAATATATAAGGATAGGACCAAGAAGACACATGACTTCCATATCTTACATAGGATAGTTGCTATTAAATTCTAGGATGAAGTTACACCCGGGCAAGTTGAGGTCCCGATAGAGTGGACCTTACATGGTAATTAGAGTGTTTCCTCATGGAACAATATATATTAGTGATGGAAAAAGACATTATTGACCAATGGACAATATCTCAAACATTGTTTTGGTGGAGAAGTGGTCCATGGGGAGGAAGAGTTGAAGCTCATTGAGCTTCCTTGACGAATTAAATGATTTTCAAGCCTGTGACATTAAACAAGGGCGCTTATGGAAGGTAATCCACTTTAGTTTCTTTCGTTCACTTTTCTTTAGTCATCTCTTTTGTTATAATCCATTATTCTTTACAAGTAGTTGTTTAGTTTGATTTAAAGAAAAAAGACGTCTTGATGCATTTTTTGTAGTGTGTAGGAGATCATTGTGCTAGTACTACTGACACTGCCGTCAGTAGAGATGACTCATCATCCCAGAACCAACAAATTTCAATACCACCGACATGTGGGTCAGTGGCACCAAATCCTTATTAGTTAGAGACCATGTATGGGCCATTTAGGTCGGTAGCACCAACATTTTTAAAGAAGAAATCTTAGAGCTATTGGTATGTATGCCTAGAGAGCCAGTCATATGATGATCGTAATGGCATAACTTGTAAATGATTTGATTAATAATAAAGGCAATCTTCCAGTTTATTTTTCTCCATTCAGTTATGAGATAATGAAGTAACATAATAAATATCTAAAGAATGATATTAAGCAATGATGTGTGTCTTCAGGTTGATGACTTGAACAATGAGATCATACAGATGCTAAGAGTATATACATTCTTGATATGTCCCTAGTTGGATGTTATTGTGGAAGGCTGATAGACAACAATAACACATAAGCCTAGAGTGTGTATTGGTTGATGATAGAATCTCATCAGTCATTATATGTGATATCAAACCAAACACATAGGTACTTGTTAGAGAACAATGTACCAGACAGACCCACCATAAGCGTGATACATGGAAACCATAAATGGTAGTTAGAATCAGCTCTTATAGTGTTGGTTGTGATTTTGGTTCGTAGACCTAAATTCACTACACTCATGGTCATGTCATTAAGTGTACTTTGACATCATCCATCGTAACCTTGAATAAGGGTTTCCATAAAGGTGATGATCAGATGCACTGTGACACATGGGAATGATTGTGAGTGATGTAGATGAAATTTGTATCTCCTATAGGAGTGTGATATCCTGGCCACTTGATAAGAGAGATTGAGAAATGCATGGCCATGCACATGTGAGTCAATGTGTGATTTTGATCTTATATATATCTCAGACAGTCTGCTCTGGTTCAAGGAACATAGATTGAATGTTGAAGATGATGACTATTCCATGCCTCAACTTCAATCTAGATATCAGTGACAAAAGAACTATACAAACACTACAATACCAAACACATATTGTAGGTTGAAATTGCCCTCTGACTTTTCATTTACTTCATTAGCAATGATGTGTTGCTAGATACTACTCTTTGCTTGTGATGTCATAAACTGGTTATGGACATTCACAACCAACATAAATTGGAATCTATAGGGTCACACACAGGATCCACTTAGAATAGTAGTTTTTTCATGAATGATATTTAAATTGATTACTAAAGTATTTAGGTATTCGATTTAAACAACAATTGACTGACTGGACTCTGAACCAACTAGTTCAAGGGTTGAACCCACCGGTTGGAGTGTCAGGTTGATTGGAAATTGCATTGGCTGAATTCTGGATGAACCAAGGCATGAATTGACTAGTTCACTTAGTGAACCGATCAACTCAATGCCACCAAATGACCGGTTCATGGATCAATTTGATTGCATCAAGGATTAATGCTGACGTCATGATTGTGCATTAATTGGATTAGAATTTCCAATACAATTGTGATTGGGAAACATGATGAAATGACCCATTGAAGGGTTGAAATGATCGGTTCACATGCCAACTGATTGGTTCACCTACGAATTGGTCATTTTTCCTTTCATAGTTTGTGAAAATTTGTAAAATTCCAGTCCCTTCCACTCCCACATAGAGTGGGAACTTTGACCTAACCCTCTTATAAATAGAGTGGTATTGGGGGCTTCCTTGAGATACAACTTACTTCTAACAATTGTTGTATTCTTTGGTTGTGGTAACCAAGAGAACCCGAGCACATCCTACCCGATAAAGGGAGGGAAAGCAAGGGCGAACAATTGTGAGAGAGTAAGTTGGCGCTAGTAAACCAACATGGAGGGACAATCCCTTCCTATATGTTCTACTTGAACAACAAGAGTTCTAGGTGGTCCGTGTGGACTATTGTAGAGGTGTGGAGCATTTACCACTAAGAGGACAATGTCAGAATGCCGTCTGTGGTGATCAACCAGGAGTTGTTGAAGACACTATTCAAGTGTGACTAGAAGAAAGGTGCACAAGATGATGAGGAGATTGTCACTGGACTTTCTCTAGGACCAGGTATATCCTCAAAACCATCCTTTCCATTATATAGTTTTCGACGTGATCTACTATCTATAAGAGCTACATGAAAATATTGTCGATGCCATTGAGAGGCTTCTCAGTGATACCATCACATCATTCTCAAGGAAGACGAAGGCTGATTCGTCTCGGTACTTCCGATACACATGTTTGTGGGACTGACATTTTATTCTCAGTGGCACAAACATTGCACTCGGTCACACTGACAACATCAATCAATGGCACTGACAGAGAGGTCAGAGGTGAAACAATTTAAGCTTGGTACCAAAGACACACCTGTTAGTGGCACCAACCCAGAAAACTAGATCCATGGCAACGACACCACCGATTAAGATCATCCACATCTGACGATTGGTGGAACCGATCTGTGCATGTAACTTAAGTATTGGTATATTAATAGTTTGAAGACGTCAGATCAAAGACAAGCATCGACATGCCCACAGATAGCAAAGAGTCGATAGTACTGATACTTGTTGTGGTTAGTAGCGACACCATGTAGGTAGGGAACCATACAACTATAAAAGGGGAAGTAAGGAGTGATCATAGGCCACACCCAAGCATTCTTATCTCATTCGCAAGGTGCATGAAGATACCAGGAGGTCACAAAAGCATCCTATCATTCAAAATATTCACTGAGGTCCTTTCCTCATCACCATGTTATCTTATCCAAGAAATGGAAGCCAAACGACAAGCTCCGTCTACCACCATCATATTTGACCAATTGGTGCCAAACGACAAGCCTTCTCAGATAGAGCATATAAGAATACCTACAATGTGTTGTAAAAAGGGACCACATACCAACTCAGTATGGGGATCGGGCATTCCTCATTGAAGTAGGCTTCATCGACAACCTCTGATGCATATTCACCAGGAAAGGCATTGTAAAAACTCGATCTTTACGGTCAAATATTTACAAAATAATATCAAAACATAAACAATCTTTATTACAATCATGCTTGTACATCAGAGTCACGGAAGCTTACACATATGATTACAAAGTTTAAGAATAGAATTTCATTACTATCTAGTCTTCAATGGAGGACTACCCACTGCATGTCTCTTCAAGCTCATCCATATAACACCTTCCCATGAGTTCCCAAATGGAACGAAACCACACATGGACCCCATTGAAAGGAAATAAAGGGTCAGCAAAACCGATACTAAATCCAAATAATTGAACTACGTGTAAAGTATGATTTAGATACATAATAAAATTAGGAAAGGACTATTTGGTGGACTAAAGGCTATCAAATAGAAATTTCAATATCAATTCCAAGATGACAATTCTTTCACAAAATCATCACTAAGAAAGATTCAATATTTCAATTATGCAAAATTTATCCAAGCTATTCACAAAGTAAATAAATTTGTAGATATTCAATTTAACAAGCTTTTACACCTTCTTATCATATCTTTTCTAGGGCTAAGTGCCTTGTGTTCTCACACTCTAGGAGAGAACAAAACTAGTGCCTTATTAGCTATTCCAGTTAATTGGGGGACAACTAATCCCTATCCACTGTGCAGGGTTGTGGGGTACTTGGCCCACTCAAGTGAGCCAAAGCTCTATATGGCCAAAGCCCAAGGGACCAAAGTCCACAATGAGTCAAAACTCCAAATAGATGAAGTCTAGTGCCAAAATATATATATATTAACAATATTTCATCAATTACAAAACAAGAGTGGTGAACTTTCAAGAACAAGTAGAGGTTTCAAACCTATATGGAATTCACCACAAATCAAAATATATGTGTGTTCATCAAGAGGGAAAATAGTTCAACAATTGAAATAAAAGATCTAGTACCTCAATTATGTAGGGCTCTGAGGGTTCCATAATCATAATGTGGCTCCAAGAATTTATGAAGAGGTAGCTACAAGGAATAATAATCTTGTCACAGTTTGACTTGGAATCAATCAATCATTAAATCTTTGTATTTTTAAGTTTTCTTTCACGTCTAGGGTTGTAATATTTTTTCCCTTTGTAACACTTCTAAAATTCCTTATTCTATTTCACATGTATATAACCAATGTCACATGTTTTTCATTAAAATATAGATACATACCACATTTTATTGCCAAGATTCCATCATTTTCTCACCCTAAGGTTTGCAATCCTGTTATATACACATGCGATCTCTTATGTCTCTATCATTTTCCTTGTGAGTATTTAATGCATGTATACATTTAGTGTACCATGTTTGGTCACATGTATTCATCCATGATTACAAGCATACTTATTTAGTTAAGACTTGTGCATAGGCAGACAACACATTATATATACTTGTTTTTCTCAATAGGGTTTCATATTCATATCCAAATTATACCTTTCCTCAATTGGGTTCTTTGATTGACATTACTTCTTCAATGGTCATCCTCATAGTTCAACATCATCGTTATAAAAAATATAGTCATTAATTAAAATGAAGAATTTCAAAGTTGTTCATATCTACAACAATAGGATACAATTACTATAATATGAACTTTTTTTCATTTAATTCTAAATGATTTCTCATTAGGCTTACTTTAAAATATAAAGTTGTTCCAAAATAATATTCCTAATAGTAAGACCTTCCTTTCCATATCTATTGTTTTCGTAGATTCTTCCCTTTATATCTGAGTGACTGATTGATAGTAAATAAATTGTCCAATGTATCTTATATACCCATTTCTAGTAACCTATTTAAATCAACAGATTACAAAATAAATTAAAATGAATGTACAACATCATAGATAAATTTGGATTAAAATAGTCTGTGATTACAATTGATTTATAGGTTGGGAACCTTTCCAAGAAAAGAAAGGATTTACATTGAAGAAGAGGACAGGCGGGCAACAAGCTGCGCCGCTAGTCCTTTTTGGATAGCAAATCCAATCCTCTGAAATACAATATCCATACACTTGGGAACCATAACATTACTATTCATAACTTTTTGGACTCTTTTAAGAAGCTCCACAGCTTCTGGTGCTAAGAATCTAAAAGTATCAAATCCAAAGGGAATAAAGGCATGTTGATTCTCAATACATGCTTTCTCATGCTTACCCACTTTGGCTGAAGCAGCTTTAAGGGCAGCATGTCCCGCTGTAAAAGCTCCACTCCTCAATCCCACCAGCGGAGAAACTCCTGTAAGGTCCACACATGCATGTTTCCCTCCTATTCACCCAAAAATCAAGACATCAGCAGGCCTAAGTGTCGATCTTCCCTCTTGTGGATCAGTTAAAAAATTCATAGGCGCCTCTTTCTTAGCAGCAATACCTGCACGTCTGAGTACATCAAAAAGAACATCTCTAACAAGATCATGTCTGTATTTAAAACCTGGAAGCTCTCTGCAATGAACTGCATGTTCTCCAAAAGTGTCCAAACATGCCTTACGATAAATTGGACAAACCTCATCCGCTGGAAATAGAGGGATCATCAGACGGTATTTTAAGATACTACGATACTGCACTGGTGACATATGCAGATCAAGTCCATCTATTGGAATAACAAGGAGAAAATCTTGAGCGTGATCATTTTGTAGACATTTAAAAATGGCTTTCTGTCTAATGGTCATGTCAAATTTAACTTCTATGTCCTCAATTATTTTACTAAAAAGAGCACTCGCCAAAGCATTTTGGGCTTTTGGGGGGACAGTGTCTTTTTTAGAAAAACAACTAAGATCAAAAGAGGGTATCCTGACACGAAGACAATCTACAACATAATCAAAATCATGGTCCATACCGTGAATCCCACTACCTCGCATGATGTGATCCTGAAGCACCCAAGATTGGGCCCTAGATGCCAAAAAAGCATACGAAGAAGCATCAGCTGCTGAATATAGTCCCAAGCCGCCAAGCCGAATGGGCAATGAATCCATCCTCCATTGGAGGTCTCCAAAAAAGGGACCTCCACAGACTACAATGTCTTCTATAGACCCACGTAAGCCTCTGTCAAAACATGATGCTGCCTTCTCCATGTACATAGGTTGACAAGTCCTCAGGCCAAATAAAAGTTTTGAGATACCTATACACGATCGGAGCAAAAGGAGCTCACTCTGAGGATCATCCAACTGAGGAAGAAGATGCATCAACTCAACAGCCTTGCAAGCCCTCTCCATAGCCAACCTCTCAATAAAATCCCGGTATCTACTAACAGCTCCACCAAGCAACTTCACCCCAGACAGAGGCCTCCCAATATCTGACGGAAACAAATCTTTCTGAAGCTTCTTACCATCACATGTAGGCCAGTACAGCTCAGTTTTACGAATATTTAAAATCAAACCCAGATCTGGTCCATGTCGCTGAATGATATCTAGAACTTTGGCCACCTCCGTTGTGTCCCCAATGATTGTCCCATCATATAGATACCATGCATGAAAAAGAAGTTGGCACTTGTCCTTGATATGATGGATAAGAGAATGTAGAACAAGCGAAAAAAGAAGCGGGCCTAAAGGATCACCTTGCTGCACCCCAGTGGCTGACTGTATATATATGTCCCCAACGTACAACCTTGCTGCCTGGCCATACAAGAACTCCACCCATAAAGAAATAGATGGGCACTTTGTCCTCACCTCACGGAGTAAGGCGGACCTATCAACCAGATTGAACGCGTTAGAAAAATCAACTGTAAGCATAGATAAAGAACCGTCGCTATGCCGCGCATTCAACACCCTGTTGATACTGTGTAAAATGACCTCTGCTCCCCCAGATACGCCCACTCCAAACTGGAAGTCATTGAGATACTTGGCCATGTCTTTACTCACTCCTGCCATAGCAACTTTAGACACCAGACGTCTCCATATAGTACCGACTGCGATGGGGCGTATACCATTGTCTGACTTAAGTAGCGGTGTAAGCGGAAGCTACAAACTCTGCCAAACACAAGGGACACCTTCCCGCCAACCATAAATTAACCACAGAAGTGATGGCACGTAGGAGATCGGTGGCTACAGCAGACCCCTCTCCACACATAGCATCGAAGATGTGTTGGGCTCTCAGACCATCTCTTCCACATGAAGTCCCTTTAGGAAAAGACTTGATGCATCCAAGAATAGTGTCAACTTCCGCTACCAGGGGAGCTTCAGAAAATAGAGTATCAGGCAAGAAAGGAGGTGGCTTGTAAGGGTGTTTAGCCTTCAACACCTTTATGGTATCTTCGTTGTACGGAGCCACGCCTGATGAAGACAACACGTTAACCGCTGCTGTGAAATGTCCGTCTGCAACCTTACGGAGACACTGCCTAATGTTTGGGTTTACTTTATTATCTTCCTCCTTAGAGATACCACCATTGTGGTCCATAACCTCGGGTCCATGAGGGTCCAACACTTTGTCCACTAACTTAGAAAAACCATCAGCTTCTCCCCATGTAGAAAGTGAGCTAAGAATAGATCTTTGTTGTAGTGACTTTCTGTTGCCGGATCTGCTATCATGTCTGTTTTGAGGACGAAACACCTGCAGAGTACAACGTGGAAGAAGCAATAGTTTCACCCAAGCAGCTATGGAACTTGGGTCAGCGATCACTTTGTAAAGAGATGTCTTTAAAGTTTGAGAAAAAGCAAGTCGACAACTATGTGGAATGCTCTTCACTGTGGTAATGGGTGCTCTAAAGACCCGATCCAGAAGCTCAACATCCAGGACCAAACTCGTAACATTAGAGACCTCAAGCCCCTTTGGGTGAGGCTTTAAGATGCCTACAATACGACTTACAATCTGCCCTGTATCATTAGTGACCCGAACAATACCATCATCATGATGGCAAGCACGACTCGCTGCTTGTATCTTCATGCACTTCCCACATAACCACTGATCAAGGAGCCTCAAAGTCTCATCCACGGCAAGGAATAAACCATAGTTATATTGAATCGCTTTTCGCAACTTGGTACTGCGCTCTTCACTACACAGATGTGCGCTTTTGAGATGAGAGATGAGACGTGTGAAGCCTTTGCTTCCTTCTCTACCGTCCGGACAACAATGAAAGTCTTTAAATGGACAATACAGAGTCCCTCTCACCGGCTTCATGCATTGCCGTTGACGACGATCTGCATGTGCGCTGGGAATTTCTCCTTCTTCTAGATCAGACATCACTCGTGGTTGTCCAGTAGAAACAAAGCAGCCTCCTATTTCCTGCTGCTACCCAGGGGCAGCCGTAAGAAATTGCAAAGGAATCAGATACTCCAGGCCGGTTGCTGCGTGAGGGAGCCGCGTGAGGGTGGAGAGCCGACCGCGTAGGGAGGGGAGAGCGGCCGCCAGATGGAGATCGGCGCCGTCAGGGAGACGAGCGCAGATCGACAAAGCAGAATAGGAAACAGATATTAAGCGAGAGGAACTGGGGCTTGGCTAGCAGCAGCCGTTCCCGTTCATGGTCGTCTACGGAGATCCGAACAAGCGAGAGGAACTGGGAACGGACGAGACAACCTATCATCCGCCCCCTGGTCGTCCTGGTGCCCTGGCTCGCTGGGAAAACCGCTTTGACTTATCAGTGCGGTCGCTGCTGAGATTGACGCTGACGGCGGATCGGCGATGGCATCCAACTTTCGTTATCGACAAAGCCTGTGATTGTTAATATATATTTTGAAGCAGTTCAATATATATCTATCACTAGTCCCTAGAACACCGAATATTCCTATGATCCCAAAAATTATTATTTCAGGGTACACTACTGGATTTCCAGAAATTATGTACATTATAATAGGAATGTATCAGTATGCGTACCAATATTTCCAGAAATTATGTACACCAATTGATCTGTCCGTATGATAGTGATGTCTAATATGTACAAGGCTATATAATTTTTCAGATGACTAATATACGTATAGTAATATACTGTTACCTATATGCTACATGGTACACGGCCCAACTATTTAAACAATTATTATAATTTCCTATTGCCCACATTTCAGTCTAATATATACTAGTTTGTTGGTCTCTACACTTTGAAAATAACATAGACCAAATACACAAGGTTTAGACGTTTTCGAGGACACATTACATGTGTACACCAGTAGACAATACTACAGATTATACGATATATTTTAATCAGTTAGGATGTGTTTACCTTCACGGATAGCGTATAGATGAAACAAATCTTCCGATAACCATTATTGATGCTTGTTATATATATACCCATAACAGGTTCAAACATCATCTAACTTATTATAGGGTATGTGAATGTCAGTAGCGTAAGATGACTAATTATATAAATTTTGTTTGTGAAATTAGAATATAGGAAAGCAAGAATACTTACCGAACCTCCGTTGATCTTGGATGATTAGTTATAGTCGTGTCTCAGGAAGAGCAATAGCTGGCGTCTCCTTGGTGGTTTGTTAGGACTGCACAGTTCATGGCATCACTGCAAGGAGTGCCTGGTTGCTGCAGGTGTTGCAGGTCATCATAGTGGTAGGAGGTGGCACATCAGATCCGATCTCCTGAGCCACTGTGAAGATTGACTCCGAGATGGTGAAGTCGCAAGGGTAATAGTAGAGATATGTGCAGTGGTTTTTCAGTTCCTTGCTGGAGAGGTCTGTGATCTTCTGTCGGTTGCTTGCAATTCTGTCCTTGCCAGTGTGAAGCAGGTGGTCAGCGAGTCCAGGAGGCGGCAGAGGTTTTGGAGTTACATCTGTGGTGGTCAGAGCCACCGCTGCACTGTAGTGCGCCTACAGTGTTGGTAAAAAAATAGGAGGGGACACGGTAGGGGGGGAGGCAAGGCAATGCTGGTGAAAGTTTGGTGTAGTAGATCACCGTCGAGGTTGATAGGGTTGCAATGGCAAGGAAAGGGGATCTGGGATTCCGCATGGTTGAGGGACCGTGCTGAGGAATGGGCAGAGAGAATTGATGAGTTTGGGGTCTATCGAGTTGATGAGGCCGTAGGAGTCTGTATAGGTGGCGGTGTTGGGTCTGTAACTTGAGGCACGATGAAGAGGGGTCCTGGCCTGACTTGCGGAGTTGCAAGTCTAAATCTTGACTTCCTGGCAACTAGTAATCTAGGACTTATATAGGTGAAGGTGCTCCTGGGATTGCAGGGGTTTGGATGATGAGGGAGGCTGAGGAGGATGGGGAGACAGGGAGGTGAGAAGATCCGAAGAGGTTGGTCAGGACGGTTTACGAAACCGCTGGAAGGTGAGGGAGCTTTCTTACTCTTCCACGATCATCGACGACCGGACTGTTAAGCGGAGGAGACGTGGCCAGTTAATTCCCTAAACGTAGATACTAATTATAATAGAAGAACCCACTACATTTATTTCACAATTTTATATCTCCTAAAGTGTAACTCATATTGCTTTAAAATTTTGAGCATGCATTTATATCCTATTACTCTTATTTTTAAAAATGCTAGTTCCCCGTGTATGGCTCGACTTTAGCCGGGTAAAACTTCTAACGTAACTCTCTTAATAATTATATTAATTTATATTTTCATTTAATTCCAAAGCCATTAGTTAAAATAATAATTATTGTTCAAATGGAAGGTCTGCTCAATATTTGAACACAATATGTCAAATTGTACTAGAAGGTGTCAATGGCTAAGGAAATAATTTTAGAAACTGGTTTGCAAATATTTGATCAAACGATGGATAGGAATTCATTTGGAGATGAAAATTCCATTTTAGACTCATTAGCATCTATATAGATGAGATTAATCAATATAACTGACTAAGAGTCGGAATAGAAGGAGCCAAGAGTCAGAATAAAGGAGCGCTTTGTAAAGGAACTCAAGTTTAGGGGAAAATGATGTATTATAGTTCAATATAAATTCAATACTAAAAAATCTAGTATGTTATAGGCATGGTAGGCGATCACCCATTCATTGGTTGTTGGCCCACCTATTCCAAGATCATCTACAAGTTCCTTGCCATTCTAAAGGTTTTCTACATCTCCGAGCATGCGTAAGAATGGGAAGTTGGGTGGGTGAAGTTCATACTCTACAACACTGAGCACAACCTCCATTGGAGAAACTCAATGCCATCAATCAGTGGTCCATGGGCAAGGTGCCTACACGCCAGACAATTTCAACTATATCTTTGCATGGAGACAGATGACAATGCCCCCATATGGATCTGTTCTCAACTAGAATTAGTCTTCCATCATGGATATCGATCACCCTTTCACCCACATTTTCCATTGCTACCCGACGAATACAATATTCGCGGTTTAAACAAGGGCATGGGAAGGTATAGCAGGCCGACCTATATGTGTTGTCCTTCTTGACCTTAGGAAGGGAGATAGTCAATCTTGGCTCACTCTTCCTTCTCCACATGATGGGCATGAAGAAGCCCACTCAGATAAGAAACCCACATCCACTCTGAGGGCTTGCTCACACTACTAGCCATGCATCTTCACCTCAACCTCTCCAAGGCCAAAACCCTCAAGATGTGATCTTCTCTTGATTTCATGCACTTCAACTGAGATCACCTCATACTCATGTACAAAGGCAGGGTGTATGCCTACTACACCATAAACAACCATCTAAAGAAGAAGGTTCTCCCTAACCCCATAATCTATCTGCACAAAGTGTGCCAACTTTGGTGGCCAATAGAGGATATAAAGGTTGTACTATAGGGATAGGAGTCAACACACCATCCGAGGATGATGAATAAGAAGAAGACAATAAGGACCAAGAGGAGGCATCATGCCTTACATGCCACACCGATGCATGCGCCACATCCTCTATTGATATGCATCTTTAAACTCTGCAACTCCAACACCTCCACCACCAGGAGATTTGTTCTCCATGGAGGGCATGTACATGGACATGTAATCCATTCAACAAGGTCATAAGCAGTAGTTATCCACTAGGACTTCAGTTCAAAGTGTTCAAGAGTAGTTTCTTTAGTAGCAACAAGCAAACTGCAACAATTAGCATCATCTCTTGGCCAACTAAGAGATCATCCATACTCCTCTGTAGCGCATTGAGTACCAGCAACATTCTCTATATGATAACTATTGGATCTAGGGGAACTTTGCTAGCTCGCTCAACCACCAGACTTGCCAGCCCAATCTCCTAGTTCACTAGCACATTCTACCCACCTGATCCAAACAATGCTATCGAGAACATTCCATCCACCACCACCATTTTGAGTTTTTGTTACGACCATTCCACCTCTAAGTTTGATTGTTGATTATGAGGACATGAACAATTTCAATCTTAATGGGTGATGGAACATATTTCTTTTGTATTAGCTTCTATCTTATTTAATTTTCTTGCATGTTTTATATTGTCTTTATTTGCTTCTAGTAATAGGATCCATAATGTTTCTAGTATAACTGTGAATCATTAACTCTCATGATATAAGTAAAAAGAATGTGCTTCATGTTCTTGCATTGGACTTGAAATTTTGTTTTAATGCTCTATCTTTTAAGCTTACTTGCTAAGTTGAAGACAACACCAACTCGAGGAAGTGTTTGGGTCAGTCAGCTAGAGGAAATCTTGTATAATAAAAACCTTAATTTTTGCAAGGCTTGTGTATGACGGGAATGTTTGAGCCCATACCAACCAATGAATAAGATCTTAAATGGAAATGTAATAAATAAACTCTAAAGCTCACCTTATTACACAAGTTGATATGATAGAAACATATCATAGTTAATAAATGTATCATATCTTAGTCATGTGATTCCATCCACCCTCCATTCAATTTCATTCACCACCACATGATGATCAACTAAACCAAATTGTTTTCCTCTTGACTTCATTGTGTGGCATATTAGGTAGAATGCTAATTAGTTTTGTTCCAGCTGCATTAGAAAAAAAAAATAAAAATGGCATGTTATTTTGTATTAATTTAGAAATTCTAGTTGCATAACAACTTTCATATAAATTTCATTTGTCCTTTACATCACTTTGCATAATGTGCAACATGTATCTATTTAGCTTTCTTCACTAATAAAGACTGAAAGAATGTACATCTGCATTCCTCCAAATTAAAAAAGAAGAAAAAATATATATAGTGAAGAAATTCCAAACATGAATCATGTATCGTGCTAAAATTAGAGGGAAGAAAAAAAGTTGCATTGAAAAAGAAATAAGGAAATGAGGAAAGGATGCCACAAACTCAATCTGAATTTTTTGTAAGGAGAAAATGGAAAAATCTTACATGTATACATCCTTCCACGCATACTCATCATTAGGATGGGATATTTATTGCATTCATCATCCCACCATAATAGTAGGCATTACAAGATGTTCATTTTCATTTCACCCATTTTATAGGTTAATAATATTTTATTTTACACATAAATAAATTTGGATTTTACTTGTGATTCTTGTTTCACAACCACCCATTCCATTTCCACCCACTACACTACAAGGTAGGTTAGATAAATGATTATTCCCTTATGGGGAACTGCTTGCAACATAGTTGTGTAGGTAAACCAACATAATGTAGATAGGGGAATTAAATGGTGCATCAAGCGTGTGACCTATTGACTATGATGTTAACTGCTCCATATTAATAATGTTTTCATTGATCTTATTATGGACATCTTTAATGAACATTTCTGATTGTTTTAGTGTAGTTACATGTTTAGTGGTTGACAAGGGATGGTTTGGCACTGCTAGGTGGGGGTACTTAGAAAATTAATTATAAAATTTGTCCTCTTGTTGACTCTTAGAAATGAATCCAAAAGTAGCATTGCTCAAGATGAGAAACATACAAGCTTAGGAGATTTTGATGCATTGATTTTCAATTGATTTTCACAAGCTATTTTCTTGACTTATTTAGCATATATGTTCACTTTGACAGATATGTTTAAGCATTGTTTTCCATTATGAGCATGTAAGTCATTGTTGCATCAGTTATTCAATATTTTTATGGAACCATGTTAATTTATGAATAATTTCTGAGACTTTTGTCATGTTTCCCTCTTTTTAGGTAATTTGAGCATTGAAAGGGCATATTCGGTGCTACTGACATACATGTTGCTGGTATTGACATGTCACAATCTACAACACTATAAGGAGGGATGACTCAATGCTATTGATAAGACACTTGGTCTACCAAGAGTGGCATTGATGCTACCGAAGCTCGTGGTTGGTGATACTGACTCATGATTCAGGGAGCATCATAATTTGAGATTAATGGTCCTGGTGCCACCAACCCACATGTTTATGGTACCAACTTCAACATCCAGACTTCTATGAGAAACAACTCGATCATACCGAAACACATGTCGGTTGTTCCGACATAGTTCAAGGAGACACAGATTGGATGATCATTCAGTGCCAACGACACCTCATAGGTCGTAATGACACTGTGTGATCAATGTAGATTTGAGAGTAAGTCATATCTAGAAACCATGACTTAATGAGGGCCAACGCCTCCCTAATGACCTAGGGAGTGCATAAACAAATAACATATCACACATTTGCATAGAACAAAACTGAGAAAGAAGAGATGAAGGAGAGTTGTTGACTAGACACTCTTAGCACATTTGGAGGACAAATTTGCAGTCAGAAAACCACAAATTTGAGGTTTATTAGAGGAGATCAGTGAGCTGACATCTACATGGGTTTTGTAGCAATTTCCTAATGTTTCACCTCTTTTCCTCTTCCTCCTCATGCTTTACAATGATGATAGTCATGCATGGATAATCCCCTTACCTGGGAATAGCGTGACATTGCATTGTATTTGAATTCATGAGTTAATAATTTATTTCCTTTGTTCTAGATGTGAACCTATGATATCTTCATTGATTTGTTTATGCTTGATCACCATAATCAAAAGAATAGATCACTAGTTTCTTTGGGAGTGGGATTAGGAGTCAGACAAGTCATAGATTCACATATCTTATATGCACTTTGGGAGAAGGCTTACAGATATGAAAGAATAACCTAGTGATTTTGATCATGCATTTAAACTAATTCATAAACCTCTACAGGATTGGGGTGTGTCTTAGTTTACGTAAACATTATGCTGCAGGAGCAGTTAATGCATGTTATGGGTCTTTATGTTGGCTTTTCAGATATGGTAAACTCATATTTCTATGATGCAAATATTTCCCAAATTGTATTACTAACATGTGTATCATGTATTTTAGGTGATCAAGGAACTTATTCAAGATCCAACTACAAAGACCTTGCAATTTTATATGATTGGATACTTGCAAATCAAGTTGTACCATGTATTTATGTATTTGTACATGTGTATTTTTGTACAACTAGATAGAGATGATGTAAGGATAAGTGATGGTCCACCCAAATCTACCCAAAACCCTATCTTACAATCACATGTAGACTTTTGGGTTGATAGGTTTCATGAGTCATCAATAGGATCTCACATACATTGCAAATCTTTGCACAAAGTCCTTCTCCGTCATAAAACGTATCGACTGAGACACACTCGGCCGAACACTCAAAAAACTGAGAAATTGTTTTGCATATCATAAGTTATGATTCCTTCTTAGTCGAGGAATTGTTGATTGAGAAAGTCAGTCAAAGAAAAGTTTAACTGACAAAGACCCGTTGTCCTAGTTGACCGAGGAAATAGACCGACTCATAGCCATTAGGCACTAGGACACTTCCCAGTCGGTGAGTTTTTCAAGTGAGACTCTTTCAATTAAAGTTTTGTTGATTGAGAATGGTTCTGGAATGTTAGTTTATTAATAATCAAATTATCCATTGCAACTTAATTAACTTCTTCCTAATGACTAATTGACCACTAAGAATACTTTAGACACTCTGCACAGGTACCCTAACCACTTTTAAACATTTCCTATAAATACAAGTGGTCTGAGGGCACCTAGACATCAACTTTGTACACAAGTTTGCACATTACTTTCCAAACAACAATTGATACATACTTGAGCATACTTCTACTTGCCATATTTCTCAAGAGAGCTTAGGTTCTATAATTCAAGTTGCTATCATTCTAGCATAAGCCCTTAGCCCAGTTATAATATCCTCACCACCTAACACTAGTATGCCTAAACCTTTTTGGAGTGGATCATCATCACTTGATTATAAGAGATTGATTGTATATCTTGTGAGCTTATTTTGTTACTTTCTTTGTCCAATCTATTTATTCATTGTTGTATTACTCTTGGGCTACTTCTTTGGAGTGAAGGCTATCCAAGAACCATAGAGAAGAAGTCTTCTCAGCTTGATTCTCTTTCACTGGCCGTTAAAGAAGAGATGAAGAACGATGCTCTTCCTTGTCCATCAAAGAAGAGGTGGTTCAGTGTTATTCCGCATCTGTCAAAGAAGAAGTGTAGAGGTGGCCTTCTAGCAGCCAACCAAAGAAGGTGGTAGTTCTTCTTGAGCTGAAAAGAAGGTTTTGTCTAGACCCAATTAATACCAGTAAATTTTGTGCATTGTGTATTGGTACATAAAAGGAATAGAATACATGGTTTAGAAATCCTAGTTGGAAATAATCAGGTAGTGGACTGACGTCATTTGATAGAACCACTTAAAATCTGTGTCTCTTGTGGTTGCCTCCTATGCTTTATATTTTTGTTGTACTTTAAGTAAAGTAATTTTATTTGATTAAAATTATTATAAAGATCTATTCACCCCCCTCTAGGTCTTTCATTTGGTATCGGAGATGGTCTTCAAGGAGCAATAACAAGTTTTAAAGAATGGAGGATGATGTTCTTAGCAACCTCAAACTAGAAGGAACACAGTGAGACGACCACCAATGTTTGATGGATCAAACTACACATGCTGGAAAAGGAGGATGCAATTATACTTCTAGGGAATCAACTTTAAACTTTGGAAGATGATAGCTCGTCCATATGTGCCTCCAACCATTGAGTTAGAAACAAGGAATCCTGATATGGTACAACAAGCCATAGTCAATCCAAAGGCAGTTCTTTATTGTTCTTTATCTATTAGTGAATTTAATCACATATCTTCATGTGAAACTACTAATGAAATTTGGCACAGATTTAGCTGTAACACATGAAGAAACTACTCAAGTTAAGAATACTAAAATTAATATGCTAAAATGACAAGTTTGAATTATTTCATATGCAACCTAATGAAAGCATTGAAGATCAAGTATCCATGTTACTTAGATTATTTCCTCTCAGATACAAGACAAATGTTACTACTATTGAGGAAGCTAACGATCTTATAATACTAAAGATGGAACAACTCATGGGGAATCAGAGACGCATGAAGTCACCTTTGAGGAGGAAGAACATGCGGAAGTCGAACAATAAAAGGAGAGAAGGAAGGATCTTGCTTTCAAAACCACCACCAAGGCATCATCAAGAAACGTCATACAAGAAAGCAATAATACAAATGATGAAGATGATGAAAGAACCTTGATTGTAGATGATGACAAATATAAACGATTTTGTTCTAAAAAAACTCATAGTGCTCCTTATTCTTCTTATAGAAGCTTTGAATTTGGAAAGAAAGGCCACTTGGTTTTTGAATGTCCAAAACTCAAGAAAGTAAGAAGTCCTCATTCAATAAGAAAGACAAAGCCTACTTAGATGCATGGGATCAATCATGTGAGGATGGTGAAAGAAACAATGAAGAGGAGGTAGAATGTCTCATGGCAATGATGGATGAAGAAGAAAATAATGAGGTTCATATTTTGGTTTATCTAAAGAAGAATTAGTTATTAGTCTTGAAGAATTTCATGACAAATGTATTTATTTTAAGAAACAAAAGAAGAAACTTGTCAAAACTATTGATGAACTTAATGTCATTCTTATTGGTGAGCAAATAATGGTCCAGACCGCAAAACTGGACCTGACTACTCAATTCGGTCCGGTCTGGTCCGGTCCATTATGAGTTCAGTCTGGTCCGCAGTCTGGGATTTTTGGTGAGTTCAGTCTTCGATTTGGTCCGGTCCAGTTCGGTCTAAAATTGGTCTGACTGTGGACTGGATCGTAGACTGACCTATATATAAAATTCATGTATAATTGTAGGTATATTATACAACAAATACAAATATAGTACATATATAAGCACTAGTACTATAAATGTTTGTTATTAATGTTATATAATTGTTATAAGTGACTAAGATTATCAACTTTGTACAATTAAATAAATTGTAAAATATGTAAAAAAGGCTGATTGCAGTCCAAACTTACCACGAAATGGTTTGATCCCGGTTCGGTCCTACCTAGAAATGGTTCAGTCTATGGTCCATAAATTCTTACAAAGTCGGTCCTCGGTCCGGCCCAGTCCGGTCCGGTTCGATTCTGGACTGATGCTAACCCCTAGTTATTCTAGGCAATCTTAGTATGAAAATAATGCTTTAAAAATTTCAAATAATGCATTTAATAAATCTATTATAAGGCTAAATACTTGATCTTGAAAATAAAAATAGTCTTCTCTCTAAAGAAAAAGTTGATATGCTTGCTAAACTAAATGATTATTAAACTCAACCTATGTTGTGCACTCATGCATATTATGATGTTTTGGTAAAAGAAAGAGATACCTGACTTTTCAAATCTTGCTCAAGTAAAATTGGATATAACTAAAAAACTTGCTAAAAATGCTGAATTACTAAAACAAGTTTTTAGATTAATACAAGGAAACAAAAGTCTTGATAACATCTTAGATTCTAAATAAGTAGGAAGGAGAGGTTTTAGGATATGTGTCAAAGAACAAATCCTCACATATGCCCAAAACCAAAAAGACATATGCTTCCAAGACTAGAATTATATATGTACCTAAGGCTAAAGTTGTAAATTCTCAAAATTTTGAAAAGATAAATGAAATATCTTGTATCTCATGTCATTATTACCAATGTCTTGGAATTATTCCTTTCCGTGTGAATATCAGAAGAAAAGAGCCCTTGACATGATTTAGGTTTTAAAATTCCCAACTTAGAATAAAAGGGAACTTGTTGAGATTTGACCTATGCTTAATTTGATTAATAAATCTATGTCTTATATCAACTTAATTTAAGGTTAAATTTGCTAATATTTTTCTTATAAAACTCATTTGCATAACTTTTAGTTATTTAAATAAATTTTCATTTTCATATCTTACTAAACAAAATTGTAGTTTCTCCAAAACTTTTTATTGATTGACAAAAATTTTGACCGATATGTTCCTTGGTCAATAAATCTTCTCGACCAAGAAAAAGTTTGTGAGAAATTTAACTTGAATATTTAAGCTTACTAATATATGTAAACATCTTTCTAGCTTGATAATATATGTTGCATTCATGATATCTACACTAACCATCATGGACTCTACTTTAGTACTAAAATCCTTTCAACTTTGCATGATTGAATGGTTGAGGGTGGACACTTTAATCATATGATTGGAGACTAAAATGCCTCTAATACACTTGAAAAGAGAAATGGATGATTTATTATATTGGAAATAGTGGCAAAGGCACCATCATAGGAGTAAGTGATAATAAAGAAAAAGGAGTACATGTAAGTGCACATGATAAATATGAAGTTCAAAGGTAATCATAATGATGAGGTATCTCTTTCTATTCTATCAAAAATTATTCATGTATAACTTGCTATAATTACCTTGGATAAAGTCAAAAAATAAGAACAAATTGTCTAGTATACTTGACTTAAAGAAATTGAATGATTTTAAGTTTCTTATAAAAATTAAATCCTTGAATTAAAAGAAAAGGTGCCTTACCTCTCTTTGTACTCATGTCACATAACACTTCAAGAAAATTTTGATAATAAAACTTCTATGCTTAAAGAATATCTTACTAGCCAATGCTTGATTTTTACTACTCTTTCTAAAGAAAGTAAAAACTTAAACTTATCTTTGGATAAAATTTCAAATAGTAGAAATGGATTGCATTCTCATAATCATGAAGGTACTCATTGAATTATTTCTAAACGTGATAAGAAGTAAAGAGATCATAATCCTTTATGCAAATTTTTTTGAGATAAAAAATATGTGCTTAAATTATTTTTATACTGAACATTTTGGTCAAATAGTTCTTTGACCAAACATCAATTTGGTCGACAAAATTATCGACTGAGACCTCATCAATAACAAAATTTATTTGGATATCTTTTAACTTCATTTATAGATTCAACCTTCTCTAGATTTCTTGGTTTCGACAACTGATATGAATGTTTTATCATGGTATTTGGGTTCTTAAAAGACATCTTTTTATTTTTGAGCTAATTTCACTTGGTCTGAGATTAAGGGAAGCTCAAAGTCTTTGAATAGAACTTGCTTATATTTTTTGCTCTTAGTTGATTCCATGCATAAATAAAGGTTGAACATCCTTCAACATTTGATTTAGAGATTATTTTAGAGTTGTTATTATGGTACTTAATGACTTCTCTACACCAAGATGGGCTCAACATCCCTTATATCTAGTTTAAAGATTCTTTGTTACCTCATTCTATTCTTTATTGGTTCTCTATATCGATATGGGATTAATGTACCTTATATTCGGTCTAGAGATGCTTTTGTTGATCATTTTTGTGCTTAAATGATTCTCTAATCATTTCTAGGCTTAACAACATTTGAAAATGATTGAGAAATCAATTTTATCTTTAATATTTGATTTTATGGTAAAATTGTATATCATGGAGGACTTAACATTCGTTACTTTGATATTGAGATATCCTTTAGAATATGGTGTTTTTCATGGCATCTCTATACAATGGTGGACTTAACATTCCTTCATAATATAGTGTCATTTTTAAATTGTGTTGATTGGGTCTTCTTATCAGGAAGGACTTAACATTCCTCTCATTGGTATTTAGACAATATTTTAATATCGTTCCTTGATCATATATGGCTTTTTGACTATGCTGTAATGTGATTTATGTCTATCTTTGTTTTTATCTCTCCCCATCAATTGGTATTCTTTTTCAATTGTCTTTGGTTATAAGTTTTTCACTCTCCAAATTGAGCATCATATTTAGGAGTATCTTGCTAAGGGGGAGTCATTTTTATGACTTTCTGTCTTTTTGAGATGACAAAGGGGGAGAAAATTCCATGAGTAAATTGGCTATCATCATAGCAATTTAAAAAAGGGGAGAATATTTGTCATGAGGTAAAATTAAAGTTATGAAGTTCTAATTTGGCTACTTTCACTTTATCTTATGGAAACATTTGTCATCATTAAAAAGGGGGAGATTGTTGGCTTTTTGGATATGCCAAACTCATATTTCGATGATGAAAATGCTTCCCAAATTGTATTACTAACACGTGTATGAAGTATTTCAGGTGATCAAGAAACTTAGTCAAGATCCAACTACAAAGACCTTCCAATTTTATATGATTGGATACTTGCAAATCAAGTTGTAACATGTATTTATATATTTGTAGACGTGTGTTTTCATACAACTTGATATACTTCATGTAAGGACAAGTGATGATTCATCCAAATCTACCCAAAACCCTATCTTACACTCACATGAAGACTTTAGGGTTGATAGGTTTCATAGGAGTCATCAATAGGACCTCACATACATTGCAAATTTTTGCACCCTTCTTGGTTAAAAAAATTGTTGATCAAGACAAACTCAGTCAAAGAGTCAGACAACCAAGAAATAGCTTTGCAAATCTTAAGTTCTAAGTCATTTTCACTCAAAGAAATTGTCAAATGAGAAAGTCTTTTGAAGAAAAGTTCAACAAACAAAGAGCCGTTATGCTTAGTTGGCTGGGAGATAGACTGACTCATAGTCGTTAAGCACCAAGACACTTCCTGGTCGATGAGTTTGTCGATTGAGACTCTTTCAGTTGAAGTTTTTTTGACTAAGAATGATTCTGGAATGTTAGTTTATTAACGATCAAATTAGTTGTTGCAACTTAATTAACTTCATCCTAATGTCTAATTGACCACTAAGAACACTTGAGAGGCTCACCACATGTACCCTAACCACTTATAAACATTTACTATAAATAGGAGTGGTCTTAGGGAAACTACACATCAACTTTGTTCACAATTTTTCTCATTACTTTGCAAACAACATTTGATACATACTTGAGAATACTTCTACTTGCCATCTTTTTCAAGAGAGATTATGTTTTATACTTCAAGTTTCTATCATTCTATCCTAAGATCTTAGTTTAGTTATAATATGTACTCCACCTAACACTACTTTTCCTAAACCTTTTTGGAGTGGATCATCATCACTTATCCATAAGATTTTGATTGTATATCTTGTGATTTTATTTTGTTACTTTCTTTCTCCAATCTATTTCTTCATTGTTGTATTACTCTTGGGCTACTTCTTGGAGTGAAGGCTGTCTAGGAGCCTATGAGAAGGAGTCTTCTCAACTTGGTGCTCTTCCACTGACCATTAAAGAAGAGGAAAGAATGATGATCTTCCTCTTTCGTAAAAAAAGAGGTGATTTGGTGCTCTTCCACATCCATCAAAGAAGTGGTGCAGAGGGTGACCTTCTAGTGGCCCATCAAAGAAGGCGGTAGTTCTCCTTGAGCTGAAAAGGAGGATTTGTCTTGACCTACAAAAGACATCGATAAATTTTTTGTATTGTGTATCGGTATATAAAAGGAATAAAATACATGGTTTAGAAATCCTGGTTGGAAATAATTAGGTAGTGGACTGACGTCTTGACATGGCCACTCCAAATATTTTTCTCTTGTGGTTGCCTCCTTTATTTTATATTTCTTCTACACTTTAAGTAAAGTAATTTTATTTGATGAAAATTATTATAAAGCTCTATTCACCCCCTTTAGATCTTTCACTTTAGTCCAGAGTAAAGGGTGAATGATTATTGATAAAAGTGAACTTAAATAAAATTTATGACATGATGAAACCACAAGTTGTAAGAAATCCATCTGCTTATGATAATAACCATCTTAATTTAGGTTTAAATCTTAGCTCTTAGTTAATATACAACCAATCAACTCTTTCCTAGGTCTAGCTGATTTGTTCTCAGTAAGTAGTAGTTTCTAGTGAACGATTCCCTGAGTTTGACACTTGTGACTCATAGGCATGTATTACAACACACATACACTTGCTTTTTGCATGAAAGTTCAAGTGTGTCAGTAAGACAAAGAGGAATTTCACCTCATTGGGAGCTTGTGTTAGCACTAGTTTTCCTGATATCAAGCTCCTACTGAAGTTCCCAGCCTTAAGGGATCCATCAAATCCCTTGCCAAAAAGCTACTATGCTAGCGCCTTTTATGACTTCCACTGAGCAAAGGGGCACAAGACCGACTTGTGCATTGCACTCAAACATGCGTTTCATGATTGGATAGACATTGGTGAGGTCAACACAGTCACAACATAAGAAGTGCCATCGTCCTCCAATACGATAGTTGCCATCTCACCACACGAGGACCCGCCACATGGGCTTGTCCCCCCTTGGAGCAATAAATCCTGAATTGGTCTCAAAGTGCCCAGATTGTTGTTACAGTCTAGGAAAAGAAGCTAGTAATCCCAGTAAGCACCATAAGGTAGGTTGGCATACTGGGAACCTGCTAGGGTCCAAAAGAGCAATAAATAAGCATACCAAGGGCCAGACAAGGGCCAAAAGTATAGAAAGTTTCAATCCCAAAGATGCCAATCCCAGGAAAAACTAAATAAAATGCCTCACTCTATGGTCATAGTATCAACTAAGTCACCATCTCCAGTCTCAAAGGAAGACCAATGCCCCATTCTACTAGAAGTACCACTACCTCTTGAAAAGGGCAAGGAGAAGGTGACTGATTATGTAGGAGTCCCTACCAACACTACTGAAGAGGAGGATAACAAGGTATCCATTCTATCTATTGATACCAATTAGGAGCCACTAACACCTGATTTTTGCAAGGAAATGGCTCCTAAAGGCTCAAATACAATATAGTTCCTCAATGAACAAGAATGGGAAGTGTCAGTAGAAGAAGTGATACAAAAATCCCTGATACACTAACAAGCATTCACATATACTTCAGGAGGGGCCTATGTACCCAAAGACATGAGGCCATAAGCTCTTGAAACTACCATTAGGTTAATCACAACCCCACAACCGTTATCATTCTTCGAGGATGAGATACCAATAAGAGGAATTCACAAAAAGACCTTATTAACCACAGTTGTATACAACAACCTTAAAATACCCTCATGCTTTAATAAGAATGGCACCTTCCTCAATGTGTGCCCCTTAAAGACACTAATAAACATGGGGAAGGATCCTTTTGATATCCACTCAATGACGTAGGAAGCAACCTCATTCAATGAAGTAAGCAAAGGTGCTCTAGGAGAAATTAATCTGAAGTTGCAAATCAGACCACATACATCCATTTCCCCTTTCGTGGTCATGGAGTTGAGTCTCTCCCTAAACCTACTACTAGGGAGACTATGGATTAATAAAAAATGGGTGGTTCCCTCACCACTACACTATGCTATCGTCACTATTTACATTGACAATCTTGTTGTGAAGCCTTCCTCGAGGAGGGCAATCTCATGTCTACTTCTAGATGCTACACATCGCCAACATCAACCGGGTACAACCACATAGAGGAAATCACCATTTTCCCTACGATCCCATGTTGCTTTCACTATGGCTAAGGGAGATGCACACTCATCCAGATCAAGTACTAGCAGCTAGATGTCAATGTAGTGCAAAGTTGATCTGGATATCTCCCAGACAGAAAGGTTTGGGACTACGGTTTATAGCCCATACTACATCCGACCTTAGATCACTAGGTGGAAACCATATTGGAAGCACACAACATTGTGGCCGACAAGAGGGACCTGAACCAAAGAAGTTAGCTCAACTATCTACCAATGACTTGAGACTTGAGCCATAAAGACTGATGCATTTGACTAAATGCACTTCATCGACTTGGGGTGCTTTATTGGTGAGTCCTTGGTTGTAACAACCCAAACTCAGATTACTTCTAAATCTTATATTATTCATCATGATTAGTCTAGACCTCATTTCATCTTGGTAATTTAATAATTATGTTTTGATGATGTGAATGAGTAAATATTAGACACTTACTTTAATGAATGTGTCTTAAGTGTGACTTGAAAATTGGAATCTTAATAAGTACAAAAGCATAAAAAACGTAATGCACATGTATTTCATATTCAGAGAGATGAGTATTTAATATATATAAAGGAGATATTTAATATTTTGTTAAACTTGTATTTAATTCTTATACATAATTAAATTATGAATCCAACACCAAAAAAATGGATGAAAATGGAGTTAAAATGAGAAAGTTATTGTAATTTTAATCTGCATGTACATAATAGCCAACATTAGACACACAAACAATAGGTGGTGAGTGGCGTCTCTATTCAGGACTAATCATGAAAAATAGCATATATTTTAATATACCCGATGGATTTTTATGAAACTTGGTTTTGTGGATTTGTAATTTGGTTCTCTTTTCAACCAAACACAAAATAGAAGTTTTGGAGGTTTGTAAGTCAACTTCAATGGTGACCAAGGAAGAACCTTGTTAAGGAGGATTAAAGATATATGTTTTCTTGTGGATTTTAGTTAAAGACTTTGGATTCTCTTTCCTTTTCTTAGTTTTAAGGTTGGTTTTACCCAGATCTTTGATTACCTACTGATTCACTTCATCTTCCCAATGTTCAATTTGTTTCTAGAGAAAAACATTGATGCATATATTTTCTTATTCAGACTTTTCTCCATGGCCATTTTCTCAATGAAAGATGACTAATTTGAGAACAGAACTTGCTGGAAGAAAGTTCAATTATGCTTTTCTTGATAGATTTCATATTTGTCTCTACTAATAAAAGGTGAGTAGTTACATATTTGTACTACTTGTGTTGCACCTTTCTTTTTACTTATTTTCTCAAAGAAAGTTACTCCCAGAACATATATGATAATAATCATAAGGGAAGTATATAATCAGACCTTCAATGGTCTATATCTTTTTGCTTGTTCTTAATTAAATTTCAGAAATCATAAAAGATTAACAAAAATCTAAGAGTTTAGTTAAACATATATTTGATTGCTTCTAATTTTTCTTAGAAAGATCATAGCATGAATTTATATTCCATTATATTTATAAATCAAACTTATAGAAGAGTATAATGCTCATGAAATGTATAATAATATGTCAGGAATGATTGTTTACTTGTTTTTATAAGTGAATTATTTTATTTCATTATATTGATCTTTTGTTCTTGATGAATATGATTGAGGAAGCCCACAGAAGGCCTAAATTGAATTTATAATTTTCTAAATTTAAGTTTGTACTTATATGGCATTTGTGGTGGCAAAATGTTTTGTGAAGGGCTTATGAAATAAATGCTGGATACATACTTGATGCCTTGGAAGAAGGCTGAATTTTTATATGGTAATATTCTGGCATGATAAAGGCTTGAATGAAGTTGAATTCTACTGATCTAATTCTTGTCGAACTACTATTTATTTATTAAAATATTATGCTTTGTCTCTGATGATTTGGAAGAAGAGCTTAGGACTAAGCTAAAGATGAAGGAAGGAAGCAATTATTTGTCTAGAGGGGTGGAGGATCCTATACTTATTTTTTTATTTTTCTAGGAGGGAGGCTTCTGGACTTGTTATTATTTGTCTAGAGGGGGGAGGGGCCTAAACTTATATTTGTTTGTCCGAAGGGGAGGAGATATTGGACTTGTTTTTATTTGTCCATAGAGGGAAGGAATCCTGGACTTATTTTGTTTGTTTAGGGATGGGGAGGATACTAGACCTATTTTGTTTTTCCAAAAGGGGGAGGGTCCTAGAATTGTTTGTGGAACTTAGTGTTTTATATGCATTTCTGTTATATTTCTTATTATGTCTAAGTGATGTGTTGCTCATAGTATTTAGTTATTCTTTATTAATCTATTGATTAATTTTAAGAAAGTTGTAGTAATGTATTACATTTATATATTTTCTCACTTAGACATTGGCTAATCAACCATTGATTTTTTTTATATCAGGAGCTGAATGAGGATACATCATCTTGAATTATGTGATGAGCATCATAAGAAAAGATGTGCATGTATTGTAGTGTCTAGTAGTTCCTTTACTAGGGGTCTTGGGAAAGTTCATATACAAGTGATGAAATGAACTTACACATGCTTTCAAGTGTTCTTTATTATATGATAAAGTTTTGTTTGAGTATCCATTGTAAAATTGTAAGGAATTCTTATGAATACAAGGAACTTATTATAAGAAATTTTTGAATCATGAATGCCACGTTTGTTCAAGATATATAATGTTACATTTTATTTATTAAACAATTATCTTCCACTTTTACCTTGTTCTCTAATCGATAAGATTGTTTTGGGGTAAATTAGATCCAAACCTCAGATCCCTACAACTTAGTATCATAGCCTAATGTTCTAAGTTAGTACACGAACTTAGAATGAGTTTAGGTCATATTCCTAACCACATATGAAAATGATCATTTATGGTAAGTGATTAAGAGGAAGAAAGATGATAAAGAAGATTATTCTTATTATTTATAATCATGTAAAAGTAATAGGAAGAAGATGAGATGTCAAAAATAAAGGAAAAGAGATATGTCAACTTCATACATAAATGTATTTTGAACGTTAAGGAGAAACTATCATCTGAATGAAGATGATAAGCTGATAAAATAAGTTATATAGTTAAATGTAACTAATAATTTCAGCAATAGAGGTGTGAATAAGGTAAGTAATATTTTAATGACTTAATAATAGGAGTAATGATACATACATACTCAAGTACCCTGGCTAGATATTTGATTAGTGGAGGACCTCAGTACTAAAAACCTTTATTTGAATTGGATTTGGTTGCCTTGTCCAGGTACCTAGATACCAAAACCCTGAAAATATGATTACATGCGAGATGACAAGATGGTGAATAAAGTGCAAGACATGGGGCAAAAAAATACAGGTGGTAAAATCGATTCAAAATTGGAATAGAATAAATTACTGAATGATATTGTTACATGTAAGAGTAAAAGAAACTCTACTACCTAAAGGAAAAAATTCAAAAAGAAGAGAAAGAACATGAAATATGGAAATAATTATACTAAGTACCAATACTTTAAGAGAAGCTTACATATATATATGAATTGTAGGGAAATATGACATCAAATGTGGAAGTGGAAATAAAAATTTTACTTGACATATTCCCAATGAATAGTAGATCACGTCAACAACTATGAGATGTGAAAGACTATTGCAAGGTTATACGTGGTCCTAGAGCAAGTCTAGTGACAATTCCCTTGCAGTAGCGTGTTCCTTTCTTCAAGTTGCACATGGACGAATGTCATTGTCAGCCTCCTGGTTCACTGGAACTCCTATTGTTCTAGATGAATGGATAGGAAGGAGTTCTCCCTTATTGTTAACGTGCCAGCACCAACTTACTCTCCCTTGTTATTCCTCCCTTTGATGAATAGAACTTGCTCAGTCTCTCCTTCTTACCACCGCCAGAGAAGACAATAATTTTTAGACATTATTATTGTATCTAAGAAGCCTCAGTAGCCCCTATGTTTATAGGAGAATTAGGGTCAGGGTTTCTAGTCAATTTGGGAGTCGAAGAGATGGAATTTTCATGAATTTTATAGAACTTGCGAATGTTGAACCGATTAGTTCACTAGTGAACCAGTCAGTTCAAACATGAGATGATCAATTCAACACTCTAACTGGTCATTTCACTATGTTTCCTATTTGCAATTGTTTTGACAATTAATATTCTATTAATTCACAACATGTTGTCAACATCAATCCTTTGACCCAATCTCATTGATCTACCAAATGACCGGTTCACAACCTGAGCCGATCGGTTCATGCACCTAGGTCGATCAGTTCACATGCTGAACCAGTTATTTCAGGTTGTAGATTGCCAATGTTGTTTAAATTGAATACCTAACACTTTAGTAATCATTGTTGAACATCATTCATCAATAAACTTCTATTCCAAGTGCATTCCTATGAGTGTGACCATATAGGTTCCAAGTTACGTTGGCAGTGAAGTTTCATAACTAATTTATGACATCACAAATAATGATTCATATCTAGCAAGACACCATTTCGACCAAAGTAATTCAGAAAGTTGGAGAACAAATTAAACCTATAATCTATGATTGGCGTGATACTAATTATACAGTTCATTTGTCTCTAATATCCAAATCCAACTCAATGCATGGAATTGTCATCCTCTTCAACGTTCAGTCAGTATTCCTTGAACTAGAGAAGACTATATGAGATATATGTGAACTCAATATCATACATTGATTCACATGTGCATGGTCATGCTTTTATCGATGTCACTTATCAAGAGGTAGGATATCGAAATCCTGTAGGAGGGACAATCCCCATGTGTTATAATGCAATTTAACATCACATTTATGGAAACCCTTATTCAAGGTCACATTTGATAATGACACATTATATCAAACAAGATGTGATTTTAGGTCTAAGAACCACAATCACCACCATCACTGGTGAGAGATGATTCTGGCTACCATTCAATGGTTTCCATGCATCGCTCTCAAGGTTGGTCTACCCGATACACTATTTTCTCATAAGTATCTATATTTTTTGTTTGATATCAAATGTCATGACTAATGAGATTCTGTCATCAACCAACACACATTCTAGTCTTAAGTGTTATTATTTTCTATTTATCCTTCACAATAACAATTGACTAGGGACATAACAAGAATGCATATACTCTTGACATATGTATGATCTCATTGTCAGGTCCTAAACCTGAAGACATACATCATTGAGTAATACCATTCTTCAGACATTTATTATGTAACATCATTATATCATAACTGAATAAAATAGAATAAACTAGAATAACATCTTTATTATTAATCAAATCATTTACAAGTTATGCCATTATAATCATCATATGATTGGTTTTCTGGCCATACATATTAACATGAATATATGCCATTTGTGAGCATATAACTCTCTCTAATTATGTTTGTTTCGAAAATTGAAGGAAGAGAGGTACACTCAATAAAAATGATGCTTGCATGTTTATCATGATGTTTATAGAATATGATTATAGGTTTTTCCATGAATAATTCCATTGTTTTCCAAGATGCATAATGTTATAAGAAATATATGCTAAATGAAAGGATGAGTTGTCTTTTATAACGACCCCGCCTCCCGGTAACCCCCAATTATGGGAGACCCGAAGGTCAAAGCCGTTATTCAATTAACAGGATCAAAGGTTCAACAAATAATCAATAATAATTATGAAATTATACTAACTAACTGGAATTTGGTATAAAATTAAAACTTTACTTACCTTTGAAAACTTTGGAAATATATCTATCCATAGCTTGAATTATTCTATCTAATCCTCCTTGAATTTATTTCTTATTTCCACAATGTGTCACTTTACTGTTTGTTCTTTCAATTGTTGTTCCTAAAACGTCGACAAACAAAACGTCGGTCAGTATATCAAAATATACTGGTATGTGGGAACAACCAAAAGTTTGCACATAAGGATAACAATCTAATTATCATAATCAAGTTAATTAACAAGCCAATTTACACTTTTCAGTATGACATTCTCCATCGCTTTTGCCCTAACCCTGACATACCCACCTTAGGGTTTCCTTTGCCAATGACTTAAGGCCACCTTCTCAATCCCGAGCTTGGTGCCTGGGGGTCACCACTCATGGTGCCCACTAGTCATGCAATATCATAGGCCACCTTCTCATTCTGGAGCTTGGTGCCTGGGGTCACCACTCAAGGTGTCCATTGGTCTACCCATATGGGCCTGACCTTTGGCATCATCCATCAGGGTGGCATGTAAGTGCGAGAATCCATACTTCTATTATTAATGTGATAATCATAGTGACTTTATAGTTTGCAAGTATGAACATCCAAACTGATAATTTGCATTCAATGCGATTAACCATCCGGAAAATCCTCGGGAAACTAAGGCGGTTATTCATAATTAACCACATACCTGATCTGACGATTTGAACAGAAATATCCATGCAAATAAGAATCCAAGCAAGCAAGTATTTTCAACAAGATCCTGATATAATAAGTAATTCCCTTTTTATTATTCATGTCATCAAGATCCATTAAACCTAGCTCGCTTCCTAGGGTTTCTAATTCACTTTTAGGGTTCCTATTACAATTAGGGTTTCCCTTCATCTTTTACTATTTTAAACCCTAATTTAATGCAATTGATCACCAACCCTAATTATTTCCACATCTAATCCTCAATTCCAGATTAAAGGCATAATTAACCATTAATTAAGCTGATTAAGCCTCTTTTACATTAAAGCCACTATTTTTATCCTTTTAATTCATGATAAGATCATTATACACATTTATCATCAATCCATAGTTCATTATGGTCCAATTCACATATGAACTCGATTTGCCATTAATTCCACCTTTTATTCATGAGAAAGCCCTAATTACTACATTTTGGGTATTTATCCACAAATTAGGAACTTTAATGCTCGAAATAGCTTATAACCATGAAAACTCATTTCTATACATTAAATCAAATAATTAAAGCCATTAGTAATCCTAATTACCACCATTAGGGTTTCAAGGCCCATTAAAGCCTATTTATGCACATAAACTCTAAATTAAATGAATTACATGCAAAGTTCATCATTTTTATTCCTAATGTTCCTTTGTATCATTAACAGGTTAATATCATCTTTAACCATTAATTAAACCCTACTAATCACACTAGTTATATCAAAATAGGGTTTCTTAACCATTAATACTTTAAAGTTAACAACTTCCATTACTTTTCGAATTGAAACCAGATTCAGGATCCAATTATATTTTTAATGGATTCTTCATATTTTTATGATCAACTTTCATGTATTAAGTTCCTTCATCCGACCTTCCTACTAATTATTATGCTTTTTGCAAGAAAAAGGCATTTTCTGGATTTTCTAGTTAGAGAGGCGAATTACCTGAGTTTTTTAGAAAAACAACATCCATCGGATCGCGGGTCTCTATTGACTGCTCACCATCACACGGCTCACAAAACTCGCGCCCACTATTCGACTTATTGAAGCCATGAAGTAGCATAGTCGTTGATCCTCGCCCTCGGCCCACGGTAGATCTTGATCGATGGGAACCTGCACCTCACCCCTTACTTGACCCAGTAACAGCCTCTACGGTGGCGCCGCATGGGGAGCTTGCCGAAGAGGGTGGGTTCCATTGACTCAGAGCGTGAGGGAGCGAGATAGGGCGCTGTCCGGGTTCGTGATGGTCTGCCTGAGTTGAAGGAGGGTCATATTTATAGGATATAGGGATGTCTTAGGGTTTCCCAACTTGCCGTCGACCTTGCTTTTGGCCCCATTGGGCATTTCTTATAGAATGAATGAAACCACCCAAAACCTGGGATGGTTGGGTGTGGAATCATCTCACGAACCCAAAGAACAACTTTCCATGTTTGCATATGGTCAGATCCATGAGGAAAAATCGAGGGATAGGTCTCTGTCACATGGCTCCCTTTCCTTTTCTGGCTCGAGGAAGGAGATGCACAGGAAGCATCAGATCTTGATCTGATGGCTGGTAACAATCTATTTTTATTTTTATTTAAATCGGATAAGTGTGACATTTACTATAATCACAAAACTTTAGGGAAACTTGTAAAAGTCATAACTCTCAAACCGAGTGTCCAATTAATCCCAAACTTTGAGGGACACTTAATAATTACTTTATCTTCCTCTCTACCAAGATTGGGCTCATTATCTAAATGAAAACGTGCGTTTGCATTAGGTGCAAAATATTACTCAATTAAGTATATTTCTCACTTATTTTCTCTTTCCTTTGCTATTAAATTATTTTTCTGAGTTCCTTGTATCTCAAGGAACCTTAATGGCTCGAAATCCCTTCTTGGGAATATACCTTATCCTTTTATTTATTTTTTATCCATTATTTCTCATATCTTGTTTATTTCTTATTAAAATATCTCTTTTTGAGGTTTTCTCTTTATTTCTCTTTTATTTTCCTCATTGGTATTCATTTTATCATTAGGAATCCTTGGGATACGAAATTCCACCAAGGATAACTCCATTATACCTCTTTTCACTTATTTTCCACATTTCATCAATATTTTCAATTTCTTTCTTAATAAGGAAATATTTAATTGATCTCTTCTTTTCTTATTGCTCTCTTTATGCAACTTTGGACTCCTTGGAACCCAAGAGGCACGAAATCCCTCTTTGGATTTGCCTTCTAGAGGTTTCCACATTTTATTTTCTCAAATATTCAATTATTCATTCACTAATTGAATTTTCTTGTTATTTGGGCCCAATAGCCAAGAAAGCCCACAACACAAACATCAAGGCTATTGTAAACAAAATCCATTTATTCGAACCAATTTATATCATTATTTGTTCAAATATCCTTAATATGAGAAATTACATTTCTCATCAAATAAACCCAAAAATTGGGGTTATAACATCCTTCCCCTCTTATAAGAATTTTGCCCTCAAAATTCCATCAAGCAAGCAAACAAACAGGATAAGCCTTTCATATGTCCATCATGGCTCCCATGTGGCTTCACCCTTTCCATGGTGCTTCCCAATAACCTTCATCATCTCATATTCTTCCATCTAAATTCTTTCTCACCTTGGTATCTCATACCTTCATAGGTGACTCAGGACGTTTCAGCTTCTCAAAGGCTGAATAGGTTTAGGGCTCACACATGGCTTGGGTACCTCACATAGTGTTCTAGATCAGACTCATGTAACACATTATACATCATGTTATCCTGAGGGGCAAGGCTAACACAACCATATCCACCAATCCATCTCAAATGAACCCATATATCGGGGACTCAACTTTCTCAACTATAGCTCAGAGGGGTCGTATTTTCACATCACATATTTTCCTACAGTGAACTGCATGTCAGTCTGCTTTGCATCAGCTCATGACTCATTTCATCTCTGGGCTCTCTCTCTCTTAGCCATTGCACAATCAAAGTGACTTCATCTGCACTCACTGTGGTTCTTTTCTGACCTTCGTGAGGCCTCCTTCCCCAACATCATCTTAATGAAGTGGTGACCGACACATCCTCCTTATTGCATCCCGATAAAGGCTATGGTGGTTAACATCACATCTTAGGAACTGCCTCTTTGTATCACCCTGAACAAGCACACTTGCTCTCATCAGACCCTCTAGTCTGGATCATGCTAACCATTAGTTAGGGGTGATAGGCAGTACTGACACTGAGTTCTTCATGTACCTACTTCCACCTTATGGAAGTGAACCTTTAGGTCATACTCAAGAACTTTTGAACTCGCATCATGGTGTGATTGAACCATCTTCTTTCTTAAGTAGTTCAACCGAATCTGTCTCGTGACAGTACTCCTCCTTTCTCATGTCATCTAGGTAAGATAATCTACCATAACTCATATTGGATCTTGACCTTCCTTGGTCCAGGGGAGACTCACAACATCCATAGTGATGAACTCCCATTCCCTCTCGGGAACTCTTTATACTTTATATCCATGTACTGGGTTACTGATCGGCCTTTTTCTCACATCCAGAAATGAACGCGGGACAAAGGAAGGAATCAAGCTTTAAATTTATAACCCGAAACCTTCTAGGCCCCCACAACTTTTATTACGGGGTCGAAGTAGATATACGGGGTCGAACATAGGGACGTGGTGACGTTTAGGACACCACAGATCTCGTTCTTTAGTCAGATAAGCCAAGACGATATTCGATGAAAGTAAATGCTAGAACTAGTCTAGTAGGTTGTCACGATATAAACCAAAACAAAGAAAAGAAAACAAAACAAAACAGAGCTCTTGAGTCTACTAATCAGAGAAAGAGAGTTCCTGGCTATGTAACCACAAACGGAGCAGTCTATGCACTCGTTCTCGGGCATAGACAACCCTCGAACACCCAAGCAAGCATCTAGTATGCACAGTGGCCTCTGTCCTGTGGTGTCGTTCCACTCGCTCTCGCGATGCGTGACTAGAACCATCAACAATATGTCAATGACCCTCTCTCGAGGAATGACATATCAACACCTCAGAATACACTAAGTTCCCTCTCGGGTCTTAGGATATTCTCGGGTGTTAGGAATAGAATACCTTGGATCGTCCTCCTCTCGGGTTCAGATCCAAACTAGCGTCTCCTAGCTATTCCTACAACAGATCTCTCGATACAGGCAGAAACAGCACTTCAAGCGAGTAAGAGATCAACCAAACTAGCAATCATAACTTGGAAAGAGAAAATAGAACATGCAACATACTAGATCTGATATGAATCTACTTGCTTAAGGAAAAAGTATATAAACATGCCCAGATCGGGCTACATAGCCAAGAAGGAGCTAACTAGCCATAGACAAGCATAGCTGGCACCGAACAAAGATGGATAAACATCGTTTGTACAAGAAACAAAGGAATGCAGTAGAATGAAAGAGAAGAGAAAAGAGATATAGCCCGTAGAGGAGAGGTGGCTCTCGCTCCTCGGCCTCTGTGCAGGTCGGATCTCGGCCCTTGGGTCTTCTCTTCGTCCCTCTGGACTCCTCGGCTCACTCTCTCTCTAGACCATATCGGGTGGTGGCCGTATCGGTCGACGCAGCCGTATTGGTCGACGCAGCCGTATCGGTCGACGCAGCCGTATCGGTCGATGCAACCGTATCGGTCGACGCAGCCGTATCGGTCGGTAGACTTTTGGGGAACTCGACACACTAGCTCCTTGGTCTAGGCACTAGCTCTTACCGGGTCCTCCCTCTGACTCTCCCTCTTTATAGGTTGGCAACTACTATTTATATGCAGGGAGTTGATGGGAGTTGTAGCTTTTATTGGTCCACATGTCCTTCATCCGTGGCTTCGATCTTGAGGCATCAGGCGACCGTATCAGGCGGCTGCCGTATCGGTCGGCGGGGCCATATCGGTCGGAGGGGCCGTATCGGCCAGGCCCTATCAGCCAGGCCCTATCGGTCAGCTGCTAGAATTCTTGTCTTTTCAGGTTCGGTACTTGAGAGTCCCAAAATTGGCTAGTTTCGGTGCCTGCAAGTCTAAAACAGGCTAATTAGCTACATTATTGGCTATTTTCACTACATTATCTAATGGAGAGACAGAAAACATAAAACATGAACAAAAGAGTGCATATTAAGACTAAAGTGGTACAAAACTATAGATAAAATGCATAGAAAATATGCGCTAATTTGGGTGTTATCAACTACCCCAAGCTTAAAACTTGCTTGTCCTCAAGCAAGACTGTGCTCAAAGAATAAAAGATAACATCCAAATTAAGCTTGGCAATAAATGCTAAGGTTAAGAAAAATAGTTTAAAGCATCAATACTCTTGATCCATGTCATTTCAGAACAAACCCCCACCAAACAAGCACAATCCTGCCAAAGTAAGATCAAAGAATTTCCAGTCAAGATTAAGCGAATTCACTATAGCCTGCCAATACTCATGAGGGTTTGAATCATAATTATTTGATCATGAAAGAGTTGTCACTTAGGTGATCACGTGGGTGATGAGTAATGAGCCATCACCATGAATCCATGCATACCCTTCAGGAATACCATGCCTCTCACTTAATCATGTCCTAAGAAATAAAACAAAAAGACTCTAATGACTTCAGAGGATCCCGATCTGCGTCAGGTTGGTCCATGTAGCGAGCAACAGTCCCTGCAGTCCGAACCAGTTGGTCCAAAGTAGTGAGATGAACTCCTCGTACTACGCCCGAACCAACCCTGCTACTGAGATGATCTCATAGGTCACCTAGGGGGTTCCTAGTGACTCTCTAATGAGCTTTTAGAGTGGTACTACCAGGAACGACATATCCGCGTTCATGAGCGCAGTCATACACCGGCTGGGAACCATCCTCAACTCTCCTAAAAGAGAAAACAAGTGCTCATTTATTGTTCACACTCAGGCTTTTATCATCTGCATTCTATTTTTAGGCTTGGGTGAGAACTATATAGATATTTTGGGATTTTGTGGGCGACCAAGCCTCTTTTGTACATTTTTATATTTTTCATCTTTTTGACTCAATATAATGTGAGAAGGCATGTAGTCCATCAAGGAAAAACATTTTATCTTGATTATAGCTCAAAAACTCATCATGATCCGCTTGACACCTGTGTGAAAAGTTGCAATTATGATTCAAGCATCCTTAGAATAGAGGCAACCTTGTGAAATTCGCAGCTAGGAGACTTTAATCATGATTTAGCTCATTCCAACGGTCCTTTACCATGGATTTGCCATTCACAACATAGATCAAGGGAATTTAGCTTTAAGCTATGAAAAAGGGACATAACCTTAGATTTATTACCAAACTCAAGGAAAGAGTCAAAGAGCAAGTCAAGCAAGAGGTCAAGCAATTTTTAAGATAAAAATTGTGCATCTAGGCATACAATCAAGCATTTATCTTTTAGATTCGCACCATATAGCCATAATTGCAAAGCTAAAAAGCTGAAAATTTTGAAAATTTAAGACTAAATGCAGGAAATAGACATGCATGCAAGAAGGGTGAAGAGAAAAGAAGGGCGAAGCCTACCACCCCAAGCTTAAAATTTTGCTCGTCCTCGAGCAAGACTGAAACTTGAAATAGTGAGGCAGGAATGCATGAGTTTAATGACATTTATTGAAGTTCTAAAGATGATGCATGGGTGCAAGGATATCAAAAAAGTTAGAGGAAAGAAATTAACCAACAAGAACATGAAAAGCAAAATTTATTGTAATAAAAGGGCGGGAGGGTGGGTAAGAGAAAAGGGGGTGGTTGCCCCACGATACCAACACTGGGATCCCAAATCCTAAGTTTTGGGACCAGTGTCACCTGTGTCTTGCCGACGGGTTCCACCACATAATATGAGTAGAATAGGCAGATGTGTTGGCCCTTCCGAGTCTGAAGAAGAAAAGTAAAATCTGGCGACTCAGTGATGTCATCTTTGTGCTGGAATTGATTTGAGCTGCACTGGGATGAATTCTTTGGCAAATCATCCTCAAGGTACCTTTCATTATATGAATCTAAAAATGAAGGTCCTGGGATGTCTACACAGGATGAGATGGATGAGAGAGGTTGGATGTCATCTTGATGACTCATATCTTCTCTCTCCATCTCTACACTTGAGGTTGGATGTTCAGATAGATCTTCATGTACAGTCTGAGTCATCCAATCATCTTCTGTGCAAGAAGTACCCCCTGAAGAATTTGTTTGTGGTTCTACCACCCCAAGCTTATCACCTGGTGTGGAGTCAGGGGTGTCTTCATGCTCAGCAGCCATGTTGAAGTGGACCGTCCATCCTACCCCCTTGACGTCCACCCTACCTTGTAAAGGGATGGTGGCAAATGATGGCTCATGCTTCTCCAACTTGTCTTCGTTACTGTACTCACTGCTCCATGTCGAGCAGATGTCATCGTTGTCGTCGTCGTCGAACAAATTGTTCCAAACCATGGTTGGCGTACTGCTCAAAGCGAAATGACAAGTCTCAATATGAGAAATGTCACTCTGGTCTGGTTCAATATCTGACTCTAGTTCCTCAAACCAACCTTCTGGTTGTGAGGTCAATTGGCTTTTTGAGTCTTCATCATCGTCATCATGGACCCATTCATGTCTATGACTCATTTCTTCCATTGGTTCATCAACTGGGTCATCTGGATAAAATGAAGGGCTTTCCCAAGTGGGTTGGTCTTCACAGAAAAATCCTGGTGAATCCAGTTGATGGTCTGAATAGGATGGTGATTCATACTCCACTTCATACCCAATGGAATGGTCTTGATGACTAACATCTTCATTGTCTTATGATGGCAGTTGTAACTGAATTGTAACCAGATCGATGAGCTCTTGGAGCCTCCTGCCTTGTTCAACATCTTTATCACTAAGTTGTTGTACTTGAGCAGCAATGCTTTTGAGATCTGTCGATTCTGCCATGCACATATAAGGGGAACCCGCTGTATCAAACTGATGCTTTAGGATGGATCCTTGTTCAACAGTTTGAATTATACTACTACTGTGGTCTGGAGCCTCGGTGGCTACTTTGAGATGATGCTCCTGCTTGTCTAATAGTTACTGGATCATATCGACGTTTTCTTAGAGATGAGGAACTAGGGAGGTGAGTGCCTTGACACTTTCTCTAGCTAACTCCACTGCCTTGATCAGTTCTTGATCCCATGATAGCACATGAGTCGATGGTTGATTGGCAGTCTCCTTTGTTGGAATTTCAACATATGACGACGATAGAGGTGAGTATAACTCGACTAGTTGCAGAGCACGACCTTCAATTATTTGCCAGCAGTCGAAACTACGGAAAAACTCGGGAGGACAGGTGGACAAGATGACTTGTCTTGCGGAAGCAAGGTCCATGGCTGAAAAAGGTATGAGAAAAAGAAAAGTGATTTAGTATATATGAACAAGTATGTGTAAAGCAAGAGGAAAACAATGGATGTATATACAGACTTATAGTGACAGAACAAAAATCTACTAGGCGTGTAAACGTGGAAAACCACGTCCCCGACAACGACGCCAAAAGTTGATCGAACTTTTTCTCACGTCCAGAAATGAACGCGGGACAAAGGAAGGAATCAAGCTTTAAATTTATAACCCGAAACCTTCTAGGCCCCCACAACTTTTATTACGGGGTCGAAGTAGATATACGGGGTCGAACACAGGGACGTGGTGACGTTTAGGACGCCACAGATCTCATTCTTTAGTCAGATAAGCCAAGACGATAGTCGATGAAAGTAAATGTTAGAACTAGTCTAGCAGGTTGTCACGATATAAAACAAAACAAAGAAAAGAAAACAAAACAGAGCTCGTGAGTCTACTAATTAGAGAAAGAGAGTTCCTGGCTATGTAACCACAAATGGGGCAGTCTATGCACTCGTTCTTGGGCATAGACAACCCTCGAACACCCAAGCAAGCATCTAGTATGCAAAGTGGCCTCTGTCCTGTGGTGTCGTCCCACTCGCTCTCACGATGCGTGACTAGAACCATCAACAATATGTCAATGACCCTCTCTCAAGGAATGACATATCAACACCTCAGAATACACGAAGTTTCCTCTCGGGTCTTAGGATATTCTTGGGTGTTAGGAACAGAATACCTTGGATCGTCCTCCTCTCGGGTTCAGATCCAAACTAGCATCTCCTAGCTATTCCTACAACAGATCTCTTGATACAGGCAGAAACAGCAGTTCAAGCGAGTAAGAGATCAACCAAACTAGCAATCATAACTTGGAAAGAGAAAATAGAACATGCAACATACTAGATCTAATATGAATCTACTTGCTTAAGGAAAAAGTATATAAATATGCCCAGATCGGGCTACATAGCCAAGAAGGAGCTAACTAGCCATAGACAAGCATAGCTAGCACCGAACAAAGATGGATAAACATCGTTTGTACAAGAAACAAAGGAATGCAGTAGAATGAAAGAGAAGAGGGAAGAGATATAGCCCGTAGAGGAGAGGTGGCTCTCGCTCCTCGACCTCTGTGCAGGTCGGATCTCGGCCCTTGGGTCTTCTCTTCGTCCCTCTGGACTCCTCATCTCACTCTCTCTCTAGACCGTATCGGGCGGCGGCCGTATCGGTCGACGTAGCCGTATCGGTCGACGCAACCGTATCGGTCGACCCAGCCGTATCGGTCGGCATAGCCGTATCGGTCGACGTAGCCGTATCGGTCGACGCATCCGTATTGGTCGGCAGACTTTTGGGGAACTCGACACACTAGCTCCTTGGTCTAGGCACTAGCTCTTGTCGGGTCCTCTCTCCGGCTCTCTCTCTTTGTAGGTTGGCAACTGCTATTTATATGCAGTGAGTTGATGGGAGTTTTAGCTTTTATTGGTCCACATGTCCTTCATCCGTGGCTTCGATCTTGAGGCATCAGGCGGCCGTATCGGTCGGCACGGCTGTATCAGTCGACGCGGCCGTATCGGTCGACGCGGCCGTATCGGTCGGCGGGGCCGTATCGGTCGGCGCGGCCGTATCGGTCAGCTGCTGGAATTCTTGTCTTTTCAGGTTCGGTACTTGAGAGTCCCAAAATTGGCTAGTTTCGGTGCCTGAAAGTCTAAAAGAGGCTAATTAGCTACATTATTGGCTATTTTCACTACATTATCTAATGGAGAGACAGAAAACATAAAACATGAACAAAAGAGTGCATATTAAGACTAAAGTGGCACAAAACTATAGATAAAATGCATAGAAAATATGCGCTAATTTGGGTGTTATCAGTTACTGGTGTTCATCCTTCGCCTCCTAGCTTGCATGGCCACATGCTACATGCAACTTTGTTTTAAGCATCCAAAGTGCTACTATCACTTACGATCTTTGTAGTTTCACGGTGTGTGGTGATCTTAAAACCATGATTCCCGGTATGTCATGATTCCTCAAGATCGATACCTCAGAAACCCTAAACTACTCTCATTAGGGTTTCATCACTTTCCTTTCCAAAGAAGTACATCTGAGGTTCGACAATCATCCTTTCATTATATCACGGATTTGACTGGCTAACCAAGCAATCATTTACTTGATTAACCACTATTGATACATCTGGGTGTTAGCCAAACTTATATCTTTTTCTCAATTGAAGGTTAGCCTAACAACCTCAACTTCTTCTAGCTTCCAACTAAACTAGGCAGCTATATTTCAACCGAAGCATTCATTACCACTTCTTATCCTTAGGTGTTAAGTATTGTTGAGGACATACACCTCCATGTATCATCTCATCTCAAACTCTAGTTTTATCTTCGTCAAGAAACTCTGAGCTCATACACCTGGTGATCAATCTCAACCTTGCAAATTCCACAAATCTTCTACTAGGAACATCTTTACAAGGTGATTATCTTAATACTTTTATCGTTTGTACCCGTCCATGCATCATTCACTCCACCAAGGCACATTGTCATCTCTGTCCCCATTCCTTATAGCAACGTTCCAACTCACGTCATCCTTACCCTTGGTGTATGACATGCGTACTGTCCTATCTCTCACTCCCATAACAAGAAGAAATAAGCATTTGGCGGTCATCTAAATACAGAGTTCTTCCCATTCCAAGAGTAGAGATGGTACATCCCACCTTTCCAGTACACCTTCAAATCTAAGTTGAAACGTGCAACTCATGTCCAAACATCATGATATCAAAATTTCCTCCATGGAAAACTGGTCTCAAACCTACTTGGATCCACACACAATCCTTTGTCATCTCCTCTAGGTCTATAGGGTGCCGACACTTTTGGGGTCATCCCTCTTCCCTCATGCATCTAGAGAGTGCCCTACTCATCTGCCCTTTGGGTCCCATGAGTTTATGAAGGTGATCAATCTCCTGACCCATGGCCATCAGACAATGATAGTTGTTACCTCCCGACCCTATGGTCATGTGCAACTAGGGAATTAGGAAACTCCTTCTTCCATCGGTCTCATCCCTACCTGACCCTAGGATAAACTTAGGATTCCATTATAGTACATGTTCAAGTTAGAACCTTACCCAATCCTTCATCATCTCTCCCTGCATTCATGATTGACTTTCATCCCTTCATAGGGGTCATGGCAACCTACCTACCTTGGTCAAGCCCCATACCGGTTACCTCCATGGTAACACATCCACATGCACTTCGAGATAGTTATTTATGGGTCTACAGGTTCATTCTCATTCCATGTACTTTTCACTTAGCTTCTCAAGATCTTATGAAACTTCTTTAGGTTACCTCAAAACCAACCAAACTAGTAAACCCCCTACCAAAGGGTCCCTCTCCCAGGATGGGAGGAAACTACACCTTGATAACAAAGGTCACAAGTGTCCTTAGGGTTTACATTCACATGGGCATGCTTAATCCAACAACTACTAAGGCACAAGCGTACCTACTAAACCATGCTAGGTCATACTTGTTCTCATCCTCAACATTAGATCAACTTAGTCATGAGGGGTTAATCAAACATACCCTTAACTTAAGGGATTTCCTTTACCTCTACACATGAGGAGTGCCATGCTCGAGACTATAGAGACTCAAATCTCATCATGAGCATCGGATACACTGCTTCCCCTCTTAGGCCTAGGAACCCTAGGTTCACCTTCAGGTGTCCAACTGCATGCTCAATCTCTTAACCATGATTCAAGCATGTCCAAGGTATTTCATGTACTTCCATGATCCTTCTACTCACAACACTTCAGAGTTGAGTCCTCTTCCAGGACAACCAACTAGGTATAAAGCCTCACAACTGGTTACTTAAACCTCCTCGGGGTCTAAAGCACTCTTTATCTCATCCAGCAAGTAATCACATATACCATAGGTACTAGAAGCATCCACTATCATCCACTATCATCCACTTAGGTCACATCATCCTCGACTCCCCACTATTCCTCATGTCTCAGAATCTAAGCTTCCAACCTTCTTTCTTGGGTCTTGCTTTCTCTCTCTAGATCTAACTCCACATCCAACCTCACTTCATGAAGTTGGATCAAGCTTACCAGCATATCCCTACCTGGGTGAAGCCTTTGCTCAACTCATGTTTGGCCCAAGATTATCCTTAGCTCTTTATGTTTATCTCACAAGACATCCATCATGATTCCTTGTCTAGGGTTTCATCCTACTGTCATCACTATTGACGTACTATGGGTGCAAGCTACACCCTACTTGCACAAGCCCATAGGGTTCTATAAGTTCTTCTCTAACTTCATCCATGAAGGAGCTATCCTTCGCTCAAACATGCACGACCCTTCCTAGGGTTGGGTTGCCAAAGGTGCTAGGAAATCAACTTCTCATGGCTCATATGGCATCCAAGGCATGTTTATCCAAACACCTGGTCTAATCTCAGCATGCCATCTCTCTCTCTAACCTTCACTTAGGGTTAGGGTTAACATCATCCTCAAAGGATGTGCTAGGTCTCTACTTTAATGGAGATCTCTACCTCCAAGACTCACTTTCTCTACTCATTTTCCTGACAAGAAGGTCTAGCCTCGGGTCTCTCCTGAGGGAAATGACAACTTATGTCATACGACCTAAGCATGTATCTATTATTTAGTTTGCGCTTAATCTATTAAGCTTATGTCCATGACATCTTATTTACATGCTTTTCATTAATTTGGTGGAGGATCCCTTAATCCTTATCAACCTTACCCATACCTCAAGAGGGTGAGAAGAAGAGAGGAAACCCTAATCCTTAAGGTTCTTAACAGAATTTGAGTTGAGAAGGGATGAACAAGATGAGAGAGTCCTAAAGGTATCTTATTTTGAATCATACCCTAAGACTTTGGCCAGGAAGTCACACGGATCCAGGAGTCCTCGTATTCCGACCAGCGGCACGGAGGAAAATATTGCTAGCCCCTGGACGTGATCCTTTTCTAGACACCTCAATCTTTCAGACAATCCTCTAATAACTCCCTTGGGTTCTATAGAATTTGTAAAATTTAATAATTATTAAAGATTAATTGAGGAACCTATGCTCTGATACCAATTGTAATGACCCCGCCTCCTGGTAACCCCCAATTAAGGGAGACCCGAAGGTCAAATCTGTTATTCAATTAATATGATTAAAGGTTCAACAAATAATCAATACTAATTATGAAATTCTACTAACTAACTAGAATTTGGTATAAAATTAAAACTTTACTTACCTTTGAAAACTTTGGAAATCTATCTATCCAGAGCTTGAATTATTCTATCTAATCCTCCTTGCACTTTATTTCTTATTTCCACAAAGTGTCACTTTACTATTTGTTCTTTCAATTGTTGTTCCTAAAACGCCGACAAACAAAACGTCAGTCAGTATATCGAAATATACTGGTATTTGGGAACAACCAAAAGTTTGCACATAAGGATAACAATCTAATTATCACAATCAAGTTAATTAACAAGCCAATTTACACTTTTCAGTATGACATTCTCCACCGCTTTTTCCCTAACCCTGGCATACCCACCTTAGGGTTTCCTTTGCCAATGACTTAAGGCCACCTTCTCAATCCCGAGCTTGGTGCCTGGGGGTCACCACTCATGGTGCCCACTAGTCATGCAATATCATAGGCCACCTTCTCATTCTGGAGCTTGGTGCCTGGGGTCACCACTCAAGGTGTCCATTGGTCTACCCATATGGGCCTGAGCTTTGGCATCATCCATCAGGGTGGCATGTAAGTGCGAGAATCCATACTTCTATTATTAATGTGATAATCATAGTGACTTTATAGTTTGCAAGTATGAACATCCAAACTGATAATTTGCATTCAATGTGATTAACCATCCGGAAAATCCTCGGGAAACTAAGGCGGTTATTCATAATTAACCACATACCTGATCTGACGATTTGAACAGAAATATCCATGCAAATAAGAATCCAAGCAAGCAAGCATTTTCAACAAGATCCTGAAATAATAAGTAATTCCCTTTTTATTATTCATGTCATCAAGATCCATTAAACTTAGCTCGCTTCCTAGGGTTTCTAATTCACTTTTAGGGTTCCTATTGCAATTAGGGTTTCCCTTCATCTTTTACTATTTTAAACCCTAATTTAATGCAATTGATCACCAACCCTAATTATTTCCATATCTAATCCTCAATTCCAGATTAAAGGCATAATTAACCATTAATTAAGCTCATTAAGCCTCTTTTACATTAAATCCACTATTGTTATCCTTTTAATTCATGACAAGATCATTTTACACATTTATCATCAATCCATAGTTCCTTATGGTCCAATTCACATATGAACTCGATTTGCCATTAATTCCACCTTTTATTCATGAGAAAACCCTAATTACTACATTTAGGGTATTTATCCACAAATTAGGAACTTAAATGCTCGAAATATCTTATAACCATGAAAACTCATTTCTATACATTAAATCAAATAATTAAAGCCATTAGTAATCCTAATTACCATCATTAGGGTTTCAAGGCCCATTACAGCCTATTTATGCACATAAACTCTAAATTAAACGAATTACATGCAAAGTTCATCCTTTTTGTTCCTAATGTTCCTTTGTATCATTAACAGGTTAATATCATTGTTAACCATCAATTAAACCCTACTAATCACACTAATTATATCAAAATAGGGTTTCTTAACCATTAATACATTAAAGTTAACAACTTCCATTACTTTTCGAATTTAAAGAAGATTCATGCTCCAATGATATTTTTAATGGATTCTTCATATTTTTCTGATCAACTTTCATGTATGAAGTTCCTTCATCCGACCTTCCTACTAATTACTACGCTTTTTGCAAGAAAAAGGCATTTTCTGGATTTTCTAGTTAGAGAGGAAAATTACCTGAGTTTTTCAGAAAAACGACATCCATCGGATCGCGGGTCTCTATTGACTGCTCACCATCGCACGGCTAATAAAACTCGCGCCCACTATTCGACTTATTGAAGTCGTGAAGTAGCATAGTCGTTGATCCTCGCCCTCGGTCCACGGTAGATCTTGATCGAAGGGCACCTGCACCTCGCCCCTTACTTGACCCAGCAACAACCTCTACGGCGGCATTGCATGGGGAGCTTGCCGGAGAGGGTGGGTTCCATTGACTCAGAGCGTGAGGGAGCGTGATAGGGCGCCGTCCGGGTTCATGATGGTCTGCCTGAGTTGAAGGAGGGTCATGTTTATAGGATATAGGGCTTGCTTAGGGTTTCCCAACTTGCCGCCGACCTTGCTTTCGGCCCCATTGAGTGTTTCTTATAGAATGAATGAAACCACCCGAAACCTGGACACGAACCCAAAAAACAACTTTCCATGTTTGCATATGGTCAGATCCATGAGGAAAAATCGAGGGATAGGTCTTTGTCACGCGACTCCCTTTCCTTTTCTGACTTGAGGAAGGAGATGCACAGGAAGCGTCGAATCTTGATCCAACGGCTGGCGCCATCTTCTTTTATTTTTATTTAAATCGGAAAAGTGTGACATTTACTATAATCACAAAACTTTAGGGAAACTTGTAAAAGTCATAACTCTCAAACCGAGTGTCCAATTAATCCCAAAATTTGAGGGACACTTAATAATTACTTTATCTTCCTCTCTACCAAGATTGGGCTCATTATCTAAATGAAAACGTGCGTTTGCATTAGGTGCAAAATATTACTCAATTAAGTATATTTCTCACTTATTTTCTCTTTCCTTTGCTATTAAATTATTTTTCTGAGTTCCTTGTATCTCAAGGAACCTTAATGGCTCGAAATCCCTTATTGGGAATATACCTTATCCTTTTATTTATCTTTTATCCATTATTTCTCATATCTTGTTTATTTCTTATTAAAATATCGCTTTTTGAGGTTTTCTCTTTATTTCTCTTTTATTTTCCTCATTGGTATTCCTTTTATCATTAGGAATCCTTGAGATACGAAATTCCACCAAGGATAACTCCATTATACCTTTTTCACTTATTTTCCACATTTCATCAATATTTTCAATTTCTTTCTTAATAAGGAAATACTTAATTGATCTCTTCTTTTCTTATTGCTCTCTTTATGCAACTTTGGACTCCTTGGAACCCAAGGAACCCAAGAGTCACGAAATCCCTCTTTGGATTTGCCTTCTAGAGGTTTCCACATTTTTCTTTTCTCAAATATTCAATTATTCATTCACTAATTGAATTTTCTTGTTATTTGAGCCCAATAGCCAATAAAGTCCACAACACAAACATCAAGGCTATTGTAAACAAAATCCATTTATTCGAACCAATTTATATAATTATTTATTCAAATATCCTTAATATGAGAAATTACATTTCTCACCAAATAAACCCAAAAATTGGGGTTGTAACATCTTTCCTCACTTGCTGCATTACATGTTCAAAATTTATTGAATTTCTCTATTGCTAAATATGAGCTTCCTTAATACTTTGATGACAATGATGAAGAATTATTAGAAAGAAGGTAACTTAGTGAGAAGGAAAAAAAATATAATGTCTTGGGACATAAAATGAGTCAACATGAGTACATGTGATGTACATGCACACTAGAATTTATGTTTATGACTTACATAATGTAAATGAGTAAATGTGTAGGGAGATGTTGATAAAAATGTAAGGAGATGATAAAATTTATGTGATGATGAAATAAAGAACAATGATATCTTGTGGTATATATACATATGTGATGATTTTAAATAGTGTGGTAGGGTTAGGGGAAAGTCCCACTAGGATGGGAGCGAGACCCCAACCCTAAATTGATGAACTTGGGTCAGAAGAAGCCCCATAGAGATGGGTGAGAAATCTCAACCCTAAGGATCTGGGGAAGTCTCAAAAAGTTGGTAGAAAGACCCCAGTTCCATCATTTATGTGATGATTAAGTAGTACAATATACAAGTATTTTAAAAAAAGTGGGTACTATCTAAATGAGTAACAATGGTGGAAGATAAGTATGATTTGTTACCATTTTGTTGAACTTTTGCTTGTAGTAATGTTATACCTTGTTTACAAATGAATATAGATAATTAATGAATAAAGGTAATCCAATGTAAGAGTGGGCATAGGATGATGTGGATAAAAATGTTAAATAGAAATCATGTAGGTTGGTTTTTGGAAAAAGAAATATATATGTTTCATTTTAGAAGACAAAATGTATGTGCATAATTTTGAACTCCATTTTGGTGACTTCTAGCCGGATGAAATAATATTATTGTTTATATATATGCATGTTTCATTTAATTTCTTTTGTACAAGATATATGACTGAGTACATATTAAATGCTTGATATAGGGAACACACAAGTGCACATGATTTGTAATTATTAAGGATTTAAGAGATAAGTCATAATCTTTGGAAGGAATATGGATGAAAATAAATGGAAGCATGAGAAGGGTGGGTTTGAATAATGATTCTTGCATGGAAATCTGGGATAAATAAATTGGAAAAAAAGAGGGAATGAATATATATAAAAGAGAATGTTTTATTTTAAGCATGATATGTCAAAATGTTTAAGCAAATGAAAAAAAATTATACGACATATGAGTTTCATCTTTAAGATGTTTCCTTTTAGGGTCACGCTATTTCTTAAAAAGAGAATTGTGTAGATCCTAAGAAGGTTGAGTCAATGTTACACTGGGAACAACCTAAGGGTCTAACCGAAATTCGTAGTTTCGTGGACTACTAGGATATTATAGACATTTTTATACATGGTTTTAGTGTTAAAGCCATGTCGTTAAGAAGGTTATCAAGGAAAGAAACACTCTTTGTGTGGATAGAAGAATGTGAGAATAGTTTTCTAATTTTGAAGGAAAGGTTGACTACATCACCAATTTAGTCATTATCTAAGATTAGTAAGGGATTCATAGTTTTTTATGACACCTGAAAGAAAGGTTTAGGATCTGTCCTTATGTAGGATGGCAAAGTAATTGGTATGATTCTAGGTAGTTGAAGAAGCATGAGGAGAATTGCCCAACTAATGACTTAGAGTTAGCTATAGTGGTGTTAGACCTATAGACTTAGGACATTATCTCTATGCAGAACCACGCCAAGTATTTATAGATCATAAGAGCATTAAGTTTATTACTACTTGGAAGGACTTGAACTTGAGAAAAAGTAGATGGCTTGATCTAATTGAAGATTTTGGGTGCACTATTGATTATCACCATGGTAAGGCACCAATGCGATCGTAGACACATTAAGCCATAAATCATCTTCTTTATCTACAATTGGGGTCTATCATCTAGCATGTTGAAAAAGAGATATGTTGTTAGATCTTAGAGGGAAGAATATGAAATTGAGAATAGAACATGAGGGATCACTTTTGACATAGTTACATATTAAACAACCCTAGAATGATAAATTCTACAACATTAGGGTAAAGATTTTGGGAATTTAGAAGATTAAGAATGATATGCAGGTGAAGGATTTCATATCTTAGATAAAATACTTCTACAGTTTAAAGTAAGGTTGTATGTACCAAATCAAGTAGAACTAAGGAAGATAGTTCTGGAGGAGGCACATAATTGTATGTATGTTATGCATCCAGGAAGTACTAAGATAATTTAAAAGAATTATGTAGTGGTTAGGGCTGAAAAAGGATGTGACTGAATGAATTTGGGGCATGTTGTGGGGTGTGTCAACAAGTTAAGGAAGAACATAAAAAACAACAACAAATAGGGGAATGCCACAATGGACTTTCTGGTAGGACTACCATGTACACGAATATGATTTGACTATTTATGGGTCGTCATTGATAGATTGACCGAGTTAACTAATTTTCTCCCAGTGAAAACCACCTGTGTAGTGGATCAACTAGCACACTTTTACATAGATGAGGTAGTCATACTACATGGAATTCCTTTGACAATATGTCAGATTGAGGATCACGATTTGCATCGAGATTTGGGATAAGCTAAATGTTGCTATGGGGAAAAAGATTTACTTTAGTATGGTCTTTCACCCACAAATTGATGGGCATTCAAACTGAAAAATTCTGACATTAGAAGATAGGTTGAGAGCAAGTGTTTTATAGTTTCTAGGTAGTTGGGGTGTACATATAAGATTAATAGAGTTTGCTTACAACTATAGTTTTCAATGCAGTATAGGGATGACACCCAATGAGGAAATTATATGGTAGGAAGTGTAGATTGTCGATATGTTGGTATGAAGTTGGTGAGAAACATTTGATGGGTCCTGAGATGATCCAAAAAATTACAAAAAAGATAGGTGATCGGGTTGTAGTTAGAGGTTGCATTAGATAGACAAAAGAGTTATGATGATAAAATACATAGACCTTTGGTGTTTAAAGTTGGTGATAAAGTTTTCTTAGAGGTCTCTCCATGGAAGGGTGTTCTTAGATGTGGAAAGAAAGGTTAGTTGAGCCGTAGATATGTAGGTCCTTATCATATTATGGAGAATATAGACAAGGTTTCCTATAAATTGTAGTTACCACCAGAGCTAAAATAGTTGCATGAGGTATTTTATGTTTTGATTCTAAGGAAATGTCACGTAGAAAGGACTCAGATTTTGTACTCTACAAATGTGCACTTAGGAAATGATGTCACCTATGAACACAGACCAATATAGATTATGGATATAAATATTAGAAAACATAGTAAACGTGAAATGCCTATGGTTAAAGTGCTTTGGAAGGACCACAATTTTGAACAAGCAACATAAGATCTTGAGAGTGAGATGAGGAGAAATCATCCCAAGTTGTTCTAAGTTTCAGGGGATAAAACTTTTTAAGAGGGAGATAATTTGTAACATCCCATACTCAGATTTCTTCTAAATCTTAGATTAGTAATCGTGATTAGTCTAAATATCATTTCATCTTGTTATTTTATGAATTATGTTTTAATGATGAGAATAAGTAGATATTAGACACTTACTTGAATAAAGGTGTTTGAAATTTGACTTGAAAGTTATAATCTTAATAACGGAAAAAGTGGAACAAACATAACACATAAGTATTTCATACTCAAAGACTTTAGTATTTAATTTATAGAAAAAATGGTATTTTATATTTTTCAAAATATGTATTCCATTCTTGTTGATTATTAAATTATAATCCAACATAAAAAGATTGGATGAAAACATAGTTAAAATGAGGAAGTTATTTTATTTTTAATTTGCATTTATTGAATAGCTAGTAGTTGACACACAAAAAACAGGTGGCAACCGGCGCCGCTGTTCAGGGCCAATCACGAAAAATGGCATAACTATTGATATACTCAGTGATTTTTGATGAAATTTGTATATGCACATTCATATTTCGATCATATTTCCAACCAGACTCAAAATAAAAGATTTGGAGGTCTGTAGGGTGACTTTTATGGTGACGAAGGGAGAACCTTGATAAAGATGGCTGAACAAAGTTGTTTTCTTATGGATTTCCGTTGAAGACTTTGTATCTTCTTTCCTTTTCTCAGATTAAAGGTCAGTTTTGCCCAAATATTTGATTACCTACTAATTTCACTTCACCTTCCCTTTGTTCAGTTTGTTTTAGGAGCAAAATGTTAATGAATTTATTCTCTTCTTATCCTTTTCTCATTGGCCATTTTATGAACAAAATATGACTGATTTGAGAATAGAACTTGCTAGAAGAAAGTTTGATTGTGCTTTTCTTGATAGATTTTGAATTTGTCTCTTTTGAGATAAGGTGAGTAGATACTACTACTTGAGATACACCTTTCTTTTTTCTTTTTTGCACAAATCAAATTACTCCTAGAACATATATGTAAAATATCATAAGAGAAGTATGAAATAAGACCTTCCATGGTATGTATCCTTTTGTTTATTATTAATATAAGTTTTAAAATCATAAATATGAAAAATATGAGATCTTAATTATACACACATTTTATTGCAGCTAATTTTGCTGAGAAAGATCATGGTATGAATTTATCTTCCATTTACCTCCTAAATTAGACATTTAGAGGAGTATAAAACTTAGGAAATGCATAAGAACATGAAAGGGATGATTGTTTGTTTGTTTTTATAGGTGAACAATTGATACTCATGATATAAATCTTTTGTTCTTGAGAACTTATGACTTAAAGGAAGCCTATTCAAGGCCTAAACCGAATTTATAATTTACTAAATTTAATTATATACTTATATGACATTTTTTCCAGTAATAGTTTGTGAAAGCTTTGTGAAATAAGGGTTGGATTTGTGCCTGATGCTTTGGAAGAAGGTTGAATGTTTATATGATAATATTGTCGCACGATAAATGCTTGAATATAGTTGAAGTCCATTGAAGTAATTTTTCTTGAGCTGCTATTTATTTATTATGATGCTATGCTTTGTGTTTGATGATTTGGAAGAAGAGCTTGGGCCTTAGATAAAAATGAAGGAAGACAAAAATGTTTGTCTCAAGGGGGGAGTTACTTGTGTAGAAGATCACAACATTCTGAGGACCTAGTCTCCCCACACACCAAAAGAAAAACCCATTAGAGGAATGACACTCGGATGTGGTGAAGATTCTAGAGTGTCTATTTAGTCACACTCTACCCCATATCCGCTCACCCTCACAAAATTTAAAAAATATACAAAACATATAGAAACCCAAGAAATTACAAAATCTAGAAAACCCAAAAGAATTTGACAATGGACAAGCATTTGGCATCCATTTCACTAATATAGAACAAATATACAATGACAAAGATTATTAGTTCGAAGACGTCCCTATCATGGAGTATATGATGAACGAGCATCAATCTTTTCATATCGAAGACAAGACAAAGATGTGAAATTTAGCTCAGGCCTCGAGCAACGCAAAGTCAAAATTAGGACATGTCTATCATGGGATATCAAAGACCAACTAATAGAGATTTTACACTACTACATCAATGCGTTTGCATGGAGTTATTCCGCCATGTTGGGTTTGGATGAGTCAATCATTGTTCACCGACTGCCTATCATCTCCGACATGTGCCCTATCAAGCAAAAGGTAAAAAGTTGTGACCTTAATGGAGCCTTAAGATCATGGAAGGCGTTTAAAAGTGTTTTGGTCAACTATCCTACACATTTTTCCAACATTGTACCAGTGCCAAAGAATGATGAAAAAATACAAATGTTTTTGGACTGTTGCAACCTCAATAAAGCATCTCAAAAAGATGAATTTCCGCTTCCACACATAGACATACTTATTAAAAACACAACCAATGATGCATTACTTTGTTTCATGGATGGATTCATTAGCTAAAACCAAATTAAGATGGACAAAGAAGATAAAGAGAAGAAATATTTCATCACAAAATGAGGAGTATTCTATGATTGGGTCATGCCTTTCGGTCTCAAGAATGCTAGAGCCACATATCAAAGGGCAATGGTTTCCCTCTTTTATGACATGATTCACAAAGAGGTGGATGTCTACTTGAATGGCATGATTGCTAAATATGAAAGTTTGGAGGATCACATCACCAATATTGAGAAGTTCTTTCAACGACTACGACAGTTCTCATTGCACTTGAATCTTTTTGAATGCACCCTTGGGGTTACATTTGGTAACCAGTTGGGTTACATCATTAGCTAGAGAGTGATAAAAGTAGACACTAGGAAAAATTGAGATATCTTGGAAATGCCTTCCCCAAGGATTGAGAAGGAGATATGAGGCCCACTTGGGCATCTCCAATACATCAACCGCTTCATAGCCAAACTAACACCTATATGTGAGCTAATCTTCAAGCTATTAAAGAAAAACTCCAATGATGGATGGAAAGAATGATGTGAGGGAGCGCTCTAGAAGCTTAAAGATTACCTCACCAATTACCCAATATTAAGGTCAGTTGTTCCTGGATATCCTCTCATACTGCCCCTATTAGTTTGTGAGATGTAAATGGATGGACGCTTGAGTCAGGAAACCACCAACAAGGAGCATGCCATCTACTATCTATCCAAGAAGTTCAACCAAACAAAGGCTCATTAAACTACAATAAAAAAATATTGCCTAGCTCTAGTCCATGTCACAACGAAGTTATGCCACTACCTAATGACACATACTCTACAAATAATTTTCAAGCATGATCCAGTCTACTATTTGTGTGATTTCCCAACCATGACAAGATTATGTGCTAAATGATAGGTAATGTTATCAGAATTTGACATTACCAACCTCTCAATGAAGGCAGTCAAAGAACAAGCCCTCGTCAATCAACTAGCATATTCCCTACTGCCAGAAGAAGCTACACGCTAGAATGCGTTCCCAGACTAGGACATAGGGATGATCAATCAACTAGATGAGGAGGCTCCTCTTGATATCAACATGTGGATTGTCTTCTTCGATGGAGGTGTACATCGAAATGGAGCTAGAATAGGCATAGTCTATCAGTTCAATGGAGAACAACTACAAACAACCAGGTGATTAAAGTCTGATGCTACAAACAATGTGGCAGAGTATGAATCTTGAATCTTGGGACTACATCTTGCCATAAAACAAGGGACATGACACTTATAAACCTATGATGACTCTCTCCTTATAATATCTCAGGTCCACAACAACTGGAAAACATGCCTTCAGAACTTGGTACCCTACCAGGAACTCATGTGTTCCCTGGCTTGATACTATGAACATATCACTTTTCACTTCATTAGAATAGATAACAACACCTTTGCTAATGCTTTAGAAACCACCACTTCATGGACCGAAATCCAGGAAGGCCATGCCTTCTCTTTTGAAGACCATACACCTTCTCAACCCACCTATTACACGTTCATTGACAATGAGCCTAATGATGAACCAAGGCTTGGTTCATGAAATTAATGCATATATATCAGACTGAGTCATTCCTGAAGACCACTCCCAGAGGGAGAAACATGCACTCAAATGGGAAGCCATGCAATATATTCTCGGGGAAATATGGTTGTATCTTATGTCCTACAACTAGACTCTTCTTTGATTCATCAACAAGATAGAATCAGAATCTATCATGAAGGAGGTCAATGTAGGGTCGTGTTGTATACTCAAAAATGTAGTTGTTCTAGCCAATAAAATACAACTCTTGGGGTACTACTATAATACCATGGAGACAGATTATTGCTAATATGTCCGCAAATTTTGAGCCTACCAAATCCATGGTCACTACATTCATTCGCTCAAAATTAGCTCTACAACATTCCCATGCCTTGGCCATTCTTAGCTTTAGGAATTGACATGATTAAATGGGTCAATCCTAAGGTGTGAAATGGAAATTGCTTCATCCTCGTCATAATTAATTACTTCACCAAGTGGGTAGAATCAATGTCCATCACCAACACATAGTAGGTCATCAACTTCCTCAAGAACAATATCATAAGGAAACATGGAATATCACATGATATTGTCTCAGACAATAGGACAAATTTCATCTCTACAGCTGTCAAGGAGTATCTAAACTCTTTGGGGATGAAGCATCACTGCACATTATCATATTGGCCTGACACAAAAAAAATCATTTAAGCTGCCAACAAAAACATGATAAAGATTATTAAGAAGACTATTAGCTCTGACACCAATTGACATGGACTTACCCCAATGGCCTTGTGGGCCTAACACACTTTAATAAGAACTTCCGTAGGTGCTCCACCATACTCCCTGGTATATGGGATGGAGGCAGTCTTACCAGTTCAAGTAGAAGTTCCTTTACTCTGCATATTACAAGAAGAAGATGCTCTAGAGACTGAATTTCTTCAGATTGAATTCACATCCTCAACACTCTTGAAGAATGGAGGACAAAAGCCATGTGCCATGAATAATTTTACCAAGCAAGAATCGCACAAGCCTTCAACAAGAATGCTTGACTGTGTATCTTCCACTAGGGAAACCTAGTATTGCAAGTCATCCTATATGTTGATTCTACTGGCAAGTTCAACCCTAAATGACAAGGACCCTACATCATCACAACATATATAATTAGGGTAGCCTTTTACTGAAAGACATGGATGGAGATATCCATACTCATCACACAAAAATACTAGCCTTGTCAAACACTACTACTACTGATTAGACTGCAACAATGAGAAAAACATTTGGCAAAGGGTCATGTAAGGGAAACAAAAGCTCCCTCTATAAAAATTACTGAAAGCCTAGTTAAGTACCAACTGCACCCCCTTATGCACCCAAAAGTAGAAAGGTCAAAGTAGAACCTAGGGACTAGGACAGAAGAATATGGCCGTTATCTTGAGGCCCCAACTATTTGCCAACCTAAACACTCGGTAAGACAGACACACCATATTAACATACACACAAACATGTTCATGATTGTGGCAAAGGGTGAGGTGAAGCCCCGTGATTGAAATCATAAGAGGATGGTAGATGCTATGGTCGTTAGAGGCAAGTCATATGTTATCCTCACAAAAAAATCCTAATACCTATACCTAGGTAGGTATTATAACACTTAGATCTGTCCGGGTCGACCTAAATAGAGGACTGTTGGGAGAAAGAAGAGGTTGAAACTCCTTACAGATATCCACACCTCATCTCTTAAAGAGGTGGGACCAATCTATGTATGAACTAACTGGGGAGTTATGATATGAGAAACCCTCATCTGGAAAACCACATTCATTCACCATGAAATTTTAGGCTCTCATACTAAGGACATGATCATAAATGTTTAATAAAAATCTTCAATGAAAAGACCCATAGCTTGTGGGCACACTAGCACTTGTTACATGAAATGACTTTACCACACAGCATGACACCCAGATCTGTAGAGCTTCTCCATCTTCTCGCCAAGAATGAGCACCCCCCATATTAGAACAAACCATGAACGTTCAAAGGGGAAAACAAACAATCATCAAATTGAGACGAGTGATAGATTAAAGGGATTTGAGTTTCAATCTTCAGACTTCATGCAAGGAGGTGGGCGAGAATGAGGGTTTGAAGACTCTATTAATTTGGAAGGACCAATGTGTATTCCTAGATAAAACTACAGGACCTTGAAGGGTCCCCTCATCCTTCCAGTCATCTATGCTTCATCCAAGCATTCATATAACTCGACTAGTATCAAAGGAATGACAATTTCCTTCCTCCAAAAAGTAGCCATGACTCCATAAGAAGCAACAATCACTCTCCAAATAGTTTCTTCAAAGAAAAGCTTTTCCAGAATTATCAATGTTTATGCTCATAGATGAGGCATATCAGGAGGGTCGACACCACTACACACTTTTCTCTTAAATGAATCCCATAGGGAAGCACTCTAGATAGAGCATTTATCATTAGTCAGCCATCAAAGAGCTTGAGATTTCTTCACATTAAGCAGATTTCCCAACTAAGCAGTGCAATTTGACTTCTTGGATACCATCGACCATTAGTCATTCAAAGGAAGATGAGTAATTTTAGTCACATCATTCAATGTGGGAGTCAATATGACATTCCCAAATTGAAAGGAGTGACTCAAGGGATACCAGAAGGGGATCACCACCAACATCAACTCCCTTGCAATAGGGACATATGCCAGATAACGAAGATGATGAGTCATGCCAAGGCTTGCCAACTCGACTTCTTCAGTCATAGAGAGAAGTGATATAGTGATGTATGAAGGACATGTTGATGGAAGGACACTTCAAAAGTGAGATTTCCCTTATCTCCTTCTCTCCCATGACTTTGGGTCATGAGAAGCATGATGCATAGAAAAGGCAAGGGATATGAACCTATTTATAGGTCTCATACAAAGAAAACTCATCTCCCATGAACTTAGGGACTCCATGTCCTTATGCCTATAAGAATCAAATATTCTTACACATGCATCTAAATTAGGTCAACACATACATGCATCCCTAGACAAACATGACTTTGTGCCCTACAATACTGGAAGATTGCTCCAATATGCCACCTTCAATCACATATAGATTGAGGCAATCTTCTAATCTACTCGACATCTGTTGAAGGTCAAACTTAAAAAATATGATTGCAAATCAAAGATCACAAATCCTCACAGTTTTATCTGAACTCAGATTCAAACTTTTATTTAAAATTATAAAAGAGTATTACAAATACAAGGATGAGCTGATACATGACTTTTCTTGTAGGAAGGAAAAATACATCATGGAAAGAAAATGCTAAAGAGAATTGCTACTTCTTCAGTTTCTTCTCCAACCACTCTATCAAGTGCTTGGCCAAAGGTTGATGATCAATGGAAGAAGACCATGATGAATGATGCCCTCCTCATGCGTCAGAGCAAATATCACTGCTAGACTAGAGGTGAGCAAAATAAGTGCTACTATAAGGCTCCTCCATGATTAAGGTAGCATCCTTGTGTCTAGAGGGACCTTCTTCTACTCCAGCTAAGGGTGGATTTATAGTCTGAGATGGGATGTCCATAGAGAAGCCTACCACACCAGAATACCCCCCAATGCTCTCGCTGTGACCATGAACTGATGGGATACTCAATTTGAAGAGTCCACCTACCACATCAGAAGCCTCAACAGGCTCATGAAAGGACACAGTCTAGCCAATGTCACCCGGGAAGTGTCACGAGCCTCCCAAGTTGAAATCTAAATGAGGCCACAATCTGGGGAAGTCATCAAAACTAGGAACATCAACATGTGGAGAAGGTGGAGCCTTATCAAAAGAAACCACCTTAGGAGGGGGTGGATGACAAAATGCATACCCCTAATTATCCAACTCTTTAGGCGAGTCATAGTCAATCACCTACAAAAAACACATCTCAAAGATAATTCAAAGAGATAAAGGCATCATTAGACTCAGATATTCACCAATGGAGGATGTTCAAGCCAATTATACACCTCTTGGAAAAGAGAACTAACTAGCCTTGAACATAGTACCACTGCAAGTACTCATCATGCGTCACTTGACCATATATCATCTCTTGAGTAGCATGAAAAATCCTTAGACCGGGAGTGCCAACTCTGACAAAGGGTCAAAAGGAATGCGCTAGCCACCAGCCCACTAACGAGCAACAACTTGCCCTTATATAACATGCTCTAGACAAAGATTCACACTTGATATGGAAAGTGTCCAGAGACAAACTTCAAAGAAGGTTGCACAAGACATGGCCACCTCACCACATTGAAACCTAGAGAAGATCCTGAATCAAACTTGGAAAAAAAGGAATTGGAGTCATCTAAAGTACAAATGAACAATATATATAGTTTTAAAGTACTACACATACCTCAACTACGGTCATCATATATAGTTTCCCCCTTTACTACCCATACATCACCCAACTGCTACATCCAACCCAATGGCGACAAGTAGGGAAAGAAGCATGCAGACAACCCTCTGAATTGCTCAACATGGTAATTCTATGAAGTCAGAAGTTTTTATAGCCCTAGGATTGCAAAGGAAATGTAAGATAAAGTCATCTATTGCAAATATTACAAAGTAGAAAGAAAAAGCAACAACAAGTTAAATCTTACCATGATCAAACCTATGAAGCCTCGACAACCTTTCCTAGAACGAACCCTCTCCCCTTTGAAGTCACATACAAGAAACCACCATAAATGTGTTAGCAAATGGGCATACACGCCTGCACCCCATTTGAAGGAGAAAATTGATCCAAATCCAGAGGAAAGGAGAAGCAACAAATATCTCCTTTGTTCCCCATGTTGTATCTAAACAAGCACCTAGTGATCAAGACAAACAAGAACACCTGGACCCATAAAGCTACATACAAAGGACCAACGACACCCCACCGCTCACCCTCAAGAAAGAAGGTGGCTCTCAACCAAGTAAACTTGACCTCATATCAAGATTCCTTCCCAATATCTCAGTTTCACTCTTAGAATCCCAATCTGGCGATAACAATCCCATTCCTATCGGTCAAGAAAACAACTCATGGGGATCCCATCAAACCCTAACCTAATAATCTCGACAAACTCACTCAAGGTAATTGCTAGCTCACTAAAAGAAAATTGGAATGAATTGTTCTCTAGGAAAAAATGCTCAATCATAGGAAGGAGATAGAGTGTATCCATGAATCCACACTGGATAATGCTACCAAAACCAATCTCCTCAAGTAGCTCCACATCCTCAGTGAAAAAACTATCATACAGTAGTCCCAACCCGTCCTAATGAGTCTATCGGTATACATTCAACAATCAGAGACTTAAAATGGTGAATATGCAGAAGAGAAAGTCAAGACCATAACTGCATGGCAAACTTGCCCGATTCAAGCTCAAAAAAGCTGAAAGAAAATGACATGGAGCAAAGTTTCTAGGTTATACCTCATCTCCCGCTCGATGGCCTAGGTGATCCTGGTTTATTCACAACATGCATGGATGATAGACACATTTCTTAACTGGGAGTAGCTCCCCCACAATCCTTCTTGCACCACCATGACGCCTGATCAAGGACAAACTTCCATCAGAATATGCATAAATTAGATATGAACTCAACTGAGGAGGTAATCATACATACTGTGGGTAAGCCTCAGTTCCCACATCATCACCAATATCTTTCTCACCTATAATGGGATCATCCTCATTCCATTCATCAACCAACATCTTCACAAGAAGGACAACAACATCACAAGCTTTCCAAAGCACCTAAAATCAACTCTATTGGACAATGGACGCTTGAGAAAACAATAAAATGAAAAAAATTTGGTGGATCGCAATCAAAATTCGCATCAATGTCATATTCAACCTCTAGATTATGAAGAACACCAGGAAACCAAAAATTGGATTTCACCATCTAGGACCAAAAATGGTCAAACTAAAGTGCAAAAATGAAAGATATACCTCGCCTAAGACGGCTGTAGTGAAATCCCCACTAAAACATCACCGGAGAAAGAAATTAGGAGCTTCTTTACCACTAAAATCCCTCCAGCTGTGACGATTGTGAGATTATGTAAATAAATGGTACAATCTGCCAATCTAGAGATGGCAGAACGTAGCAATCCATTGGCTTTTTCATGCTTCTCCTCTCACCACTCTCTATCGCCTTAATCGCCCTAAGTAGGTCGTCGTCGCTACTATTAGGAGTAGATAAGAAATGGGAAGGATGCAACCCTCCTCTAGTTTCCCCTCTTTCAAAGACAAAAATTTCTACAAAAATTACAAACATATTCCTATATCTTCAGCCAAGTTTCCATAACCTTACAAAAAACCCAAAAATCATGAAAACTCACAATAATCAGAAAAATGAGAATTTGTAAATATCTAAAAAAATCAATTATTGCCTTATAAGGATGAAACTCTACATTTTCAAGGAAAAATAATTATCACATTGGGTCTTAGACTACTACCAAAAATTGGTCCCTTAGTCTCATTATTTTCCATATCTTTTAGAGTCCCGAGCCATGACCTAAAACTAGACCAATCCCTTTCCTCAATTCCATTTCTTTTTGGGTCCTAGACTATGACCTAAAACTAGACCACCAGTCTCATTATTTTCCACATATTTTCATGTCATGGGCCATGACGTATAACTAGTTAATGTTGACTTGAGAGTTATACATTGCCAATATATTAATAATGACTCAACCATTCCATTCCTATGTATCTAATATGGTTGTTCAAGATTTATTTTAGGCCTTAGGTACATGAAAAGGATCAAATTATACAAGCCCTAGCTTGTTCAAGTTCAAGTCAAATGCAATGCAAGTGTGCAATTTGGGAAATCACTCCAAATTACAAATGACCTTAGATAATTTTTGTAATCACTTGTATTGATGGTATGACTTGTAACTAAGATGAGAAAAAACCAGGGACACTCTTAATTTCAAGGTTTAATCACTCAAATGTCAATTTAGAAAATTTGTCACATGTTGTTTATCGGTTGAGTTGGAAACTCGACCGATTCTATGATGGATTTTCTAATGATGACCCATCGGTCGAGTTACATACTCAAAAAACTCGACCGACCGACTCAGTGAGCAAAACTAATTTTAGCTCATCGGTCGAGTTTCCCAGAAAAAACTCGACTGATAGTTTAAAAATTGGCTTTGTCATTTAGTAGATCGGTCGAGTTACCCTTATTGAAGCTTGATCGAATGTATTGTACAGAAAATGTAGAAAAAGTGTTTATAACCATTGGTGAGTTATTTTGGGCGAAAATAGATCCGTTGCATCTTGGAAAATTGTTATGTTTCGACCCTAAGTGACCCCACACTCAAGGGAACACCCCCAGATATAAATAGGACCCCTTGGAGTTCATTCCAAGTTTTCTTATTCATGCTAATCTAAGTCCTTTCTAGAGTTGAGTGTGTTGCAACTCCTTTAGCTGCTTTCTCTATCTAGTTTACACTTTATTTCATGATTATGAGTGAGATAGGCCTACTGTAAGAGAGATACTTCCTTGTGCTTATAAAGCTCTCATCATTCCATCTTCCCTACTCCTTTCCTCCATGAAGAAAAGGTGAAGCAAGCTATTATGAGTGAAGGTGAAGCTATTGTTGTTCTTCTTTAAGGTTGAAGAAGAGGTGAAGATCTTCTCTAGGTGAAGGAGAAGGCAAAGGCTGAAGATCTAAGAGGAGTGGGTAAATCCTTGAAGGCGGAGGACTTGTGCAGGAGCAGGTAAGACCTTGGAAAAAGGATGAAGACTCTTGGCAAAGTGGGTAAGTCCTTGGTAAGGTAGAAAACTCCTTGTGCTTGTATGGGTAAGTCCTTTGGTGGTCTTGTGTTGTAATTCTTATTGGTGAATATATAGAGAAAAACACTTGCAAAGTCCTAGAGGCTGACCTCTCTAGGTAGTGGACTGACTCTCTCCAAGTTTTGGGAGTGGAACCACTCTGCATGACCTTATCAAGTGCTTGCTATCAATTCCTCTCATCATTGCTATGCTTGTTAGTTAGGACTTCAAATCGACTTAAGCTATTAGTTTTAATTTGCTATAATTTGAAGGTCTAATCTTTCTTGTGAGAATTTTTGAAGCTCTATTCACCCGCCTCTAGAGCCCTAGATCTAACAAGTGGTATCAGAGCCAATGATCTTGTCCAACAATCTCCCATGAGACGAGAAGATGGGCGATAACCTACTTGGTTCTCTCAACCTGGATGGAGGCTTCTCAATGTGTCCTCCTGTAACATACTAAAAATTGATACTAAATATATTATTGACTATATTGCATAATTCCCCACCTCCTGAAAATCTTATTTTGCAATTTTCCACATATTGTCTTAATTACATCTGAATACTCTTGACTTTTGTACAATTGATATTGTTGATGGTCATGTAGGATCTAATCAAACAAAAACACACTATGAGTTAGTTAAGCCAATGAGTTAGCTTAGACACTTGTTAATCATTTCTTTGGAATCACATTACAATTTGGACAATCAATCTTGAACTATTAATTGTGTCATAATAATGGGCTATGGGTTGGTACAATATATAGAAACTCGGTTAAGATAAATTCATGCAAAATAATATATTTTAAGGCGTCCAATATAGAGATCTAATGGAAAAAATAAACTGAGGTTGGTCATTTTTATGACAATCGAATATATGTGGGATGTCTCTATGCCATAATAGAACTTTTAATGTGGTTCATTTGAATAAAAGTCAATTGGTCAACTACATTACATTGAATATAAAATCATATTTCTATCATGAACATATCTTGACTTGCTTATTTAAATGAAGTAGATAAAAGAACATAATAGACCTCACGTATCGGCTCGCCTTCACTTCATATCTTATCTCCCTTTAGCAAGTCGATTTATTATAATTCATATCTTAACCGTAAAGGAACTTTGATAGTATAAGTCGTCCACTTAGAAATTAATACGAAAGACTTGTCCTCATCGACTAGTCAGGACTCTGAAACGGAATAATGGGCTAGGAGATATAACTAGCAGAGGTAAAAAGGCAAAGGATTAAATCCCATTCTAATTCACGGGTCAAACAACCCGTTTGACCAACGCCTGCGTGCCTGGTCCTTTTTTTTCTTTCCCCACCCAGTGCGCCTTCATCTCTCAGCCCAGCGGCTGTAACCGGATGACGAGCAGCGGCGGCTGTTACCGAATTCCGAGCAGCGGCGATGAAACCTCTCCTCCTCACTGCCGCTTGTCCTCTCACCCCTACCCCTTCGCTTCAGTCTCCAAACTCCTCACCTGCCGGCCCCTCATTTATGGGAAGGAATGACCAAAACGTCTGGAGCCATAATTGCCGACAACTAGAGGAGATGAAGCCAGCGAGCCACTAGCAAGCCATGGCGGCGCCTCAGGTCTAATTGAAAAAGGGGCCTGAGCATCATCCAGAGCTCGGGAATACGAACCCTAACACCCGCTGCCCTATAAATACACCTGCATACCCTGTCCTTGAAGCAACCGAATATCAGCGACAGACCTGCATAGCCGCTACAAATCTCCGTCTCCTCCTTCTTCCTCCTCCCGGCGTTCGGACTCCCTCCAGTTGCCCATCCTCTGTAGTTCCTCTTCCTTGAGTTTGCGGCGTCGTCGCGTCATCGACCTGCACTCGACCTCCTCCTTTCTCTGTTGTGGTCTATAGCTACGGTCATTCTCACCGCGACAACGCCGCCAGCCCGTCCGACCTGCTCTCGCTAAACCTGATCCCAATCTCGACACCCCTTGCTACCTGAAGCCTGCATACTTGGTCGTGGATCTCTGCAAACCTCGTCAGTATAGGGATCACGGTCTCTGCAGACCTGCAAACCTTGCTACCTTGATCTGCTCCGCCAATCTACAGGTCAGCGATCAGCAACACCATAACCTCCCACAGCCTCAACCTCACCAGTGCTCCTCCGCCTCCTCCTTGCTTCCTCGCAGCATCACCTCACCCAGCCACCGCCACCAAGCTGACCCTGCACAACTGTCCGCAGACATCCACCTCGGCTCTAGGAAGCACTACCTCTTTCAAGGGCAGAGATGATTTCAGTATTTGAATCTGGAGTCACCTTCGCATACATATGAATCTATTGGCGTGCTTGCAGTCTACTGAACCGCAGTGAGAATTTGCAGATCCAGCACTTGGTGGATATCTGCAGACTGACGAGAAATGGATGGGTGTCATCAGTCCATCTTAGATTATTAGAATGATCATCTGCAGATCAGTTCTCCGTCATTCATAGATGCTAGGTAATTTATTTACTCTTTCTCCCGTACGTTTCCAATTCTCCTTGATGGATAAATCAATTATTAAATAGGCATATTAATATCAAGGAAGACAACAATCTATAAGTCGTTGTATCTAATACTATAAATCAGTTGATTAGACCTATTAACTACATAACTATGTGTACATATATCAATACTAGTAATAAGGTAATAATGATGTTAACCATGGTGCAATATTTAATAACGATTCAACTACCTTGTGTAATCACTTAAAAATATATCGTATGTACACATATTCGGGTGCTAGTCCTAAGTATATCTTTATATAACTAATTAGCATATAGATATAAAACATGGTCATAAGCATAGTTTGGTCTAAGTTATCTAGAATCGTAACGTTTGTCATATACCGTGGACATATGTATTAATAAGAAGATGAATTATAAACTAGGAATTTCATCTAACATGAAAGCTCTACCCTTGTTATAGGTCCAAACCATAAAAACATACACACTAGAACATAGTTGAATCTAAAATTTTGACCTATGATACCCTCTTAACCTAGATCAACCTATTTTAACTGGAAACTTAGAGAAAATATAAAAACCTAATTGATCTTATATAATATTATATTGCAAAAATCGCAAATGATACTCAATGAAAAGATTATACATGGAATCCCTCCCTTGATACACTAGTAGAAGTATAGTTATGTTCATATCCATGTAATTGTGAATATAATATCGATCTTACAAATGTTTTACCTAGATGGATCTAATTGGAAATAAATCATTGTATAGAGAAAGTAGACAAATAACAATTTTACGCTCATGCATACATATCGATAGATGGTATTATGCTTACACAAACTTTGTTTAAATAAATAATGTATTGTATTATTCTATTTTCCTTCATCTAGATCCGTCTTGTATTTAAGAGCATAAACAAATTCCAATATATAGTTTATGTATCTCGAGGTATGTTGAAATTAAATCCAGGCATTCCTAATAAAGGTATATTGGTAAATAGACCTAATTGATCCTAGTAACTAAACATAATTATATTGCATAAGATAAGATAGCAATTCATCATTTAATCTAAATAAAATGTGACAAATCAATTGAGTATGTTACAATGATTATAAATATAATCTAACTAGAAAACCTAGAATAGAAGACAATGAGAAAACATGGAACATTAAGCCTAGATTGAATAAATAAGTCCAATGAACATATTTGATTCCAATCCTACTCGTAACAAGATCAATCTGAAATGTAGTTATCTCATCTTGGAGACACATTGTGAATATGTAACCGTTGGAGTCTTAGATAATTGAGGTACAAAATCTTTTATTTCAATTGTTGAACTATTTTCCCTCTTGATAGACACACACATATATATTGATTTTTGGTGAATTCTATATAGTTGTGAAACCTCTATTTATTCTTGAAAGTTCACCACTCTCATTTTGCAATTGACGAAATATTGTTGATAAAATATTTTGGCACTAGACTTCATCTATTTGGAGTTTTGACTCCCTGTGGACTTTGGTCCCTTGGACTTTGGCCCTATAGAGCTCTGTCTCACTTGAGTGGGACAAGTACCCCACAACCCTGCGCAGTGGATAGGGATTAGTTGTCCCCCAGTTAACTGGAATAACTAATAAGGCACTAGTGTCGTTCTCTCCTAGAGTGTGAGAACACAAGACACTTAGCCCTAGAAAAGATATGATAGGAAGGTGCAAAAACTTTCCAAATAGAATATCTTGAAATTGATATACCTTGTGAATAGCTTGGATAAATTTTGCATACTTGAATTATTAAATCTTGCTTGATGATATTCTTGTGAAAGATTTGCTATCTTGAAGTTGATATTGGAATTTCTTTTTGTTAGCCTTTAGTCCACCAAATAGTTCTTTCCTAACTTTTATTATACATCTAAACCTATTCCGTACATAGTTCAATGATTGGATTCAATACCATCTTTGCTAACCCTTTAATTTTAAAAGTTTTTAAAAGGCAAATCTAATTTTATATTCAGAATCTACATGCTTTAATTAGCCTCTGAAAAATTTTACCTAATTTGGAGTTTGTTTGCACCCTTTTTGGAGGAGAGAGAAAACAAGGAATTAATATCATCACACTTTAGTTGTTATAACCTCGATTTTTCCAAAATATGTAATGAAATTATAAATGTTCTTTTTAAAGATAAATGAAATCCATGATTAATTGTTTGAATGGATTGAATGGATTTTTGTGTATGATAGCTTGTATGTGTTCTTATTGGGCCTTTGTGGCCATTGAGCCCAACTGAAGGATTAAAAGAAAAACAAAAAGAAATGAAAAAGGAATTTCATTTAATAAAGGAATATATGAGGAAAATAAAATGAAATGGTTTTAAGGCTAAAAGATATTTTTCCAAAATAAGATTTTGAGTTAAAAGGGTTCCTTGGGATTCAAGGAAGGATAGTTAGATAATGGCAAAAGAAATCAGGAATATGTGGAAAATACAATTAAATAAGAGATAACTTGAAACTGAAGTAAATGGCTCGTTTCCTTTGGATAATGACTCCAATTTTTGCATAAGGAAAGATAAAAGTATAAATGAGTATTCCTCAAAATTTGAGATAAAACGGAGTTAAGGATTGAGAGTTATTGAATTTTCAAGTTATCATCAAAATAGACTTTTCCTTGAATAATTAGGAATTGATTTTCCTTTTTTGGTTTAAATGCGGACGACGCTGACCGTTGGATTTTAATCCAACGGATCGCGGTCATCATCCAGAGTCCCAACGGGACTCGGACAGTAGCACGATATAGGGGATTTTCCCCTCGCTTTCCTGACCGATTCAGTGCATGTGCACTCGAGATTGATGTCCCTTTGGGTCCGGGAGACCTTGGCGAACAATCTAGACCTAGGTTTTGCCGGTTTTTATAGTGTATTCTAGAAATGCCCAATTGGGCTAGAACCAGGTTTGGCGGCGGGATTGGAACCCTAAAAGAAACCCTCCATGACCTATAAATAGGCCCTCAAACGATTGCTCTCACCCTAGCGATCCCAGGCGGCTGCTTCCCAACCCTCGTAGCACTCTCTCCCTCTCGATTGCACCTGCCCCGACGAGCTTCCACCATGGCGCCGCCGTGTCCTAAAGAATAAAGAAGAAGGGGGCGACGACGTGCAACCATCGTTCGATCGGGGAGCAGGGTGATCCGGGCTGGGATCTAACGGCTCAAGGCAACAACCGGATAAGTGAGTCGCTTGCGACTCGGTGCGTTCGATCACGATCTGACGACCACAGCGAAGCGCGACACCCACTTACGGGGGAGGTAGACGAGGAGCGTCGGATCCAGATGCGGACCAGCGGTACACTGATCGTGCGGTCGATGAATTTTCGGTAAAAATCCTTCTCTGACCAAAAATTACAGAAAATAGTTTTTTCTTGAGAAATTGATAGAAATTGCTAGGAAACTCGTATGAGAAAAATTTATATATGAAAGTTGTATAGAAAAATATGAGGAATATGATAAAAATAAATTGAGAACCTAGTTCTGTCTGTTTTGCAAAAAGTACCTTAATTTGTTAATAAAATGTATTAAGAATTGATGAGAAACTTTAATTGCATGATTAAAGTGTATTTTGGTAAATCAATAGGTTAAACTGATAAGTTTAACTTTGTTAATGATAAAGGTGATATGATTATCAGTTTGAATGCAAAAGTATGAGATTTAGAGTTATAATGCCTAAAAAGGAAGTTAATTTACATGGAAACCCTAATTTGGGATAAAAGGAGATAAAAAGCATGTTTTTGCAGAATAAGATAATTAGATGCTTAATAAAGGAAGTTTACCGTGAAATTAGGGGTTTTATGTAGTTTAATAAATTAAGGTTGATGATAAGAAAAGAAGAAGTGAAAACCCTAATTTCTAAAGGAACCCTAAAATAGGAACTGAAACCCTAAGTAATATGATGAAAATATTAATAAAAGGAAAATTGTCCTTTTATTTCAAGTTTTGCTTATTGATTGGGTTTCTCTTTCTATCCTAAAATCTGTAATTAAAGGTATGTGGTTACTTATGGTTAACCGCTTATGTTTCCCGATGTTTCCCGAATGTTTAATCGCATTGAATGCAACTAAACAATTTGGATGTTTATTTATTTTATGTATTGTAAAGTGACTATGACTATCACATAATGTATATGCCTTCTAGCTCAACCCTTGATTCCCTCTGTGTCATAATGGCTGACCTGATATAAGGCTACCTAGAGGGTAGGTCCATCAGGTCAGGAATGACTTTGGCTTCCTAGAGGGTAGGTCCATCAAGTCACCTTTATAGAGGTACCATATATGTCTATACAGGGACAACACAGAGTTATGGAAAGATATGGATTGAGTAGTTTGGCTCAAAACGTAATCTTGATTGTTAAATGATTAATAGAGTGATTATATTGTCAACCTAGTTGCACAATATCTGTTTTCCCCACATACCAGCTTCGGCTGATCGTCGTTTTGTTTGTTGGCGTTTTAGGTACAAATTTCAAAAGCACAAATAGTAAAGCGACATATTATGAATTCAAGAATTAAAGAACAAGGATGAATTAGATAGAATAGTTCAGTTGAGGTTAAAAGATAGTTCCCAACTTTTCAAGGTATGCAAAGAAAAATTTTATTACCATTTTTTCAGTATAGTCTGTTAGAATTTAATAATTGTTTATGGTTATATGTCGAACCTTTGATCCGGAATTAATGTGTGCGGCTTTATCCTCTTGGTCTCCCTTAATTGGGGGTTACTGAAAGGTGAGGTCGTAACATTTTGTATCAGAGCCTAGGTTCTTCATGTAACAATTAGTAATTATTAAATTTTACATACTCCATAGAACCAAAGGGAGTTATTAGAGGAGTATCCAAAAGGAGGTGTCTAGAAAGGGATCACGACCGGGGGCTGGCAAGATTTCCTCCGCACCACTAGTCAGAATACGAGGACTCCCAGACCCGTGTGACCGCCTGGCCAAAGTCTTAGGGTATGAATCGAAATAAGATACCTTTAGGACTCTCTCATCTCATTCATCCCTTCTCATCATATATTCTATTAAGGCTTTAAGAGTAGGATTCTCTCTCTCCTCCACACTCATGTGGTATGGGAAAATAAGTTAAGGGTTTAAGAGTCCTCCAACAAATTAATAAAAGATATGTAATGAGATATCACAGAACATAAGTATAACTAGTTTAAATGATAAACTAAAGGTTTGCTTGTTATGCTTATGTAGATGGCAAGAACCAAGACTGTGGCTATCCCTGAGGGCTTTGGGAATCCGGCTAGGAGTGTTTGGCCTCCCCGAAAAGGGAAGGAGTCTTCTGGAAAGAGGAATAGGAACCATGAGGATGGATCCTCTAAGAAGAGGAAGAGGCCTGAAGAAGTCACTCAAGAAGTCCCTAACCCTGACCCGGTACCATTTAGTAACCTGAACCAAGATAGAAGATCAAGGATATGAAGAGCAGCATGTGTATGAGGAAGAAGCCAAGATGGATGAGGACCCAGTCGATGATTCATAACCCACCATGTTGATCCATACCCCAGATACCTTGTGGTTAGAGCAACAGAGGAAGTTGACAGAAGCTATCAATGCTTTGGCCCTTTGAGACATAGTTAGAGCTGAGAATGGTGAACCACACCCTGTTCGTCCACGTGTGGGAGCCACCATCCTAGACTTTGTCAAGCTGAACATAGAAAAGTTCTTGGGAGAAGATAAGACTGAAGTGGTTGATAAAGCAGAAGCCTGGATACTTGCAATAGAGAATGGTTTCCGCATGCTTGAAGTACAGCTGAGCAAGAAGGTCCTCTTTGTTGCTCACCTCCTGGAAGGAGCAGCTAAGATATGTTGGGAGACTCACATCGCAGGACAAGATCTGACTGAAGAACCAATGGCTTGGGCTGATTTCAAGACCATCTTCACTTCCAGATTCGTCCCTATTGCAGCTAAGAAAGAAAAGGAAAGGGAATTCATTAACATGACTCAAGGAAATTCCTCTGTGGCAGACTTTGGGTGCAAGTTTCGGATCCTGGAACGTTTTGGGTACAAGATGGATGAGGAAAGGAGGGTGGATCACTTCATAGAGCGTCTTCACCCTACCATCAGGCCTCATGTGATGGCAAGCAAGCCAAAAACCTTCGCAGAAGCTTACAACACTGCCTTAGACATGGAAAGAACCGTGATGCCTGCACAGCTTCCACCCAAGGGGTATTTGGGTTTCACTGAGGGAACCCGAGGACAGAAGAATCACCATAAGAAGGGTCTAGGTCGTCATCAAGCCAAGGGAAGACAGGGAGGAAAAGGGAGACCCCATCAAGAGAATAATCGACCGCGATGTCGCTCATGTGGGAAAGGGCATTTTGGTGAGTGCCACCACAAGAAGAGAGTCTGTTTCCGTTGTCACCAAGAGGGGCATATCCAAGCTGCGTGTCCTCTACCAGAGCCAAAAGGACCAGGTCCAGTAGCAGCACCACCAATAGCAGCCCCACCGGTAGCTGTGGCCCCACCTGCTGGAGAAAGAAGGCAAGCTCGAGTGTTCTCCATCGACAACGAAGAAGCTCAAGCTAATGCAAATCGGTTGATTGAGGGTAATAACCCTTAGAGTTTTCTTTATGTTTTGAAAGTTAAGCATGTAATAGTCTAATGTATGGTGAACAATAATGTAGGCATGCTTGAAGTCATGGGACATAATGTAAAAGCATTATTTGATTCTAGTTCTACTAATACTTTCATTTCGAGGAATCTTGCAACTATGCTTTGTTTGGATATCAAGGATTTAGGATATGTCTCAGATGTTACAACCCCAAGTGGTCGAATCTTTACCTCTCTTTTGAAAACTCCGGTGATACCTGTGAAATACTGAGATCATGAGTTTCCTACAGACTTTATCTTTCTTGACATGAATGATTTCGATGTGATCATTGGAATGGATTGGCTTTATACTTATAGGGCTCAAATCGGCTATAGGGAAAAGAAAGTGATTATTAGGGAACCAGGTCACCCACCCTTTGTCATTAGAGGTAGGAAAGATGCCACCACCAATTTGTATGTGTCATCCCTGAAGGCAGAAAGAATGATGAGTAAAGGTTGTCAAGCTTTCCTAGCAGTTGTTACCGAGCCCGAACCCAAGGTGCAACCCTTAGAGGAAATAGAGGTAGTTAAGAGCTATGCAGATGTTTTTCCGGATGATCTACCCAGGATTCCTCCCGAGAGAGAGGTGGATTTTTCCATAGAGCTAGCTCCAGGAACAAGCCCTATTTCACATGCACCTTATAGAATGGCCCCTGCAGAGTTGCTCAAGTTGAAGAAACAATTGCAGGAATTGCTAGACAAGGGTTTTATCCGGCCTAGCACATCACCATGGGGAGCTCTAGTCCTATTTGTAAAGAAAAAGGATGGCTCGCTCCGTATGTGCATAGACTACCGGATGATTAACCAAGCCACCATCAAGAACAAATACCCTTTACCCCGAATAGATGACCTGTTTGACCAGTTGAAGTCTGCTCGAGTCTTTTCCAAAATTGACTTAAGATCGGGTTACCACCAGTTGAGAGTCAGGAGTGAGGATATTCCAAAAACAACTTTTCGAACACGATATGGCCATTATGAGTTTGTGGTTATGCCTTTTGGGTTGTCCAATGCACCCAGTGTGTTCATGAACCTTATGAATAGTGTGTTCCAACCCTTCCTTGACTCATTTGTCATAGTGTTCATAGATGACATATTAGTTTATTCCAATGACTTAGAGCAACACTGAGACCACCTAAGTAAAGTCCTTGATATCCTGAGAAAGCAGAAGTTCTATGGGAAATTCTCAAAATGCGAGTTTTGGATAGACCGAGTCATGTTCCTTGGACATATCATCTCAGGAGGAACAATCGCCGTGGATCCATCCAAGGTGTCAGTAGTTTGAGACTAGCCTACACCGAAGAACCCCTCCGAGATCCGAAGCTTCTTGGGGTTAGCAGGATATTATCGACGTTTCATTTCAGATTTCTCAAGGACTGCCTTGCCCTTGACCATGTTGACTCGGAAGGATGTGAAGTTTGTGTGGTCTGATGTGTGTGAGGCTCGTTTCCAAGAACTGAAGGAAAAGTTGACCACTGCACCAGTTTTGACTCTACCATAAGGCAATGAGGGTTTCATGATCTTCACCGATGCATCCAAAATGGGTCTTGGTTGTGTGTTGGAGCAGAATCGACATGTGGTTGCATATGCTTCTCGACAACTCAAGCCTAATGAGGTGAATTACTCGACACATGACCTAGAGTTGGCTGCTATCATTCATGCCTTGAAGATTTGGCGGCATTACCTGTATGGTGCTACTTTTGAGATCTTCACTGACCATAAGAGCTTGAAGTACCTTCTGACACAGAAAGACTTAAACCTATGACAACAAAGATGGATGGAATACATGAAGGATTACGACTTCACCATTTCCTATCATCCCGGGAAGGCAAATGTTGTGGCAGATGTGTTGAGTCGGAAACAGCTCCGGTGTGCAGCTGTTCTGTCTAGTCAGTGGAAGAGCCTAGAAGAGTTGGTGAAATGGTCTCCTCAACCATTAGGTGATCGAGTTCGATTGGCCAACATTCAGATACAGTCTGATTTGTTGAGTGAAATTGTGGCAGCACAGTTGGTCAGTAGTGAACTTGACAAAATGAGAGGCTTGACAAAGAAGCCTCAGACCCGCCTTTCTTTGGGAGTAGATAGGGGAATCAGATTCGAGAAACGTATATGGATTCCTGGAGACTCATCACTGAAAGAACGTATCTTACAAGAAGCTCATGGTTCTAAGTACACTGTACACCCAGGGACTACTAATATGTTTAAAGACATGCAGATGTTTTTCTGGTGGCCAGGAATGAAGAGAGACATTGCAGCCTATCTGGCCAGTTGTCTTACGTGCCAAATGGTGAAGGCTGAACATCAATGACCTGGTGGACTTTTACAGTCTATAGAGATTTCGGAATGGAAATGGGATCAGATCACCATGGATTTTGTGGTGGGTTTACCCCAGACCAAGAGAGGTCATGACGCAATATGGGTTGTAGTGGATCGCCTTACCAAGTCAGCACACTTCCTTGCACTAGAAACCACTGCCAAAGTGTCAGAATTAGCTGAGTTGTATATCCGAGAGATAGTGCGTTTGCATGGCGTAACCAGTTCCATCATATCTGATAGAGATCCGAAGTTTACTTCTAAACTGTGGAAGCAGGTTCAAGAGGAACTTGGTACGAGGTTAAAGTTCAGTACCACTTATCACCCCCAGACAGATGGACAGTCAGAAAGGACAATCTAGACTTTAGAGGATATTTTGAGAGCTTGTATGCTCGATTGGGGTGGATCATGGGATCAGTACTTACCTCTAGCAGAGTTTGCATATAATAATAGTTACCAAGCCAGTATCGGGATGCCTCCATATGAAGCTCTATATGGGAGACCGTGTCAGTCACCACTTCACTGGGATGATGTTGGTGAAAGGACCTTGTTGAGGTCAGATGAACTCCAAGTGTATGTTGATAAAGTCACTTTGATCAGGCAAAGGCTAAAGAGAGCCCAGGATCGACAGAGGTCGTATGCTAATGTGAAGAGGACTGATGTGCATTTCACTGTGGGAGAGCATGTTTTTCTAAAAATCCGACCACTCCGAGCTATAGCTAAAAATAGAGGAAAGTTGAGTCCCCGATATGTGGGTCCGTTTGAGATTTTAGAATGGATTGGTGAGGTGGCTTATCATTTGGTGTTACCCCCTCAATATATTATGATGCATGATGTGTTTCACGTGTCCAATCTGAAGCGATATGTGCAAGACCCGAGCCATGTGTTGAGCATTGAACCTATTGAGCTTCAAGGAAATCTGTCTTATCCTGAGATACCTTTGCGTATTATAGATACTAAGGTAAAAGAGCTCAGAAATAAGAATATAGAGATGGTAAAGGTTCTTTGGAAACACCATGGAGAGGATGAGGCCACATGGGAGCTGAAGACGGACATGGAAAAAGAATATCCTGATTTGTTTGCTTGATTGATGAATTTTGAGGGCAAAATTCCTATAAGGAGGGGAGGATGTTATAACCTCGATTTTTCCAAAATATGTAATGAAATTATAAATGTTCTTTTTAAAGATAAATGAAATCCATGATTAATTGTTTGAATGGATTGAATGGATTTTTGTGTATGATAGCTTGTATGTGTTCTTATTGGGCCTTTGTGGCCATTGAGCCCAACTGAAGGATTAAAAGAAAAACAAAAAGAAATGAAAAAGGAATTTCATTTAATAAAGGAATATATGAGGAAAATAAAATGAAATGGTTTTAAGGCTAAAAGATATTTTTCCAAAATAAGATTTTTAGTTAAAAGTGTTCCTTGGTATTCAAGGAACTCAGGATAATTAGATAATGGCAAAAGAAATCAGGAATATGTGGAAAATACAATTAAATAAGAGATAACTTAAAATTGAAGTAAAGGACTCATTTCATTTGGATAATGACTCCAATTTTTTCACAAGGAAAGATAAAAGTATAAACGAGTATTCCTCAAAATTTGAGATAAAATGGAGTTAAGGATTGAGAGTTATTGAATTTTCAAGTTATCATCAAAATAGACTTTTCCTTGAATATTTAGGAATTGATTTTCCTTTTTGGTTTAAATGTGGACGACGCTGACCGTTGGATTTTAATCCAACGAATTGCGGTCATCGTCCAGAGTCCCAACGAGACTTGGACAATAGCGTGATACAGGGGATTTTCCCCTCGCTTTCCTAACCGATTCAGTGCATGTGCACTCAAGATTGATGTCCCTTTGGGTCCGGGAGACCTTGGCGAAAATCTAGACCTAGGTTTTGCCGATTTTTGTAGTGTATTATAGAAACGCCCAATTGGGCTGGAACCAGGTTTGGCGGAGGGATTGGAACCCTAAAGGGAACCCTCCATGACCTATAAATAGGCCCTCAAACGATTGCTCTCACCCTAGCGATCCCAGGCGGCTGCTTCCCAACCCTCAGAGCACTCTCTCCCTCTCGATTGTAGCTGCCTCGACGAGCTTCCGCCGCGGCGCTGCCGTGGCCTAAAGAATAAAGAAGAAGGGGGCGACGACGTGCAGCCATCGTTTGATCGGGGAGCAGGGTGATCTGGGCTGGGATCTAACGGCTCAAGGCAACGACCGGATAAGTGAGTCGCTTGCGACTCGGTGCGTTCGATCACGATCCGAAGACCACAGCGAAGCACGACACCCGCTTGCGGGGGTGGTAGATGAGGAGCGTCGGATCTAGATGTGGACCAGTGGTACACTGATCGTGCGGTCGACGAATTTCCGGTAAAAATCCTTCTCTGACCAAAAATTACAGAAAATAGTCTTTTTCTTGAGAAATTGATAGAAATTGCTAGGAAAATCGTATGAGAAAACTTTATATATGAAAGTTGTATAGAAAAATATGAGGAATCTGATAAATATAAATTGAGAACCTAGTTCTATCTGTTTTGCAAAAAGTACCTTAATTTGTTAATAAAATGTATTAAGAATTAATGAGAAACTTTAATTGCATGATTAAAGTGTATTTTGGTAAATCAATAGATTAAACTGATAAGTTTAACTTTGTTAATGATAAAGGTGATATGATTATCAGTTTGAATGCAAAAGTTGAGATTTAGAGTTATAATGCCTAAAAATGAAGTTAATTTACATGGAAACCCTAATTTGGGATAAAAGGAGATAAAAAGCATGTTTTTGCGGAATAAGATAATTAGATGCTTAATAAAGGAAGTTTACTGAGAAATTAGGGGTTTTATGTAGTTTAATAAATTAAGGATGATGATAAGAAAAGAAGAAGTGAAAACCCTAATTTCTAAAGGAACCCTAAAATAGGAACTGAAACCCTAAGTAATATGATGAAAATATTAATAAAAGGAAAATTGTCCTTTTATTTTAGGTTTTGCTTGTTGATTGGGTTTCTCTTTCTATCCTGAAATCTGCAATTAAAGGTATGTGGTTACTTATGGTTAACCGCTTATGTTTCCCGATGTTTCCCGAATGTTTAATCGCATTGAATGCAACTATACAATTTGGATGTTTATTTATTTTATGCAATTATAAAGTGACTATGACTATCACATAATGTATATGCCTTCTAGCTCAACCCTTGATTCCCTCTGTGTCATAATGGATGACCTGATATAAGGCTACCTAGAGGGTAGGTCCATCAGGTCAGGAATGACTTTGGCTGCCTAGAGGGTAGGTCCATCAAGTCACCTTTATAGAGGTACCATATAAGTCCTTATAGGGACAACACAGAGTTGTGGAAAGATATGGATTGAGTAGTTTGGCTCAAAACGTAATCTTGATTGTTAAATGATTAATAGAGTGATTATATTGTCAACCTAGTTGCACAATATATGTTTTCCCCACATACCAGCTTTGGCTGATCGTCATTTTGTTTGTCGGCGTTTTAGGTACAAATTTCAAAAGCACAAACAGTAAAGTGACATATTATGAATTCAAGAATTAAAGAACAAGGAGGAATTAGATAGAATAGTTCAGTTGAGGTTAAAAGATAGTTCCCAACTTTTCAAGGTATGCAAAGAAAAATTTTATTACCATTTTTTCAGTATAGCTGATAGAATTTATTTATTGTTTATGGTTATATGTCGAACCTTTGATCCGGAATTAATGGGTGCGGCTTTATCCTCTTGGTCTCCCTTAATTGGGGGTTACTGAAAGGTGAGTTCGTAACATTAGTCAAATATATTTTAATATTATATTTAATTTGTCATGCAGCTTTATCTTCGCACGTTGATTTGGACCTTTGATTCTTCAATAGGACGACTCTAACCTCGTCTTCAACCCCCAGTCAGACTGCTATAGTAACCTGCTGGTTCTTATATATTTGGTCGACGATTTCTCTCTCTACAGTTGGTCTTTCTTCGAGATTCCTTCGCCTTTGGATTCCTTGTTTGATTCTGCTTATTTTGATCCCTACTTTCCTAACCTAATTCTTCTCCATCTGGATTTTCCCAAATAGCCGATCTTCTTTCCTATATCTCCTAAATTGTAACCACCTCGCATCCCCTTCCTTTATAAACCCAACTACCCAGAAACCATCTTGGTACTTCTAGGAACTCCTCCACACTCCTAATTGCTTCTCTCATTTCGCACACCCCTTGACAAACTCGATTTTTGTTATCCTAGTTCTGGACGGCGTGTAGCCAAGATACATAGTCTTTCTCTCAATTGAGTTGATGAGTGGCTTCCTAGGGACACTCGTTCAAGTTCCATGTCATCCTCTCCTTTGTGTTTGGTTGGAGTTGGTCTCCCCAACTCAAGTTCCACCCTCTCCCTGGTGTGATGTTAGTAGCACGTCTTGGACACATGTGCTTTCTGGGAAGCGGTTGAAGAGGTTTTGTGGGACTCCTAAAGCTTATAGAGCCAAGGTTTGACCTCTCATTCAGTGTGTTTTCAGCTATCATCGCTCCTCTCTCGTCTCGATGTTGTACCCGCTATAACATCCCTAACCTAGGTTATGTACTAACCCTAGGTGTTTTTCCTAATAAAGTTGATTAGATTCTTGCACTTATCTTTTGAAAAGTAATTAAGGCTCTGGAGGAACCTATATTTTAATTTCAGTCCTTTTTGAATAATGTTGAAACATTGTTTTGTTAATATTGGACTAAAGTGCAAATTACCCAAGTTGAGGGGTTAACTTGAAAATTGCACATGATAAGATGTTCCTATGATGTTGAGACATTATAAGAATGAATATGATGTAGTGGTATGGTTTCCACAAGCTTGGGCATCAAGATAAAGCTTGTAGAGCAATCCTTGTGCATTAAAACCTAGTTTTGGTGTAATGTGCAATTTACCCAAAACCTAGGGTTAAATATGAATTAGGTGTTTTTCCTAATAAAGTTGATTAGATTCTTGCACTTATCTTTTGAAAAGTAATTAAGGCTCTGGAGGAACCTATATTTCAATTTCAGTCCTTTTTGAATAATGTTGAAACATTGTTTTGTTAATATTGGACTAAAGTGCAAATTACCCAAGTTGAGGGGTTAACTTGAAAATTGCACATAATAAGATGTTCCTCTGATGTTGAGACATTATAAGAATGAATATGATGTAGTGGTATGGTTTCCACAAGCTTGGGCATCAAGATAAAGCTTGTAGAGCAATCCTTGTGCATTAAAACCTAGTTTTGGTGTAATGTGCAATTTACCCAAAACCTAGGGTTAAATATGAAAAATACCACCTCTAGAGGGTCTCTCATGTTTCTTGGCATCAAGTATAGCAAAGAAAACGAGAGAGACACCTCATTTGAATTATCATGGAGGAGAGAGAGAATCTTGACATTATTATAATAAAGATTTAAGTATAAATGGAACTTTAATTTAATTTAATGCAAAAAGAAATAAATTAATTAAGGAGCCCTTCAACCAAAAGTTGAGGGATGTGTTTCCAATAGTGTTGGACGAGCTTGTGCCTTGCTATGGCACAAAAAGATCTTGGTTGAGTGGAAGCCACTCACATTAATATAATAAAAAGTAATATCCACTAAAAGGTTGGATATTAATATAAAACTCTTTAAGGTGCTTAATTTATTTTCCATTAATTCTTGGATAATGGAGAGGTTTTTTAATAAAATGAAGGTGGCTTCATGACCAAGAAATGGAGGGGTATTTTGTGGAGATAATTTCGGAATTTAAGGAAAATAATTCCTTTTTCTCTTTCCTTGAAAATCCCTTATGTATATCCTTTTTTCCAATACACTTAAGAACCTTTTCCTTGGATTTCTTTTCTCACCTTACTTTGGCCGACCAAGGGAGAGATCAGGAGTAGGAGAAGGACGACCATAACCTGTTGGTAAGTTTTGATCATCTTCTACCTCGGATTCATGGTGAAAACCCTAAATCAATGGTTGATTATTGGTTTTCTTCACTCGATTTCCAATCCTAGCCAACTTGTTCATCCAATAGCTCAAGGACGGACCTTGGACAGTTGCTGGAACTCCATCCACCATTTGAGACGTGGATCTTGGAGCTTGGGATCAGTTTTTGAGGCGGGTTTTATAACTCAAACCATTAAACATTAGTATTGCATTCCATTCTTCAATAATCGATGGTTATTTTCTTCTATTTGGTATTCTTTTGGTTCATTGCTGAAGTTTCCATGAAGAACGGCAGCAATGCTTTGTTGAATAGAGGAAGATGATGATGACATCATCATAGATTCTTATCCAAAGAAAAATTCCAGGTCAAACGGTTTCCATAGTTGCTCAAACGGTTTCCTAAACTGTCTAGGAGCAAACAATTTCAAAACTGTTTAAAGGGAAACGGTTTCATCAAACCGCATGAGGGAAAACGATTTCAGACCATTTGGAGGTGTTGACCAGGGATGAACATTTGGAGATTTTTTCATAATGATGTTTGTTAATGACCCACTAATTATAATTGATTAGTTCCAATTGGTTAATGAGTTGAAGGTCCATCAATCACCAAACCCTAATCGGGTAAAGTGCTGATTTCTAATTTGATTAAGTTGGAAACTTGGGTTGATTGACCCAAACGGTTTCAAGACCATTTGGGGATCACCCAAACGGTTTCAAGTCCGTTTGGGGGTCACCCAAGACCATTTGGAGGTCTAGGGTTGAGTATGGTTAGGTGTTTGAAGATCTAAAGATACCAAGTTGATTTGCAATCAAATGCTGATTTGATGATCAATCCAATGATCCAAACCCTAATTGGATGACATGGATTTGGGTGATGAGATGGGAAAATGGTCTCAAGACCGTTTGGAGGTCATCCAAACGACCTCAATACCGTTTGGGGTTAGGTCATGTCCATTTTGGATGGTTGTCCAATAGTTTCAAAGTAATTAGTTTCACAATGATCAACATTGAAGGATCATCAATTCCAAACCCTAATCCAATTGATTCAAACCCTAATTGATGATCAATTGGGGTAATTGAGGGTCAAACCAATTGAAGGATGACCTATTTAACTCAATTGAAGTATAGTGTTATGACCATATGATGAGTGATAACATGATTTCAATCACTGAAGGAATTAATCTTGGAAACCCTAATTCAATTTGAGTGGTTGAGACCATATTTGTTCCATGCGGTTTTGAGGAGATTTGGACCAAACGGTCTCAAGACCGTTTGGGACCAAACGATCCCAAACCGTTTGAACCTCAAACGATATCAAGGGTCACCTTTAGCAAACGGTTTCAAGTGTGTTACCTTTAGAAAATGGTTTCAAGTGTGTCACCTTTAGCAAACTGTTTCAAGTGTGCACCTTTAGCAAACAGTTTCAAGTGTGTCACCTTTAGCAAACGGTTTCAAGTGTGCACCTTTAGCAAACGATTTCAAAGACTACCTTTAGCAAACAGTTTCAAGTGTGTCACCTTTAGCAAACAGTTTCAAGTGTGCACCTTTAGCAAACGGTTTCAAAGACTACCTTTAGCAAACGGTTTCAAGTGTGCACCTTTAGCAAACAATCTCAAGGGTTCACTTTGGAAAACAGTTTCAACCTCAACTTTACTAAATGGTTTTGAATATTCAACCAAGACCGTTTGAGGTCTGATTGGTCAAGACCGTATGAGGTCTAAGTGACCAAGATCATTTGGAAGGTAATTAATCAAATTGTCTAAACACTTAAAGAGAATAAAGGACAATGGTTTAAGTGAACAATTACATGATGTAAACCAAGGGTGATTATAATAATGGTAACTTTAATGAGATAGGGTGATTAGTACCCTTTGAATAATTAAGCTTTAATGATCATGGTGGTAATGATATAACTCATGGTGTCAATTCTTCTTTCAAGATTGAGTTGACTTAGTCTAATCAGGGCTGAAGAAAGCATCATCTTTCAGAAGATGAGAGAGAAGACTTCCTACATGAATGATAATCATGATAATGGTCAATTCTTAACACTTTCAATATGAATAAATGTCTAATTAGGGTATGATCCTGAATAGTGAGATCATGAAAACCCTAATTATGAAGGTTAATGAATCATAACCCTAATTGAGGGCATTGATAGGTAAAATCATAATACATGATGACATGAGAAACCCTAATTCAGGGTACTTTGATGCTCACTCCTACTTGGGGTGAATAGTAAACCCTAATTATGGGTTGTTAGTTATAAACCCTAATCTAGGGTGATGTGATGTGAATAGTAAACCCTAATTATGGGTTGTTAGTTATAAACCCTAATCTAGGGTGATGTGATGTGAATAGTAAACCCTAATTATGGGTTGTTAGTTATAAACCCTAATCTGGGGTGATGTGATGTGAATAGTAAACCCCAACTATGGAATGTTAATGATAAACCCTAATCTAGGGTGATGTGATGAGAATAGTAAACCCTAACTATGTAATATTAATGATAAACCCTAAACTAGGGTGATGTGATGTGAATAGTAAACCCTAATTATGGGTTGTTAGTTATAAACCCTAATCTAGGGTGATGTGATGTGAATAGTAAACCCTAACTATGGAATGTTAATGATAAACCCTAATCTAGGGTGATGTGATGTGAATAGTAAACCCTAACTATGGAATATTAATGATAAACCCTAAACTAGGGTGATGTGATGTGAATGGTAAACCCTAATTATGGGTTGATAGTTATAAACCCTAATCTAGGGTGATGTGATGTGAATAGTAAAAATGTTAATGATAAACCCTAATTTCAAATAAGGTAAAGGAATATGTGAAACCCTAATTCTGGGTTATACTTTATAGCATGAAGCTCTAAGGTTGGACAATGAAATGATGAGTAATTAATCGTAATTGAGATAAGGGGATGATTTACCCTAATTGAATTGAAAAAGGAAAACCCTAACCCTAGCAAGGGTATAGTGGTCTAAACCCTGAATAGTGATGTTATAATTGTTTTGCATTATGCTGGTATGAAATTGATGTATCTGTATCATCTGTACTAATCATGCAGGTTTTATGAGATATTGAACATAGCCAGGTATGAGCTATGATGCTTTGTTTATTGAAAGTAATTTATGAGCTTTGTAAGAAATGATATGCTATGTTGCCTAGTGAAAGGTAATAAAAGAGATTGATAGGTTGTAAGAGCCATGTGAAATACCTACACTGCTATTATCATGTTTACACTGTCAAATGTCTTGGTGGCAGTATGTTACCTGTTAAAGTGGTAACAATTATATTGATGATCTAAGGGTTTGAACACCCATATTATTGAATCATGATGATGAGAGGATAAGGGATTGAGTTCCCAATGTTAATAAAGCTGTGAAATGAACTTGATAGAAATAGTACTCATTTTTTTATAGAATTGTTATAATGATTTATGTTTGAAAACATGCCTGATGCTAAAAGAATGTTGTAATGTACTTAAATAATCAAGTGAAATGATATCATGTAGATCCCTGACCATAGATCCATCATCGTCAGTAGTTTGGTGATGGTGAAATAGGTTTTCCTAAGGGAACTCTTGGAGAGCATACTTTTGAGTATGTGGGGGTAATGGGTGCGAATATCCTTACGCCCTAATGGAGGAATTGATGTGAGATAAACATTAAATCTCTCAATCCTTCATTATATGTATATTCCGGGATGATGTATCACTAATCTCCCGATGATGATGTTAATGTCGAATCGATGTGAGCTTAACAAGAAATCTCTCGATTGCGAAGAGAGTACAACATGCCACTGTAACTCTAATAGCGAAGTTGCCAATATACCCTGGAAAGCTATTTGGGAAGAGACACGAGATGTCCTGCATGTTGTTCCTCACACTGACTGAGGAGGATGAGGTCATAGAAATCCGGCTCTTCTAATGACCTATGTATGGTACCGATTTCGATTACGTAATGGTCAGTTGGAGTATGAGCGGTATACCTCATCTCCTCAGGGCATAAGTATGTTTGAAAAATGTAATCAGTCATGTAACATATTTGCTTAGGGTTAAACTACGAGAATCAATGATTGATGATTCATTGTCTATTATGTCCTAGTTGGATAAATGATATACATGTTCTTCACATTCCTTATTGAATAAATGACTTGCTGCTTAATCAAGTTATAACTGAAATGAACTGTATAGAGAATACTGCTGTACATAGTTAATCAATGATTTACCTACTGTTGAATATTTATAATTCTACTGCTCAGTGTTATTTTATTATCTATAATAACAATGCTTCTGGCGGAGAGTTATATCTCTCGCTGGGACAATTTTCAATTGTCTCACCCCTGTGGGATTCAACTTTTTAGGTAGACGTCGAGGAAGAAGAAACCCTTCAGTGGGTGAGCAGTAATAGCAGCAACAACACCAACATGGGCAGCAGTGATCTTCAGGTAGAGACATTGTCTGTCAAGTCCTATATATAGAGAGTCCTATGTGTCGTCTCTGTACTCTCAGGTCCTAGGAGTTAGTAGATGGTTTGATATAGATCTGAGATTTTTGGCTTGAAGACTTGAGATTTTTTTGTATACTGCTTATGTAAAGTTAACAGGGTAGTTAATGTTTGTGACTCTCGAGATGAGATGATACAAAGATGTACTGATGAATCTGAATGTAAATAACTTGCTTTGGCTCTTTATGAAAGAGTTTTACAGTTTGTGGATCTCTTTGCAAAAGTTTTAATTTTTAGTGATTTTCAGTAATTCTGCTGTTAATGTTTCGCTTCTGCATTAGTTAATCTTGTTTTCCCGAGTTGGACGTCACACCCACTCTCCTCCATTTTTCTCCATGTTTTCCTGTGGATGTTGGTTCCTCAAGTTCGGCTTGGTTTGGCGAACCTGACGAGAAGTTTTCCGATGTGTTTTAGACTTGGTTTTTCCCAGATGATCTCTTGGCATCAGGAAGATATGGTCCTCGCAAGCCATGGTTGAGTGCTATGTTGGGGTTTGAATCCCCTCTGTGCAATGTTCCTTGGGTTAGATTTCTGCTAGTAGGGATATTTTGGACATTTCACTAGGTTTTACCTCTTTTGCCTATGCGTCGAGACTTGCTGACCTGGATGAGTGGCCAACTGAGTTGGCCAGCCCTGGTTGGGCCAACTATGTCTGTGCGGCCCTCTCCCTTCTCTTGCTCTCTCACAGGTTTTGTACTGACGTGGATTTTTCTTGTTGGTCAGATTTGAAAAATGAATAACTAATTAAATACTGATAAGAAAAATAGAAATAAATAGTTGTTGGATTTGGAAAAATAAGGGTTTTCTAATGGTGTTGGTTTAATTGCCTAAATCCAATGTTGAAATTATGTGATTTTAGTGAATTAATCTAAATAAGTAATAACTCATAAAAATCATAATTAAATACTTATAACTCAAAAAATATAATAATATATGTTTTGAACTCAAAAAAATATATCCTAAAACATGGCTTGGTTTTGATAACCTAAATCAAATATAAGGAAAAAGGTGATTTTTAGGGTTTTGAATAATTAATGGAGGCCTAACCCTAATTCCACCTAATTGCATCATAGGTTCTTGGAGGCCTAGGCTTGAACCTAGATTGTGCCTTGGATCGTTTGACTTTGAAGCTGAGGTATGTTGTATCCCCTATTCCTCTATGTTGAGCAATTCACCTATCTTATCATTCTTTTGACTTCGGCCTACACATATGTCTATTGTCTTGATATCATGGTTTGTGTGAACTATCTTACTTTTTATGGACTTGGATATTCTCTTGATATCTTATTTTGTTCTATGGTGCATGATAGACTTGTTGATGGTATCTGCCCACTGTGATGTGGATGTTTATTTGTGGATGCATGAGTTGTTCATTGTGTGATATGGCAACATTGTATAATTTTTTACTATACTTTCTACTTGCCTCTACATTTACCTTCTATGTGATTCAGTAGCACTAGAGTAGTATAATTGCATTGGTTTTGCCTCATTATGATTTATGGCAACATTATGATATTTTGGATGGTGGATGTGTGATTCCCCATGCCAGGACAGGATGTGTGATTCCTGGACCATGTTATATATATTTGGGTGGTGGATGTGTGATTCCCCATGCCAGGGCAGGATGTGTGATTCTTGGCCCTTGTCTCACTATGTTCAAGATGTGTGATTCTTGTCCGCCATTGTTATTTATATTATTCTAGGGATATTCTTATCTCACATGCATGCAAGTTATTGATGATGATTATGTGGTGTGTACCCTACTTTCTATATATGTGCTATTGTGGCGCAACTTTATTATTTCATTTAGGGCAAGTATCTTCTTTTATTATGTGATCATGATTCCTATTTTTTATGCCCTTGTGGGTAGTCTTTATCTCTTGCATGGGAAGCCTTTTATTTTGATGTCCCTTATTCTTTATAAATTGCTCTATGAACTTTTTAGTATGCACATACCACCCTTTGCTTATGTCATCTATTTTTCTCTTCTTTTGCTGGGGCATGCTTCGAACCCTAGGTGGAGGACTTGGATGACAAGTCATGTTGACCTGGACATAGATTGAGAAGTTAAAGCTTGGAGACAATATTGAGGTGGTTTAGATCTCCCTCTACATGGATCCTTATGATGTAATTTTAAGATGTTCCCTTATTTTATAATTGAATATAGTCATGTTTCTACTCCGCTGCTACACTTTGGTTGTTTTGTATACCATTAATAAAGATTTGAAAATTTTACACCCGCTTCAACATACCTTTTGAGTAAGTTGGGAATGGATGTTTTGTTCTTCAAATTTTTAGTAGGGGTGTTTTCACTTCTTTACACTTAGATCCCACACCTAGGGATAGTATAAGAGAATAATATATGAGGGAGAAAGGAAAACTAACCAAAATCCAACTAGGGAACTTTGGATTTTTTTCACTTTGAAAATCCATCTTTTATCTATACATTAGGGGTTCCATTGCTTATACAGAAAAGAAGAGGTAGGGAGAGGAACATGTTGAACATATCATATACCAACTAATGTATCAACACATTTTGTTCTCCCAAATAGCCCAAAAAAGGGATCTAGCTACTCATGGTATAAGGAAATGCAAAATAAGAGAGAGAAGAAGAGAGGAAATCCATGAACAATGATGTAGAGGCTACTATCTTCAGATCCAACTACAAAAAGGACAATCTCCTTCTCCTCTAAGGTGAAGTGGCATGAGGTGTAGGTGGTAGGTGATAAAAATCCTAGAAAACCCAGATTTTGAGATGAAATGAGGTGTAAATGAGGAAGAATGGGGTATGTGGAATATAGGGTGTGGAGTGAATGAGAAAAAACATCCAACCTCAATCTATAGCCTCCACTAAGTCTCACATAGGGGTATGCATTGTCTAGGGTTAGTGGGGGCATGGGTAGATGAATGTATAAATGGGTTTAGGTTTTAGGGAAGAACGGTCGTTCGTACCCCCATGGTTGTGGTGTGGATGGTATGTAACAACTATGGTGACCATATACGATCATGGTGAGAATTGTGCCGATATTATATATTAGGGTGAAAGTATGTGTAGATAACTTGAATATTCTAGGTAGAACAATCATGGTTAATTGGAGGTGGGACATTCATTTTGAGTAGAGAGGTCATGGTTTTGTTAGGTAGAATGACCATTCTAGATATAATGGCTATTATGGTATGTAAGTGGCACGACCATGGAATTTTGGAATGGTAACAACAATATTAGGTTATCATAGATGAGTTGAGGGAGATGGAAGCTCGTCAGCACAACCATGGTTTCTGGAATGACTGTGTTGACAGTTCCTCACCATGGTCATTTTCATTTCTAGAGTGGCCATTCTAAGGTCCTTTGTATTACTTGATGAACTAAATGATTTGACTCTTAGTATAACGACCATTTTTAGTAGATTTGTCATTCTAAGAGTTTTGGTTTTCACTTCAATTCTTCTTTTAATATACATAGAGAACCTTTCCTTAGCTCAATACTTGAGCAACTTGGGGTAGGCTAGGGTACCATTGAGTGTGGAATAGGCTCCTCTAAAGTTGGTGAAGTCTTTGTATCAACATCCATAATCTCTCCCTCTGTATATATCAAGTACCTAATAAAACATGCAAATAGAGTCCATATGTGCATTTTACATAAAACATAATTTTTTGGGAAATATCATGCATCCTACATGTAAAATGACAATTTATATACAACGTGAAGACAAAAACTAGGGATTCATCGAGAATCACTTTGAGTCAAGTTTCATGATCATCAACTACATGAGATTGATGAGCCTAAAATCTCACACATATTGTCTATGGTGGTCAGATTGGGTTACAAGAGTGAGGTTTCTAGTTATGTATTTTTTTGGAAATAATAAAGATCAAAATATTTTTTATGGAATATATCATGGAGTTATTATTTTGAGATGTTTCAACCATCAAATAGCTTTCCAGGCTTTGCATCCCTTTACCTCTTTGTATCTCTATAAAGGCATGATCCTTATGATCATATACTTACAAAATTGCATCAGAAAATATAAAAAAAAATTTACAATCATGTTTTACATAAGAGTAGAGGAATCCTATACATAGGATTAGAAAATTAATAATAGGGATTGATTCCTATCTACTCTTCAATAGGGGACATCTCTTGTATGTTTCTTCTAGGTCTTGCTTTGTTCGTGTGTCCATAAGTTCCCAGAGGAAGCAAAGCCACATATGGGCCCCAAGAATGGAAACATAGGTCAGTCAAATGATTGGTACAAAATTAATATTTGAGAAATGAAAGTATTAACCTATCTAGAAATAATTTTTATGACAAAATGCATAGAATTATATAATGTAGGCAAGCATCAAATGGTAAGAATGGGTTTCAAATTCAACATGATTCAATATCAATTTTTGATACTAGTAAGTCAATTGTTTACATAGATAACACATGTCAATGTCTATGTTGTTGGAGAAGCCATATGTTCTCTCCATTAATAATGACAACACATCAACTATGTTTCCCAATATACTGAGGGACCTAATGTCCTTTTATCTATGTAGAGTTGTAGAAGCATTATTCCACTAAACTAATGGGGACTAGTCTACCATTTTAAGCGTTTAAACAATGTGCTACCATTTTTAAGATTTATTATAGATGGCTTTCATATATTAGTACTAAGGTTTACAACAATTTCAAGCCAACCAACCTATTTAATCATGCACGCAATAAATGTGGGAAATAACTTTCCAAATAGAGATAGTAATTTTGTACATTTGAATCAAAAGTATCCAAAATGCAAAACATCCAAGTATTGACTCTAGGGACAATCAAGAGAGAGAGATATCTACAAATTTAAAGAAATAGTTGTCATGATATGGCTTGGAACCAATTGGTATTCAATTTTAATGTTTTATTCGTGACTAGGGTTTTCCATCTAGGTTTGTTATTCATATTTTACAATATTCACATTCCTAGGGTTTCTAGATAGGTTATATACAATAAAAATTACATACTCAATTATTTTTTTAAATTTTTCTCTAGATCAGGTCCTAAAATGTTACTCTTTGTCTTATATATTATATAATTCAAATTTAGTCATTAGAATCAAACATACCCTTCTAGCAATATCTAGGTTTTAAGTTTGACATGCCTTGATATACACTAGTCATATACTTAGATTATAATTGTATTCCCAATTACAAATAGGATCTACATGAACTATAATAGGGTAATTTCATACATTTCTCCATTCATGGATCATCTAAACCAACTTTGTGTTAATAAAATCCATGGATGTGTACATCTATAAGAGAGACCTACTTATACATGCTTATACAATCTAGACTAATTTATATAAGCTTATTTCATAGATCCATCAAATAATAGGGTTTGAATTCATAAAAAAGGATAAATTAGTATTTGTATTATTCTAATTATACTTAAGATGTATGGGCATAATATTATGGATACTTAAGATATTAGATTGATTAAGTAAGACCTTGGACTGTTGTGATAACCATATTCTACATATGTGATGTGTAGTCACGTATACACTAAGTGCTTTAGGTAATCGTCATGAATAAGTAGGTTTTAGGGATCCAAATCACCTTAGTTACCATCTAGTCATCTATATATCATTTTGGTATTAACTTATATTGACATACATATATGTATATCTCTACATAAGGGTATGTACCATAGAGTAATCCATGGGCATGGATCTGTCTACTGTCTGGGGCTTCATATTGTCATGATCATCTTATAATGTATTATGTTTAGACATTTTATGAATCCTTTTAACCAAATCATCATATCTGAAAAAGTAAGATGGTATGAACTTACTGAAATAGAGTTTCAACTATGATATCCAAAGAGAAAATCTTGGTTTGAGGTAAATCTCTCTCTCTCTCTCTCGCCTACAAAAATGTTGTTCTCATATATGTTGGTTTTACAAGTTTCATCTTTGTTTCTAAAATGAATCCACCCTCACTAGTTGATGGGTGTAGGCATGTTCCTATCTTATAGGTGTGTTGTAGGATTTGCAGGAGTATTGGAGTTTCCATCCAGTTAGATCCTCTATGACCACTGACCATCAGTCTGCTTCTAGACAATGATCTAGGCTTTGTCATAGGACAAAAAGGAATAAAGACGGTAGACGATCTGATATTTACAATTACATGTCATGTAGATGTCTGTGGTGGTAGGCTACTGCACACGAATCAGGTGGTCATCGATGAAGAGGAGGTGGTGGAGTTGATTGTTGTTGACCATGTGGTTTAAGTAGAGGTTGACAATGATGGTGATTGGGGCATGAAGTTACATGGGAAGGTATTTGGCTAGAAAGGTGGTTTTGTAGATCACTGTATGCATGTGGTGAGAAAGGTCGATATTCAAAAGATTGATATATTGTCTTTGCTAATGGTCAGTATGCTAAATTATAGGTTTTTAGTTCATCATGGAAGTCAGTCTCGGGGCTACGATGGTCAAAAGTGAAGGAGATGACAACTTCCAGTAAGTTGCATGTCTGCAATGCTTTGGGGTTCTAGGAGGGATTTAGGAGGAAGCAAGTAGGTCTATGTGATGAAGGTAAGAGGTAGAGGCAGACGTAAAGAAGGGTCTCCATGGTGGTAAGGATAGACTGGTGGCAAGATGAAGATGAGTTGTAGGTCATCTGGCTATTTGCATGTATGATAATGATTAGTGTTTAGATCATAGTTGGGGTTGTAGTTGTTATATAGGAAGAGGGGGCAATGTCTAGGGTTTGTATACAGTGTGTCTATTGAAGAGAAGGAGTATAGTCTCATGTCCTTATGCCATTTCAATGGAGTCAGAAAATTCTTACGGCTGGCATCATTGTTTCTCTACTAGCAAGTTAAGTGGCTGGGACACTATCAACATGGAGATGATTAATGCTCTCAGCCTCTAGTAGGGTGTTCAAATCTGACTAGGGGGAAACGTCCCTACTTGATCCCTCATAACCACTAGCATGGTGTTGATGGTGATGGTGCACACACAGATGAGAGCAGACATGGTTATTATCTATTAATGATTAATGAACCTAGGCATTTTGGAATATTAATTTATAAAGGCCTTAAATCTCTTTTATTTCCAAAAACATCCCCACATCTATCTAAAGCTCTCACAAATGTGGGATCTTGACCAATATCTCATATTCATGTCATTTATTTAATTTTTTCTTCATCTCAATCTAATGTCTTCTCAATTCATCAATTGATATAATGTTTTCATTTACTTTCAAGATTTTATTTATTTCAAGTCATAATTCTATTTGTCCTACAAATGTGACCATGAATCTAATTTGTACCAAATTATAGATTAACATTATTTACTCCTATTTTTGTGGTCATAAGATGGCTAAATTTAATCTCACCATGTATACCAATAGATATATTTTGTTCCAATTTATATTTGTATTGATTCCAAAGCTAGTATATAAGAAACTGGGTTCAAGCCAAAGTATTCTAGCACAAGAATTTTGATTGTACTAAATTATGTCAAGGTGATTCATGAAAATAATTCCAGGGGTTGGTTTGCAAATATTTGATCTAATGATGGGAATAAAATCATTTAGAGATAAAAATCCAAATAGAGACTAGTTAGCATAAACAAATATGGGAATTGATAAAAATAATCAAATCAGACTTGGAAGAAAGGACCATTTTGAAATGAATTCAAATTGGGGAAAGATTTTCTCAATATATATTTAGTACTCAAAATCTAGCATGCTACAAACTTCATTCATTTATTATTATGAGCATATATAATAGTGAGTGACACTTTATATTCTAAAAAACCCATGGAGGTTGAACATTTTGGCTTTGACTCTTCTAAAACCCAATGGGAAAACTCTAAAGAATAGGGAGAAATTGTCTTATGACATAGTTAACTAGAATCAATTGAATGTGGAACTTGTTTCGTATGACATCGATGTGTTTGAGGACATGAATGTTGATGACTAGGTTTATGGTTCTTTGTCTACTCTTACAACCCTTTCTTTGTTTATATTATAGGGAAACCACATATGGCCTGGAAGTATAACATGGAGTTGATAAGTTTGATGAGGGTAAATGAGAAAAGAAGAAATCATTTTAATTTACTGCTTTACTATATTGTATACTTATAGGACTAGGATGTGTATGAAAATATATGGAATACATTAGATTCTCTTAACCATTTTGTGTCGATCTTTATATGTGAGAACCCACTTGATCTTTTGATACTTTATGATGATATAAAGGAGAAAGTTTGGGAGTTTCCTCTATCATTTCCCTCTTTTTTTATCCACCCTTAGTTATCTCGTAAGATGCATGTCCTCATCAAGATATAACTCATTAAACTTATACAATATTAGTACCCTTCCCTTTAGTTTCTTTGCATATATCGTCATGTTTTGATTTTTCTGACTTCTTTTCTTTCATTTTAGTATTGTGGCAATTTATAATCGGTTACTTATTATTTATATATACACCATTTCTCTTATTTAACGTTTGTTATGGCTATTTTGGTTAGATTTTTTATATTTTTTTCTTCACTTTTTAGTTGTTATAAATTATACGTTAGTTCTTGGGTGTTTTATAGAAACACATGATACATTTGGAATATTTGTAGGTGTATTGGATTATTTTTCCCTTATATGTGGCTACTCATCCACTTTTTTCCTCACTTCCTTAACTAGCACCTTCAAATAGCCATCAATACCCTCAACCACCACAACCCTACCATTAACCTCACCCACTTTCCTTTTCCTACAATGCCCCTTTCCCAATGTCCATTCACCCTCCCATCACACCCACAAATTCCCTCCCATTATTTTATTATTTAGGCTCTTCCCACTAATTCAACATGCACTTGAAATATTTTTTGTGTCTTTTTATATGCTTGCGCCATTTTCTCTAGCATCTAGAGTTTGATCATTCCTAAATTCCTAGTATTTTGCGTTAGTTGTTTTCCCTCTATGATGTTAGCCTAGTGTACACATATTTTTCCACCATGCTACCTCTTCATTCGTGTGAGGATCAGTAGAAACTCCTTCCACTAATTTTCTATGCTCTTAGGCCATGTTTTAAGCTCTGCATGTGGGGTTATGGAATGTAGGATCATTGTAGGGATCATATGTACATACCGTTTATCTTTAGATGCATACTTTAGTCTTCTTTTTTATATCTTTAGCTTTTATTTTTCATATTTGTGTCTATTTTTGTGAAGATGCATTGGGGTTTTGGAAAGATGACATGAAATAATGAATCCATTATATCCCAACAACCTTGTATCACCTTTTTCTTAGGTATAGAAAATAAAGAGACATGTTTGTTACAAGTTTTAGCGATCAACGTGAATTTCTAAACCAAATATTGGAGTTAAACTGCTTAATCATTTCACTTAGAAATCTCTTCTACACAACTTGCCTTAGTTAAAAGAAACTAATCTTGAGTCTGTTATGTTATATATGTTGAAAAATATTCGGTTTCCAACTACTGTTTAAACAATACTTTCAATATATGGCAACAATTTAATCTGGTAAATAATAAAGAACAAAGAAGAAACATAATTTAAATGAGCCTGTGGGTGAAGACATGTCACAAAGATCACTGTCGTGAAGACAAAATCTGCCTCTCTTATGTATGAGCTTTAGCGGTGTCTTGCCTCCCAGATTCAATCACCCTCATAACTCAAGTATTGTCTCCCGATGCCAGCAAGAGGGCAGTGTAGAACAGTTCTTTGGCCCTCAAATGTCGTCTGTAATAAAGTCATTAGAAATACTCTCAGATGCACAATATTGGGTGGAAAAGAATTGAGAAGAACAAGTTGGAAGAAGGTGGAGATGTAGGTAAGAACAAGGTCGCACACAAAAGCAGCAAGAAACACGCAATAGGAATAATGGTCGTACACATCAAACTCTTGTTGTTTCTAATTTTTGCTGATTAGAAATGGATTAGACTTGTTCCTTTTGTAGCTGGATGTAACCCCTCAAATTAGTAAACAAATGGCCAAATCACCTTCAACAACTATTGGGTACCAACTCCCCAAATAAAATACTTTGTTGGGCGCACCCAAAACGGAACCAATGAGACATAACAACTAGAGAATTTATGGATGGATTTAGTTCAAAATAATTAATAGTTTAAATGGCTTAACACAATTTCTTTTCTAAGGCAAATGAAGAATGGCGATGTGAGCACCTTCAGATCTCAAAAACAAATAATTAAAATGTCATCAAACAAAACAAAATAAAGAAATTTTTGTTTAATAACATGTTAATCGTAGGCACGCATCGAGCCGAACCGAACTAAAGATGATTGAGAGGTTTTAAATATAGCTAAAAACATGATTTGGAATACAATATTTCCCCACATATTTTATAAACCTTGAAAAATCATAAATGGAAAAACAAAAAGGAAAGGTAGCTGAAAACTATGTCTTTCAGCATAGGTAGCTTGTTGAACATGTCTTAACAATGGTTCATCTACATCCAGAGAGACATGGTGAACTACGTCTTGAACTTGACTCTCTGATTTTGATTTCAATAAACTATGTAGAACATAGTGAGCCCATGGGGACTTGTTCATATTGATGTACACATTACGACCTTTGTAGCAATCTGTTTCATGACAACTCTAGCGAGTATGCCCAACTCGTAGGAATCTATTTCATGACAACTCTAGCGAGTATGCCCAACTCACATAAACCCCGGTCTAGGGTTGCACTCACATAGTAGGGATATCGTAAGGATGTACTATCCAGTACTACACCCTACCAAAATTATGGCCTTGACCTCATTTAGAATAAAGGCTCTTCCTCTACTAAGACAATCCCAAAACATAAACCCCATAGGGAAGGGTCCAAAGTAAAACTACAAGAAATGTGCTTCTACCAAACACATGCACAACTTAGTTGTCTCTTTGAACTATTCCTCACAGGATCTCTAGTTTTGGGATGGTGGGTTACCACTGTGGTGTTTAACTCATGGGCAGAAGACTAATTCTCCTTGATGCACTAAGTGCTAGCTTTTGAGCTAGACCTTTTATGAGAGGATCAACAATATTCTTTACTAATATAAGAAATTATAGAGATATAACACCATGGGTAATGAAGTCTCTCACCTCTTCATACCTCAATCTTATAAAGTTCTTTCCCGGGTTACCATTAGGGTTTTTTTTGTCTATGGATGACAATGTATTGAGATGGGAGGAAATGATTTTAAAACTACATGTAATCAAGTACAAAATTTCTAAGCCAATCGGTCCTGACAACTGGATAAATATAAGACTATAAACTCAACCTCCATAGCAGATCTAGACCTCACAGAATGCTTGAATGATTTCCAAGATATTACAACACCACCTAGGAAAACAAATAACCATAGGTGGGCTTGCTTTCATAAGAGACAACAATCCAATTTGCATTTGTATAGTCCTCTAACATGGTTGAAAAACTAGTGTATTGACGACCATAACTAATGGTATCTTTGAGATACCTAAAAACCAAAGCCTTATAATGATCTGCATTAGGACAACTAGTGTACCTATTTATCCTACTGACAACATAAGCAATATCTAGTCTAGAACAATTTGGTATGTAAATCAAGCTTCCTATAAGTTGGGCATATCTAGTTTGATCCACATGGTTACCTTTGTGTGCCTTAAGATGTATGAAGGATCATAAGGAGTACTAACGGGTATGTAAAAGTACATATCGAATCTATGTATGATCTTATACACATAGTAAGACTGATGTAACGGGCACACAAGAGTACATATCAAATCTATGTAAGATCTTTTCTACATAATGAGATTGATTTAAGGAATATCTACTTAATTTAATTCCAAGAATAACATCAACCATTCCTAAATCTTTCATATCAAAATTCTTGGAAAGAAAGGATTTTGTTTTAGAAATAATTTTAGCATTGGAAAAATTAATATTTTGTCTACATACAAGCACATTATTGAAGTTGCATTATCAATAGTCTTAGAATAAATACATCTATCAGATTCATTTGCAGTAAAGCCATAAGATAAAACAAGTTTTCAAATTTAGCATTCCATTGCTTAGGTGCTTGTTTTAGACTATAAAAATATTTTACAAGTCTACAAACTTTACGTTCTTGTCCTTGGATAAAAAAACCCTCGGATTGATCCATATAGATTTCTTCCTCAAGATCCCATTAAGGAAAGCAGTCTTTACATCCATTTGATGGATTTCAAGATTATGGACCATGTCCAAAGCAACAAGGACACGGATGGAGGTGATGCTTGTTACATGAGCATATGTGTCAAAGTAATCAACTCCTTACTATTTGTAACCTTTGCCTATTAGAATGACCTTGAACTTATCTATGCTACCATATATGCCTTTAACTTCTCTTTGAAGACCCATTTGTATCCAATGGTTTTACAACCTGGGAAAATATTAGTTAGAATCCATGTATGAATGTTCATAATAGATTCTATCCTTCAAAGCTGCATCCCGTTCTGGGCAGAGGTCTGTGAAATCCCCAAAAGGGTGGCTGATATTATGAGGAGCATTATTTCTAACTTCATGTGGGGTGGATGTGGACATGGTGTTGCCTGGGAGGTTTTGGCCAAGCCGTACTCCAAGGGTGGGCTCAATGTGCTACAACCTTTAAATATTATTGTTGTAGGGCAAATAAAAAGGCTGGACAAATTTCTTGGACACAAGGATAATATGTGGACCAAGTGGATGAAGGAAAGGTATGGTAATATGCCTAATGGCAATGATGCTAATTCCTCAAGGACATGGAGGAGTATGTGTAAAAGATGGTAGGATGTTAGGTCCTCCTATAATGTTGATGACAATGAGATGGTTAGTCTTAAATTGCAGGTCATCCCATGGATCAACATGGATACATCTCCTGATGTTCTATGGTCTAAGCTTTTGTGGGGTCCCTTACACTGTCCGAAATGGAGCACGAATGCCTATAGATCCATCTTAGGATGGCTTCCAACCAAGGATCGCCTTAGGAGTTGGGGCATCCCGGTTGATGGTCAATGCCTCCTTTGCTCTAGAACTGGAGAAAGTCATGAACACTTATTCTTGGAGTGCAGCTATACCAGGTTCGTTTGGGCTGCTATCTGCCTCAAGAATGAGTGGGGCCAGAACTAGGCGAGCAATATTCATGATATGGTTGGTTGGCTGAACCGCCATCTCAAAGGAAAATTTCAGGTTGCCTTTGGAGGCATCTGTTTTATGGCCTGCTGCTTCTTCATCTGGGACGAGAGAAATAGAAGACTTCGCCTCAATAGTAGTCGCTCTGAAATGGAGCTAGTTAGTAAGATTTCAGCTTCTCTTTGTAACCTTGTAGTAGCAAAGAAAAACTTGTTGAAGGGTGTTTCCAGACGCTCTAAGTTATACTGGGGATTTTGTATATAACCCCATATACCTCTAGTTAGATACGATGGGTTTTTGTTTACCCCCATCTTGGCGGGATGTCCCTTGCCCTGGTCTATACATGGTAGCTCGTCTACCTCTCTTTGGAATATATTTACCTTTTACAAAAAAAAAGGATTCTATTTCACTATCAACAGCTTCCTTCCAGAAACCTGCATCTATAGATTTCATGTCATCTTCATAGGTCTTTGGGTCTTCCTCTACTAACAAGGTGTGGAAGTAAGAACCAAAGTTCTTTGTTACTTTATCCCCTTTACCCTGATCAAAGTCATTGGGAGGCTCAACTACTTCAAGGTTCAACGGTTCAGGTTCATATATGGGTATGCCAGTAATGGGAGTTTAGTCTTGATTGGTTTCTGAAGGTTCTAGTATGGAGTTTGTTTTAATGTCAAAGATGTCAGACTTTATTACTAGAGATCTATTTTTATTTATAATATCAACATAATCTATGACAATTGTATCAACAGTTTTGGGACAAGCTTTCTCTTCTCATTTTCATGTATTTTAACTTTGGCCAAGAACCCCCACAATTTAAGGTACTTTAAAATAAGTTTCTTGTTAAACCAAAGTTCATAAGGTGTTTTCTCTATGTGTTTGAAAGGGATATAATTCAACACATAGTTTGCGGTTAAAAGAGCCTCCCCCACATTCTTTTATGTAGACCGAGTTCGGCTGACCTGACATTCACCATGTCTATCATTGTTCTATTGTTTCTTTTGGATACACCATTAGATTGTGGGTTGTATGGGGTAGTGGTTTCATGAATAAGGCCATGATCTTCACATAACTATTTAAGATCATTAGAAGTATATTCACTATATGCCTTATTCCTATTAGGTTATGTTTTATTGAGATGAATTCACTATCAAATGCTACCATATGCCTTATTCTTGTTAGGTTATGTTTTATTGAGATGAATTCACTATAATATCTAGTTACACATTTCACCTCAAAACCCAAAATGTAATTCATGTAACCTAATAAGTTAAAGAAAAGCTATATATGACCTAGTGATTAACATCGTATCATAATACCTCCAAATGGTGATTCCTTGGGTCCTATGTATATCAATTTCTTGAACCATGTACACATCTTCATGAATACTTTAACAAGTTCCAAGAACATCTAGGGCATGTACTAATTTGAACTTGACATGCATATAATTGAACTTTGGAGGAATAACTCTTTTCTTGGGAGTTCACTATGTACCTACCATGGGATACACCTTGAGAAATTCAAGAAGAGTTCTTTCATATTTCACTTAGTACCATACCCAAGTTTCATATCTATTTTTGTTTCTCATATAGCATAAACACGGTAGGAAGAGGTCAACACATCACTCATTTATATCAAAGATGTACCTTGTGACTAGGTTTGGGTGTTTTTTTTCTAGGGAACCAAGTTTAGGACCAATGGATATACTAGACCAATGAGAGAGTTAGGTTTTTTGATATCTCATCTTGGGTTTTCTCAAGTTTTTCTCTTCCTATTATAGATAGTTTTTATATGCATGCACACTCATTTGGTTACTAGTGATTCTCTCTCCCCTCTCCTCTCTCTTTCTTTGTCTTGCTCAATGTTTGAGAACAAGTACAAAGTAAGTGATTGGGCATTTGGTGGGTGCTCTCACATTTTTATTTAGTAGTGTTATGTTGCATATATGAGTTTCTTATAAATCAAATAAATTAGCTTTTTATGTATTTGCATTTTTATTGAACTTAATTGTCATATAATCCATTTTATGTGTGTTATAGGTACTTCCACCTTTTTCAAGGTGTGTAACACCTCCCCTATAAGTTGGGCAAGGATATGACCTTTTTGTGGTAGACACATGAACAAATAACTCTAGTTGTGGTTGCACCTATAGTTCAACACGACCATACCTCAAACTAAGAACTGACTACAAGCTTGGCCGCAACCTAGGGCAGATGTTGGTGCACCAGACTTGTATTTTATGAAGGAAAAATTGTTGGTACATTTTGACGTGAGTTTTAGGGTTCCAATATGTTCCAATCAAATGCCCAATTTGGGCGCCTAAGGCACACTCATCAAGGTATTTCCTCCCCTCTCTTATACTAAAATAGGGGTCATATATAAACCATTAATAGTGTCATGCATCACACAGACCAAGACTCCTAAACAAGCATATATATCTTTTTACCATTTTTAGAGATACATCACCTCATCTATGTTTTACTCATCGAGACTCATCTCTTTCAACCACCATTTCTCCTCTTTGTTCTTCTTTTTCAAGATTTTATAAAAAATATGACATAATTTCCTAAGAAATAGCAGTGACTTTGATTCCCCCAACCACCATTTGTGCACTACTCATTAGTATTAACTTAACTTGACAAGAAATGTTCCCAAATCACAAAATTCCATCCATATATTATTTCATCTCATTTGAATGACAACAGATAGTTATTTTGCATTTATTAAAGTTAGTATTATTCTTGATGAACATCATGTCCTATTAGGTTTCCAAGTTGTTTAACATCTTTCCAACTACCACATCCACGATTTTATCTGATGCCATATATGCAATAGCATGATCTACATACCCAAATATGTTTGACCTTATAAAAATCCACCTATATCCACCACTGAGTGAATTTTCAAACTTATAATGACTAGAACAAGTCTTCAATGGACTATTCCATACACCATCACTTATACACTCACAACCCCCTATGACTTGGAGTACTAGGAGCATAATCAAACGAAGGAGCTATGACCAAGGCATTGGGATTAAGGAGTAGTCATTTCCATCATACAACATTGTTACTCACTCATCTCCTCCCCAAGTGCATTTCTTGCTTTGTATTATTGTTTCATGTGTCTATGATGTATATGAATAGCTGATATTCCTCTTAGGGGATCAATCTATGTCTAATGTAGATTTCAAAAGTTTTCATATAAAGCTTTAGTGATGAATCACATTGGATATATGCCTATTATCCATGCTTTTTTTCCAATCTCTCATGATAAACCTTTGATTCTTGGTTACACAATTACCTTTTATGTTTCTTGTGGTCTCTTGAATTTTATTTAAATTTAATTTTTTATGCACATGGATATACAATATTGGACTTAGGAGGAGGGATCTACAGTGATTCACTTTTTCTTGAAATTTTACAAGCTAGTTGACTGAGTAAATATTGTAGGACACTAACCTCTTTTCCATGTGCTTTTATACTAAATAGAAGTATTAATGTTTGATGAAATTTGTGACAATCATACACTTTGTGATTCTTTAAGTTATCTTTTGTCATTGACGCTTGATTCAATAATACATCACATAACTTAGTTTCTTAAATGTTATTCATTGTCTATTGTTAGTTGATAGTTGAAAGAAAATCATTTTTGTACACAAATTTCTACCTTATTAACAAAAAAAAAGTAAATTCTTAATGCTACGTTAGTAACTAATCTTGTAGTATTAGGAGTGATTTCTAAATACACCTCCTTCCAATGGATTAACTTATAAAAACTACATAGAAATTAAAAATTTGTGCTTGTGGTTTCTTCTACTTAGTTTGTTCCTAGGGTCTTTTTTAGGTTGATACAACATGATATGATGTCATTCCACCTTCTTGTTGAAAGATGGGTGAAAGTAATGTAGATTGGACCCAAGGTACAAATGATGTTTTTGAAAGTTGTAACTTTCCAAATATTTGGAGGAAGTCCAGTGAGAGTCATGCACACACTCCTCTTTCAATGGAGATTGATGCACTTTTTCAGGAAGCCAAGTAGAGATAGTAGCTTGAATGAAGCCTTTTCCCATTGTGACAATAAAAGAGTCTAATGATATGATATCTATAGGAAGGTTAATAATGACATAGATGAGTTGGTATTTTAAAAAAATCTAGTTATGATGATCCATAGATAATATAGCTTAGGACTTTGATAACCTCAAGGATGGCAACTTTCTAGACAATGATAAGAGGAAGGTGATGAGTAAACTACAACTTGGTAGAACTTTGATCAGTCACTGAGACATTAATATGACATATATGCTTACTTCATTAAAAGAAGTGAAACTAGAGGTGTGCAAATGTGACAAAGTTGTTGTTCAAACAGAGATTATTTTGTTTTTGATATGTTGGCTGGATGAAATAAAGCGTGTTGTGTCTTTTAGATTTGTGTGGAGGAATATATGTCCATTTTGTTGTAGATATAAATATAATCATCATAAAATAAATTTGGGATTCTTTCATCCATGAAGATTCAATGTTGGTCCCCAAGACAATCGAGTTAGTGTCCACCTGTCACCTCCAAGCATGATTCTTTCATCTTTATACTTTTTAAAATTGTTAGCTAGTATCTATTTAAGTGGAAGACAATTGTTCAATTAAGCTGGGAAATTAATCGACTACATTATACTAGAGAAAATGTGAAATGTCACACTGAATATACATGCAAGTAGAGTCGTAGTCACGATTCTACATGCGCCGTGTAATTGACTATGACAATACACTAGATTTTTTGGTGATTTCATCAGATCCTATTAGTATATATATTTTCTTCCTTTATTTCTCCTTTATTATTGTGTTATGGGTCTTTGTTTATTATTCCATTAGCCTTTTTCCTTACTCTAGAATATTCCTATTTCTATATTATTCCTACTCTCTAATCTCCTATATAAGAGAGTCTCATGTAATTGTTTCGATCATCTAATCCAAGCTTTTTATTATTTTAGATGGTATCAGAGCTTGATCCAACTTGAGACCCTCCCACCCTAACCCTATGCATGCCTCTATAAACCCGAATATAGCTGCCCCTCCCCTTCCATCTTTGCCTTGTCGCCACCCCCACTGAACCCCTCACTCGCCGCCTCTCCTGCACCTGCTGTCCACTGCCCGTTGACCACCCTGTCTCTCTCCTTCCCCCTCCCTCCTCCTATCCTATCCTATCCCCACCACCACCCTCACCCTTTTCCTCCCCTACACCTATCACCCTAGCCCACCCAGGCCACCAGCTGCATCCACCAGGCCACCACCAACCAACCAACAGGCCGCTGCCACTGCCACCTCTCGGCACCACCTTACCACCTCCACACACCCATTGCCACCTCCTTTCACCCCTTCCTCTCATCTCTCCCACCGAGTAACCATCATATTACTTCCTTCCCTTTTTTATTCATCTCCAGACATCTTCGGTAACTTTCCAATCATAGCACATTGATGGTGTAACTTGATCTTGCTTCTTTTTCTGCCTACACCTCATGGTGGAGTAAGTTTTACTGCATGTTGGCATAGGTTTTCTACATCTACTGCTGCCCCTCTATGGGTTTCTAGGATTTGATAAATCAGATCTCCCTATGCTATTGTCTGCCCGTGCATGGGTGTTCTGATCTCTGCCTCTTGGTTGGGTATGTGCTGCTTTCATCTACTGATTGCTATGTGCCTACTGTTGCTACGTGCCTGCTGATCTGTCTACTGACTTCGCTCCGGCTCACTCATTCTGTCTGCTTTGTCGTCCGACATTCTATGTACCCAATGGAATCCTCAGATCCACTTTGCAATCTTTGTGTGATGACATCCAAGTTGTACGACTCCAACTATCATACATGGGCATCCTCCTTTGAACTCTACGTCAAGGCTCAAGGGCGCTATTCACATCTTTATACTAAAGGTCCGGATGTACCGACTACTACTGCTGATGACAAGACTAAACATGCATATGACCTATAGTCCAAGGATGAATATGGGGTTATGACCTGGATGGTCAACAGTGTTAAACCCAAAATCAACCAATCTCTTCTGTGCTTGTGTACGACTAAGGATATGTGGGATCAACTATCTCACATATATTCTCACCAAAAAAATCCCAAGAAGGTGTTTGATATTTTCAAATACCTAGCCAAGAAGGAGTATTCTACCACATATGCTATTGAAGATTACTACAATCAGTGCTATGCTCTCTTAGATGAGTTTGAGGTTTATCATCCGCTATCCTTAGATATTGAGGAAGCAAAACCACACTAGAATGAACTACAACTCGTTCAATTCCTATCCAGCTTACCACCCTCCTTTGTGGGTGTAGTTGATCAGATTCTCTCTAGTGATCCATTTCCCACCTTACACGATGTTTTGAATCACGTACAAAACTTACCTTCTATCTCTCAGACAACTCCTGATCTTTTTGATAGTGCTACCCATATTGTTCGTTCTGGTAATTCCTTCTATGGACATGGCTGAGGTCGTGGCCATGGTCGAAGCCGCTCAACTCCAGGTGTTGGTCGTTGTTCATATTCTACTAAACCACATTACCGCAACTTTTACAAGTGCAACAATCACACTAAAGACCGCTGCTAGATCAAGCACGATAAACCTGCTTGGGCAAATCAAATTTCTAGCCTGACATATCTACTTCTATGTTTGTCCCGCCATATGTTAATCGGATCTGATCTGAGGTTGAGAAATTGCTCCAAGCATGCCTGGCCTCTTCTACTAAGACTTCCACTGCTAGTTGTTCTGCTCTTCTGACACAATCTGCTCCTCTGACATAGTCTGGTAAATATAACTGGGTTATTGATTCCGGTGCCACTTCTTATATTACTAGCAATCAGTCTTTATTTTCTACATTGCATAAAATTGTTGCTATTCCGCCTATCACATTAGCCGATGGTTCTCAAATGCTTATTTTCAGAATAAGGAATATATATATTGCTTGTCATCTTATTTTGAACTCAATACTTTTTGTTCCTAAATTTCCTATCAACTTGTTATCTATGAGTAGAACTGTTAAGACCCTATAGTGCTCAATTACCTTTGACCTAAATAGTGTTATGTTTTAGGATCTATGCATGAGGATGAATATTGACTCGGGCCATGAGGGACCAAACATACTCTACTATTTGGATGCACCAAAGATGAAGGCTTACCAGACTACTTCTATAATCGACATTCTGTGACACTACCACTTGAGACACCCTTCACCAACAAAATTGAAGAATTTACCTGACATTTTTGAGTCAGTTTTTCATTGTGAGACATGCTAGTTAGGAAAACAAACTCGATCTAATTTTACTAAGAAAAATTGTATTATCTCTAAAGAGTCTTTCGATATTGTGCATGCTAACATTTGGCACCCGTTCTCTATTCCTAATATTTCTAGATTTCAGTGCTTTATGAGTTTTATTGACGATTTTCCTTCCACCTAGTTGTTGTTATTAAAAGACAGATCTCATTTACTTGACACTATTATATCTTTCTTTTTTAAGATACGTATCCAGTTTGATAAACCTATTAAAATCTTTCGGACTGATAATGCCCTCGAGTTCATGCAAAAGCAAGTCAATCTATTTTGTACCAAAATGGGTACTATTCACCAAACCTCCTATGCATATACACCGCAATATAATGGCATTGTTGAACGCAAGAATCAACACCTTCTCGAGGTTGCGCGTACTCTTCTCTTTCACTATCATGTTCTCCATATTTTTTTGGCCTGAAGCTGTTTTCACTGCATGTTATCTTATTAACCACATGCCTTCTTATGTTCTTGGCAATCAAGTGCCATTTCAGATTCTATACCCTGATGCTCCTTTGTGCATTGCACCTCCTCATATTTTTTTAGGTATGTGTTTCATGAAAATTTTGCATCCTGGCCTTACTAAATTGGACCCTCGTGATACCAAGTGTATTTTCTTAGGGTACTCTAGGACACAAAAAAGCTATCATTGCTTTGACCTTCTTACTAATAAATGGATGGTCTCGACTGATGTTGTCTTTTTTTAACATATGTTGTTATACTATTTTGTTGGATCTGCCTTGACTTCTGACTTACTGTCAAATACACCTTTACCTCTACCGATTGATATTGCCTCATCAGATAATACAGTTGCACCCACTCCTCCATTAGAAGTCTACCAAATAAGACCGAAGGTAACTATTCCTTTATGGCCCAACCAAATCTTCCAACCTCATCAGTAGATCAGCCAACATCTCATGTATATTTTGACTCAGTCATTCCTATTAGTTTACGCAAAGGCACACGATCTTACACAGAACATTTTATTGGGAATATTTGCACTATTGCTAATATGGGAAATAATTTTGCAAATTTTAATTCTGCCATATGTGTTGTTACTATTCCTAAGAATGTTTCTCAGGCTCTCCAGTATCCAACATGGCGTCAAGCCATAGAAACTAAAATACATGCCCTCACTGATAGACATACTTGGGATTTGATTGATGCACCCCCTAGTTGTTCACCAGTTGGTTGCAGGTGGATTTTCATAGTCAAATATCAAACATACGACACTACTGAATGGCTCAAAGCTTGCTTGATAGCCAAGGGCTACACTAAGACATATGGAGTTAATTAATTTGATGCCTTCTCTCCTGTGGCTCGGTTAAATTCTATTCATATCCTTATTTATGTGGCCGTAAATTCTAATTGGCCTTTATTTCAACTAGATGTTAAAAATGCATTCATGTATGGTAACCTGTATGAGGAGGTTTACATAGAGAAGCCTCCTAGATTTGTGAGTCAGGGGGAGTCTTCAAAATTTACGGCCTTAAGCAAAGTCCTTGATCCTGGTTTGACAAGCTCATCTCTATTCTTCAGAATTTGATTTCCATCACTCTTATTCTGATCACTGAATGTTTGTTAAGAAAACTACCTCTGGACTTGTAGTTCTCATTTTCTACTTTGATGGCATTATCTAATCTAGAAGTGACTATGCACGCATATAGGCTACTAAGACGTACTTGGAAAAGAATTTTATTTCCAAATATTTAGGCAAATTGAGGTATTTTCTGGGCATTGAGGTCTCTCATTCATCCTATGGTCTATATTTGTCTCAATACAAGTATGTTTTATATTTCCTATTACAGACATGAATTCTTGGGGCTAAGACAACTAGTACTCCCTTGGATCCTAACACTAATTGGGATGACGACACTTCTCCTCTTTATCCTGACCATTATCAATATCGCAGAATGGTTGGAAAACACATCTACCTTATTGTCAGTAGGGCTGGTATTACTTATGTTGTTGGTATCATAAGTAGATATCTGGATAAGCCCCGCCAATGGAATTGGGATGTCGTCTGTTGTATTCTAAAGTATTTGAAAAGTTCTCCTGGAAAAGGCTTGCTATATAAGAAACATGGTCACTGTGATCTTACTGGCTACTCTGATTCTGACTATGCTGGGAGAAAGATAGATTGTAGATCTACCTCTAGATACTGCACTTTTATATGTGGTAACTTGGTAACTTGGCGAAGCAAGAAGAAAATTGTAATTGCTCGCTCAGGTGCTGAAGTAGAGTATCGACCCATAGCTCACACCACTTGTGAACTTTTTTGGGTATGCACCACTTGTGAACTTTTTTGGGTATGCAGTCTTCTGTAAGATTTTGGTATTTCTGTTGCTCTATCCATTTTGATGCACCCTGACGACAAAGCTGCTATCTTCATTTCCAGCGAGCCAACTTCCATGAATGCCACAAACACATTGAAATTGATTGCCATTTTGTTCGGGAGGCTGTCTTATCTAGTCAGATTTTTACACCTTATACACCAACTGTGGATCAGGTTGTAGATATTTTCACCGAAATTCTTCTGAAGACCAGATTCACTACATTGATGGCCAAGCTGGGCATGATTGATATCTACCCTCTAGCTTGAGGGGGAGTATTAGTATATATATTTTCCTGGCTTTATTTTTCCTTTATTATTGTGTTATGGGCCTTTGTTTATTATTCCATTAGCCTTTTTCCTTATTCTATAATATTCATGTTTCTAGATTATTCCTACTCTCTAATCTCCTATATAAGAGAGTCTCTTGTAATTGTTTCGATCATCTAATACAAGACTTTTATTGTTTTATAGATCCCAAAAGTTCTAGTCTAAGATAAGAAAGTATTTATCTTTGGGGGATACTTTTGTTCCTTTCATACTAAAATGCAAAAATGATATGTTTATCTTGATGAAAGGGGAGAATTTTAGTGAGTTTCCTTTACTAGAATATTTATGACAAATTTGGGTTGAATGAATATCTTACTTCATTGAGATTTTTCCCTACATATTGGGAACAAAAGATGCACATGAGTGTAATATATTCTAGTATGTGAAATCAATTCCGTAGGGTAGCAGTAGATTTTTTGGAAAAAAAATGCTAGAGCGAATTTCATAAAATATTAGCAATTCTATTAGATGTCATGTATCATAGGACATGAATGATGTTTACACTAACATGACATCTAATCATATTAGATTTTAATTTATTATTATGTTTGATGTAGATGTAAGCTTCATGTAATGCCTAGGCCCACTTCCCAATGTCTAGTAGAGTTTTAGGAATGATGACTGGATCCACAGACCACCAGTAGCCTTAACTATGTGCTTTGCCCTCACTTAGGCATACGCCAAGATCAACTTCCCGACGGATCACCCATCCTGGTACTACTCAATGTTGAGCACACTTAACTTTGAAGTTCTTAGTGATGTGCTCCCTAAAAAGGAGGTGTACCTTGGTGACATAGGCAGTCCAGTCATTCCTTTTAAGATCATTTTATTTGAGGCCTCAAATCTTGGGGCGTTACAATCTTCCCCACTTATACTCTTGATGTGTTTACCAAGACTAAACCATATGGTCACATAATATTTTCTCATTTTAGTGTTGACCTTAAATGACTTATGGACACCCAACCCTCGACCATGGCTTCCACTAAAAGGGTGACTACATCACCATGGACAACCCTATTTGACATGCTTGGACTGTACAACTCAAGACTGGCATGCCACATGTACTTATGGGAACCACCTGCTAGAGGGTTTATGGATCTAATACCATTTGTAAGGAACCGATTTTTATGATCAAACTTTTACAAAATTTATATCAAAAAATATAAACAAGTCTTTTCTTTCACACAATTGTTTTAGAGTACATGATGCTCTTGGAAAAGATGCGTATACAACGAATACTATTAAACAAAATTTTCACTAAGATATTCTTCATTTCCAATAGAGGGAATATCTTACAGTTTCTTCTAGGTCTTCCTTTCATCACGTATTCATGAATGCTCAGAGGGATTAAAGCCACACATGGACCCCAACAAGGGAATATGGGTCAATCAAATGATCGGTGCAAAATCAATTTTTGGTAAGTTAATAAGTATAAAATTAGATATATAGGATTTTTATGGAAAAATGCAAAGAATTACATGACATATGTAATTATCAGATGGGAATAGGGTTTTCAAATTAATAGGATTCAATATCAATGTTTGAGACCAAAAATTTGAACTTTCAAATAGATGGCACATGTCAATGTCTTTTGTTGGGGAAGTAATGTGTTCTCTCTGAAGGAGGGCGACAACACACCAACTAAGTTTCCCAATATACTAATGGACCCTATGTCCTTTAACTCTACGCAGAGGCATGGAAGTGTAATTCCACTAAATCATTGGGCACTAGCCTGTCATTTTTTGATGTTTAAATAATGTGCTACAATTTTCAAAATTAATAGGTGGTGGCCTTTGAAGGAGGAAGACTAAAGTTTGAAAATGATTTAGTCAACTAAACTATCTACTATGCATGCTTTCAAGAGGGATTTAAACTTTCCAAAAGTAATAAACGTTTTGTACCTTGAATAAAATCTTATAAAATCCAGATAGTCTAGGTATAGAGCTCCAAGTTTATACTAAAAGGGTGATATACAAGTGGAGAATGATATTGGTTATTATTGTCTTGGGATTTATTGGTAATAAATTTTTTTTTAGTTATTGATGACCAAGGTTTTCATTCTAGGAGTGTTATTCATAATTTTCCATTATTCTCATTTCTAAGGTTTATAGCTTGGTTATATATATAATCAATATTACATAGTCAATTGTTTATTTAATTTTCTCTGTAGAGAAGATCCAAAAATGTTGACACCCTTTATATCATTATATTTAATCACTAGGCTTTAAGGTGTTCATTTACCAAAATATGAAATTATTCAATACATACACAATCATATGCTCATCCCTAGATTTCAAATATGTATATAAGTATATCCATATATATACATATATATGTATATATATTCAGATGATTGAGAGGAATTAGCTTCATTTATAGTTCAAACACCATTCTTATATTTTCTCTCTCTAAAATATATCTTATATTTCTAGATATACATATCTATGGTTTGACTTCATAAAAAGGGTATAGTTGTGTTAACAATGTTACTACTATATTTAACAGTTATCTCTATTATGGCCATACCAAGATATTCACATGTTAGTGTTAGTACATACACTAATATGGGCCAATTTTCTTTACAACCTAGTGACTATTATGTATTTTCAGATATCGTGATTATTATCAACCATCTATTATATTATGTTATTGTTGACAAATTTTATAGCGTTAACATATAATAGAGAAAGAGTCTACTAGATTGTGTTTATTGGGATCTTTTGGTATTAATACACTAATGTATATAGTCCTATGTATATTATTATGATTTGTATTTTAGTATGCAATTAACTAATGCATATTAGTGCTAGTATTATGCTTTATGCATAACAAGAATTGAGATCATCGAAGGAATATTAAGTTTATAGGATTTCAACATCCACAATATCATCTTTTGTAATGTTAAGCATTCTAGCTAATGGTTAAAATTAGTAAACTTCATTTTATTATTTGTTGGGTTATTTCCATTTGTTTAATCAAAAGAATCTATGAACATAATAGAAAACAAGAGAGGAAATATTGATCTTTCAAAGTTAGTTATATTGACCTCCATATATGGATCAATATTAGTGGAGGTCGGGTATAAAGATATGTTGATTAAAATCTCATCACTTAGATTTTCTTGATATCTTTTGAAGGTGGTCCGTGGATGCTAGATTGTGGCTCAAGGGAGTAGTGGTAACCTCATCAGGCTTCCACCCAAAAGAAAGGTCAGTCTTTAGATCTCGTCAATGGAAGTTTGTAAAATGAGGAATCCCACCACCACTTAAGTGGAATTGGAGTTATTATACCAAAATCTTCACTAAACTTGACTTCCCTAGACACACTAACTAATATCCACCACATGGTGATGAATCATATACACTAATTATTGTATTAGATAATTTTTTAAAGTAAAATTAATTCCACCTTAGTTTATGTTATTACCTTAGGTAGATAGGGCTAGAATATTAGTGGTCATGAACTATTTTCCTAAGTTTTAGGTGTACTAACCTTTTAACCCTAATTTCCATGAGACATGCATGAGTGTCGACTGTTTATAGCTCAAATAGCATGTGCAATGCTTGGGCCCACTACCCAAGGCTCTAGTAGAGTTTTTGGAATGAAGATTGGTGCCACAAACCACCAATGGCCTTAACTATTTCCTTGGTCCTCACTCATGCGAAGTCATGATCAACTCCCTGACTGGTCACCATCCTAATACTAATACAATTTGAGCATGCTAAACTTAGGAGTTCCTAGTAATGGGCTCCCTGAAAAGGAGGTTTGCCTTGGTGATATAGGTAGTCCAATCATTCCTTTTAAGATCATTGTATCCGAGGCCTCAAATCCTAGGACATTACTCTTCATCCACCCCTTCATGCTCGATTTCCGTTGGGTTGTGATTATTATCATTGGGAAGTAACTGTTATGGGATCTTAACTTTGGAAAATCAGAGAAGCTAGAATATAGTTTTATTGATAGTCAAAGACTAAAAAATCTACCTCAGTGGGTCGTTGTGGGTGATACCCAGAGTTCATCTAGACTTGATCGTAAGGCTATGCATGAGGTATATCAAATCCCATGTATGACACAATCACCAAGTGCAAACTATTTCTAATAACAAGGAAGCAAGGATCATCAAATTCACACTCAAATACTACCACATCTAGCACAACATTCTATACAATTATATGATAACATTACATTGGACATGATGGCATTTATTCCCATACATGGTATTTCCACAAAACCTTTTACATCTAATTCAAAAGTTATTACTACTAACATCTATTGTTGCACCATGGACCTGGCATGTAGATGGAACCAAACCAACATAAAAGTATAACACCACCACTAAAAGTGTAAGGCCCCTGAACTTTCTTAATGAGTTGAATAAGCTTAATTATCATAATTGAATTCTTATAACCCTAATATAACCTTGTGATATTCTTTGAAATCATAAGACAAGATTAAGTTTCAAATTTGGTCCAATTTGGACACTGTTTGAGCAAGTTATGCAATTTTATGCACATTTTGGACTTTTATACAATTTACCCAATTGAGAGGTTTTCGTTGCAATTTATCACTTGCATTATGTTCCTTGGATATTATCTCATCATTATTGATCTTTTTGAGCCATGGGGTGCCTATTTAAACCTTGGTTTGAAGGTGTTTTCTCCAAGGGTATTTTAGGGTTTACCCCTTCACGGATGAGCTACCTTTAGTAGATATCAACTAATGAATTATGTGATTGGTTGCGAAATCGACAAAGGAAATCTAAGAAGATCTATAAGGATGGTGGGGGATCTGCTTGTGTGTGTGCTTGTATATTCTTAATAGTTTAAGGCCATAGACACATGGGGAAGCTACTTTTACACCTCATGCTTGCTTCCATCCTTATCCATGGGCTATATTTACTTCTTCCTTGCCCAACTATGAAACTTTGCTTTCTTTATCTTTCCTCTAACCTGGAGCAACGACTACACTCTATTTTTCTGCAGAACCAAGTGATGTAAGGTAGAAGACAACCTCTTTTTGGAGAAGGTCTCCTAGAGCTCCATTTAGCCCTACCTAGGGTTTCCAAGGTCATCTTCTAGGGATTTCGACCAAGGCAAGTTATTTTCTTCCTTCCTTCTCTGTTTCTCTTGCTCTTATCCTTACTTAGACCTTCCTCTAGGTTGGAACCTTGCTGTTCCATGGTAGAAATTTCTCTAAAGCTCTAAAACCCTACCTTTCTTGCTCCTTATGCTTAGGGTTTGCCCATTTGATGAAGAAAGGTGCTAGATGGACAAGTTCATAGCTTATGCTTAGATTTTATACCCTACCTGCTCAAGATTTCTTCTGTTTGGGGTTTCATCTTCTCATTAGAGACAAGTTTTATAACTTTCTCCATGTTTATTTCTTACCATAAGCTTTCTAGATCATGTTCTTGCTTGAAAATGATGATCCGTGCATTAAAAAGCTATGCTTGACTTGGATTTCAATTTTTATAATGTTCCCTATTCTGATTTCAGTTATAGATGAACCTATGATCATTTGTACATTATTCCTAAGGTATAATATGACTTGGATCAGGTTAGTTTGACAACCTATGGTGCTAAGCACCTATCAACCAATGGTCAATTTTAGGTTTTAAGCTGATTTCTTCTATAAACCCATGACCCGATGATGGTACCATTGCATCAACCCTATGATGTTGTCTTCATGAAAATTGATGGTGGTAACCAAGGGTGTCAACTAACGTTCACCCCTTAGGTCATGTTTTGGACTAATTACAAGCCTAGTGATTAACAACTAAGTACCCTAATGATGCTATCAATCAATGGTGATATTAGTTTGATATTTGATGATGATTAATGAATATAGTGTTGATATAACAACTTGTGGTGACTTAATGGTCACTAATGATGGTGGATCAGGTCTCCAAAACCTATGGTGAGTTAATCATATAGTTTTAGCATCAATTAAACCTTAGAACAATGGTGTCACAAGTCGTTCGAACAAAATGTCATTAACTAAGCGGAAGCGATCATTAGCAGCAGATTACTGAAAATCACTAAATATTAAAACCATTTACAAAGAGATTCATACACTGGAAAAACTCTTTCAAGAAGAACCAAAGTAATTTAATTACATTCTGGTTCACAAGTACATATCTTGTACCATTCCTTCTCAAGGATTACAAGCATCAACTGCCCTGTTTAAAACTATACACAAGCAGCATAAAAACATTAAGGCATCAAACGAAAATCTTAGATCGATTCATTCAAAGTACCAACTACTGACTCTGAGGACCTGAGATTACAGAGATGACACATAGGACTTTCTATACAAAACATGACATCCAGTGCCTCCACATGGGATATCACTATTGTCCCTGTTGTTGCTGCTGCTCTTTCCCTATTATGGGGTTCTTATTTCTTCTTCTGCGTTTACCTAAAAAGTTGGATCCCACGGGGGTGAGACAATTTAAAAATTGTCCCAGTGAGAGATATAACTCTCTGCCAGAAACATTATTATTGCAGATAAATAGTAATAAACTGAGCATGAGTTATTTTATATTAGCAGCAATATTAATCCTCATATGACCAGAATAGCATAATCTCCTTTCTCAAGGAGAACTTTGCATCTACTCATGGTAGATTTATACATCATCTATCTACTTTGCAAGGAATGCAAGGAATCATAAATATATCATCTATCAACTAAAGATGCATAAAGAAATGTAACATCAGCCAATCATTTTCGTATTCAATCCTTAAGCAAACATGCCATACGGCTAATTACATTTTACAATCACACTTATTCCCTGAGGAGATGAGGTATACCGCTCATACTCCAACCGACCATTGTTAAGTCGAAATTGGTTCCATACAAGGTCAATGGAAGAGCCAGACTCCAAGACCTCAACCTTCTCGGTCAGTATGAGATTATATGCAGGACATCTTGTATCTCTACTAAATAGCTTTCCAGGGTATACTGGCAACTTCGCTATAGAGTTATAGCTCATAGCATATACTCTTTTTAGGATATGGCCCGTAGCCAATGCCTGGTATTATGGAGTTATGGCCCATAACCATACTCTTATTGGGATATGGTCCGTAACCATTCCTGTGCATAGGATATGGCTCGTAGTCATTCCTATGAGGCGTAAGGATATATTTTCCCATTACCCCCACATATTAAAAAATATGCAGCTTCCGGGTTATGCCGTGGAGCAACCCATTTCACCATTCAGCAAATTTTGACGCTGATGGATCTATGGCCAGGGCACTACATGATGAGATTTCACTTGATTAATTATGTGTATTACCATATTCTTTTAGCATCAGTCAAGTTTCAAACAAGAATCATTACAACAGATGCTACACAGAAAGGTATAATACATCTATCAAGTACTTTTCAAAACTTTATTGAACATTGGGATCCCAATCCCTTGTCACATCATGGGCATTTTCATCCCTTAACATCTCATTATTATGATTATGGAATATGGGTATTCAAACCCTCAGTTCATCAAAGAACACTTGTTACCACTTATCAAGTAACTAATACCTTCAGGTCATCTGACCAAGGTAAACATGATACTTGCTACACAAGCATCACATATGGCTCACACGGCCCAAAAAGCATTTAAATAATTAACACATCATAGCTCATACCTGGCTATGCTCATCATCTCATGATTACCTGCAAGATCATTACATGATAATAGTTATATCAATTACATCTCAACACTATGCAATGTAAGAGTAGCATCACTATTCCCTTATCTAGGGTTAGGATTTCTCTTACATATCATCACCCTTCATTAGGGTTAGGGTATTCCATTATTAACCATTTAGATTCTCAAGATCATATTATTAATGATCAAGCCCTAATTCATTGATCCACACAGCTAAGAGCCAATATTGATAACATAAGTATTTAATCATGCTTATTTATTCTCATCACTTATCATTAAATGAATTATCAACACAAGATATAAGTTCCTTTCTCAACTTTACCAGAATATGCTTACATCATACTTTATTGATTTGTCTTAACCTTTTCATAAGGCATGTTATCCTGCATTTATCAAAGTGCATTACATATCAATGTAACAATTGACATGACACACTTCATGTGTTACTCATCCAAGTATATTGAATTTAGAATACATCAAGATGTATCAATCTTGAGGTGTTGGAAGTGATATCTATCTTGTCTTGATGTATCACTTTCCTCATCACCTTTATCTTAAGTTCATAAACTAATCTTGTATTGGGGTATCTCCCATCCTAATATTATATGCACCAGTTCATCACATTTATCATGTTATGTATTGGTCATAAGTCACTTATTTGAAATATGCAACCATTATCAATGATATGGACTCATATCGAGTGAAGGAATTATTGATATAAAGATATCTATTATCAACCTCTTTAGGTGTTTCACTTATCAATATATTAGTCACTATTCCATTATTAGAAATAGGGTTTTCCATCTTTATAAATTAGGGTTCACATAACATCTTCCCATATATGGGTTTCACATAGCATTACCTGAAGTTAGGGTTTCTCAACTCAACCCAAAGTTAGGGTTATGGTTTATCAACATATTGCCCAAGATTAGGGTTTCATATGACTTCACCCTTAATTAGGATTTCACATGATGTTACCCTAAATTGGGATTTCTCATATCTTTACATCATTACCCTAGGTTGGGGTTACACCTAACATTACCTTAAATTAGGGTTAGGGTTTATCATCCTTCTCAATTAGGGTTTCATGATCTCTTTATCAAGGATCATACCCTAATTACATATTATTTTCATGTTGAGAGTGTAGGGGTTTAACCACTTACTTTATCATTATCATGTATGAATTCCACTCTCTCTCATCCCCTCTAGGATGTTGATCACTTCAAACTTGATTAGATTGGGTCAACTTGAATGAAGGGTTAGCATAGTGTATGAAGATATTGCTTCCATAAGCATCAAAGGTTAACCACTTTAGATGTACTAATCACCTAAGTACCTTAGGGTTTCAACCATTGTACTTATCTTTGATAATCATAATTATCAAACATGGAATCAATTGATCTTTTATAACCTTGAGTCTCCAAACAGTTTTGGGGTACCTTGAACCTCTAAACGGTGTTGCCCCTATTTGACCTTCAAACGGTTTTGAAACCGATTTCCCTCCAAATGGTTTTGAAACCATTTGGGCATTCTAGGTCTGAGACCTTTTGGTCTTAAACGGTTTGAAACTATTTGGTACCTTCAACCCATGAAACTGTTTGAGCATTTGTACCTTGAGACCATTTGAATGGAACCACCTTGAAATCATTTGAACAATTCACCCTTGAAACCGATTGGATCTCAAACGGTTTGAGACCATTTGATATCAAACGATCTTGAGACCGTTTGATCCCAAATGGTTTCAAGATCATTTGGACTCAAATGGTCTTGAGACTGTTTGGACTCAAATGGTCTTCAGACCATTTGGTCCAAACCACCTCAAAACTGATTGGACCAATTAGGGTTCCCATCATCAAATCGATTTAGGGATTTCAATCATGAAACCATCCATCATATAAACCATTGAAAGTAATTCAACTTGTAACCCTTGGATCTCCAACCATCCATCATAATAAACCCTTGATCTCCAAACGGTCTTGAGACCGTTTGCCTCCAAATGGTCTTGAGACCGTTTGGACCATCAACCAAGAAATTGATCCAATTCAATTAGGAATTCTTCAATCAATCGATTAGGGTTTGCAATCCATGTATCATTCATTATAAAATTAATTATAATCAAATCAATTTGAGACATTGGATCTCCATCAATCACATCAGAAATTAACCCCAAATGGTTTTGAAGTTCAGTTTACCCATTCAATCTTGAGATCCATTATCCATTCGGTTTTGAACTCAATTACACATTCGATCTTGTAGTCATTTACCCATTCGGTTTGAAGTCAATTACCCATTCGGTCTTGAACTCAATTACCCATATGGTTTTGAAGTAAATTACCCATTCGGTCTTGGGTTCAATTACCCATTCGGTCTTGGGTTCTATTTCCCATTCGGTCTTGGGTTCTATTGCTCATGCGGTCTTGAAACCGAATAAACTCATTCGGTTTTGAAATCGAATAAGCTCAATCGGTTTTGAAAACCGTTTTCCCTTTATCTTATTGAGGTGTGTGCTTAAGATGACATCATCATCTTCAAGATTTGAACCTCTAAAATCAGTTGTGATTCTTATGATAATTTCAACAACTAATTAGAAGATAATCGAGAAAAAAGAAAGGTTCAACACAAGATGAATAAATTGCAAGCAATAATGACATTTAAGGGTTCAAGTTATATAACCCGCCTTCAAAATTGAATCCAAGCTTCAAGCTCCACATCTTCAATGGTGAATGAGGCTCTCTCAACTGTCAAAGGCCCGTTCTCAAGTCTTTAAGTGAAATGAATGGCCAAGGTTGAAGATTGAATGAAGAAATTAAGCATTGAATTTCAATTTCCACCATGAAATCAAGGTTGAAGATGACTATGGAGCTTACCTACAGGTTGGGGCACGTTCTCCTGTTGCTCCTAAGGTCCTTTTTGCACAACCAAAGCAAGGAAAGAAAAAGGGATCGAAAAAGCCTTTCATGTGGGTTGAAAATGGAATGTATATAAGAGAATTTCAATGAGAGAGAAAGTGATAAATAATTCCTTCAACTCCCAAAATTGGTGCCACCTACTCCCCTCCATCCGTTGCATATGAATACATCTTCCCCACCTTGTAATTACTCTTCATTATCCATGAATTAAAAGAAAACAAATTAAGCACCCTAATCAATATAATAATAATATCCAAAATTGAGTGGATATTACTTTTTAGTTAACTAATGTGAGTGGGCTCTCCACTCACTTTAGATATTTCGTGGCCTTTGCAAGGCACAAGGACGTTCACACTTATGAAAATTCAACCATCTCATTTTTGGTTGAAGGTTACTTTCATTATTATATTTATTTTTGCATTAAATTGAATTAGGGTTTCAATTATGCTTAAATCTTGATTATTTTAATATCAAGATTCTCTCTCCTCCAAAGAGATTCAAATGAGACACCCCTCTGATTTTATTGTCTCTAGTTGATATGATACCAAGAAACATTAGGGATTCTCTAGAAGTGGTATTTTTCATATTGAACCCTATGTTTTGGGTAATTTGCACATTACTCCAAAACTAGGTTTTAATGCTCAAAATTGCTCAACAAGCTCTATCTTGGTGCTCAGGCTATCACAAGCCATACCTCTGCATAATTTTCATTCTTATGATGCTTCAACATCTGAGGAACATTTCATCATGTAACATTTGCAAGTTAACCCATCAACTTGGGTAATTTTCACTTTAGTGCAAAACGGGAAAAACACTGTTTCAACATTATTCAAATAGGACCAAAATTGAAACATAAGCTCCTCTTGAGCCTTAATTACTTTTCAAAACATAAGAGCAAGCATATAATTATCTTTCTTAAACAAAATATCTAGGGTTAAAGCATAACCCAGACCAGGGATGTTACAAATGGTTTCTTGGGTAACTTGATGCAATGGTCGAACCTATATTGTAATTGATGGTTTTAATATATGAACTTGACCCAATGGTCAAGATATAATGTTTATTCCTCCAATAAAGTGGAATGATGGATAATGTAATATGTTGGTCCTAATAATGTTATTTATATGGTTTCCTTTATATGATCAACTTAAGGAGCTTACTTGTTGACAATGGATGGCTTGTTTTAAATGAACAACTGGTTGAGGGTTTTACCCTACTTTCAATGGAACTTTTTGTGTTGTTAATCAAGGGATGTCTAGGGTTAGATGGTGACTCTTTATAGAGAAGAAATAAAGGAATTCATAGGTGGTTTATCCAAGGTGTTTACTTATGTAAATAACCAATGGTCTTACCTTTTTAACATCCAATGCATGTGGGTGACATTGTGGTATGGTGATATGGGTCGAATGATTATGGAACAAATGGAGGGTTACCCGTAATAAGGTAGTCTTACATATTCACTCATATGAATAGAAGGTGTGATAATCATATTGTGTTGATATGTAACCCTAATGAGTTATAGCTTGTTATACCTAGCTTTAATATAACTAAATGATGGTAATTGGGTATGAATAGTCCTTGAATGACTAATACAATCATGAAGTACTATGTTAATGTTGTTGAAACCCTAGTATGATATAACCCAATGGTTACACCTTGATTTATTTGTAGGTTCATACTTGAGAATAGTATGGAATGTGATGGTGATGCTTCACCTTATGCAACCATGATGCAATGGGGATGTCGTGAGTTAGGGTTTGGGTATAAGTGTTGATTAGTAACATTGATATAATTTATCATGTTGAACCTAACTCTAATGCAAATAGATAAATATGAGTATTCATGTTTAACATTCTTATATGATGTAATGATGGTGGAATAACCTCCTTAACATGATCATAACCTTAATGTGTTAATTGGTGGTTATCATAGCCACATGGTTGATACTTCTTATGCTAAACATGTGCATTATGAATATGATGAGTGTTAATCATATCTGGATTCCTTGCATGTTGATGTAATAAAGGAATGTTCTTAATGCTAATATAACCCTTCTATGATGGTTTATGAATATCTCCTAGCTCATTAATTCAATATTGTGCTGATCTGGTGTATTATATGTAAGTGATGTTGTTGGGCCTTGTTATAAGGCCTGCAAATATAATGATGATCTTGCAGGGAATAGTATGATGGTCTTAATGACCTTTGGGCATGGTTGAGCCCTAAATGAGGTGTAATCCTCTTATGTTGACAAGGGTTGATACCCTGTGATATTGTGAAAAAGATTTATATCTTGTGATTGTATGATGACTCGTGTGGTCACATGAATGGCAAGTGAATAATACCATGTGATTATGAGATGAGAAATTATGTTTCACACGTTTTATATCTTTTTAAAGTTGTGATATTTATATGCTTGCTAGAAGTGAATTATGGTTTGTATGTCCACTTGTTTGATGCAACCTTAATTCACCCAATTGACATAACTAATCAAGTGCAACTCTAATCATGTAGTGCCCTGTGCCGTAGAACCATCTTCAGTGTCAGAACTTGCTAGATGGTGAAATGAGTATTCCTAAGGGAAACTCAGAGCGCATACTATTGAGTATGTGGGGGTGGCAGGTTGAGGATATATCCTTGTCATTCACAATGCAGATTGTGGAGGTTGGATATGGTCATACCTCATACATCTGATGTGATTGAGAATGGTTGCGGTCATGTCTCAATGATTATAACATGATGTGATTAGAGGACAATTGCGGTTGAACCTCAGTGAATGGGTTTGTATTCCCTGGTCTCTAGTGTTGTGACCTGTACCAAGGGCGGACTAGTGGTTAGAAGCTTGACTATATGTCATTGTGGTGGCAACTTTGACTGATATGTCACTACCTTTTTACTCGTACTAATCGAGGGGAAGAGATCTTAGGATACCGACACTCCTACATCTTGTACGGAACCGAATAGCCCTTCACAGGGATCGATTGGACTTTGAATGGTACGATTCAAATTCCCCAGGGCATAATAAAAGATGTAATACAGTCGTGTAGCATATTTGTTTAGGGTTATACACAACGTTTCACATTGGATGATAACCCTTGTTTGTTATCTTTACATAAAGATGATGCTTAGTGAAATTAAGAGATAGTAGATACACTTATGTTGTGGATATTTTTAAGATTATAGATGCGTACATACAATAGCTATGCTTGTGTTGATAACTATACTGCTACTGTTGATTATAATCATGATGCTAGCTATCTCATGTTGTTAGTTATGTTTAGCATGCTAGCCATGCCTTTGTAACTAGAGATGCATATACTGCTAATCATTCGTATCCAGATAGTTTTGCTTATGTTTTTAGCTCTTATTATGATGTTGATATGTTCAACCAATTAGACATGCTCATTTTGTTAGCTATGCTATGTTACTAGACTTTCTCATGATGCTAGGTATGCATATGCTACTGAATTACTTATATTTTCAACAAGATAAAGGATGATAGTCTGGCTAATGATGATAGTTAATATCTGCTCCTTTATGTATTTTATTAATCATCAGTACTACTGATCTTATTTGTTATATCTTATTAAACTTCTTAACTATTTAATTACTTAACAATGTTGTAATCAATAAACATTGTTGAAGGTTATATCTCTTGCTGGGACATGGGTCTCACCCTTGTGGTTTGCCATATTTTTTTAGGTAATCAGAAGTGACAAAAACAAACATGTGGCAGCAAAGAGGAGCTATAGTAATGAATCTTTGATAAAGTTGATTAGATGTCTAGTGTGTCCTAGAGTCATCCTTGTACTCTTAGGTCTGGGCAGGAAAAGTTTGTATATGGTGTTTCAAAGAAATCAGACTTTTGTTAGCATATTAATGCTTGTTTGTGTGGCATATACGATTATTGTTCTCTTGTATATATATGCTATTTCTAAGATGATAGAACAATTTGTATCAAATTCTTGGCATAATATGGATACAAGAAAGATGTTGGGTGCTTATGCAAATGTTTTTGAGTGGGTGTTGATGTTGAAATTAGTTTTAATTTACCCATATTTTTGGGTATGTGATTAATTAATGATTGATTGTGTTTTATGTTTTGAGTAATCTCGTTTAGTGTAATGGGTTCTCACAGAAAGTCTTTCAAAATCTAAAATCTCTATTGTTGTTGGGAAACCTTATGGATTCAAAAATGTCCATGCATATTCAAATAAATCAATAAGTGGATTGATCCTATAGGTATATGCATAAGTATGAAAACTACAACTATAAGTTCCAAGATATACTTGAATGACATAAGAAATGATACTAGGTGTAGAATCATATCTTTTTTATTGTATATGTGAAACATAAACTCATAAACCTAAAAAGTAATGCTGAACTTAATAATGAATGTTAACATGATATAAAAGTTATGTTGTACCCCTAAAGATGGGTACAATAGTTTAAAGTAGTAGTATCACATCTTAAGGGACATTTATTTCCAGTTAAGGCAGAATGATTTCACCTTCCAATGTCCTCATCCAATAAGAATAAATTTTCCTGAGTTAGGTAATATTCACATGATTTTGGAATTTAAGGATCACAAATTAAATCAACATACACATTTATGTTGCAAAACCTTACCTAAAGCTAAAAGTGGGCAATTATCACAGATAGAATAGAAACCACAATGATCACATATTGTCAATAACTTATAGTTTCACAACACGAACATAATAAAAATATTGAATTTTAGTTGTTTTCACCAATTACATGATCAAGTCAACAACAACCTCAATCTAGAGAACTCCTCCAAAAACCTTTTAAGTCCTAAAAAATCTCACTTAGGCATAAATTACCCCGCTTTATAAATCAAAATCCTTATTCAATTCAATATGTTTTTCCCTACATTGGGAAATTATTTGTATATATAGAATGAATCATCATGTTATGGTGTCATTATTTATGAGAATGACACTTATTGTTCATGTTGTAATTTGTGTTTTGTTGTTGTGCATAATTATTTTAATGATACATCTACTTAACTGATATTACGATAATATTAATGATTGAAAGCACAATATTGCACTGGAATTTGATAAATAGGTTAATAATAGATCACAAGATCAAAAAATACTAATAAACTCAATTGTACCAATTAGAACAATTATAATATTTAGTAAATTTCTTTTCACGTATATATAGAAACAACTTTAGTAATTAGATCCAACATACTAATGTAACTCTATAAAGATTTAGGAATACAATTACATGATTACTAGTTGGATAATAAGGATCACATAAAGTAAAATTGGTATGATAATAAAAATAGTTTATTGGTGAAAATACATTATTAATTGGACTATATGGCTATGAATTAAAATGCAACCATAAACCATTATAAAAGCTAGGATCTAGTTAGGGAACATGAAATTGTGACTATAAATTTATAAATAATTGATACAATTATTTTTATATATTTAGTAATGTAAATTCCAAAACATTATACATATTAGTATGAAATTACAATGAAATAATAAGGATAACTAATATTTCTTGGAATAAATTTATTAAAAAATGGTTTTTGAAGCTTTGTAGAGATATCTTAAGTCAAAATTGGGCAAGTAGGTTATGTGGTATGATTTCTGAGAAAATATCTATTTTATGTGTTATGGATCATTGGATGATGATCTAGTGACATGTGTTATATCTCCTTTTGCATAGGCAACAACCCACAATGTTGTTGCTCTTCTCGGGCTTGGAACCATTTTATGGTGAGTCAGTTATTCTATGTGGTGCACAAAATGAAGCATAAGTTCCCTCTCTATCGTTGTTTTATTGTACTCTACATAGAAACAAACATCATCATCCCTCCCATGGTAGATCCATCATCTACTTGAGGCTAAGTTGACACCGCCTCCATGACCCCCCTTTTCCTTATTTCTTGTTTGTTACATCAACTCTCCCAAATTTCTTATCTTGTTTTCTATAGTATGTGGGCCCAAGCCTTCCCAACACTTTAGCTTTTCTATATTATACTCTTGCCTCTCCACTTCAAACTTCCCCCTCTTCTATCTCTGGTGCTCCTTTCATCCAAATCCTATTGTACCTCTCATTCAAATCTCAATTACCTTCAATCCAATTCTTGTGTGCCAATCATTTATAATCCTTGGGCATACCACCAAATCCATGCACACATACAAATAAAATTCTTTAATCCTTTTGCAACTTCAAATCAAATCCTAAACTCACAACCTATGCCCACTCAATAGTAATAATAAAACACCACAACCTCAAATCCTTAAACTCCTCAAACTAATATGCCATCTTTCTCTTAGTTTTTTAATCATATGCATACCTCTAGAATTAACAATAACAATTGCTCAAGTTGATAGATAGTGCAATTTTTATATCCATATGAAATTCCTTACAAATAATTGTAAATTTATATAAATTCTTAGAATTATGTAAAAATGTAATTGACATGACCTTAAAACTACCTTAAAATATAAAAAAAATATAGGTTGTGCATTATATACATGAACCACTAAACACCACATAGACTCAACATTTAATTTTCAAGATCTTTTAAAAAAATCAAATGAATTATCTCTAATAATTCAAGATAAATTAATTATCTTCCTATTATTTTCTAGCCTCTAGTTATTTATGATCATCTAAAACACGAGCCTACTCTTCATCATATCTATCCAGGAAAATCTTAATATATTGACACAGTTTAATCTACAAAAAAAATCATGAAACACTATATAGGGGTCTAACTAGAAAAAACTTGTGTCTCCCTAGCATTATGGGCCATGTTAACTAAAATAGGTGTATTGGGATCGATGACACCAACTCTCTCATTTTGAGTTCCTCTCAAACAAGGTGATAGAATCCAAATCAAGTGTACCATGGATCATGTTGTTCCTTTCCTACTAGATATGGTAGCACATCATTGTAAAGAAAATACCACCAAACTTCATAATATGGTGAAATCTCACCATATCATAATCATATCTTTTTATTTGTTTGTAATAAACTCATCAAGATTTGTGAAGTTATTTATCACATCCTTATATCATAATAGTTTATCGGTTCTAAGTTTGAAATGAAATTGATAATTTTCACTCCTAATATTAGTTGTTATAAATGGTAAATAGTCCATATGTTGGTAAGAGTTATATACTAAAAGATGGATCCTCACCTCCTCACAAAAATTTCATCCTTAAATCTACATCATCCATACATATGCTACCTCAAGGTTTTTTATTATATTTACTATACCCCTAAGAATGTAAATTTATTCATCCTTTTATTCAAATATAAAGGATTATTAGTTTTGCACTATCAAGATTACGACTACAAGGGTCACCACAACCCTAATCCTAGTTATGTTCTTCAAAGACACCATTATCCAAGATTTCTAATGGTCAGCATAATGTATGAAGAAAATCATATATGTCCATTACCCAACATATATAATAAACCACATTTTATCTCTTGTCATATTCATTTAGTATCACGGTGAAGACCCCTATTTTTCCTTACTCGTTAGGAATTTTATCAGGATTTTTTTACTTAAAATTCTAGGGTTCATATAAAAGACACATATGCTTGTGTTTTAACATCACTGGGATTACTTCTAGGCTTATAGAACTATGCTTAAATTCAAAATAGGTTTCTCAATCTCATCATTATGCTTTATAAATAATGAACCTGAGGCCCTTATACATGTCATATTAAACCAAGAACATATTGATCTTATTTTTTTACTTTCATGTATACTTACCCAACCCTAGGAACACCAAGAAAAACCTTAATGTGGGATCTATCCTAGGTTCCATCTTACAACAACATCACAAAGAGACTAGTTCACAATGTAACTATAAACTATTAGTCAACAACACCACATATTCTTTTATACTAATTGCAACAAGAATCACCATGTGTTTTAGTAATGAACCTTTCACCATAGTAATAGTATCACCTCATTAGATAAAAAAATGGATCATATTACAAATTCTATTGTGATCAACAATTTTCCTTCCTAATATCAATAGATAAACCATGTCAACATCTAAAATTCTCTATAAAAACATATATCATATTAGGATTCCATATTCATCCAAGAGTCACATTATTTCATATCATAACTAGTAAGGGGAAATATCTTAGATACTCCTAATCATTAACCCTCTCTATTATTGAATCAAAATTTTAAAAATAAGAAACATGTAGGGAAATATGGCTACAGAATAGGTAGCTAAAAAAAAAATTACTTACCACATTTCACATAAACCAACAGATCATGTCAATAACTATAAGATGGGAAGGATGGTTTTGAGGATATACCTGATCCTAGAGCAAGTCCAACGAGATCTCCTCATTGTCATATAGGTGCAATTGTTGACTAGCTGCTCTTGGGTGGTGTCTGTGTAGCTCCTAGTCTTCACCACAGATAGTAGACTAGACAACTTCTACTGCAACTACTATAATCTCACCACAGACTGCGAGTTGACATTTTCCTCCTCAAGGTTTTAGAAAGTGCGACGAGTGAAGCGAGCGGACTGACCTCATAAAATGCTTAAGCGGTAAGCGGGTTTTGAAGCAGAAAAAAGCGGGCGCCTTATGGAAAAGTGGGCATTATTGTTTTTATAAAAATAGCAACATCTAGTAACTCTAAGCTACAAACATAAAGAAATAATACTGAATAATAAAGCATTGTAGATGCAGTAAAATGTCTTTCACATATAAAACGGAGTCGTTACAAAATAAAATGCAAAATAAATAAAAAGTCAACCAACTAACTATCAATGATCATCACTCCAATCACTCGGTAAGCTATCACTATCATTCCCTTCAGTAGTCTCTGCATCCTCAATGTTTGTTTCAAAATCCAAGTACAAGCTATCATCATCGGAAGCTGCATCCACATGCTCATCTTTGCCTCTGATATTGGAAGAAGACATCTTTTAATCATTATTTAGATTGGCAACCCTTTTACTTTTCCTTGTTTGTGATACTTCTGCCACTCCACTAGCTTCTGCAACTGCTCCCCAATTTAGTCCAGCACCTGGATAGATTTCTTCTTCATATGGATCCAATCCTACCATCCAATCTTTGTCTTTGTCATTATCTTGAGACTCGATCACATCATCACTATTCTCGTGTCTCTGCTTCTTCTCCTTTAATTTTGCATTAATTTGGATGAACACTAATGCTTCAAGCCTCTTAACATCCAATTTGTTTCTCCTTTTAGTATGAATGTGGAAAGCAAAATAAAACACCCAAAAATGTCATTCTATATAAAAATGCTACCAAAGTATGAAATTGCAATCACCAATTCTTTTCCCTCGACATACCATCTCAAATGCACTCCAGTTTCTCTTACATCCAGATGATGAGCAAGTCAAATTTAAAATTTGTAATGCCATTCTTTGCAAATAAGGTGTAGCTGCCCCATAATTAATCCACCATTGCATTGTGTTTCCAAGACAAATTTAGTTAGAAATCTAGGATTTCACATTGTCACAATAATTAACATCATAAGTTAGTTAAGGTTGCACCTTTTACCTGGATTACATTCATTGGCATTTCATTGTTGGATAGCAGCTGGCCTTCCAAAGGATCCTCAGGCATCCCTGTATGCGGGTAATTCCTTCTTCATGACAATACCATCTTGTATGTCTGGCTCAGGATAGAAAGTCTCAATGCACTCCATAAGACCATCCATTATCGTGTTTGTGCTATTTATGTCCTCATCTCTCCAATATAGAAATGGATTCAGATAGTATCCTAAAATGTTAAATTAAAAATTCAATTAATATCATTGTCTCTCCAATATAAAAATGTTAAATTAAATAGATAAGGTAACAAATCATTTACCTACAGCAACTAAGGGGCGATTAAGCCTACCATCCCATTTATCAGCAAATATTTTGAGTACTTGCTTGTGAAGTGGCTCATCATATGCCAAATACTTGTCAAGCTTGTCTAGTTCATACAACAAACCTGAATGCATGAAGGCCATCGCAGGAGCTCTCTCAGAATCAACAACTCACAAAACTGACACCAAAGGCTTAAAAATCTTTAGCACCAATTGCACTCCCTTCCAGAATTGTGATCCCCTATTGTGGATGCAGTTCTAATTCCCTCTGATGTTTTAGAATATCTGCAGTTTACCCATTCATCAAAGACAGACATCTTCCTCAACTGATTCATGTTTTTCAAGATACTTTCTAAGCTAAGAAATGTTGTAGCAAATCTAGTGACGCCTGGCCTGACCAAGTCACACCCTAGAAAGCGTCTCATTATACTTAGAGTGATATGCTGACTATATAAGAATATTTTTAGTGCTTTTGCCTTTTTGATTACATTGTTCACCCTAGGTAACCTCCCAATTGCCTCCAACATCAAATCAATAGAATGTGCCACACAAGGAGTCTAGAAGATTTTTGGCCTCTTATCCTGTAGTTTTCGACCTACATCTTTGTTGGATGGAGAATTGTCACTCACCACCTGCACAACGTTTTCTTCTCCTACCTCCTCAACAACAACACCTACAAGATTAAAGATATAGTTGGAATTGTACACCTCACCTAAACAATCTACATCATTCAAAAAATATGTCCCTAATCGACTATTTACACAAATGTTCATAATACTTCTGTTGCGCTTATCAGTCCAAGCATCTGTCATCAATGAGAAACTGCTTTTTCTCCATTCTTCCCTATGTTCTTTAAGTGAATCCTTTGTTGCTTTGACTTCCTTAATGAGTAAGGGCTCCCTGAGTTCATAGTAAGAGGGTCCCTTCAAATCAGCACCATAATGTCCTATTGCTTCCATCATGACCTGGAAGCTCTTATGGTTGACAACATTCATTGGGACTCCTATTATCATTGATTGATCATAGAACATAATGAATCAATACAAAAAATAAGTTTATATAACATTGTAATAAATTATTATAAGTTTATCACTAATAATTGAACAAATATATCATACCTGCTTCATAAAACCATCATGTTATGTATTGACATGTTTTGTCCCTTCTTTCTTTTCTCATCTTGTCTTTTATTGTTGTTTGTTTAGAAGCGATCCTTTCATTGACAATCTCCTCAGGGTCTCTCATAACAAACCGATCAAGATTACCAATAACCTTGGCCTTCTTCTTCTCTCTATCTACAATATCAACCATGTCGGGTGACCCATCACGGTTATTGATGTCAACCTCACCCTTAAGATCTCCTAATTCTTGTGTCCTCTTATTCTTCTTTTCAGAAAACTTATCTAGGTACTCACATATTTCCCGCTTCACCTCAGGCAAGACTTTATTACAAGCATCAACATCTCCACGCTTACTCGCCAAATGTTTCTTGAATCTGAATATTCCGCCAGTTGATAAATGTCCACAGAAAGTACATTTCACCCTCTCCCTCCTAGATGGATCGGGAAGTGTGCTATACTTCTATCCTGGGTCTCCTGATCTAACCATACTTTGATTATTTCCTTGTTGATTGTCACCATTGTCAGCCATTCTCTGTTGGAATATGTAAGAAGTTATTAATTTTACACTAGATAATGAGTTTGTGTAATTAATTAGTAATAAGTCTTATGAGTTATTGTTGGAAATGTAAATAATATTTGGCAATGTTCAGAACTGATATTGCATGAGGCTTATGAGCAATAATGATCTGCATATTTGTGTTTTAAATTTTTAATCATATCAACATAACATCGATTTAAACATATAGTATACAAAATAATGATATGCACACATCATGATCATTTAGCATTGATCTTGTGCATGCAATTTATATAAACGTTCGATCCTACAGAGTTACTGTAAATCATTTCATTATTAAAAATTGCATAATACATGCATCATGAATAGTGATCACATGTACTGATTGAATGTTAATTTAGTTACAAATTACATAATACATACATCATGAATAGCGATCACATATACTGATTTATAACATGACAAACGATCACTATAATGTACTGAATTACTGTAAACCACTGTAAACGCTCAATCTTTCATTATTACAAATTGCAGAATACATAGATAAGGATCATATTGGTTTATAGTACGTCATGTACTACCAAAGAAGGAGTAGGATGTAGGTTGTGCGTGCGTACAAAGGAAGTTTAAAAGAAGAAAAATCATTGAAACAAGAATGTTAAAAGAATGAAAAAGGACCAAAGCAGGTTGTGCGTACAGAAGCTTGCAAAAAAATAGAGAAAGGAAGAGAAGAACAATGTCGGGAAGGGAAGAACAAACAAACAAACAGAAAAAAAAATGAAAAATGATATGGAGCCCAGTTATGAGCCCAGAAACTGGACCCAGTTTGTTTGTATCCCCTGAAGCGTATTATGCAAGCCTCGCATCTCCCGAGACACAGCCCACTTGCCAACTTACTGGTTTGTCCCACTCTTTGTCCACACCTCTCTGTGCTAGGCGACAATGCTTCCCCAATTTGATTTCTCTCCCGATCCCCCCCATTTCGATGGAGAAGAAGCTATTCTCTTCTTGATCATATCATCACCGAAGGGATCGATGGGAATAGTGTCTGAGCTTTGGGTTGATGACGATACCATCCCAAAGGACAGACACAACGGTATCAGCGGCGGAATCAAGCAATGCGACGGCAGACAAGCAAGGCTTGCCGGAACAAACCTGCTTTGGTACGCCATACTCGGCGCAACAAACATCTCCAGTGGTGGAAAAGCAGGAGCCGGTGGAACAGACTGGAGATCGTCCGGCGAATACAACAAGAGGAAGAAAGGTAGATTTTTTGTACTGCTACACAAGTTGTTTATCGCCAGGCCAGTACCCCCAGTAACTCTAATCTGGCATTTTTTCGTAGTGCAATTTGCATTTGACAATTTCCAGGTCATTTTCTAATGAGTTGTATGCCCTCTATAACATGTAACGTTTGATCAGGAAGCAATGGTTAGTTCTCCACTAAACAAGCAACCGAGCATTACAACTCTATAATCTCTTCATTAACAGAAACTAGAAATCACAAAGAAATACGTGATCGGAGCAGGAACATAACCACATCCCAGATACGATATGGGTGTTATCAATTCTCATTTTGTAACCAAACATGATTATCGAGAATTTATGTAATAGATGCATAAAAACATATTTTTTTACCACCAAATAATGATCCAGGTAAGCTGTAATGCTAATCCATTTGGTCATTACTCAGAAATTACAAATTTTTCTCCAACATAGTTAAACGCTTGATAAAAGTCTCTTGTGACAACCACTCTCCCCCCACACTATGTTACACAATGAAAGCACTTTGTTGTGTGTTACTCTCAACCACATTTGATTGTTATCCGAACAATAACATAACCACATACAAAACACGCTATGGCTGTTATCCAAACAATAACATAGAGCGTGCAACCAAACATGCTTATCGAGAAGTTATGAAATAGTTGTACACAAAACTGATTTGTTACCAACAAATTCAGAATCCAAGTACACCGTAATGTTCATCCATTTGGTCGTTACACATAAATATCTAATTATCCTCCAACATCCAAAACCACATGATAACCATCTCCTTTGACACCACCCACAATTTGTTACATAATGAAAAACAATTTATTAAGGGTTACTCTCCACCAGTCTTGATTGTTATCTAAGTACTAATTACCCCCCAATCATTTCTTATAGTGTGTGTTATACCAACCACTTAATAACTAACTATTATGATAACAATTTCGCATTCAGTCTGTTATGCGACGTGACACATTTGTTACAGTTAACAATATATGTTGTGTTAGTCTTGCTGTAGTGGGTTAGCTAACAACTGTTTTCCCATGTTAGTCTTAAATTGAGCACATAACAACTATTTACACATTTTCACCCCAATCTTTAGAATTTGTTGTGTTTGTTTCAATGTAGCAATAACACACCCCCAATAATGTTTGGTTTATGGTTCAAAACTAACTACTGCTGTGTTTGTGGAACATAACACAACCTAATCCTACTTCTAATCATGCATTCACACATACCCACTAGGATGTGTAACATATCTAGCTGACAACAAATCTATTCACACTAACATCCTTTATGGGAACCAAGTCAACCAATTCAATAATCTTGTTTATAGTGTTGTTATTCACACTGACATGTATTCATAATTGTGTATAGCCACAACAATCACATTACCCTCTACCAATTCATCTTCATGATCATTTCTATTTACCCAGATCTTATATTCCATTTATGTTATAATGTTTCAACCAAGTTGTAGAAGTTATTGATGTAGATCTGAATGAAATCCCCCGTCAGAGCTATTCTCATTACACAGTTGTTATTGATGTCGATGAAGATGTATTGTTATCAGAACCAGCTCGGGATGCTATGGATGAATCTTAGCATGACTTGTCACCAGAAACAACTAGTGGCCATTCAGGAACATCAAACTTAGAATTATGAATACCATCTTCTATACATGTTCCAACTACTCCATCAGGAGTGGGAGTGCCTCTAGTTGGGATTGTATTCAGTTGAACTGACCAAGTAAGACAATTCTACGACATATACACATATGCAGTTGGGTTTGGTATCAAAACTTCACATTCTTCCAAGGAACGAAATGATAAACAGCTGCAAGGGTCACATTCACATGTGTCAAGGGAGAACAACCACCAAACAAATGCAAGGATACATTTAATAGATACAAACCGACTGCACGAATAGGATGCCCTAGCCATATTAAGTTGAAGCGCACTTTCACAGGAGAATATCATATCTCCCATGTACAACTCAGCCACAATCACCTAATGCTGCAGCAAGATATGATGCAGTTATTACCCTCCAAGAGGCGATAACCGGTATCCATACAACGTCGAATAGACCTAAACAATGCAGCTGACATTGGGGCAGCAAAGACCATGAGTTCTTTATAAATAACAGAAGCAGGAGGGTATGATGGTCTTACATTCACACAGAAGGACCTTAACAACCATCTCCTGAATTCTCAGAAGCTACGTTTAGGTGAAGGCGATGCAATTGCGATACAAGCATACTTTGTATTGATGCAGAAGAGTGATCTAGAGTTCTTCTATGTGTTAGATTTGAACGATGAAGGCATTCTCAGAAACGTTTTTTGGGTTGACGCATGATCTCGGATGGCGTACAAATATTTTGGGGACATTGTTATATTCGATACAACATACCTGACCAACATGTATGACATGTCGTTTGCACCATTTTTCAGAGTTAACCATCATGGTCAGTGTACTCTGTTGGGGTGTGGGCTACTGTGTGAAGAAACAACAGAGAATTATGTGTGGCTGTTTACAACATGGCTGCAATGCATGGGTAACCCATCATCTCTGCCTTTTGTTCCTTATAGAATGATATCCATGATATTCTTTTTCTATAGTACATGCTGCATCCAATTGTTACCCATTGTCTATTGACTATGGGTTTCAGTTCACATCCTTTTTACCTGCACATTGATTTTTGAAATTGTAATGTTTTCTTGAATAAGGACATTCACTATTTTTATGGTTACTGATAACACCCAAATATGTTCATATTCTCTATGCATTTCATCTATAGTTTTGTGCCTCTTTAGTTTTTAATATGCCCAATAATGCTCATGTTTTATGCTTTCTTTCTCTCATTAGATAATGTAGTTAGAATAGCCAATCTAGCCAATTTTGGGACTTGCAGGCATCGAACCATACAAGCCATCTATTCTCCAAAGATTCCTCCCCGACACATGGTTTTTGCGGCAGCTAGGAACCCCGCCACGACCATGGTAACCAGCCACGACCGTGGCAATCCACCCTCACCACGACCATGGCCAATAACCACGACCGTGGCAATAATTGCAACTGCGGTCTTCAACACCGCGACCGCGATCCCTCACCGCGACCGTGGCCATCCGCCACGACCGTGGCCAATAATTGCGACCGTGGCAATAATCGCGACTGCATTCTTCAACACCGCGACCGCGATCCCTCACCACGACCGTGGCCATCCACCACGACCGTGGCCAATAACCGTGACCGTGGCAATAATCGCGACTGCAGTCTTCAACACCGCGATCGCGATCCCTCACCACGACCGTGGCCGTCTGCCATGACCGTGGCCAATAACCGCGACCATGGCAATAATCACGACCGCGGTCTTCAACAACGCGACTGCGATCCCTCACCACGACCATGGCCAATAACCGCGACCATGATAATAATCACGACCGCGGTCTTCAACACCGCGACCGCGATCCCTCACCACGACCGTGGCCATCCGCCACGACCGTGGCCATCCACCACGACTGTGGCCAATAACCACGACCGTGGCAATAATTGCGACTGTGGTCTTCAACACCGCAACCGCGATCCCTCACCACGACCGTGGCCATCCGACACGACAATGGTCGACTCCCTCTGCCATGACCGTGGTCATCCGCCAAGACCGTGGCCAATAATCATGACTGTGGTTCCCAATATTCACGACCGCGATTCTCATTCCATGAATCGCGACCGCGGTGTTGGCCATGACCGTGGCCGACCCCGTGATCTGCTGGTCGCAGTCTGCAGTCCGTCCCTATAAATAGGTGCCCCCTCACTCATTTGAGAGGCGACCTCGACCAAGGAAGCTGAGAGGCTGCTGCTCCGAGATCTAAAGGTTCCCAGAGCCCCATGGGAGCATCCCTAGGTCCAAGATGACCAAGGCATTCAATCTACGCTTCCCTCTACAACCAGCTTCCGTCCTTTCTCCACCCATCCGCCCATTTCCGCCTAGATCTGTGGTGGAAACTCGGATCTAGACCAACCTCCATCGTCCTCCACCTCCGTTCACCCACCAAGATGTTGTTCGAGAAGATCTAGAGAGAAAGAGGACCAAGGAGTCCAGAAAGATCAAGGAGGAGGACCAAAAGACGAGATCCAGCCTATACGGAGGCTAAGGAGCGAGAGCCACCTCTCCTCCACGGGCTAAATCTCTTCTTCTTCCCCTTTCTTCTGTTGTGTTCTTTGGTTTCTTATACAAATGATGTCTTTCCATCTTTTTTCGATGCCAACTATGCTTGTCCATGGATAGTTAGATCCTTCTTATCTATGTAGCCCAATTTGGGCATGTTTATGTACTTTTGCATTAAGCAAGTAGATTCATTTCAGATCTAGTATGTTACATGTTCTATTTTCTCTTTCTAAGTTATGATTGCTAGTATGGTTGATCTCTTACTCGCTTGAACTGCTATTTCTTCCTGTATCGAGAGATCTGTTGTAGGAATAGCTAAGAGACGATAGTTTGGATCCAAACCCGAAAGGAGGACGATCCAAGGTATTCTATTCCTAACATCCCGGAATATCCTAAGACCTGAGTGGGAACTTAGTATATTCTGAGTTGTTGATATGTCATTCCTTGAGAGAGGGTCGATGACATATCATTGATGGTTTTACTTACACATCGTGAGAGCGAGTGGGATGACCCATAGGACAGATGCCAATGTGCGTACTAGATGATTTTTTAGGTGTTTGAGGGTTGTCTACACCCAAGAATGAGTGCATAGACTGCCCCGTTTGTGGTTACATAGTCAGGAACTCTCTTTCTCATATTAGTAGAACCACGAGCTCTATTTTGTTTTGTTTTCTTTTCTTTTCTTTGTTTTTGTTTTATATCTTGACAACCTGATAAACTAGTTCTAGCATATATTTTCATTGCATATCGTTTTGGCTTATCTAACTATAAAACAAAAATCTGTGGCGTCCTAAACGTCACCACATCCCTATGTTTGACCCCGTATATCTACTTCGACCCCGTAATAAAAGTTGCGGGGGGCTAGAAGGTTTCGGGTTATAAATTTAAGAGTTTGATTCCTTCTTCTGAATCCGCTTTCGTATTCTGGGTGTGCGATTCAGGCTGATCAACTTTTTGGCGCCGTTGCTGGGGACGTGGTTTTCCACATTTACACACCTAAAGGATTTTTGTTCTGTCACTATAAGTCTATATATACATGCATAGTTTTCCTCTTGCTTTTCACATACTTGTTCATATATACTAAATCACTTTTCTTTTTCTCATACCTTTTTTAGCCATGGACCTTGCTTCCGCAAGACAAGTCATCTTGTCCACATATCCTCCTGAGTTTTTCCGCAGTTCCAACTGCTGGAAAATAATTGAAGGTTGTGCTCTACAGCTAGTCGAGTTATACTTACCTCCACCATCGTCATATGTTGAGATTCCAACAACGGAGACTACCAGTCAACCCTTGACTCCTGTGCTATCATGGGATCAAGAACTGATTAAGGCAGTGGAGTTAGCTGGAGAAAGTATCAAGGCACTCACCTCCCTAGTTCCTCATATCCAAGAAAATGTCGATCTACTCCAGCAACTATTAGACAAGCAGGAGCATAATCTTAAAGTAGCCACCGAGGCTGCAGACCGCAGTAGAAGTCTACTTCAAACTGTTGAACAAGGATTCATCCTAAAGCGTCAGTTTGATACAGCGGGTTCCCCTTATATGTGCATGGCAGAATCGACGGGTCTCAAAAGCATTGCTGCTCAAGTACAACAGCTTCATGATAAAGATGTTGAACAAGGCAGGAGGCTCCAAGAGCTCATCGATTTGGTTACAAACCGATTACAAATGCCATCACAAGACAATGAAGACGTTAGTCATCAAGACCATTCCATTGGGTCTAAAGTGGAGTATGCATCACAATCCTATTCAGACCATCAACTGGATTCACCGGGATTTTTCTGTGAAGACCAACCCACTCCGGGAAACCCTTCAGTCTATCTAGATGATCCTGCTAATGAACCAATGGAAGATATGAATCATAGACATGAATGGGTCTATGATGATGATGATGAAGACTCAAAAAGCCAATCAGAAGGTTGGTTTGAGGAAATAGAGTCAGATATTGAACCTGACCAGAGTGACGTCTCTCATATTGAGACTTGTCACTTCGCTTTGAGCAGTACACCAACCATGGTATGGAACAACTTGTTCGATGATGATGATGACAACTGCTCGACATGGAGCAGTGAGTATACTGACGATGACAAGTTGGAGTAGCACGATCCACCATTTACACCCTTACCTTTACTAGGTAGGGTGGACGTCAAGGGGGTAGGATGGATGGTTCACTACAACATGGCTGCTGAGCATGAAGACACCCCTGACTCCACGCCAGGTGATAAGCTTGGGGTGGTAGAACCACAAATAGATTTTTCAGGGGGTACTTCTTGCACAGAAGATGATTGGATGACTCAGACTATACATGATGATCTATCTGAGCATCCAACCTCAAGTGTAGAGATGGAGAGAGAAGATATGAGTCCTCTAGATGACGTCCAACCTATCTCATCCATCTCATCCTATGTCGACACCCCAGGACCTTCATTTTTAGATTCATATAATGAAAGGTACCCTGAGGATGATATGCCGAACAATTCATCACAGTGCAGTTCAAGTCCATTCCAGCATAGTGATGACTTCACCGAGTCGCCAGATTTCACTTTTCTTCTTTAGACTCGGGAGGGCCCTAATCTCCGCCTATTCTACTCTGATTATGTGGCGGAACCCGTCGGTAAGACACAGGTGACACTAGTCCCAAAACTTAGGATTTGGGATCCCAGTGTCGGTATCGTTGGGCAGCCACCCCCTTTTCTCTTACCCACCCTCCTGCCCTTTTATTACAATAAATTTTTCTCTTCATGTTATTGTTAATTAGTTTCTTTCCTCTAACTATTTTATATCCTTGCATCCATGCATCATCTTTATAACTTCAATAACTACCATTAAAATCATGCATTTCTGCCTCACTGTTTCAAGTTTAAGTCTTGCTCGAGGACGAGCAAGATTTTAAGCTTGGGGTGATGGGCTTCGCCCTTCTTTCTCTTCCCCCTTCTTGCATGCATGTTTACTTCCTACATTTAGTTTTAAATTTTCCAAAATTTTCAGCTTTTTAGCTTTGCAATTATGGCTATATGGTGCGAACATAATAGATAAATGTGTGACTTTATGCCTAGATGCACAGTTTTCATCTTAAAAATTGCTTGACCTTTTGCTTGACTTGCTCTTTGACTCTTTCCTTGAGTTTGGTAATAAATCTAAGGTTATGTCTCTTTTTCATAGCTTAAAGCTAGATTCCCTTGATCTATGTCGTGAATGTCGAACTCATGGTAAAGGACCGTTGGAATGAGCTAAAACACGATCAAAGAATCCTAGCTGTGGATTCACAAGCTTGCCTCTATTCTAAGGATTCTTGAATCATGATTGCAACTTCTCACACATGGTATCAATGGATCAATGATGGGTTTTGATCTATGATCAAGATGAAGTGTTTTCCTTGATGGACTACGTGCCTTCTCACACTATATTGAGTCAAAAAGATGAAAAATATAAAAAATGTGCAAAAGAGGCTTGGCCGGCCACAAAATCCCAAAAATAGCTATATAGTTCTCACCCAAGCCTACAAATAGAATGCAGACGATAAAAGCCTGAGTGTGAACAATAAATGAGTGTTGTTTTCTCTTTTAGGAGAGTTGAGGATGATGCCCAGCTGGTGTATGACTGCGCTCACGAACACAGGTATGTCGTGCCTAGTAGTATCATTCCAAAAGCTCATTAGAGAGTCATTAGGAACCCTAGGTGACCTATGAGATCATCTCAGTAGAAGGGTTGGTTCAAGCGCAGTGCGAGGAGTTCATCTCACTACTTTGAACCAACTGGTTCGGACTGTAGGGATTGCTGCTCGCTACATGGACCAACCTGATGCAGATCGGGATTCTCAAAAGTCATTAGAGTCTTTTGCTTTGTTTATTTAGGACATGAATAAGTGAGAGGTGTGATGTTCTGGATTGGTATGCATGGATTCATGGTGATGGCTCACTGCTCATCACCCGCGTGATCACCTATGTGACAACTCTTTCATGTTTAAATAATTATGATTCAACCCCTCATGAGTATCAGCAGGTTGTAGTGAATTTGCTTAATCTTGCATAGAAACTATTTGATCTTGCTTTGACAGGACTATGGTTGATTTGGTGGGGGTTTGTATAGAAATGACATGGATCAAGAGTATTGATGCTTTAAATTGTTTTTCTTAACCTTAATATCTAGTGCCAAGCTTAATTTGGATGTTATCTTTTGTTCTTTGAGCACAGTCTTGCTTGAGGACAAGCAAGTTTTAAGCTTGGGGTAGTTGATAACACCCAAATCTGTGCATATTCTCTATGCATTTCATCTATAGTTTTGTGCCTCTTTAGTTTTTAATATGCCCAATAATGCTCATGTTTTATGCTTTCTTTCTCTCATTAGATAATGTAGTTAGAATAGCCAATGATGTAGCCAATATAGCCAATTTTGGGACTTGCAGGCACCGAACCAGAAAAGACATCTATTCTCCAAAGATCCCTCCCCGACACATGGTTTTTGCGGCAGCTAGGAACCCGCCACGACTGTGGCAATCCACCCTCACCACGACCGTGGTCGTCTGCCACGACCGTGGCCAATAACCGCGATCTTGGTAATAATCACGACCGCGGTCTTCAACACCGCGATCCCTCACCATGACTGTGGCCATCCACCATGACCGTGGCTAATACCCACGACCATGGTAATAATTGCAACCGCGATCCCTCACCACGACCGTGGCCATCCACCATGACCGTGGTCGACTCCCTCCGCCACGACCGTGGCCATCCACCACGACTGTGGCCAATAATCGTGACCGCGATTCTCATTCCATGAATCGCGACCGCGGTGTTGGCCACGATTGTGGCCGACCCCACAATTTGCTGGCCGCGGTCTGCACTCCACCCCTATAAATAGGTGCCCCCTCACTCATTTGAGAGGGGACCTCAACCAAGGACGTTGCGAGGTTGTTGCTCCGAAATATGAAGGTTCCCAAAACCCCGTGGGAGCATCCCTAGGTCTGAGAGGACCAAGGTGTTCACTCTATGCTGCCCTCTATAGCCAGCTTCCGTCCTTTCTCCACCCATCCGCCCATTTCTGCCTAGATCTGTAGTGGAAACTCAGATCTAGACCAACCTCCATCGTCCTCCACCTCCGTTCACCCACCAAGCTGTTGTTCGGGCAGATCTAGAGAGAAAGAGGACCAAGGAGTCCAGAAAGATCAAGTAGGAGGACTAAAAGATGAGATCCAACCTATACTGAGGCTAAGGAGTGAGAGCCACCTCTCCACTACTGGCTAAATCTCTTCTTCTCCCCCTTTCTTCTACTGTGTTCTTTGGTTTCTTGTACAAATGATGTCTTTCCATCTTTGTTCACTGCCAACTATGCTTGTCCATGGCTAGTTAGCCCCTTCTTGGTTATGTAGCCTGATCTGGGCATGTTTATGTACTTTTTCCTTAAGCAAGTAGATTCATTTCAGATCTAGTATGTTACATGTTCTATTTTCTCTTTCTAAGTTATGATTGCTAGTATGGTTGATCTCTTACTCACTTGAACTGCTATTTCTTCCTGTATCGAGAGATCCGTTGTAGGAATAGCTAAGAGACAATAGTTTGGATCCAAACCTGAGAGGAGGACAATCCAAGGTATTATGTTCCTAACATCCCGGAATATCCTAAGACCTGAGAGGGAACTTAGTATATTCTGAGGTGTTGATATGTCATTCCTTGAGAGAGGGTCGATGACATATCGTTGATGGTTTTAGGCACGCATCGCGAGAGCGAGTGGGACGACCCACAGAACAGATGCCACTGTGCGTACTAGATGCTTGCTTAGGTGTTCGAGGGTTGTCTACGCCCGAGAATGAGTACATAGACTTCCCCGTTTGTGGTTACATAGCCAGGAACTCTCTTTCTCAGATTAGTAGAACCACGAGCTCTATTTTGTTTTGTTTTTTTTCTTTGTTTTTGTTTTATATCATGACAACTCGCTAGGCTAGTTCTAGCATATATTTTCATCACATATCATTTTGGCTTATCTGACTATAGAACAAAAATATGTGGCATCCTAAACATCACCACATCCCTGTGTTCGACCCCATATATCTACTTCGACCCCGTAATAAAAGTTGTGGGGGCCTAGAAGGTTTCAGGTTATAAATTTAAGAGTTCGATTCCTTCTTCTGAATCTGCTTTCGTATTCCGGGCGCGCGATTCAGGCTGATCAGTTACTGCAGTACATGTTGGTTCTAATTAGTGGCATATATAATGTTTTTCCATGCAATTCATTTTTTTTATGTTTGTTGCAGGCCATATGTATCCAAAAAATTCATTAACAGCATCATCAGATAAGAAACTAGAATTCAGTTAACACGAAACATCATCACAAATAACATGTACCACCACTTATATCTATGCTCAACTTGCACTATTTACTGAAGTACCTTTGCCTTTTGTTCCTTACAGAATGATATCCATGATATTCTTTTTCTGTAGTACATGCTACATCAAATTGGTACCCATTGGCTATTGACTGTGGGTTTCAGTTCACATCCTTTTTACCTGTACATTGATTTTTGAAATTGTATTGTTTTCTTGAACAATGAAATTCACTATTTTTATGGTTACTGCAGTACATGTTGGTTCTAATTAGTGGCATATATAATGTTTTTCCCTACAATTCATTTTTTTATGTTTGTTGCGGGCCAGATGTATCCAAAAAATTCATTAACAACAGCATCAGATAAGAAACTAGAATTCAGTTAACACGAAACATCATCACAAATAACACGTACCACCACTTATATCTATGCTCAACTTGGACTATTTACTGACGTACCATATCCTGATTTGTTCTAGGTAATTGGTTATTGTATTGTTTGCATTCCATTTTAGTATATATTATGCAGATCATTTGTATTTGAGAAACGTTCACATTATACCGTGTACCAGTTAACGTATATTCACATGAGATGTGTTGAGATATTCACTTATTATAACACGATTCACACTGGATGACATTCAATACCCCCCAACTCCTCAGTTGTGTTGCACTGTAATCCATTTCCTACATGAAACCTCAGTGACAAAATTAGCAATCCACAGGAACTCTGCCAAAAGGTATTGTAACCGATCAAGCTCAATTAATAATTAATGGGATCCAAGAAGTTTTTCCTGATGTTAGGCACAGGCTATGTCTATGGCACATAATGAGGAAATTACCTAAAAAATTGGAAAAAGATTCCACTACTTCCAACCTTATCTATAATGTAGTATATGAGAGCCCATCAATAGAGGCGTTTGAACAGAACTGGGCAGCTGCAATTCAGACTAGCAAGGTAAATCAAGATGGTTGACTTTCGAGAATGTATCAAATATGGCACATGTGGGTCCCTGCATACGTAGATGACTTCTTTTGGGATGACATGACAACAAACCAGTGTAGTGTATCAATTAATTCATTCTTTGATCATTATGTTAACTCAAAGACATCTCTGAAATAGTTTGTTAACCAATACAAAGTTGCACAGGAAGCAAGGATCAAGACAGAGAGGAAATTTGATTATGATGATCTGGATAAACTTATTCAGCTAAGGTCTGAGTTTTAGATTGAAGTTGATGCACGATTGGTGTACACATAGGCTATATTCAAGAAATTTCAAATCGAACTACAACATATGATGTATTGTGACGTACTGCTGCTCAACAAAGTCGATTTGTTGTCTACATTTTCATTCAAGGAATAATGCAGGGTTTGTTTACCAGATGATGAATCTATTTTACTTGAAAACAAGTTCATTGTCACGCATGGCTCTGTCCAGAACAATTTGTTATGCAGTTGTCGGTCATTTGAGTGCAAGGGGATAATGTGCATGCACTCGTTGTGCATCCTTACTCGCAATTGTAGGATAGATAAACTGCCAATGCAGTATGTGCTCGACAGATGGAGGAAGGACATTGTTTGGGATTATGGAAACAACCCAAACAACATTCGTTTTTTAACAAAATTTGCTGAAAGAGCCAATGTTGTCTCCAACATTTGTCAATGTTTCATAGAGATGTTGCGTGTTTTAGATAAGCAGTATAAGGTTGTTAAGAATGCACTAAACACATCAATTCAGACATGTAAAAAGGCCTAACTGATCGAATCCATTGTGAGCTCTAATTTTTTTTCCGCCATCTTTGTATTAGTGATTTATTCTTTCTTTTTTAATTAATTACATGATGCATAGACATGCTACGTACTCGCTATTGTATTTTAATTCGATGTAACCTCCTTTTCGTGGGTGAATAATTTTTTGAGTGGCACAATCATATTAACTATTCTCTGTTAATGCAGTACATGTTGAATCTAGTTAGTTAACTATATATTGTTTTATGTGCATTCCATGTTAGTATATTTGATGCGGATCGATTGTTGTACTCACTATTAAGTTACTTTATCAGTCCTACAAGTATACGTATAATTTGATGAGTCATGTATAGTTATTCACACATTACAATGGGGATAAGTATACAGATATTATGATGAGTTATGCGGAGAATTTGACTATTTATATCGTCACTTCTTGATAAAAAAACCAGTACCTCATGAATCCAGTTAAATGAGTTAGCTCATTTAAGAAATATATTTCCCTTGTTCATGCACATAATTGTTTATAGGATTTTACCAGTACACACATTTGTTTCACATTATTGGCATACTTGTATCAGTTGGGATCACTACACTTGTACCAATAATATTGACGTTTCAATGCAGGACCAAACAACATAACCATCAATTGTTCCTGCAATCAAGGATCATGTCATAGCCAGAAAGGTTGGAAGACCACCATCCTTGCGGAAAAAGGGATGGCAGGAAATGAACTCAACAAAAAACACCACAACAAGAAAGTGCAGTAAGAAAAAACCAACTAGAAGCCACAAAGGATGGCCAAATCCAAGCAAGACAAATCCCAAAGCATCAACAACAAGGGTGGACACCCCACAGTAACATGAATGATATTTGCAACCCTGCAAACAGATGTTTCACTACATATAATAGTATCCCTGCCGAACACATGTTTAGCTAAAGCCGTAACATCTCATCTCCCACAACACCATGTCAATATATGAAGTCTGCAGTGGGTAGTAACCAAAGGAGTTTTTACACAAACGCTCAAGAAGCAAATCTCGTCAACAACCACTACCAATCTACAACATCTAGATATGGCATCGGAGAAACTTACAATAGACCATCTCCTCTTGCTGCAACATGATTACGCTTCACTACCCATGGAGAATAGATTTATTTTCATACTAATATACATATTTTGTCATCTTTTTTGGAAAAACACATGTACATCTTTGTAGTGCAAATTCCTACACAAAGAATACATATGTACATGCATGTCAACCCGTTAATATATTTTTGTATCGGGAGTCAGGTGTTTCACAAATTGTTGAGTGCATTATGCCACATCAGTACTGCTACAATATACATTTTATACCACTCTGAATAATGTAGTTGACTCTGAGTAACAGTTCTGTTACAGACAAAATAAATTTTCATCCAAATGTTCACCACAAGACAGTTAAACAACTGAAAACAATTATTTAGATCCCCCAGATAGCCTACAACAACTGATGCAATGTTGACCGTGTTTTTTGATATTACGATGTGTATTAATATATTGTTACATTGTTAAACACACATCCACATGAACAACCACATCCCACACTTATTCCTCTCTATTTTCCCCGCATAAAGTCACAGTGTTCATATGAAGTTCATTTTCCACATACATCAATCTATATATTAGGAATCAACTTCTGTTGTTATCCATGACAACTGACATTGGTTAACGAGGACTCAACTTCTGTTGCCATCCATGACAACTGCTTTTGGATGACAACTATTGTAACCAATTCATTTTATACCACTTACAGCCAATACCAACTGATTGATACGCCACGATACAACCACACTTCATCACATCTCGAATATGCATGTAAACGTAACACATAGTTGTTGACTACACACATCATTCACGAGTTCAATTATATCCATTCAATAGTATGAAAATAAATCTAACAAATGCTACTCGCCTTAATGTGATATACTGTAACACATTCAAACCGGTCTGCTACCGCCAACACACTACAACATTCCATCTGGTCTCCAAACCACATCGCTACCAACGTGCATGTACAACCTTCACCTCGGACGAAATTAGAATGTGTTGTTCAACGTAACACATAGTTGTTGACTACACACATCATTCACGAGTTCAATTGTATCCAATTAATTCAACCACATCCACTCCTAACACGTGATTTCTCAATAAAAGACTTAGTTCACAATGCCACGTTAGTATTAATCTTTACACAAGTACGTGATTAACAAAGCTGGCTTGTCCCAGACTAACAAGAATTACAGCCACTTGTCCAGCACAACACAATTACATAGCACAAATAGAAACCAATCTTTTTTCATCCTACCAATACAGATCGTTTTTGTTTTAATTACATAATATACTGTTAAATACTGCTCCACTTTAACAAGCACATGCATTGTTTATTCCTTTTTTTTCATTTAAGTTCAAACTTTAGCTAACGTTCATTCCTTCCCATATGTTCCTTGTTAACATCCCCGATATATAATAGGTTTCATAATCTATTTCCATCCACATGTTGATTCACACCTAACTGCTGGTTTATACTAGCAACGGACTTCAAATGTTATATCGTAACAAGCCCAACCAATTCAAATAAGCAATATACAGCACCGGAGGTGTACTAATGTCACACTCCACCCTTGTCTTGGACCAACTGAAAGGTGACATAAGATCACCCACATCTGGACATACCGCCCTTCAACAAACATTTCTTTTCCCATCTTCAATGTGGTGTTCTCCGTGACATCTGCGTATTGTTACACTAAACACATAATAGAAAATCCAACTAGGTGGATAACCTACAATATCCATGTGCAGTTCCGTTTATGGTCCATTGAACAAGTGGATAACCAGTGATACACATGGAGTATCAAACAAAATAATAATATCATTTAGAGGCAGTACTTCATTTTCACACCCCATAAAATATAAGCGAGAAAAGAACAATGTTTCGTTAACTAAATACTGAATCTTCATAATATAATGAATTAAGGTTAGGGCCAATGCCACGTTTTAGGACATTAGCATGTTTTTCACAAAATCCCCCCCACAGACACAGTCAGATGTTGCAGAACGTTCAATAATCATTGCAACAAACTAGGAAGCCCTGACATACATATAACAACACAACAGGTACAAGCATAGAATTATATCAACAAAATCCAGGTTCATTCTCTCAGTTTAGATCGCCCCTTCATTTGTATACTCCTTCATCTGTAGAATAAGCATAGCATTGATCCCTCACAGGTGACGTACTAGTTCAGTGTAAGACTCTTCTATCTTCTGACCTTCACATATGCATTCCATCCACCGCATAACATACACCCCACATTCGTTTGTTCTTGTAGGTTGTTGCACTGCCTTGTTATCGAACAAGATCTTCCAGCCTTCTTCAGATACGCCGCTTATCTTTCTCATAAGTCTTTTGATCGTTGCTTCCTGTATTTGCAATCAGTTATACACTAGATTTAAACTAATATATTGCCCAGAAACATGGTCTGTAACAAGCCATGAACAACATATATTTACCAAGGTCACTGCATCACTGTCATATGGATGGCTCATCGCTGGCCGGTTATATCTCCTCATTGGGCGTAGGCTATTGTAGTGAAGTATCTTTTTGTATTTGTACGAAGCCACTAGCAAGTGTCAGTGCTCCGAGCTGATAATTGGAAGGAGTATTACATTTGCGGACTTGATGTCTTCCCTTTTCTCGTAACAATACTTCTGCATCAGTGGTGCATTCTACATCTTTATTGCGTGGGTCATCGTGGTGTTGAAAATGAAGACCCCTCGCCCCCACTTGTTTCCATATTCGTTTCGCATGACTTCACTCCAGCCATCTATTATCTGTTACAGCCATGATGTAGAGCCAAGTCATTTATGGTGGTCAACAAATCAGTGGGTATACCATTTAATGTGACAACTATATGTGACAACCTTTATATAAAAAAAGTCACATTCGTCCTACTACTTACAGTTCAGTACAGGTCATGTTTAATAAAAGAAAAGACATTAAACTCAAATTTAGCAAATAACTGCATATTGTTAGTATAAGCCTAGACGTTCAACCTATAGCAGACTGGGTATCATTTACAACTGGAACTAATAATTAGCAGAAACATCATTAACCATATAATTTTATTTGGGTTGCAGCAATACTACCCTTTAGTACGTCACACGTTAGAACACACTCTAACCACTCCAACACTCATTGCAGGAAACCATCACAAACTGTTCAAAGCAACAGACAACTGCAACTGTATCATCACACTAGACGCACACATCTGTCACTGTACTATAATTGTAAGCAATCCTTTTAAGGTTTATTCATAGAAACAGATGATGTAAGGGCACAAAACTTTAACAACACCCTTAACGCTGCCATACCTGGTTTGTGATGTTACCACCCCTTTTTAGCATATCTCTGAAATCCTGTCGAAGGATACAAGCATTCTCAGATCTGAAAATAACATCATCCGCACTCTTGTCCTTGTTGGTAAGCTACCAAAAAAACAAACACTGGTCGATTATGCTTGGTAGTGATTAAAAGGTACAACCTCATTATAGAAAAGCAATGATTTACATACCCTTTTCAGTAACAAAATATATGTCTTGCTGTTAAATCTTGTTGCCTCCTCATCCCAGTTTGCCATCTCACCGATCTCAATCTTTTTGGAAGGAGACATTAGCTTCATCTTACGTTCTCGGTGTTCACCTTTGACTCGCCTGACTAATGAACTAGGGCTCTTCACAGTCGTTATCACCTTATTGGTTGGCTTCGTTGGTTCCTCTATGATACCCTCACATGTAACTGTATCGACCATGTCTTTTATAGGGTTCTTCCATCAAACAACACAATATAAACATTTGCACAATGAATATACAGCCACAATATAAGTCGTTGTAGACTCACATTTTCATCGGCCCTATCTCCATCAATGAAAATCCACTCTAGTTTTGCCACTGCCTTTGCCTTACCTCTGTTTGTTACAGACATAGAGATTAAAGTCTGCGTGCTCACTTCACTAAGGATCTTTTCAATGTGGTCATGAATGCCCGTCTCCTTCCACCAATCCTCAACCTACACAACATAAATAATTATTCGTTACAGTTTTATATACACTAATCTTAATAGGGACCAATAAAGTTCACGTATTCGATCCCACATATACCTTCTTCCCTCCACTACCAGCTTGTCCATGCCCCACAATTCTTGCGCTTTCCTGAGGGAGTCGACTCAGCATAGGGGCCTTGCATGGGATTGGCGTGATGTAACCATCTTTTTCATCAGCAATGTCCAACTCCTAATTATTTCATTGCAACATTTAAATGAGAAAAAAAATCATTAACTTGTCTAACATTATTCTGAGACAGTGCATATGAACGACCTACCCTCCCAAGGCCATCATGATTTGCTACAAGCATTGTTGTTGTTTTCCAGGGGTTGATTTAACAAGTCTTGGCATTGCTATTCTCAAGCAACCAGGAAGAACAAGTTCGCCTGTAAAAATTAACCAGAACATGTTCAACTACTCATTTCATCATGGGTCACTACTATAACAGGTACGAATATGGCATATTCATGAGACAATCAAACGTGTGTAATCTGTTGAGTGTTGAACCCATGAACCAAAACAAAAAAAAAAACCATTGCATGATTTCTAGTCTCGGTAGGCGTAACATACCAAATCTACAAGTGGAAAAAAACCATATGCATAACTAGGTCATATTGGAAAAGAAGTCCCTCAACAGAAAAGGAAAACAATAACGAGAGTATATGAAATGGTTGTTTTGTATTTTACTGTTTTTGCTACGCTCGACCTACTCACGATTGGCATTGCATTGCCCTGCCCGCTACTACTTTGCATAGGCCCAGGTGTTACGCAACTAGACTGTTGTCACGCCAATTATAATGTTACATAGCATGATATACTACAAATACTACTACAGTACGTTGAAACACACAGTACTAACCTCAGTTGCCCTTCTACTGGCAGACCTTATCACTGAGCGCCTAGCAACAATTTCGACACCCTACATGTAATATGTCTAAAAATCAGTGTATGATTCAACATAACCAAAAATGTTGACCAACATGTATTCTGTTTCAATGTTGAACATGAAACCCTACCCTAACAATCTGACAAATCGTATCACTCTTCCCCACCCCATGCACGGCAGGTGTATCATAACAGATCTGCAATTTGGGACAACCTTTTACAGCAAAACTTTATTTATAAGCAAACAACTAAATAGAGTACAACATTATAGTTGTACACATGGGATGTTGCTTTTGTATTTACAGCCTTAGCGACACTCCCCTTACTCATTCTTGACAAGGTGTCGACCTGTCCACTAGTAGGATGCACCTTGCTAGGTATTTCATAACAAACCTACAATAGTATCATTAATCATTATCTACTCTAATAGAATTCAAACACCACTGACATGGATCGAGTCATATGACATGTACCTCAGTAGCCTTTTTACTGGCAGACCTTGTTACTGAACGCCGACCAACAACTTTGCTAACATTCACACAATATATTGATTATGTAAACAAACAACATAGTATCCAGTTTCAATGACATAACCTAATCGAAGATGTCAAACTTTATCCATAACAACAAAAGCAATCCATAACACCAAAAGCAACAACACTAGTGTAACGACCATACTACCATAAAAACCATACATACGATTCTGAAACCAACACCATACAAATCGGTAATTTCCTAGAACCATCATCATCTGGCATCCCCTTTTCAACATCCTCTCAGTTTTTGCACTCTCTGGTGTGTTGTACTGTATCTTCATTACATAAAAACAAGACAATACAATACCCCAATATCAAGACGTCTATAAAACATTTTTTTCATCAGAACTGTAATATTGCCATAGATGTGTTAAACTCACTGTCTCTTCTATACTCCACTTCCTCTTTATCTCCGGTGTATTCTTACTAGTCCCTCCACTAGTAATAACCAATGGGTTGTCTATTGCCAAAACACCCTTTATAGAGAGACAGTGAAAAGTCACACAAAACATTAACTGACATCATCTACATGACATATAAAGGGCTCTTTTATCATTTTCCTATGCAAAGACATTTTTGTAAATGATTACCACACCTTTTTCATTGTTGAACTTGTCACAGATCGACTTCCAACAGAGTCATCTACCTGGAAAACAATAGTACCATATCTTATATACTATCGAAATTATAAAGGAACTACCACGGTTATCTAATACCCCATCAAATGTAATCAAACACTTCAAAACATAAGACGAGAGGTACTATTTTATCAGATTGAACTTCCAATACTATGAAGAGCATAAAACCTTTGCATTCTGTCGCTTTGCTTGCTTGTCATCATCCACATCTATCATTGCTAGAATATTACGCTGGCACATCCGCTTCCTCGTGTCACTAACAACCCCTCACTTCGACAACCATCAACTGATACATCTTGATCTACAGGAGTATCATTCATCCTTCCTAATATGGCATGACCCTATGTTCAACAAGTGTAAAAAATCAAGCGGGAACACACATATAAAAACAATTATTCGATAAAGACATTATCACAATACAACGTGGCTGTTACAAAAAAATTTCACATTGTAACAGAGTTGCAAATGTAATATGTGCGCAACATACAAAGTCCGTTAAGCAAGCAACTGTGCTATGCCCACCAACCACTCCTGATTTGGTTTCTTTGGATGTGGCAAGAGTGTTGCCTACATCAGAACAAGAAGCAATGACACATGCTCCGCTGGCATCCTACAATTCATACTATCATTTGTTTACTGAATTTACCAAAGATATAAGTCTGGTATGACGAACTAAATCAAGCTCACGTCAAGTTACTTGAAGTGGGAACTTGGATCATTTGCAATCATATCCCCCCCCACCACACAGATCCTCACTTGTAGCAAGCAACCTTTTTGGTGTGGATCTTGTGATGCGGGTCTGCAGTACAACACAACTCATTACATCACGCAAGGCACAATCTTCCTATCAATTTACACCAATAGATAAGAACACGCTATGACACCTTGATAGGTGTTGACAAATCAATGACTGGAACATTAATGACAACATTTCCAACCTGAACGTCTCTACAACTGTAAGTGATACTATTATCTTTATGAGAAACCATGCAACGTTACCATGAAATTGGTGCCCATACCTTGTTCTTGTTGTTCCCTTCCAGTTTCGGTAGACTAATGAAGTCAACCATTTTCCTGAAGACCAATAATATCCGTCAGTAGTTATTGTTAATCAAAACATTCAATTGAAATTAATGAATGTGAATGTGACGCCGGACATTTGTTCCGACAAGTTCCGTATAACAAGGCAACAGATCGACTTACCACATAGATGCCAGCTGAACTTTGAAACCTATCGTCTGTGTCACATCCGACCCCACCATTCTATTGTTGCATAGCATCATTTGCAGCGGTCAACATCCAAATATGTGTACCAGTATATTACTAATAAAGGTTGAACAAACATGTATTCCTACACATACCTTTACAATACCTCCATCAGCTTCACATTCAGAAACCTCTTTGGTTGTTTCATCACCTTTCCGAATCAGTTCCTGCCGTTACAATGATCAAAACTAGTTTATCACAACCAGCTACTAGGTTCTTGTAAAATACTGAAATAAGTCTTTCAGACCCCAATCCCCTCAAAACATTACATTATTTTCATAATCTGTTGCACTTACATCCAAACATTTTTCTTTGTCCTGATCCATCACGCCCTGTGTTCTATCCACAATAGAAATAACCTGCGTCAAAAACAATTAACTCCAACATAAATTTTATTTCAAACACTACGTACACTCTCAAATGTATTCTTGGACCAACATATTATGTTAATATTGAGTGCTTGTTATAAAAAGATAATTAGACATCAGTTAGTTTATAACAAACATCACATTTGAATCCATTTTACCTCTTCCCTGTGTCCGTTGTTGTCCGCACCTACTGACACATCATTACCCATGTTGCCTCCAAGTGTTGTCTCAGATACTTTCCTAGACTCGAACTCTATACAAAGAACCTCATTCTCACACACTTTTTCTTGGTGTGCTTCCTTCATCAACTTGTACTTCCTACGCAACCTTCTTAGTCATTTCTTCAGTGCTGCAACCTCATTCCTGTTCTCATTATTGCTTGTGTCTCCCTTATTCTTGAACTTTACGTTCTTCAATTTCAAGTTTGCACTGACAAGCTGCGTATATATTGTATCACATTACACAACTAATCACAAGAAACCATCACATATATACCAATTAAGATCTACGTCCAACACTAAAACAACAAACCATGTAATATATACAGTAAAAATACGTCAAAACAAATATAATGTGTAGGTACCTCTCATTCAACTACAGCAGATTGACGCTTTCTGCCACCTGACCTCACCTTTTTCATCACACTCACCGGGGTTGCTATATAATCTTTCACTAAATTTTCCAATCTGATTGTTCTAACTGACATGTCATTCGCAACCAACCAGACACTCATCATGTTGTTGTAGTCCCAACAGTTTTCCAAAGGGAAGGCACGAGGTTTGTATTTCTTACTCACACTAGTGACCAATCTAAACCATACCATCAAAAGGAACGAACAACCCTTCAAGTAACCCATGTTCCTGTTCCCCATCTCCTTCATTCTGACATGTAAGTACTCAAAGACAGACTCTGCCTAGTTGTACTTACCTAGCTCGGGTAGAACGTCAACATATTCCCACAGGAACCTGTGGATTCCAAACCTAGCATACGGGTATAAAAAGTTTTCCATCATGACAACAACCCAAATCCTAACAAAATCCTCTACGGATTTATCATCTTCTTTGCAAGAAATCGAGGCCAGCACAACCAATCCCTTTGTTATCTTCACTTCCCCTTTGAAATATTTACTATACACAACACCATTACTAGTCTGACCTTGAACCACAACCTCACATGCATAACAAACCAAAATATTGTTCTACACACTGATGTCTGTTACAGAATTTCATATTCACTTGGTCCAACCAGAAACCAATACTAACCTTGTATTGGGAGACCCAGGATCTGACCTACCTGTTTAGCATCAAACTTGACACGGTTGGTACCAAGACTAAAACACTTAGCCTTAGGATCATACCTTTCTATCAGACACTTCATTAGAGACATGTCAAATGCTCTAGGACAGTTCAATGACATGAAATGACCAAATGTTGTTGAGTTAAGCAGTTGCTTGTGCCAGTCTTTCACCATACCCAATACTATATTAAATTTCTGGTATGAGCAACACGTTGTGAGGCCTGTGGTCTTCTTCCATTTAGCAACACTCACTGATTCATCTTCATACATGGCTGCGTATGTGCACAAACCATCTTTTAATTAAGGGAACAATAAATAGTATGCTTCTAACATTTCTAGCAATGAGTTGTTTTACAGTATTCATACAAAATGTAACACAACCATTGCTGATATTCATTTCATAACTGTACGATACGCTAAGACAGTAACACATGTTCAACAAATATATACATCATTTTACCAAACAGACGTGTTGCTATAACAGTCATTGCTCTTTGTTTACTGACGATCCCAAATGTTTACCACATATCATCACATTGTTGTCATGTTGCATGAGCATACATGTTTTGTAATTTAATCAGGTCTAACAACATTGTATAGAAAATAAACATCACTTTACACATACAAATACATTTGTGCACTGTGAACTTAGCCTAAGTTTTTGAACACAATAATTACCAAACATAGGAGATAGGGATCACACATTCATATGCAGTTATAATATCATCGTTTCACAGTACGTCACAAGATCAAATATGTTAGCAGATATATACTTACCATCTTCCCCATGTGGTAGTAATTATTGTTAGAAACCCTCTCCTTCGCAATAAAATGATGGACACAATTTCAAAACTAAATGTTTCTTAGCACACAAGTACATTCACGACGCTTCATAACACAAACAAATGGTTATCAACAATCAATTTGTTTGTGTCGATCCTAGTTATCCCACTGTTGCACATATCATTTTAGTGTTCTCTCATTGCATGTACGTACCTGTTTGGCTAACACATGTATACCATCACTGCACTCTTCTCTTGTTACATTTAACAAAATAAAGATACAAGCAATAACATCACACTTAAAAGTTAATGTAGTGAAACTAAACATCATATAACACATACAAATACATATGTTGCAGTCAGATCCATATATATCATTTTATCAAATGTCTTATGTTGCTAGTAGATTTACACATTTATTATCTGTTGCCTAAATAATAAGCGCATGTATACCCCTTCATGACAAACTACACATGTTACAACTAACCAAACTCTTCATGGTCGTTCTACCTTCCCACACTCCCCTTGTACAGCAGCACAAACCAACATTAAACCCTTCCTCACCATTCATATTTATAGTAACAATTTTGGTTGTTAACTACATCTTGAATTAATCCTACAATACAACACACATCCCACCTTATTAGCAGTGACAAGTTTCATATGTTGCCAGCAACTACCTACCGTTTGATAACAAATGTGTTATGTTGCTAGCAGATGTACACATCTTGAATTTGCCCTACTCTCGCTTGAATTTGCCTTGCTCTCGCTCTACGTGCATAAAGCCCAACATTTGTTATCGATAAAAAATGTGTTATGTTGCTAGCATATGTACACATGTATTATTTGTTGCCTAAATAATAAGCGCATGTATACCCCTTCGTGACAAACTACACCTGTTATAACTAACCAAACTCTTCATGGTCGTTCTACCTTTCCACACTCCCCTTGTTCAGTAGCACAAACCAACATTAAACCCTCCGTCACCATTCACATTTATAGTAACAATTTTGGTATGTTAACTACATCTTGAATTAATCCTACAATATAGCACACAACCCACCTTATTAGCAGTGAGAAGTTTCATATGTTGCTAGCAACTACCTACCGTTCCATAACAAATGTGTTATGTTGCTAGTAGATGTACACATCTTGAATTTTCCCTACTCTCTCTTGAATTTGCCTTGCTCTCGCTCTACGTTCATAAACCCAACATTTTTTTTATCGATAACAAATGTGTTATATTTCTAGTAGATGTACACATGTATTATCTATTGCCTAAATAATAAGCACATGTATACCCCTTTGTGACAAACTACACCCGTTACAACTAACCAAACTCTTCATGGTCATTCTACCTTTCCCCACTCCCCTTGTTCAACAGCACAAACCAATATTAAACACTTCCTCATCATTCACATTTATAGTAAAAAATTTGGTGTGTTAACTACATCTTGAATTAATCCTACAATACAGAACACATCCCACCTTATTAGCAGTGATAAGTTTCATATGTTGCTAGCAACTACCTACCATTCGATAAGAAATGTGTTATGTTGCTAGTAGATGTACACATCTTGAATTTGCCCTACTCTCACTTGAATTTGCCTTGCTCTCGCTCTACGTGCACAAAGCCCAACATTTGTTATCGATAACAAATGTGTGATGTTGCTAGCAGATGTACACATGTATTATCTGTTGCCTAAATAATAAACGCATGTATACCCCTTCGTGACAAACTACACCCGTTACAACTAACCAAACTCTTCATGGTCGTTCTACCTTTCCCCACTCCCCTTGTTCAACAACACAAACCAACATTAAACCCTTCCTCACCATTCACATTTATAGTAACAATTTTGGTATGTTAACTACATCTTGAATTAATCCTACAATACAGAACACAGTCCACCTTATTAGCAGTGACAAGTTTCATATGTTGCTAGCAACTACCTACCTTTCTCATGAACCCATTACGTTAGTATTCACTTTTGCAATGTCAAAATTATATGTTGCCTAGCACATAAGCACATTCATAACACTTCATAACAAACTCAACATGTTATGTGCAACAAACATTTCCTGCTCCTCCCATATGTCACCACTCCACTGCTGCCACAGATCAAAGCAATCTTTAACCCTTCCTCACTAGTTCCACTTACAATCAGATTTGTAACATCCCTTTACATAGTACCCAACCCATTCAGAGTAACATCCCTTTACACAGAAATAACAACACATGTTTGTTCTTCCGCTACAACAACCTCCTCAAATGCATCAGCCAAACCAAAAACTAATTCCCTTCCACAAGCTTACATTCTTTTCAGAGGTTATAAGGTCACATGACCCATTTTCAGTGCATGGAATAAAGGAGACATCGAAAGCAAAGATCTAATCACCACCAATAGAGTGGGTACTCTAGCACAGTTCGAGAAACAGAAGGGGGTGTAACCTATTCAACATGTTTGGTCGAGTTAGAGTTTTAATTTCAACAACCTAACGTCTCTTTGCGGGAACAACTATTTCTTCTTCAGAGAAGCGAGTTGTGGTGGAGGCGAAATGGTTTTGCTAGCGCAGTAGTGGTGGGGACTCTGATCGGAGGTGGAGGCGGAAGGGTTTCACCTTACTCAGCGTTTGCGATTCCCCTTTCCATAGATAACAACACCCTTTTCTTATTACTTGGTCGGCACGGGAATGGGGAAGCTGTTGATTGGAGGAGAAGTGGGAAGGTGATGATCGGTGGTGAAGCGGGAACGTTTTCACCTTACCCAATAGCATTCCCGAGTCCCCTTGCTGTAGAGAACAACAACGTCCTCTTGTTACCTGGTCGACACAGGAAGAGGGGAGCTTTTAATCGACGAAGATGGAAGGTGATGATTGTCAGAGAAGCGAGAAGTTCTAGCTTGGCAGAGGACGGTTGATCATAACGGTTGAACCAGGGAATGAGGTCTGCGGGAGGAGGTATGCGGAAAGAATGAGGGAATGAGGGAGTGTGCGGGAAGTGGTAGTGGAGTGAGGAGGAAGGCACACCGCTTTTCTTTGAAAATTAGAGGATGGACAAGTGGGACTGTCTCAAGTCCATCTCGACGAGAGAAGTGATGGGACCTTTTGGATGTATATGGTTTGGGTCTGGGATCGGGGATAGGAATGGGGATGTATAGCAAAGCTAAAAAAATTATCACATACTTGTTGCTTGCAGGTGTTACTGTTCGTAGAGATCTCTTGCAACAATTTTCCACCTAGGATCCTTCCTTGTCGACACCTCAATTGGGCTCCTAGAAGCCTTACGCCGATGATCTATTGGCTGTCGTCACCCAACGCTGTAGCGGGAGATCAGAAAAGGGTTTACAGTCAGCAAGAAGGGGATGAGGAGATAGGGCGGGCTAGCCATGCTCTTATAAGAGTAGAGGGGATGCCGATTGGGGCTTGGAGGCAACTGGGCATTCCTTTCCTCATCGGGATTCAATTCCATGGCAGTGGTAGAGTCCCACAGGAAACGGGAAAGGAGGCACAAAATTGAGGAGTCGTGACCTCACAGGGGTATTGCAGGAGCGATCGAGAAAATTATAAGCCAAACCGGTTTTTGTTTTTTCGTGAAGCGACCGCTTCAGCCTCTAAAGAGGCCTCTGCAAAAGTGTCCTGCAACCCACTAAAGTGCCCAATTAGGCCCACTTTAGACCAAAATGCTCCAGGACCTGCTCAGGCCCATTTTGGAGCAGCCCAGCGTCCTCTCCGCTTTAGCGGCCACTTAAAACGCTTTTTAAAACCCATGACCTCCTAGTAGTAGACAAAGGATTCTTTCTCTCGAGAAGTCCACACACACCACCTAGAAATCCTTTCATCCTGCTAGAATAGACAGGAAGGAGTTATATCTCCCATTGGTGTACTAGTCACCAACTTGCTCTCCTATAACAATGATCCTTAGTTGTTCTCTCCCTTGCTATCCTTTCCTTTAACAGTTAGAAATTGTTTAGGCTCTCTATTGGTTATCACAATCTGAGAGGACAATAATTGTGAGAGCAACTAATTCTCAATTGTCTTTTTTGTGCTCTGATAAGGCCCCAATACCCCTATATTTATAGTAGAGGCTAGGGTTAGGGTTCCTAGTCTATGGGGGAGTGGAAGGGACCAAAAGATCTTAAATTTCACAACCTATGACCACTAAAATGGCTATTTGACAACCCATACATTCGTCTGGCATGTGAGACAGTCATCTTTCACTACAAGACGGTCATTTTGTAGTTTCCCAATGGCATATGAAGTTGGCAATTCATTTCCCATTAATGTTAAACATTAAATTCTTGCACCACAAGAATTATACAACTGAAATGATCAAATTTGGGAAAGTATCTAGAACCTTCCTCCAGCCCAACTGAGTGATCACACCCACACGAGATGGCCATCTCACTCACCCAGACAATCATTTGGTGATCCGAGCTGAGTTGAGCCAATCGGTTCAATAGAATGAAGCGGTCGGTTAATACCTTAGATTGAGCATAATTTAGCCAATTTTCAATTGGAATCAGTTTGACACTCCAAACACCAATCTCAACCCCTGAGACGATCGTTTCACACTCCAAACATCTATCCCACTCTATGAGTTAGTCTTTTGGTAGTGTAGTCAGCCAATCAGTTGCATGAATTGAATACCTTAGCACTTTAGTAATCAATTGAATCATCATTCAAGATTAAACTCCTCTTCTAAGTCAATACCTATGTGTGTGACCCTATAGGTCTCCTATCACGTTGGCAATGAATGTCCATAACTAACTTAAAACATCACAAGCAAAGAGTGGTTCCTAGTCACACATCAGTGCTAACCAAGTGAATGGAAATTTGGGGAACAACTTCAACCAACAATATGTGCTTGGTGTTACAGTGTTAGTATAATTCCTTTGTGACAGATATCTAGATTGAACTTGAGGCACAGAGTATTCACCCTCTTCAACATTCAATCTTATTTCTTGAACCAGAGCATACTGTCTAAGATATATGTAAGTTCAATATCACATATTGACTCACATGTGCATGACTATGCATTTATTACTCTCGTTAATTAAGATTCCTTGGATATCATACTCCCTAAGGAGGGACAAATCCCATATCTATCACTTACATTCACTCCCATGTGTCATAGTCACCCAATCATCATCATTATAACAACCCATGTTTTAGGACTGCGTTGATGATGTCAAAGCGTACTGAACGACATGTAATGAGTGCAATGATTTCATGTCTAAGAACCACAAACACAACCATCACTATGAGAGTTGACTAAGACTACCGTGGTAATGTTTCCCATGTGTCAGTCTCATGGTGTCTATCCAATTCACTATTCTCTAACATGTATAAGTATGTTTGGTTTGATATAGCCATATAATGACTAATGAGACTATGTCATCAACCAACTCACACTCTAATCTTATGTGTCATTGTTGTCTATCAACATTCCATAATAACAACCAATCAGGGACATAATGAGAATATATATGTATTCTTAACATCCGTAGGATCTAATTTCCCCAAGTCATGTACTTGAAGACATATGTCATTGAGTAATATAATTCTCTCGACATTTATAATGTTACATCATTATCCATAACTGAATTAAACATAATAAATAAGAACCATGCCTTTATTTATTAATCAAATAAATTACAATTTATGCCATTACAATCATCATATGATTGGCTCTCTGGGCATACATACCAACATACTCCCACTTGTACTTAGAGCCAATCACCCATGAATCATATCCCAAGTGATCTAACATGACCATCATGCTTCTGATGCGAAAGTGCCTTTTTTGAGGGGTCAACAACATTGTTTCTCGGTTGGTACACTCCAAATGGTTACATGTCCTTGTTGTACGATCTATCATATGAGATGGAACCACCTTTGTATATGCTTTGAGCGCTAATGCGATCTGGGTTACTGAGCTTGTGCAATAGCTCCATTTTTGTCACAATATAGTTCAATTGTGTAGCTGATGCTTGGAATGACCCCAAGTTCTGTAATGAACTTCTTGATCCATACAGCCTCCTTTGCTACATTTGATGCAATAATATATTCGGCCTCTGTTGTAGAATCGGCAACTGTCTCTTGCTTGGAACTCTTCCAACTTATTGCTCTGTTGTTTAGGCAAAACACTAATCCTGATTGCGATTTATAATCATCTTGATCAGTCTGGAAGCTTGCATCTGTGTAACCCTTTACCACCAACTCTTCCTCTCCGCCTTAGACCAAGAACTGATCCTTAGTTCTTTTCAAGTACTTGAGGATGTTCTTCATAGCTATCCAGTGTGTATCACCTAGGTCTGACTAATATCTACTCGTCATGCTCAAGGCATATGAGACATCTGGACGGGTACATAAAATTTCATACATAATTGATCCAATTGTTGAGGCATATGGAATTAAACTGTGTGTTCCTTTTCTTCACAAGAATTGGGACATTGAGCTCTAGAGATGGGGACACCATGACGCATAGGCATGTTTTCTCTCTTTGAGTTCTCCATGCTGAACTGCTTCAACACTTTGTCATTGCATGTGCTTTGACTTAGTCCAAGAAACCTCTTGTATCTATCTCTATAGATCTTTATCCCCAAGATGTAGGATGCTTCTCCCAAGTCTTTCATAGAAAATATATTTCCAAGCCATGTCTTTACCTTTTATAAAGTATGGATGTCATTCCCCATAAATAATATGTCATCTACATTTAATATGAGCAATTTCACCATGCTCCCACTAACCTTCTTGTACATGCAAGGGTCATCTTCATTTTAAATGAAGCAAAACTCTTTGACTGTCTCATCAAAATGAAGATTCTAGATCTGAGATGTTGGATTCAATCCATAGATTGACCTTCATAGCTTACATACTTTATTTGTAAACTTTGGATTTATAAAACTCTCAGGCTATGTCATATGCACATCCTCAACAAGATTCCCATTAAGGAATGCAATTTTAACATCCATCTGTCAAATTTCATAGTCATGATAAGCTGCAATAGCAAGCATGATCCTGATGGATTTAACCATGGCCATAGGAGAAAAGGTTTCGTCATAGTCCACACCTTGAACTTGTCTGAAGCCCTTTGCAACCAATCTACCCTTATGGGTTTGAAATTTTCCATCCATGTCGGTATTCTTCTTGAAGACCCACTTGCACCCTATGGGTTTTACCCCTTCAGGTGGATCCGTCCATACTTTGTTGGTATACATGGATTCCATCTCAGATCTCATGGCTTCAAGCCATTTCTCAGACTCTAGTCCCTCTATAGATTCTTGATAGGTTATTGGCTCATCATCTATGACCAATTCACTTCCTTCCCCAAGTCAAAAGATATCTAAATGATTCAAGCTCAAGGCATGTTGTACTAGATCTATGAGGTTCATGTGTTACTTGAGGAGTTTTAGATTCCACAACACCTTGTGATTCTCTTGGTTTCTCTTGTTCATCTATCGGTTCTATGTTCCCTTGTTGTCCTCGAACCTATTTGAGTTCTACTTTCCTCTCACTGATTCCTTTGGAAATAAAATATATCTCAAGGAATGTAGCATCCCTAGCAACACACACTTTGTTGTCAGATTGGGAATAAAAGTAATATCCTCTTGTTTCTTTAGGATATCTAAAATAACATTTATCAGATTTAGGACCAAGCTTATCAGAAAACATTCTTTTAACATAAGCTTCACATCCCCAAATCCTCATAAAAGGAACTTTGGGATGTTTCCCGTGCCATATCTCAAATGGTGTCTGTTGAACAAATTTAGATGGTACCTAGTTTAGTATAAACACGACGGTTTCTAGAGCATACCCCCAGAAGGTAGTCAGAAGCTCAACTAAACTCATCATTGATCACACCATATCTAGCAATGTGTGCTTCCTTCTTTCTGACACACCATTATGTTCTTGTATTCCAGGTGGAGTCCACTAGGATACCATCCCATGGGCTTTAATAAGGTTCTCAAATTCTTAGTTTAAATATTCTCCACCTCGATCGGAATGAAGTGCCTTAATACACTTACCAATTTGTTTTTGTACTTCATTCATAAACTCCTTGAACTTTTCAAGAGTTTCTAACTTATGCTTCATTAAATAAACATAGCCATACCTATTAAAGTTATCAATGAAGGTAATGAAGTATTGATACCCACCTCTAGCTATTGTTCTAAAAGGTCCACACACATCAGTATGTATGAGTCCTAATAGATCACCCTCCCTCTCATTGTTACCTGTGAAAGGGGTCTTATCCATCTTCTCCAACAAACAAGATTCACATATCTCTATTGATTCTAGGTCAAAAGAGTCTAGACAAGCATCCTTATGGAGTCTAGATATGTGATTCTCATTTATGTTCGCTAGATGAAAATGCCAAATGTATGTTTTGTTTGAGTTGTTGAGTTTTAGTATTTTGGTAATTACGTTATAAACATATGTCTTTAGATCTAACAAATAAAGACAATAAGACATTAGGGCACTGCCATAAAAGATCTCATATTTTGAAATAGAACATCGACAATTTTTAATATGGAATTCAAATGCATCCTTGTCCATAGAAGATACAAAAATGATGTTTCTATTTATAGAAGGTACATAATAGTAGTTATTTAACTATATTAGAAGCCATATGGGCAGAGATGTACTATAGGTTCCAACTGCGTTGGCCAAAACTCTTGCACCATTAGCAACTCATAGTTCCACCTCACCTTTTCCCAAAGGTCTACTTCCTTTCAGATCATGCATATGAGAACATATGTGAGATCCACATCCGGTATCTAGTACTTATTATGAAGAAGTAGATATATTTGTCTCAATAACATATATACCTAAAGTGGAGATCACCATCCCCATCTTTTTCTTCCTAAAAGCCTTCAAGTACAAAGGATGAGTTCCTCTTGTACTTTTCTTTCTCCTTATCTTAAATGTTGAAGATTTGGATTTAGGCTCGACCTCAGAAATCTTCTTGGCCTTGCTTTGATCCTTGGACTTAGCTCCAATGATCATCATCACGGGCTTGTCCTTCTTCAATTTTGCTTCAACATGAATCACCATAGAAAGCAAGTTTGACATGTGGTTAGACACATTATTCACATGATGACATGCAATAAAGCAGCTATTAATCTAGCATCGACTTTAGAATCATATCCATGGCCAACTCTTGGCTCAAGGTGAATCCCAACTCTTAACGGTCGTCTGGCATGCGAGACAGTCATTTTGTAGTTTCCCAATCACATTTGAAAATAGCAAATCATTTCCCGTTAATGCTAAACACTAATTCCTTACACTACAAGAATTGAAAAATTGAAATGATCGAATTCGGGAAAGTATCTAAAACCTTCCTCTAGCCCAACTAAGTGATCTCACCCATGCATGATGTCTGTATCATTCACCTAGATGGTCGTCTAGTGAGCCGAGCCGAGACGATTGGTTCAACTGAATGAACCGGTCGGTTCACACCTCATATTGAGCAAAATTTAGCCAATGTTCAGTTTGAACCAGTCTGACACTCCAAACACCCATATGAACCCTTTATACAACCGTTTGGCACTCTAGATGTCCATGTCACTCTGTGCATCAGTCATTTGGTAGAGCATTCAACCAATTAGTTGTGTGAATTGAATACATAAATGCTTTAGTAATCATTTCAATCATCATTCAAGATTAAAATCCTCTTCTAGGTCGAGACCTATGTGTGTGACCCTATAGGCTCCATTTCACATTGGTAGTGAATGTCCATAACTAACTTATGACATCACAAGTAAAGAGTGGTGCCTAGTCGCACATAAGTGCTACACAAGTGAATGGAAAGTTGGGGAACAACTTCAACCTACAATATGTGCTTGGTGTTACTGTGTTTGTATAATTCCTTTGTCACTGATATCCAGATTTAACTCGAGGCATAGAGTATTTACCCTCTTCAACATTCAATCGTGTTTCTTGAACCAGAGCAGACTGTCTGACATATATGTAAGATCAATATCACATATTGACCCACATGTGCACGACCATGCATTTCTCAGTCTCTCTAATCAAGAGGCCTAGGATATCATACTCTCTTAGGAGGGACAAATCCCATATCTATCACTCATAGTCAGTCTCATGTGTTATAGTCACCCAATCATCACCATTATAACAACCCATGTTTACTTCCACCCCACATATTCAACAACATGTGCTCTGAGTTTTCCCATAGGAGTTACTCGTTTCACCACCCAGCTAGGTCACTATGAGAGATGACTATGACTACCATGGTAATGGTTTCCATGTGTCAGTCTCATGGTAAGCCTGTCCAATATACTGTTCTCTAACATGTATCTCTGTGATTAGTTTGATATAGCCATATCATGACTAATGAGACTCTGTCATCAACCAACTAACACTTTGATCTTATGTGTCATTATTGTCTATCAACCTTTCACAATAACAACCAATCAGGGACATAATGAGAATATATATGTACTCTTAACATATCTATGATCTTATTTCCACAAGTCACATACTTAAAGACATACGTCATTGAGCAATATAATTCCCTCAACATTTATAATGTTACATTAGTATCTCATAATTGAATTAAATAGAATAAATAGGAAGCTTGCCTTTATTTATTAATAAAATCAATTACAATTTATGCCATCACAATCATCATATGATTGACTCTGTGGGCATACATACCAAAAAAACATACATTCACAAATATCATGTTATTATTATTAAGGATGGAAAGACATGTTGTATCCTTAATTAACATCTTTAGTTTGATGAAAGGTTAAAATGTTCACAAGATTAATAAACCAGCAGTAATTGCAACATATTTGCATTTGTGCTTCAAACTGACATATCATTCATCATAAAAAAATCTCATCATCTTGCTTTTAAGACTGATCATTAATGCATAAAAGCATTCTCACTTCTAATTAAATTGTTGTACCCAAATACATACCCTGAGATTACTTTGAGAATCATGCTTTCCTTTCTTGCAAAGTAGTCTTGAATTATCTGATATTGCAAAGTGCTTGTCGGGTAGAATAATACTAGAAACTTAGCATGTCATCAAAACAAAAAATGCTTGAGAGGGTCATGTATCAACTACTATATGTTCACACATTCCTAAAATATCAAAGATATATATTCTAGTTCCATTATCTTGGACTTTGTAACTCCCAACATTCCTAAAATTGGTTTCATATAATTTGTAAGCTAGAACTCCACTATTATATTATTGGGGTATTCTTATCCAATTTATTACTAAATGGCCACCATTCTCTTCCATATGCGAAGTCTCTATATTAAACATGGCTTGGATGAAAGTATTATTAGGTTTAAGGACCATATACTTAGGATCCAAGAATTGACTCTTTCTAGAATATCTTGATACATACTCATGACCATATGTATCCAAAGATGTGTACATCTTATAATACTCTTATACAACATCCACTAAAAATGTCACATATCTCAAGAACTTGAAGAAGGGAGAATATCATAATAAGCATCATTGGCTCATAATATTTTCTCCATCATTGCCTAATTCATCTATGTCCCATACCACAAGTTTATGGGAAAAAAAAGAGAATGTCTACAAGTTATCAAGTTGACACTCATAATATAACTAAAATATACATTTAACCTTAAGTGACTTGTCCTTGTTTGGATCTTGAGATTGTAGATATAATAGCACCAATTTTAAAAGAAGTATCTATGAGAAATTCATATAGTATTACTTTTTAGAAAAGGTTTATAAACTAGAAACTCTGACAAAACTTGAACAAATTTGTAATGAAGTACTTATATGAATAAATTTTTTATCAAGAAACAAACAAATATTATAACCAAAAAATTATCACAAAATGTAAATTCAAAATCATTGTTTGAGAAAATTTCAATCAACAGTTGTATGGATGTATAAGAGATGAGAGATCATATGTAATTGTTACGAGCCAGTTTCATCAACATATACATCATTTCAATATCCTTTTTTATAACTCTAGGATCTCTCACTGTACTTGATTTATTTCTATTTATACTCCTTGGAAGGTAGATCTTCAACCTTGGGTATATCAAATTAATTGCTAGAACCTCATATATCCTACAAATAATCATAAGTTTTTAAATCTTAAATTATGGGAACCTACTCCTCTATCTTGATAAGAATTTCACTTCTACTTTCTTTTCTTGAATTATATTACTCTTAGGAGTCTACAAAGAGGTGAAAATATTAGAACATGAGAACCAATCATGGTGGCTCTCTAAGTTATCCTTGGATTCCACATTTATCACAACCCCTGAGTGTGATCACTTTCTGACAAAATGGAAGTAAGGATCATCAAGATCACACTTAGAAACGATCAATAATACCATTCATCGCAATAATATGATAAGATTACACATGACATAATTTCACATACATGTTCTTTATGAAAAACCTATTGAGACAAACTAAGTATATCCCTACCCGTTACTCTTCATACATGGACCACTTGTTAACATGGGACCTCAACAAGGCATGCCTCAAAATCCAAATAGTAAAAGTCCTCCAAAAACTACAACCTCTACTGTTTGTGACCACATATATGGATCCACACATAGCCATGCATCTACAAGATACAAGTAAAGGATTTATATTATATGTGTATGCATAAGTATGTAAACCTACAACCATAAGTCCTGATAGATACTCCAACGCAATATATATTGGATAAGAGAAATAGATGTAGGTGTATATTCACGCTTATTTCATCATATATATATGTAAGACCTTTATTCATGGACCCGGAACATTAATCATGCACTTAATCATGAATGTGCACATAACACAAATGGTATGTTGAACCCCATCATAGATGTGAACAAAAATCAAAAGCAGGAGTTACACCTATCTCCTATTAGTTCATAAAGTGTTTGCCTCCCATGCCCCCTTCTAGTTAAACATAAATTCCCACGATCTAGGTATTTATTTATACATGATTTGATAAACATGAGGGTTAGGGAATCATCCCTCATGAATAAAAATTTATGAAATAAATACTTTAGCTTTCAGAGTCTTTTATAAAATATGTAACTGACAATCATTATTAATAGAGTAGAAACCACAATCAATTATTACATGTTTTCAATAATTTATACTTTATAAGAATATTATCTAAATATTTAATACCAATTGCATACACCACCTACCTTAATAAGAGATCTTACCTAAAGTCTTAAAATATCATTATTTTTGGTATCAATGCCACCCTTCACAAATTTTAGCCCTATTCAAGGCATGAAATGATTTTCCTTATTCATTAGGTACACCTGGAAAATGTTAGGTTTTTTAATATGAATATTGATGTTTATATCCAATTCTTTATGAGAGGAAAAAATATTTTTTATGTAAATATTAATTATTTGTTTATCTATGCCAATATATCATATTGTATGTTATGCCATTCATATGAAATCAAAGATTGTGTTAAGACACAAAATATGATAAATATGTTTAAAATAGGCTATGAGGTTAGTAACATGCAAAAATTACTAATTTCTTATAAGTACCATGATTATCATATTAGAAAACAACCTTGGTAATTAGACAACACATGTTATTCTAATAGAAAATAATATTAGGATTAAGTTTTAGAAAACTACTAAGATAATAATGACATATTTATTAGAGAAAAAAAATCATTAACTGATACTATTTTTTGATGTGTGAAAAGAAATTATTACCCCTAGAAGTATTTTTTTTAAAGTGGCCAGTCTATTCATCTCATGGTTAGGGGTCGAACTGGAGACCTCATGGTAAGGGTCTTAACCAATTGGTTTTCCTCACTTGGACTACCCCTAGAAGTATTTAGTAGTAAATAATAAGTTTTATAATGAATGATGATCACTATGATCTAATCAGGGAACACAACATCTTTTGTCTCTCAATATTACCCAATAGTTTTTATATTATTTTTTATATTCAATAATAGAGATACCAAGACATCCCATATATTCAATGGTAAATGGTTAACATAAATATTGTCTACTGGAACTAATTTATTAAAATTAGGTTTTCTAAAATAGTTGTGCATATCTCATTTGCCAACTTTGTGTAAGTAGATCATAGATTATTATTTTGGGAATAATAACCTATTATGGGTGTTATAGGCCATTGGATGACAAGTCATAAAATCATAGTCCTACTCCTCTGTGAGTAGAAACATGTGATACTATATCTCCTCTGCAAGGAGCCTTTTCCAGTGAATTCATTTCTTCCTCCTTGATGTATTGATTTGTGTAGGACTTCCTCCCATGACTTCATTTTCTTCCTCTCTACTCAAGTGACATCGTTGTTGAACATCTCTTGGTATATATGTGGTTTCCCCAGTTCTTCAGGTTGGTGCGAGCATCGTGGATTGTCCTCCTTATTTATTCTTCATTTCATTACCTCTCTCACAAATTTCTCCTTATTTGAATTTGGTTTGCAAACCCAATGCCTTAACAAAACCTCTCATTTTGAATATTACATTGTTGTCTTCTCAATTCTAACTTCCCCTGTGTTCCAACCACCCCCATCTACTAGGATCTGAATTTCTTAGGGAGAATCTATCATCAGATGGAAAACCAATGCTAATAAAAAAGCAAAAGATCCTCAAATCCTTCTACAACTCTAATGAATGTGCCATCTTTCTCTCTTCTTTAAATTTCTACAAACCTCCAAAATTAATATTTTTCCCTCGGGAGGTATTTTGCTCTACTTCCATTTTCAAGAGGTGCTTCCTGAAAGTGATCATAAAATATAAGTTTAAATTCCTAGGACTCATAAAAAACAATAAATAAAAATTATCCTAAACCCATACCAAAAAACCTCAGAAGTTCTAGAATGTTAATAACGTCATATTACATGTGTCCACCAAAAACCGCATCATCTCGACCTAATGTCAAAATATTTTCTAAACACTTCACTAGCTAATTATCTACTATAATTTAAGAAAGTTAAAATAACTTCATATCACTAAGAGTCTAGGTGATTCAAAATCACCTCAGAACTCGAACTTAACCTTCATCATATTTAAATGACAAAAATCAACATGATATTTATATGTTGACATGTTTTGATTGATCAATGTTGTGAAATGTCATTAAAGACCATATGCTTATATCTTTTTATTTCTTTGTCCTCATTTTACCAAATACTAGGAAAGTACTTATCTCATCCTAAAAAATAATTGCAGGTTATTGAGACTAGGTTGGCACATGACATTAGTAAAAAGTTCATTGCTAATCCTAAATTTTTCATGAATGAAAAATATACTATATATTGGTGAAATTTTATCAAAAAAAGTCAACATGCGACTAGAGGAATACGAGGTCATGCTAAAGAAAAAGATTAATGTAAAGAGGCTTCCTATCCTAGCATAAACTAAGCCATGGCCAATCTTTTTACTATACGTGTGGCATAAATTTGTGAATACAAGCTTTCTAAAGGTGTGGCTTTTGACCTTGAATGTGCTTTCTTGTTAATTTGAATAATCACACAAGGGAAAGCGGTCGTATTTCTCTTTTTAGTGTGTAGAGAAGTCAAAAGAATAAGACATAGAGATAATATATCTACCATTCCTTCTACGAGAATATTTATGCCATGGAAAGCATATGTATTTTCTTAAGTTTGAAATATTAGGCTATGTTGGTTTTCTTAACTACGTATTTTTATCTAGGCGTATGCTTGAGGATGAGAATTGGAGTCCAAAGGACTTGAAGTGTTGTATTTTCAATCCTTTATATCCTCCTTTGTGGTATTTTGACTAGTATATTGTGTACCCTATTGCTTCAAAGCAAAAGAAGTTGTAAGATTGACATATTGCTTGCATTTAGTTACAAAAGCTCACGTAATGAATTAGGAGACCAATTGTAGGAAGAAAAAAGAAGAGATTATAGGCTTATATATGTGTTGAGAGCATTATGTGGTCTGATGGTGTTTCTTGCCCCCATTTTCAATTTTGAAGATTATTATATATATATTCTTATTATATAAAAATCACCCAAGATTCTTTTAAGGTGCCCCCAATCCTTGTAGACGAGACCTTATCTGGAGTCGTTTACAGGGCATCTCTCACTCCATCTCAGGCGCATTGATAGTTCTCAGGGACTTCAACACCATGCTCGATGTTTCTGAAAAACAAAACGGACGCTCTTTTGATCGTCGCTCTAGTAGGAAGTTCAACTCTCTTCTCATGCACACTGGCTTGGCAGACATCAAGGCTAATGACCCCTTCTTTACTTTTAAACGGCTCCGGTTGTTGGAAAGACTTGATAGAGTCATTGCCAACGACAATTGGCTTACCATGGCCAATACTACTTCTGTCACCGTACTCCCGAGGCTCTACAAAGACCATAGCTCGATCCTCATCCATGATGCTCTGCACCGTCATGCCCACCCCAGGTCCTTACATACTAAAGACAGCTGGTCACTGACTCCTGATTTCAAAGACACCGTTCTTAAATCCTGGGACTCGACGAAAAATTTCCTTGATGCTCTCCCGACTTTCCGCACTGCTACATCTGCTTGGGACTCCAAACTCCAAGCCTCTAACAACAAACGCAAGAACAAAGTCTTGTGTCATATCGACAACATCTAGGTATCTAATAGCACTCTATCCCATGTTACTTTTGACCTTACCATGGAGTGTTTGCAAGATGAGTACAACATCATTCCCCTTCAAGAAGAGGTTGATTGGCGTCAGCAGGCTAACATAAACTGGCTTAGCCTTGGCGGTGCAAATACTAAATTCTTCCATACTTATGTCAAAGCCTGCCGTCTCTTCAACAAGATTACACGCCTCAAAGATGACACTGGTAACTGGGTGGAGGACCCAGCTTTGCTGCGATTGCATGTCTGCAGCTTCTCCCTCGACTTGATGACTGCCCCACGCCCCAGCACTGCTGTTGCTGGCTTCAGCGGCACCTTCATCCATCCATCAGATGCCACAAAATGTGCCCTCAGTTCCCACGCTTCGGCGTATGAGATTAGGTGCACCATGTTCATGATGGTGCCCAACAAAGCTCCTAGACCCAAAGACATCTGCAACTCCTTTGTTTAAAAGTATTGGGACACTATTGAACCATCTTTCATCCGTACAGTCCAAGACACTTTCTCCTTGGGAGTCATAGAAGACCGCATTATTGATTCATACATGTGTCTGATCCCAAAGACGAGACAGCCCCAAACCTGTAGTGATTTCTATCCTATCTCACTTAACAACACGTGCTTCAAGCTGATATCCAAAATCATTGTGGAGCGCATCAAGCCCCTTCTACAAGGCTGGATTTCTGAAACTCAGTCTAGTTTCCTCCCGGGATGGCGTATTACTGATAACATCATTCTTGTATAGGAGGTTATTCACACCATGCACATGAAGTGCAGCGGCAAGGCTTTAGCTTGCATTAAGCTAGATCTTGCTAAAGCTTTCGATAAAATGAGTTGGGTGTTTATCCACAACACCATCAAGAGGACCGACATCCCGACACTACTGGTCGAGTTGATTATGCAAATCATTACTAAGGGGTGTACATCGATTCTTTGGGAAGGATGTCCCTTAGAGTCCTTCAAAACTTCACAAGGCGTTCGCAAAGGCGTTCGCATCAACCCCTACATCTTCGTTCTATGCATGGAAAGACTCAGCCAAGCCATCTCGCTCTCCATCAATCAAGGCGACTGGAGGCCTATTCGCCTCTCAAGGCATGGTCCGCTACTATCACATGTTTTCTTTGCTGATGACATCCTCTTGCTGGTAGAGACTTCCGTTGAGCAAGCTAAAACTATTAACAAAGTTCTCCAAGCTTTTGCACGTGCATCTGGGCAAAGGGTCTCCACAGCCAAATCACACTGCTACTTCTCACCTAATACCTCATGTCAGTTCCGGGACACCTTCTGTAGGCGCCTCGACATCCAGCATACCAGTGATTTGGGCCGCTACTTAGGTGTTCCCATCCTTCATCATCGAGTTAATAAGTCCACTCATGATGTGATTGTTGACACCATAAAGGATCGCATGACAAGCTAGTCAGTACGACAACTGGCCCTAGCAGGAAGGATCACTCTTGCAAAATCTACTCTTCAAGCTATTCCCAGCTATGACATGCAGTCGGTGCAGCTCTCCCCTGTCCTATGCGACGACATCAAGAAGCACATTAAGAACTTCCTTTGGTCTGGTAGCCGGTCACACCACAACCTCTCCTTGGTCTCGTGGAAAAAGGTGACCATGGAAAAATCTGATGATGGTCTAGGCATCGAGGATGCATGTTCACGAAATCAAGCTCTTATGCTTGGCAACGTCTGGAGGGTCGTGAACAATAGACAAGTCCTATGGGTCTGAGTGATGCACGACAAGTACATGCACAATGACACCCCTATAAAGAAACCTTGTTCTTCTGTTTGGGCCTTTATTAAGAATCACATGCCCTCCATTTAGCATGCCTCAGCAGTGACTATCAATAATGGTGAGTCTACAAGCGTATGGACTAATAGATGGCTTCATGCCCTATCCATAAAAGAGCTTGATCTCACATTTGTACCACCGTCAGACCTCATTGACCTCAAAGTATCGGCCATGGGCATGGATGGTAATGGCTGGGATTGGGACTTCATCCAAAACTATCTTCCAAACAGTTCATGGCCGCACATTCATCACACCTACTCGCCTAACCCGACGTCGGGTCATGATACACGCCAATGGCCCAGATCACCTTCTGGTCTTCTTACTGCCAAGTCTGCCTACCAATGGTTGCGCAAAGATATTGCCTTGCCCTTGCCTGGAAAATGGGCTACTATATGGAAGTTTCCCATTCCTCCTCATATCCGTACTTTTCTATGGTTGTTGAACCACAGAGTGCTGCTCACCAACGTAGAGAAGTCCCGACGGCACATCCCTGTCAATGACACCTGCCCGGTATGCTCTAACGCATGCGACACATTGGTGCATTCTCTCCGCGGCTGCCACTATAGCAAGGAAGTTTGGGTCGCATGCCAAGTCGCCCCTTCCTTCTTTCTTCTCCTTAAGGATGACTGGATCGCTGATATTCTCTCCTCTAAGTGCACTGATCTTCCTTCTATTCTGTCTGTGGTCGTATGTTGGGGAAACTGGTCACAAAGAAATGAGTTTATACACAATAGAAAGCTGCAACCTCTCCACAAACGGGTTTCCTTCATCAAAGACAGGGCTCGAGCCATCATGGCAATTCCGACGTTGTTCTCGACGACCACCGTGGTGTGCAACCATGTCCGGAACCCCCAGCTATTAGGAGCATTGTCATGTTTGTTGATGCTTCTTACAATGTCGTTTCATCTCGCGTTGGGATTGACATTCATGTTGTTGATAGCCATGGAAGTTTTCTTCTGGGCCACAGATCGCCCAGCCATGCCAGCTCAGCATTGGAAGTAGAGGTACAAGGTATTATTTGTGCCTTAGAACTTTGCAAAATCACAGGATGGCGTACTCCTACCAACCTATCTGATGTCACCACAGCGGTATCCATTACCACTGAGGGTGCATCCGCAACAACCATGTTTTCCCCCCACATGCGTCGACTCCAGAAGCTCCATGAGGACGTCGGCCAGGCTTGCATTTCGCATATTCCTAGATTGCATAATCATGTAGCTGATTGTATTGCCAGCTTCTCTGTTCATGCTAGTACTGCTTTTACTTTTCACACTGATGTGCCACAGTGGCTCACCAGCAATCTAGATGTTAATTTTGTAAACATTTGGCCCGCAGTAGAGAGCAAGATGAATACAATCTGACCTCTACGTTGACCCCAAAAAAAAAATCACCCAAGATTCTAAGTGTTGTATCTTAGAATCCTTTACAACCTCCTACAAGAGATGCTTCGAATGTGTTTTGTCGTTCCATTATGTATCAAAGCAGCAAACGTTGTACGATTACCATCTGGCTTGAATTTATCTATAGAAGCTTGAGTAACTAGTAGATCCATGAATGAGGAGAGTAGGGTAGCAGGTTGGGGAGGGGTGGGAGAGAGTTTGTGTTGAAGGAAGAAGAAAGAAGAGGTGGAAGGCTTATATACCTGTGTGTTGAGAGCTTAGTGTGTGGTCCGATGGCATTGCTTGCTCCCCAATGCCCCTAACCTCCCACTTTATTATGATACCTATTCTCTCCTACTACAAACAAAAAACCCATCCAAGACTAGAGCAATTATAAACGCATTAGTCTTTTCCTGTTACCTCCGAAGGGAAAGATTTAGTATATAGATCGAATCATGTGTTGGACCATTTTATATAATCAACTCTACAAAACAATGTCAGTAAAAGTAAACTCTTCAAACTGTAAAAAAAGAGAATCACTTGGCTCGTGAGTTCGATTGTTACAAAAGCTGTGCTGTACGGATATCATGTGGAATTTCCCATTCATTGTGCATCCCAAACACGAAGCTTTTTGACCTTGCATTGGTTGGATTGTAGCGCCAGATTTGAGGATCGCCAACTACGTGGTTGGAAGAACCCCACGAAGATTATCCAAATAATAAAAGTTTACCACAACAAGTGGTCCAATGAATTACGCGCCACGGTGCCAGGAGACAGACATGAGGGCTAGGCCTATTACACACTCACTGGCAAGGAACAAATGAGCCACCTAGGTACACTGCTCGTCATGATGCTTCTCAAAAGGCGATGGGCAGGATCATCGATCTCAGAGCCTCTCTTTTCTGCTCAGTATCAAGATTGGAGGTGCGAATCAACGGCCAGAGAAAAATCCAGCAGTCTGCAATCACGCGCGCGGCGCCCGCCAATGTATCTGTAGAACCAAGGTGTCTGGGGATATATTTAAGTCTGCCTTGAATGGCGAGTCAGAAATCTGGACCGCTCTGGATACCTGCATTTTATATACTTGGTCAGCTGATTCTTTTCTCAGAGAGGTTTTGTGAAAGTTAAATCGAAGTGCAAGGTAATGAAAAATCTTTGAATACTTACTCTGGTTGGAGAAATGCTATGTATATCCATCGGCATCTCTATATCTCAAGTACAATATCTGAGGAACATAACAGCAAATGATCAGGTTTCTATAGTTTGAATTTAAATTAACTAATAAGACTCATCCACAAATAGAAGTTGCTCAATGACATCAAATACCCACTTACATTCCGAATCTGTTTTGACCCATCTGGATCCACCACTGGTTTTTCCCGGAGCCCTCTCATCTTCTACCTCATTTTCACTGTTTGATGCTAGTTCAAGGTACCTCTTTGTAGATGTTCTTGCAGGGTTCTGTGTGGTTATTTTCTTATGCAGCATGGCAGTCAGAATCTGCAGATAAACATGGCGTTAAGATAGGAAAACGTATGGATACAAGGAACGGCAATGAGAGTTCTAACTAGGAGGATTGGCATCCGAAATAATAACTGTCCCCAAGCAATGCCACAATATATATTAAATTTACTTAGAACATGTAAAGAAAGCAATTAGACACTTAATAATGGATAACTAATGTACCTTTTCTATTCTTGATTCAGATGGGTCTCTCAAACTTGGGCCAAGTGAAAAGCCCCCGTTACAAACAAACATCTTCTTGAGGAGAAAAGTCAACGACTTCGTGTTGATTTTCTTATGACTCTGTGCGAGTGCCTCTTTTGCTCTACTCAGAATCATCTTAGTGTCAGGAGAGAGATCACCTGCTTCAGCATTGTCCAAATCATCACAGAATTTCTTGCAAGTTCTTCGATCAATTTCTAGGGTCGATGGACAATTAAGGAACCTGTCCAAAGGGAGATCTCCCTTTTCTTCGCCTGATGATTTTGATCCACTCAAGCTAGACCTTGGTTTGGAAAGGAGCTTGGTGAGTGCGTTCCGTAGCTTGTTCACTTCTTCCACTGTGAAATCTGAACATTTCTGTGAGGTGGACGAGCTTTTGATAGAGTCACGTCTCATTGAGTCCCCGTTCCACTCGTTGTTGCCCAATGTCCCGATGGACAAAAGTCCTTGAGGCCAGTCACCAGAACCTTGCTTTTCATGTGAAGCATTATCATCTGCGTAACGATCAAAAAAATATCTTATGATAAATATAAATCTGCACAGCATGTAAATTAGGAAGGGACCAACAAAATATCATTTGTTATAGATATGCCAAATGACATTCTTTATGTGGCTGAAGCTTCAAAACAAATAACAAATTCAAGATAGAAATTGATTTGGGTAAATTCGTTTCTGAATGATGTAGTTGCCTTAAATGGTGCAAGAATCTTACATTTTAATCAGAAATATCTATTTAAATGTATCGATGTTGCAATTGAAATAGCGCTAAGTATTTATAAAGAGATTAACTAGAGGAAAAATATTGACTGAATACAGTTATGTACGAAAATAGTTGTCATTTATGGAATAAGTATTACTAAAGAAGTTGTTAAATAAAAATATATAACCATATCATTGGAACCATTATTATATACACTAAACTATAAATCGAGCTCATGTTCTGAATAGCTCTAGCACTGCACTAGGCGAGTATGGTAGTTGCAAATCTCGTTCATAAAGGTTTTAGCATGCTTTTCGCTACAATATTATGTAGATCACAATGACAATTAATCAGAATACTTCCAGAGGTAAACTCTTACACATTCTATAATATGAACACTGCTACGTTTTGCAATATCAAATTAATACCAACACCACCTGATTAAATAACAAGTTAGAAATTCAAAATCATTGATTTGATACTATGATCAATATCCCACACATATTTACCAACCTCTTGGGCCATCCGGGCTCTGACACCTGTTTGGAGAGGGGGTGTGCTTCGGCCCATACAAATCCAAAAAAAAAAAAATCCCACACACATTGAACAACATACCATCTGATTGTTTCTATAAATTGCAGTATTCCAAGTAAGAAGGACGTAAAGTTAGAATTTGATATGGAATGATTGATTATTTTGACATTGGGTATGCTAGTCTCTCTAACCAGCTCGCCCGCTCAAGAAATATATATGTTAGACGAGAAATTTTTTTTAATCACATTCAAAAAGCTGGTCAATAGAGACATTCATCTGAGGTGTCATGCAGGCAATGTTGATAGCAAGGGTCACCTATGCTGCTTTAAAAAGAATCCTGCGGCGTTACGTAACGTAAATGCATGAAATTTAAAATATGGAATCATAGTAACGGAACATTGGAATATTCTGGTTGTGTAAACTATACCAGAAAATATCAAAAGTTGGAACAATATATACTGCTTTTATTGAAGGGCCATTTACCTTGGGTAGAGCTCGCATTCATTGTCACAACTGACGTCTTTTCAGTCCTCCCTTTGATCTTATTCTGGACCCAATTCAAGATCTACACGGGAACAGAACAAAACTTCTTCAGACGTTTTAGAAGAAGGATTAGAGAAGCGTTCACTGTTTCTAGTTGGAGCCATTCCACATTTTAAACTCAGAAAACGTTGCCTGCATCCTCAAGACTGCTTACCCTCATTGGTCTTGATGTCTAAAATCTGGGAGTCGACCGTGGTAACTTGCCTTCTCTTGAGCTCTTCGTTAGAGAGTAGTTGAGGGTCAGGACAAGAAACCAGTTGTACTATGGGCAGCGAATAGTATCCTCTCAGGTGAAATGGGGACCTCTCCAATGCGATGGGTTATATAGAACAGTGGGAGTATGCGAAGAGATTGAGCACAATCTTCCATCCATTGTGAAGCATGGGGTGGATGGTACATGGGCCGTCGAGGAGGGTTCAAGTTTCAATACTAAAGGGCGTTGTTGCTAATCCAAAGTCTTATTCTAGTGGGTTGATATTTATTTAATATCTTGATAGTGGCAATATTTTATCTTCTCGACGAATTCTCACGTAAGTGGTGACCACCATATAGATGCACCGTGATAGACCAGATGTGGTCCCACTAGTGACAGTCGTGGCGTAGTCTGAACCTAGCTTTTGCTGGTTCCCCAAAGCAGCTCGCCCCAGGAAGTGGCATAAAAAGACCCAAACATATAAAGCCCCATGAGGACGGGCAACGAAGCTAAAAAAACTTCATAGAGGTGGGAGACATTTTGCCCATGGGATGCTGATAACCATATTAGACACACAGAGCGTTCCGTAATATGGAGTCCGTCTCCTCTTGGATAGAGGGACTAAGATTTTCAGGAAGGGGATGATTCGAGGGTGCTTGGAGGTTTGTTCATCAAACCGCCAATTTTGACATTGAAGCGAGCGTGAAAGCGTTGATATAAAGCACGCGGATAGTAAGAAGGAAGGAAATGAGAGAGATCTCATGATGTCTACTAGCTAAATAGATTCTAGGCTCGTTGCCTTCCCCTGCAGTCTTAATTTTAGAAAAATTCTACACATAACCCTCCACGTCCCCGGGAGCCTACCCGGTCCTCGGGACTGGGCTCCTGTTGCACCAAATGTGCATGTCGGCAGTAATTAAAACAATACAAGATAAGGGAAGTAGAAGAGAGAGAAAATATTTTTGTCAATAACTTTCAATCCGGAGCATATTTTGAAATAAAATAAAATGTATCAGAATCCTTGTAAAAAATACTTTTCAACGAGACTAGTGTTGACATATTTTAAAATAATGATAATACGTGAGAAATATACTACCATATATTAGGATACCATACACATGTTCTGGATACAGACATACAGTACTCGTGAGTACTGTACTTTTGATTTATGCTTGATATATAATTTGTTAGGTGTTGTACTTATGCGTCAGTAAATGAGTTGAAATTAACATGTGGGTACAATACTTATGGTTGCATTTTATAGGTGATTTTTGACCTGATGTGCATTGTACTTTTGAGATCATTAACAAGTAGGTACTCAACTTATGTCTGCATTATGTAAAAGAAATTGTCCAGATGACTAATGTTGTTATGTGATTCCGAAGGTACTGTACTTATACTTCTACATCATTTATACGATTATGCTTGGTTTTATAATTTGGTAAGTAATGTACTTATGCTTGAGTATTAATAAGTGGCTGCATTACTTATGAATCCATAAGTACAGTACTCACGAGTATTGTTGATCCTCCTTCATTCAAAAGTACAGTACCCACGAGTACTGTATGTCTGTACCCAGAACATGTATATGGTATCCTAATATATGGTACTATATTTTTCGCGTAATATCATTATTTCAAAATATGTCAACACTAGTCTCTTTGGAAAGTATTTTGTACAAGGATTCTAATGCAATTTATTTCGTCAAAAAATACATTTCGGATTAAAATTTATGGACAAAACCATTTTCTCTCTCTTCTCATTCTCTCACCCTTTATTGCTTTAATTGATGTTAAATGATATTCCAGCAGCAACCAGTGGCCGGTTGTGTGTAGCGTAACTCTAATTTTATGGGCGCTTTCCGATTACGGGATCCAAGTGTAATTAATGGGGTCCGACCAATATGTTGTATAAATAGGACCGCGAGCTTAAGACATGGTGAATTGAATGTTTCATTTAACACATTCGGTAAATTAAAATGGAGTAGCGTTGTCATGCTATCAGAGTATAGATCTTGAAGAGTCTTCTCAAAGACATTCGATAAAATTGGAACAAGATTAGCATGGCTCCTGCGCAAGAGCGCAAATCCTGAAGAATCTGCTTTCTCATTTCTCCTTCTCACATCAATGTTGTCTCCCTCTTGTCTTCAGAGTGTCTGAAGTTGAGTCCGTAATGAATGTGTGGAGCCAAATTTGTTGATGTTCCACCATCAAGCTCCACATAGCCTTATACTCATGGAGTCAACATCAAAGTTTTTGTCTCTCTCAAGCACAAAAACACCAATTATATGTGTTGCCAGGTCTAATTCAGAGCCCTAGTCTAAAGTAGTGAACTCAAAGATTCCAAAGATGAAAATAAACCAACTTCTAGATGTTTCCTATCGACATGGAAGGAAATGTCACTCTAAACCCCAATGACGTTGTCTGGGTGCGTACGGATAGACTGGTCAAGGAGTGGATCATGGGACCTTCACCGAGGAGGTTATCAGTGTTTTCGTTAGCTTATCTAACCTCATCCCAGAGTTGGAATGCGCTAGCTAAGAAGTTTTGTGAATCTATGTAGTCAAGAGTCTTTAAGTTAATCATTAGTTTAAGAAGGATGAAGAAAGATAATATATCTATTTCTGAATTTATTTTTGAATTGAAGTCTTGATGTGATCAACTGCATGTAGTCTAGAAAACATATTTCCTATGATGATAAGACCTACTTCTTGGTCTATTGCCTTGGTGTCCACTTTGAAACATTTAGTATTCTAATTCTATGGCCTCCTCTTCCCTGATTTGAAGAAGTCTCTTCCCTACTCAAAGATTAAGATATGAAAAAGTCATCCATCCATTCAATTCACACTGCAACAACTAGGGCAAGAATTCACTAGTTAGCACTACGCATAATGCAAATAAAGTCATGGTGGATCTGGAGTTAGGCCTAATTATAAAGCACATGCACTGTGATGATTCTCTAAACAAGACATTTGAGGAAGCACAACTATTGGATTCCATACACGAGGAAGATCTTTTAACCCAAGCATCAAGCAACATGATTAGTAAAGACAAAACCTTTCATGACAAATCTATTATAAGTATGGCCACGATACCTTACTTTGATGGAATCAATTTGACCAAAATTACTAATACATTGGGATCCCTAAAACATTCACTAAAGAGATCAAAGCATTCAGTGAATTGATAATTATTGATCAACATCCAAAAATTCATGGGAGTATCATGTTGATACTGAAATCACATATCATATCATGCACAGTAGAAGTATTCGAACTTGAAAATTTCTTATAAGGTTATCTACTTAATTATTGTAGTAATTGATTAGTTTCTTCTAATAACACATACTAGAGCTTTTTTATCATTCAGAGAACTTATATCCATCTAAAGAAATTCAATTAGTTCCCGATATAAAGAAGAACCTTATGTGTATTTCAAATCTTTAATTTAATATCCTTAACTAATTTATTTTTTGAAGTGAGACTTTATAGATAAATATTTTACAAACACATTCAACACTTACAAAGGTCCATCTTACGGATGGATTCCATGAGCTTAAAGCCACTACTGCAATAAGTCTTTTGCAAACAAATGCAAAAGTTTGTCACCTAATATTTGGCATAGACTGTAAGGACATTCTTATGGGAAAATTTCAAATTCCATAAAATAAAGGACATATCTGTCTGACAAATTAAAATTTACTTTACAAGTAATAGATTTTCTATAAGTAAAAGACATAATTTACCTTTGAATAACTCTAATGAATTAAGTTATATACAAATTGATTTTGTGCATGTCGATATATGGGAAAGTCTCCAATTAATCTTTATAAATTTACAAAACTATTATGTTTTGTTTATTAATTATAATAGTGGATGTATGCGGTTTGATCCTCTGAACAACAAGTCTAATTTTGTATCATGTTTTTTTAGAATGGTTCATACAAAATTTAACTCAAAACCAAAAGTAAAAAATTAAGTTTGGTGAAAAATTTATCAATCACACATTGGAGAAATTTCTTCAAGAACAAGGTACTACACACCAAGTTAGTTGATTCTATAATGATTAACATAACATGAGAGTTAATATGAAGTATAAGAATGTTGTCTAATTGTTGTTAGACATGACGAATGATATCATATCTCTTCCATATGTTATTTTGGATTACAATTCAACTTATAAAGGGTATCAATATTTGGATATTCACTCAGATAATGATTTTATTCCAGTCTTGTTGTTTAAATGAGAAAGTGTTTCCTTTTTATACAAAAGTTAATTTTAGCATATCTTAGGGAGAAATTTTTATGTATAACATATTGATAAATTATATGATGAACAAGATAATTTTTTTTAAAATATGAGCTAAGATGTTATAAATTCTTTATCCAAACGCCATGCTCATTTGTTTAATAACATCAATGTTGTTGTTTTTGACTCAATAATGAAACCTCCTTACTCACATAATACTTAACTTCTTTAAGTCAATGAAGACCCTTACACTATGCGGCAACATATTGATCACCATAATTGTATTTAGTCACTAGTACACAATTGTTCCTCCCCTTTTGTAAACAATGAAGAACTAAATCCACAAATGCAATAGTTTAAAAACATCCTCTACTACTGTCTCAGCACAACTTCATCCTATGACTACATGAAAAATAGATGGAGTTATCGATCCTAACTTAATCTATATAATGCATGTCAATCACACCTATGATTCCTAAAACTATCAAGTCTATTTTGATTCATTCAGGATGGAAGGAAGCCATGGAACATGAGCTAGAAAGCCTAGGTCCAAAAACCACACTTGGTCATTAATTCCTAGAGAATACCCAAACCATTGTAGTATTCTAACGGGCATGCTAAAGAAAGATGAATGTTGATGGAAAACATATAATATTAAAAGTGTTGCCTGCATAAATAAGGTACACTCAGGAGGAAGAAGACTATGTTGAAACATTTTATCATGTGATTAAAACCCCAACTATTAATATAGTCCATACACTTGCAATGACCTTTGGTTGGGAAATTAATATTTGCAATGCTTATTTGAATGGATAAATAAGTGAATCATTGTACATGTAGCAACCTATAGAATTCATAAATGAGAAATTTTAAATTCATCTCTGTAAATTGCACAAATGTCATTATGGTCTAAAAGATGCTCGTCATGTTTGCTTTAACAAATTGAGTGATTTTATCATCTCTTTGGACTAAAGATTATTATCTTAATCTCTAATTGTGATTCAAAATACCTCACATATAATATTCCTTTTGGTATATCTCAATGCCATTATTCTAACTAGCATCAACTCTCGACCATCAGTTAATTTACACCACTCTCAACCATACCTTTAGCCTATGAGATCGTGGTTATGCACATTACTTTATCGATGTAAAATTGAACGAAACACCATTTGGTATACTTTGAATCATGATAACACATATTCTCGAAGTTTGCACGCAAGAGAAAATGTTGGATTGTAAATAAATATCAACACCAATCACACATGATTTCAATATATTCTCATTAGATGAACTTTTTGTTGGATCCTAGATGGGTGATTAGATGCTCTAGAGGGGGGTGAATAGAGCTGAATGCACTTAAACAAAATTCATTAGACCTTCAAGATATATCACAAGATAAGGTTGCTAAATAGGAAATTTGTGTGCAACTAAATCATGCATAGCAAGGATAAGAGAGATTGAACATGCACCAATTAGACAAGCTATTTAGAGTGGTTCCACACTTCAAACTAGAAGTGTGTCAGTCCACTTGCCTAGAGAGGTCAACCTCTAGGACTTCCAACAATTGCACTCTTATATTCACTTATAAGACTTACAATACATGACCAACAAAGGACTTACCTATCCAATACAAAGAGTCTTCAACCTTACCAAGGACTTACCCACTTTGCAAGAGTCTTCGGCCTTCTCCAAGGACTTACCCACTCTTGCACAAGTCTTCGGCCTTGTAGGAATTACCCACTCTTCTTGGATCTTCCGCCTTTGACTTCACCTTCACTCGGAGAAGCTTTCACCAAGGTCTTACCCACTTGAGCTTGAGTCTTCTGCCTTCTCCAAGGGCTTACTCACTCTAGCTCCAAGTCTTTATCCTTGATCTTCACCAAGGGACTCCTTCCCTTGTTCTTCTTCACCTCTCTTGGACAAGAGAGAGAACCTTCATCTTCATGGTTGCAAATGAGAGATGGGGAGGTGGTGGAAGTGAGAGCTTCACAAGATATACATGTAGGACTAGCTCTCTAATAGATTTCCTACTCACTCTAATGTATGTAGCAAGTGATTAAGCTTAGAGAGAGAGAGGAGGCTGTAGGATCACTCAACTATAGAATAGGAACCTTCATAGTGAATGCTCAACCTTGAAATGAAGCCCAAGGGGTCCTATTTATAGTTGGGGATGCCTCTTAGCCTTTGGGAACACTTGTGAACGAAAACTAGCCATTTTGTGGCTTGCAACGGATCTATTTTCACTTGTTGCAACTCCACAACGGCTAGAAACACTATTATGCACTTTTCCGTACAGTGCAATCGGTCGAGTTCTAATGGGTGTAACTCGACCGATCAAGTAGGAGGCAAACCGATGTTCAAAGGATCGGTCGAGTTTGTCCTGAGGAAACTTGACCGACCATTTCAACTGGAAATGGCCTACTACCCAATCGGTCGAGTTCTGTGAGTGCACAACTCGACCGATGCAATCTTCAAAAAATCGACCAAGGTGGATCGGTCGAGTTTCAGGGTGGGAAACTCGACCGACCAAGTGCCTGTAATTGATTTTCAAAGATGCATCTAAAGTGATCTAATATTCGATCTAAGTGTTCCTGATATTTTTCTAAGATTAATTACAAGTCATACAATCATTACAAGTGATTTACAACATGATTCTAATGGATATACATCATATTACAAAAATGTGCACTTGTATGACTTTGACTTGTCTTTTCTCCAATTTGAGATGCGCAAGTTAGGGCATTTGGAGTGTGTCTATACATAATCTGAAATTACTCAAGTAGAGACATTAGACACCAAAATGTGGAATGGTTAGTCATCATCAAAACATGGGTTTAGTCAATTTAGACGTGAGTCAACATTGACCTAATTGACCTTGAGTCAACATTCTCCCCCTTTTTGAAGATGACAAACCATTCCATAAATGTATTGAAAGCATTTAAGTAAATTCATACCTTTGGAGAAACCTAGGGGTTTCAATAGAATGGAGTTCATATGCTCCCCCTCAATTGATGTGCATGGAGTTTTCATACTCCCCCTCAATTGATGTTATTTCTCCTGTATGGTTAGCTTTCATAACATTTATAGAATACTATGTCTTCTACTCATATATGTTCTACACATATATGTCTTCTCCCTTTACATGAGCATGCTTCTCCTCTTCATGTAAGACATGCCTTCTTCCTCTTTTTAAAAGAAGACATACCTTTCTCCCCCTTTGGCATTTCAAAAAGAGGGGTTATGAAGAAATAAGAAACATCACTTGTTAAAAAGAAAGGAGATAACACAAATATATAGAAGGAGAGTAGAAGAGCACAGACAGGGGCTTGTCCAAGCATAGAAAGAAAAGCAAGTTAAAGCATATACTTGAACAACCCAAAAATGCAAGATAAAGTGCTGCAGAAAAATAATAAATCACAATTTTGACCCTCAAGATGATGGAATTTGACCAAAAACCATCAGAGCTCATGGGAAAGCAATGAGTCTTTCTTAGAAGATCGTTTCTGCATAAAAAACACTAGTCTTGCACCAAAAACTGAAACTGGAGCAAATCTGCATAAAATCCAAAAATACTCCAATTTCTAGATACAATGTAGCTCTATGTGCCCTGCATCACAATGTTATGGAAGAAACTCAAGATAGAAGATATGCAATTTAAGGAACAAGCTTGAGCATGTATTGAGACAAGATACAAGCATAGCATATAGATGAGCAAATATACCAATTATTGACAGGGTTAGAACTACATGTATGTGAACTACTAGTAGATGATATCACAAGTTAGGACTACTAGTAGGATCTAGATCATAGAAAGAGATACCAAAAGATATACAAGTCAAAGAGCAAGCTATGAGTAGATGTAGAGATATATACAAACAAAAAGATATGCAAATTTAGAAGCATGAGAGGATATAACTCACTAGATATGCATCCTTACCATAAGATGATTACCCCTAAGAACCTCAAGGTTGTATCAAAACAAGATATACACCTAGATAGATGTAGCAAGTTAGAGCACAACGGAAGCGATTTAAGACACAACCAAGAGTTCCATAGAGATCATCATCAAAACCTGCAAAAAAACTCAAAGCAAGTAATTGCAAGATATAGAAATACCAATTTAGAGCAATTAGAGAGATAGAGTTGTAAGCAAGATAGGCAATTTAGAACATGGCAAGAAGCATATATAAAGGTACCAAATGAGAGTGCCAAAGAATAAGGCTATTGGTTGAGAAAATCTAGTTGAGAGGGAAATTCTCACTCAATAAGACAAATGTATATTCTGTGCACAGTGTTATCGGTCGAGTTCTGTGCATGGACAACTCGACCGATGAGAGCTGCTGGCAACACCCATTGGTGCCTATCGGTCGAGTTTCAATAGGGCAAACTCGACAGACAGAGCAGCTGTCAAAAAGGCACATATATATCATAAAAACATATTTAAAGGCATGCTTAAAATACAAACCATATCCAAACATGTCTAAGTAAGTTAGTAATGCACTATAGAAGCATTAGAAATAGTTTTTGAGCAAGAGTGTAAAGAGAATCACAAAATGCCACTTTTGACTCAAAAACCATATGTATAGTGCATACTAACTTGACAAAAACAAGTTAGGGTAAGTTATAAGCAAGAGAAACATTACCTTTGTGCTTACCATTCCTTTTCCATTTGTTTTCACCCTCTACACATCTCACCTTTCTTCTTTGATGTGGATTGAGAAGTCAATTTGCAATTCAATAGCTCAAATCAATCCATTTGTAAGTACCTACAAGAAGAAAGATGAAATGGTCCCCAATCATGTTTTTGGGTCCGGAGGGGTTAGTTTTGCAACCCAAATCCTATTGCTCTTGGGTGCTTTCCTAAAAGGACAACAAGTAGAATAATGACCAAAATCATTGCAATGATTACAAGTGCCCGTAGCCTTGGAAATGGAGGATTCTTCATTGAAAATTGAAGGTCCTTTGTCTTTGTTGTTCCTTTGGCTACAGTCAAGTCCAATGCCATCTCTACCCATTTGTTTGGTAGTATGGTCTAGGATTTGATTAAGATTCTTTTTATCACCTAAGAATCTTTGCAAAGAAGATCTCAAACTATGATTGTCATGCACAAGAGAAGTAAAGGTAAAACATAATAGATTCATATCATCTCTAGCATGCACAAGATAGATTTCTAAGCAAACATCTTTAGTCATATAAGAATCTTTATCACAAGACAGAGCATCAAAATCTTTCTCTCTATAAGAAAAGATAGTATGAGGGTCAAGAGCAATTACACTACTATGCAAGGAAGCAAGTTCATATACAAGACAAGTAATCTTTGAAGGATAAACTTTATCTACACATTCTATTCCTTGTAAAGTAAGCTCTTGACTCTCATAAGCACATTTAAGAGCATAAGAAACAATAGAGAGAGAAACAATAGCAGTAGAAAGCTCTATATATGAAGTAGTCATAGAAGGTTGAGATTCTAAAAACTTAATCTTATCAAGCAAGCTAGAATTTGCAAATTTAAGAGCATTTAGTTGACTAAGATAAGCATTTGTTTGAATCTCAACACTTGAATTTACCTCATTTAAATCTTTAGTTGAGCTTGTCATGAGGGCGCAATGGCATCTTCCATCTTCACATTCACTAGATCTTCCACTAGTGCTTTCATATGTTGATGGAGCCTTTGTGATCCCTTTTTCACTCTTGTTTCCTTCTATTGCTCTCTTTGAAGGTTGCCCATCTTCATAATCACCCATATTCTCCTACTTGTGGAAGTATGCTTGGAGAAGACCCACTCTGATACCACTTGTTGGATCCTAGATGGGTGATTAGATGCTCTAGAGGGGGGGTGAATAGAGCTGAATGCACTTAAACAAAATTCATTAGACCTTCAAGATATATCAAAAGATAAGGTTGTTAAATAGGAAATTTGTGTGCAACTAAATCATGCATAGCAAGGATAAGAGAGATTGAACATGCACCAATTAGACAAGCTATTTAGAGTGGTTCCACACTTCAAACTAGAAGTGTGTCAGTCCACTTGCCTAGAGAGGTCAACCTCTAGGACTTCTAACAATTGCACTCTTATATTCACTTATAAGACTTACAATACATGACCAACAAAGGACTTACCTATCCAATACAAAGAGTCTTCAACCTTACCAAAGACTTACCCACTTTGCAAGAGTCTTCGGCCTTCTCCAAGGACTTACCCACTCTTGCACAAGTCTTCGGCCTTGTAGGAATTACCCACTCTTCTTGGATCTTCCGCCTTTGACTTCACCTTCACTCAGAGAAGCTTTCACCAAGGTCTTACCCACTTGAGCTTGAGTCTTCTGCCTTCTCCAAGGGCTTACCCACTCTAGCTCCAAGTCTTTAGCCTTGATCTTCACCAAGGGACTCCTTCCCTTGTTCTTCTTCACCTCTCTTGGACAAGAGAGAGAACCTTCATCTTCATGGTTGCAAATGAGAGATGGGGAGGTGGTGGAAGTGAGAGCTTCACAAGATATACATGTAGGACTAGCTCTCTTATAGATTTCCTACTCACTCTAATGTATGTAGCAAGTGATTAAGCTTAGAGAGAGAGGAGGCTGTAGGATCACTCAACTATAGAATAGGAACCTTCATAGTGAATGCTCAACCTTGGAATGAAGCCCAAGGGGTCCTATTTATAGCTGGGGATGCCTCTTAGCCTTTGGGAACACTTGCGAACGAAAACTAGATGTTTTGTGGCTTGCAACGGATCTATTTTCACTTGTTGCAACTCGAAAATGGCTAGAAACACTTTTCTGCACTTTTCCGTACAGTGCAATCGGTCGAGTTCTAATGGGTGTAACTCGACCGATCAAGTAGGAGGCAAACCGATGTTCAAAGGATCGGTCGAGTTTGTCCTGAGGAAACTCGACCGACCATTTCAACTGGAAATGGCCTACTACCCAATCGGTCGAGTTCTGTGAGTGCACAACTCGACCGATGCAATCTTCAGAAAATCGACCAAGGTGGATCGGTCAAGTTTCAGGGTGGGAAACTCGACCGACCAAGTGCTTGTAATTGATTTTCAAATATGCATCTAAAGTGCTCTAATATTCGATCTAAGTGTTCCTGATATTTTTCTAAGATTAATTACAAGTCATACAATCATTACAAGTGATTTACAACATGATTCTAATGGATATACATCATATTACAAAAATGTGCACTTGTATGACTTTGACTTGTCTTTTCTCCAATTTGAGATGCGCAAGTTAGGGCATTTGGAGTGTGTCTATACATAATCTGAAATTACTCAAGTAGAGACATTAGACACCAAAATGTGGAATGGTTAGTCATCATCAAAACATGGGTTTAGTCAATTTAGACGTGAGTCAACATTGACCTAATTGACCTTGAGTCAACACTTTTTTGACCCAAGTCTTTATCACATGTCAGTTGGTTGTTTGTAGTATACTAGTACTACGTGCCCACATATTTGGTGAATACAACCCCTCAGTTAATAACTAATCCAACTAATTTTTATTTTTTCTCAATCAAAAGTATTTTTCATTATCTTAAAGTCACATTGTAGCTGCCAATAATATGGCACACAAGTGGTAAAAGTGATGTTATATGACCAAGAGGTTGTGAGTTCGACCCCCCTAGTGAAAGATGAATGAATTGCCAATTTTTTTATATAGAAAAGTCACATTGTAGCATGATCTTCATATACAATCTACTTCTACTATAACACCTATTGTGTCTTGTAATTTTGATTGGAATCACTGACCATGCAATTAAAATAGTATTTTCTATCTTTCTTGCTAAAACTTGTGTATCATGGAGACTAAGAAGCAATTGATAGTTGTCATTACAAAATTTCAATATGTAGCCCTTACATCTATTGTTGTAGAACTCAATTGGATATCATCCACTCTATGATCTCATTGTCATTCTTGCTAGTTCTTCTATTCTTCTCTCTAATAACATGTGTAATAAATTTGACAATAAATCATGTCCTCCATGTTCAAACAAAAAATAGCTAAATAAATTGTAACTTTGAATGTTACAATGTTACAATCTAGAGCCTTTGTCATATCGTACATTATGACTGAATCTCAAGTTGTTCTTGTGCTCATATGAAGCTTGCACACCAAGGCCTTATCGAAGCTTGCTCACAATCTAGTCAAAAACATTAAATGTTATGCCATGGATAGATCAATTTAAGACAAGGTATTGGACAAATATGTTCCTCAACTCATTTCCTTTCCCTTTAGTCTAATGTTATGGGGTCTGTTGTTTTATATGTCTTATAGTAACTAATGGATTCTATCCCCATATGTCACATAAATAGGACTATGAGCATAAGAAACAATCAACTAGATGCTTCATTCAAAACATTTAGTTTATTGAAATGGATTATCTATACTACATCTATTAACCAAGACCCTCTCACATTGTTTATGTTCTATTTCTCATCTAACCTCAGTTCCAACCTCAAATCCTAATCATATCAATTTCAACACCAATGTGAGGTCAAGATGAAGGTGACGTGGGGATGATACAATATAGACGTCTACCAATATTACCATTGAGGAATTTGTGAATCATAATTGAGAACCATCTGTCAAGATCCCTATAAAAATTCTTCAAGCAAAAGATGAGGAGTTTCTCCTTGAATACTAATGGCATGATGGCATCCCTAGACTGTTGAGACACGAGCCTTTATTTTCCACTAGTGGAAGGGGGGTGATGGTATCAATGGTGATGCTAATGTGAGACATTTACTATTCTTGAGTAGTCTCAAAGGATACAATAATGTATTAAAGAGAAAAACTATCAAGAAAAAGTGAGAAAAAATATGGCATGTAGTTTCTTTGGGTGGGGGAATAATTATTGAAGGTATAAATGAGAAGCTAAAAAACAAAAGGTATGACAATAAAATATTCTACTATTCTTATGCAAAGGTGGTTCATGCTTTGATAGTGAGGAAAAATGTTCAAGATTTGTGCACTGGAAGCATAGATGGTTAAGGGTTTCTAAAATAACCAATAAGATGTTATATTTGGGAGTGAAAATATCCATGTAGAAATGGCATATGTTATGGAAGATCGTTTGCTTCATGACTTTAATTTCTATTCTTTACAATGATGTTTTACTACATTCGTTCAACATTGGGTTATTGGGAATCATGGTCTATATGCTCCTAGTGGTGGACTTCTACAAGGGCATACACATGGTTGTTGGGATTTTTGTGATGGTCGAAGATATTTGATTAAGATATTTAATTGTCCATTGGATTCCAAACATTAAGGAGGAAAATTTGATGATTTCAAGAAAATTGGTGAAACTCAATTAAATTTTTCATAAATGTCTAATTATTAATTGTATAATAATAATAATAACAACAACAACAAAAGCAACAACAACAACAACAACAACAATAATAATAATAATAATCTATTAACTTAGCTGGTTTATTATAGATTGATGAGTATGACTGGTGACAATTTATATATGTTGCCTTCATGTGGTAATTATAAGATATAGGGGATATGAAATATGATAAATATTGTCATAAATGAAAAATATGATAACTAAGAATTCATAGAAGAAAATATAAATAGAAGAAATAAAAATAGGCATTAGTATGCTATAGATTATAGTTGGAAACACTTATAATTGTTTTCTTAGAACTTGAGAAAAAGGTTGGACGACCTTTTGGTTGGTTGATTGACCCTTGGGGTCATTGAAGCCCTTCAATCTAGGTGAACATGTTGGCCTGACCAACTTGGCCAACTTTTCAAGAAGTTAGACCCTAAGGTCGACCAAATTCTTAAATAGTTGGACCAACTTGTTAGGGTCACAAACCTATTTTGTGCTTTGACCCTAGAGTCGACTAATACAACCCTATAAAATGAGGTGGTCAAATAACTATATGAGTAGCTATGTGGAAAATGATTATGAATGAACATAGTAGTTTGTGCTATTTTTTTAATTAGACTTATATAAACCCCTAATCCATCTATTTTAATTATTGAGAATTTGAAGTGAAGTTATTCACTTACAAAACCCCTCTCTTGTCATTTTTACCTAAGGAAGGAAATAAGTGGGGTAGATCAAGAGTTTTTGACATAGTTTGGCTCGAGAACATCTCCACTTTTGTATGTGTATGTAAATAGAGAACATAGGATTTAGGATTTCTTATTTTAAAGAGTAAGAACGTTGGCGCAAATAATTGACTATCCAACAGAAGGACATTAATTTACCTTCTCTTCCTGCTATACCCTAGGTCTTAAATTTAGGTCAATTGCTTCTCAACTTGGACATAAAGTTAAGTAACTTCACATCTTGGTGAATCTAAATGTCTAATGTGTGTATAGTTCTTCATGTACTGAGGATTATGGTATTTTGTGGGCATGCTTTCTGATGACTAAGTGAATAGGTAAAAAATATTCACTTGCATAAATTTCATAGAATCATGTTAACTATTTTCTAATGAGAACAACTATGTGATATCTCTGTGAATATAAATTGTAGATTGATGTTGTTTTTATTTCTTTTTCATGTTAGCCTTTTGTTATCACCTATTTTGTTTGATGATTTTATATGAGTTTCAGGGTTAGTAATTCACAAACCTTGGGAGTACCTCTAAAAATTATGTTTAGGATAATAATTAATGCGAATCCTAACAATATATCCCAATATTTGCACCCTCATTTCATAGTATCTTAGAAAAAAATTAACAGGATGCTATATAAAAATGTACACCTATTTTTCAGCTACACCATCCCTAGCGACATGGTGGTTAGAGGTGCTTGGCTTGTATTAGTACTACAATGATTCACATGTTGAGGTGTTTCTTGGGATTTGCATATTGGGGACGTAACATAGTCGAGGACAATGTTAATATACTGGGCTATCATTATTCCTAAAACTCTATAATAATATTGAGTTGTGGGGACCATCAAGGAATTATTTTACTTTGAATTAGATAAATTGTGTTCCAAATGCTATTTTTTCATATTGATCCTTAGTTTTTTAACATTCAAACTAGGCCTTCAAGTAAAAGTACAATGTTGTGTCTATGCTTTAACTTACTCACATACAATATGAAAGGAATGTGATATATATAAAAAAACTATAAAAGAGTGAAGCAAAGGTTCACAAATCAATATACACTCAAAAATAGTATCCTTTAGAAAATATCAAAATTGTGACGGCCCGTCATGCTAAACGAGATTATTCAAAACAAGACACACGATCAACACTAGTCAACCACATACCAGAAAAGAGGGTAAATTAAAAATGATTTAACATTACCATCATGTTCAAAAACATTACAGAAAGGACCAACAACATGTATATCGACACTTACCATACCAGGTATTTACATAGCTATCCAGTGGCATCAACCACAACGAGTATACAAAAGATATCATTCCCCATATACATGCCATATACAAAACATAGGCACACTTGCAAAAACTTGAGTCATTATACATATCATCTATAAAACATGTGCTGCGAGGATCTAAGAGTACATGGGTGACTCTAGGACTCTAGTAAAAACTATCCAACCTTCTACTCCTACTTCTCACCAAGCTTCTCTTCCTAAACAACATGATCATGACGACATCGCTGACGGACACCTAAAAAATGTGGTGAACCACAAGGTGAGACCAATGTCGTAACAAGAGATATAACTCTCAACAACAGTTATTGATACAACATATTTTATTATTAAACAGGTTAAGAAGATTAAGCAAGCTAAACTGACAGGCATAGAAGCATGCATGATCAAGGAACATACAAAAGAATAGTTAAAGCTATCATTTAATAAGAAGTCAACTACTTCTATTGCATCATATAGCACTAGCAATATAAGAAATAAAGCAAGGGTTAACAACCAATGTAAGTCATGTTTAACCCTAAACAAATATATACACGGTTGCATTACATCTTTTATTAAGCCCTGGGGAGTTTGAGGTACACTAGTCAGACTTTAACTGACCACTGCTACGTCTAAATCAGTGTCATATGAGATCTAGGAAAGTCGGACTTCTAAGATATCAACCGCTCTCGGTTAGTATGTGTCAGCCACACCGACATATATAGTCCAGCTATAAAACAACCTAGTCCATCCTTGGTATGTAGGCCAAGACACTAGTAATTAGCAAACCCTACCATATGAGGTACAACCAAAACTATCCTCGATCACATCATATATACAAATATTGAGATAAGACCATACTTGTTCTCTTGCCGAGGCATGACCTCGTCCATCCTCAAAATCTTGGATTAGGATTTCAAGGACACATAATCTCTTGCATCCCGCATACTCAACAATATATGCACTCTGAGCATCCAATAGAGGAATAATCGTTTCACCATCGAGCAAGTTTGGACACTAGATTGGTACTATGGAACATGGCACTACATGGTTAGGGTTTCACTTGAAATGCGAATTGGGTATATTGAATTGCATCGATTAAGTTGCATACAAACCCTAAATGAGTTCTATAATTTCATGGGTAGATTGTAACTACAGAAGATATAAAAATATGGAATATAATGTTTACCAAATCATCACATGGTACTATTTCATTGCCATACATGAGACCATAATTGTCATCAAACCATCACAATATACAAATTTTTATCACATCATTACGAGGATAACACCTCACTAAGGGTTCCACCATGCCCAATGGTCATTAAGACCATCACAACATTCCTTGGAAGAACATCACTATCTTTCCATACCTCATTAATTCTCATCATACCATCATCATACATGAGACAGATAAGTTTGGTACAATATTAAATTTAAGAGTTATGATGCTCATATGACAACAATTAGGGTTACAACAACATAGAGAGAGAAAGTACTCCAACATCATACTAATTACTCAAGAAAGTTAAGCATGATCATCACTTACTTGCATTAGGGTTAGGTTCAACCAAGATGAGTTGAATTAGGGTTAAAAAATCCCTTAAAGGTAAGCCCTAATTCATAACATCTTCATCAGGCATGAAAGCATAAGGTGAAACACAACCATTGACCATAGAGTCAGGAAATTTCATTGACCCCTTAGGTCAGGGAAACATAGCAACCACATAGGTTAGAGACACCTTAGTGAGCACTAGGGTTAGGTGCCTTAGGGACCACTAGGGTTCAAGATCATAGTGACCAACATGAATTAGAAACTTCATTGACCACTAAAGGTCAGAAAACATAGCGACCACCAAGAGTTAGAAGGGTTAGCAACCACTAGGGTTGGAATTTTCATCGACACTATGGTCAGGAAAGTCAGGGGCCACTGGGATTATCCATCTCAGCGTACACTACGGTGACTTTTGCGACCTCTAGGGATCCAAATCTTCATCGACCATTAAAGGTCCAAAACTCAATGACCATACAAAATACAAAATCTTGGAAACTATCATGGTAATGCAAATCTCATCGAACACATATGTTCATATCTTAGCGACCACCTAAGATCAAAGTCTTTGAAACCAAACATTGAGAAAAACTTGGTGACCAAACCTAGTTCAAACTAATCAAAAACATAGGTACCAAAACCTTGACGACCACATGAAGAGTACAAAATTTCATCAACCACATTGGATACAAACAGTTTTGTTATAACTAAGAATCCAAAAGGTCATCAAGTTGCATCACTAGGAAGAAGATCATATCAAAACCCTAATTAGAAACCATCATAAGAGAGAGAGAGAAAAACCATAATTTCCACTAGTATGCAAGTACCAAGGCTTCCATCACCAAATAAGGTTCATGTAAAAGGATTAGGGTTCATCCAAGAAGAATTATCTACTCAAGAATAATCATACAACACAAACTCAAGGTAAAGACATCATCTTTCCACTTGGAACTAGATCAAGATCATGTGCATGCAAGGTAAAAGTAAGCAATAATCATGAATGCGGTTATATAACTTACCTCAAAGAAGATGGAGCAACTCCAAACAACAAGGTAGTTTGAAGGAAAGGGGGAATAAATCCTAGCTTAAGCACTCATCTCGGCCAAGCTAGGTTCTTGTAAGGACCCTAACCTGGGTTAGGGCTAACCCTATTTTTTTGGCTATAGTAAGTTTCTTAGAACTTAAATATAATCCTCTAAGGTGTTTTTTTATCATGTGACACACTTATGTTTCAAGTTTGGTCATGTTTGAATGTTGTTTGAGCAATGTTCCCTTATTTTGGACCAAAGTGCAATTTACCCAAGATGAGGAGTTATATTGAAATATGTCACATTTTTAACGTGACTTAAGTGATTTATCATCATAAGAGAGATAATGATGCTAATTTGTGTCTTGTGGAAAGCCTAAGTTCCAAGTTGGAGCTTGTTTGAATAATGCTTGTGCCTTGTGTACCAGTTTTGGTGAAATTTGCAATTTACCCAAAATGTAGGGTTGATGTGAAAATTACCACCTCCAGAGTGTCCCTAATCTCTCTTAGTATCACCTATATGTGAGATAAATAAGTAGGCACCATGTTTGAATCATTTTTGAGTAATGGTATTCTTGATGATGAAAAGACCAAGAAGAGTTGTATAGTTGAAACCCTAATTGAGTTGTATCGAATTGAAGAGCTTATATGGGAGTGCCTATCAGCCAAGGAGCCATAGAGGAGGTCACATATAATTTTTTCAACTCTTTTCCTTTTCAATGATGGGTTAATCACCTCACAAAGGTGATGGCTATCAGTTTACAACTTTCCTTGGGAAAGTTGTATCAGTTTGTGAATAAAGTGATGTTGAGTTGAAATATCTTGCTCAACAAGATAACTAATGGCCAAAATATTATCCCTAGATTATCCTTAAGAGTTTTGCATGTCAAGATAAATATGTGTGCACGCATGGACATGTGTTAACCATGCATGGACACGTGGCACCTAGTAGTATAAGGTGATGACACCTATTATACACTCTCTCTCATGAACCTCAATTATATATACCACTCCTTTCACCTACTAGTGAAACTTTTTGAATCCTACAACTCTCTTTCTCTTGGATATCTCCCATAGAAGATGAGGATCAAGGAGGAGCTCGAGCTTCAAGCTTAAGCTGAAGACATGGTCATCTTCAACCTTGGTTAAAGCATGATTCTCAGGTTATAGTTATTCCTTTCTTTTCTTCTTCACCAAGTTCTTAACTATGGTGATTCTTTGCATATGGAGGAGTTGTGAACGAGTCTTGGACTCTTGATAAGTCTTATTCAACCTTGGGAATGTGAATATTTGGATCTTGGAGCTTTGAAGTTGTTCTTGAGGTGGGTTATCTAACTTGAACCCAATCATGTTATTATTCACCTTCAATGTTGCTATACTTGATGATCTACTTTCAGTTTCGAGTTTTCTTGAATAATTGATGAATCCATGGGTTCTAGTAGTTGCATATGACTGTTGTCCATGAACTATAATAGTAAGGAACGAAAGTCTAGAGCTTGATGATGATGGCATCATCATGTGGCACAAACCGATATCAGGTTGAAGCACCTCTAAACTGATATGGTGATGAAACCCAATATGGTGATATGAAACCCGATATAACTTAGAACCCCACACCCCTATCATTTTTGTGCTTTTAGGTTGGTTGAACAAGGACTAAATAATTGTCTAGCCTGTCACTCAACACATGGTATGTTGATACTTTAAAGGTTTGAAGAGGCATGAGCATAAGGGTCTAGCCCGATATGTAAAACCCTAAACTCGAGTAATCTGATATGGTGTGACACACACATACATACACCTCTTGGACGATATGGTGTGAAGCACACACCCATCTCTTAGACGATATGGTGTGACACATACACATACACCTCTTGGATGATACAGTGTGAAGCACACACACACCACTTGGGCGATATGATGTCAAACACACACCTCTTGAACAATATGGTAAGGTAGTTGATACCATAGAACATGTGATGGCCAATACACTAAAGTATGGTGTGGTCAATATCCTCAAGTGAGTTAAGGATTATAGACCCAAGTGAGGTGAAGTTGTTACACCCAAGTATGGTGAAGGTGATACATCATAAGATAGGTAAGGTTGATACCTTGATGTTCGAGGGTATGAGGGATATGATGATGCCTAGCCCAATATACCCCTAATCCATTACATGTGTTCAACTGGACATACATGAATCAACCTGACACACCTTGTAAAGGTGAGGGCAACACACTCTTAGAAGTGATGGCTAAAACACCAAGTAATGGTGTGGCTAATATCTTGATAGGTGAAACACCTAAAGTAATTGATGATGGTCAACCCAATATCAACAATGCCCTAATAAGAGATGAGTCGATATCACTTGGTGATAGTTGGGAAACTCAAGAATTGATGCTAGGTCGATACACTACAAGTGTGGTAACCTATGTACGATACACAACAAGACAAGTGTGGTGACTTATGGCCAATACACTATATGACAATTGTGGTGAGTTAGTACATAAAGTATTAGGATGGCCGATACCCTAATACAAGATAAGTTGATAAACTCAAGTAAGTTAAAAATGATGAGGGAAGCATTACAGCAAGGAATGATGCTTGGCCGATATCACATCTAGCACTTTAAGGTCGATACACCTTGATGCACCTAAATCTGATATAATTGGATGAGTAACACATGAAATGGGTTATGTCAATTGACACAATAGGAAGTAATGATCTTAATACACTTTGACAAGTGTTGGCTAATGTACCTTGAGAAAGGGTTAAGCCAATTTAATATAGTATTATGTAATCAATATCCTAGTGAGGATGAGAGAGAAACTCATACTTGTGTGATAATTATTTAATGAGCATACATTGATACTCATAGATGTGTGGAGTAATGAATCAGGGTGTGGATTAATAATATGAACGTGAAACCCTAATAGATTATAAAGGGAAAACCTAACCCTAATAATGGGAAGGTTGTATTTCTCTTGTATTGCATGGTGATGATATGTACTTGATATTGTTTTTATCATGAAGTGCTAACCATGCAGGTATCAAGAGATGATGAGCATAGCCAAGTATGAGCTATGATGTTTCATATGATACAGATTAAATGGGCCTTGTGATCCATGATTAATACTCGTACAACAAGCATAATGTTTATATGGTCTGATGACCTAAAAGATAGTTATTTCCTAGTGAGAAGTGACAATATATTTAAATGGGACTTGTGAGCCATGTGAAATACTTGTGCAACAAGTATAGTGAATACCTAGGGTAGAGGACCTAGAGATAATGATTACCTGATAAGAGGTAATAGTGTTCAATGATGAACTAAGGGTTTGAATACCCAGATCATGTAATTATGATGATGATCATAATTAAGGGATGAGAATTCCCAATGATACCATGAAGGGATTGGGATCCTGAGTTGTATACATTCAAAATGTGTTCCAAAGATTATGAAAGAATATGATAAATGTATTACACCTTTCTTTGTAGCATCTGTTATAATTCATTCTTGTAACTTGATTGATGCTAAAAGATAATGTAATGCACCTAATTAATCAAGTGGAACATTATCATGTAGTTTTCCTGGCCATAGATCCATTCGGTGTCAGGATTTGTTGAATGGTGAAATGAGTTTAACTCAAAACGCATATTTTTGAAAATGTGGGGGTGACAGACAAACATATCCTTACGTCCAGATAGGGAGTGTGATCTCCCCGATGAATACTAGGGTTTTTGTGTGATTGCCCTGATGAAAATGTACCAGGGATTGATGTGTGATCTCCCCGAAGAGAGTGCATGCTGCAGTTGTAGCTCTATAGAGAAGATGTCACTATACCCCGGCAAGCTAGTTGTAGTTTGACATGATGGCACTACCAGTGGTCTCGTACTAACTGAGATGGGTGAGGTCTTAGCAGCCGACTCTTCCATTGACCTTGTATGGTACTGATTTTGACTAAGTGGTGGTCAGTTGGAGCATGAGCATGAGCGGTATGCCTCATCTCCTTAGGGCACAAGTGTGATTGTAAATATGTAATCAGTCGTATTGCATATTTGCTTAAGGACCGATTACAGAAACATTGGATGAAGTGGTAATACTTTTGTATCGCATAGTTGATAAATGTTATAAATGTTCTTCACATTCCTTTTGAAGTATTACATGATCCAATGCTTGGTCATAGATATATGAACTACTCAGTTATGACGTTATTCTGCCATGCTCATATATATGGACATATATTTCTCTATCTTAGATAGTTGTAATGCTCTAAAAGATGATATTGCTATGTACTACTTATAAACAATGATAAATCTTTATCAATGTTATAATAGCTCCTCTGCTTAGTTTATACAGTTTATCTATGATAATAATATTATTGGAAGAGGGCTATATCTCTGATTGGGAATTGAGTCTCACCCTATTGGCCCCACAATTTTTAGGTGGACACAGATGAGGAGGTAGAGATTGTACTGTAGAGGGAGGACATCAACAACTGGGACAGTAGTGACAACTCAAGTTGAGTGTGTTGTCTGTCATGTCTTGTAGATAGAAGTCATATGTGTCGTCTCTGTACTCTCAGGTCATTGGAAGTTAGGACATAATGGTTTTATAAACTATCTAAGATTTTGAGTTGTATGTATCGAGGTTTTATGTTGCTTCAGTATGTGTTTTGCCAAAGAAACTGGTATATGTTATCCTCGAGATGAGATGGTACAATGTATGTACAATGTGGACCATGATGTATATATTACTCTGGTCCTTTCTATAAAGAGTTCCCTGGCAATGGATCTCTTTGCAAAATGGTTTTAATTTTTAGTGATTTTCTATAATCCGCTGCTAATGGTTATTATGCATAATTACCGTGACAATTCAGCTGTCAGGTCATCACAAAGTTTTGGTATCAGAGCTTAAGGTTCAATGAGTTTATAGAGACATAGGACTAAGGTTTTGAGTCTATTCTAGTGTCCTCCAGTATATCTTGTAGTGACTTCTACTTATGCAGAAGAAAGGGTAAAGATTTAATATGTTGGGAGAACACGAGGAACACATTGTTGAGAACAATGTTGCTGCACCAGGAGAAGGTGCAAGGGATCAGGAAAGAGAAGAATGACTACCTGAGAATCCCCAGGTTGATCCAATCATGATAGAGAACCCTTCTTTTGATGCTCTCGTTGGACATGTTATGACAACGGTGATGCATATAAAGGATCGGATACTAGCAATACAACTGAGATTACCAAACCCTAATGAAGAAATTTTGGTCACTGGAAGGATTACTGATCGGTATAGTTATGTTGGAGCAGTAGAAAATTTCAAACAGATTAAGATACGACAAGGAAACAGAGTCTTCTACAAGTGTAGGCAAGTAGGACATTTGATAAGGGACTGTTTAGTAAAGGATAATGAGGTAGAAATTAAGAAAAGATCTCTCCAAACTAGGGAACAGATGCCTAATAGCTCTAAAAAGGCAAAGTTTTTGGTGCCACCAATGTAACAAACACCTAGTGCATCAGGGAAGTGGCTACCAAGTAAGGGCAAAGGACCTAATTTTACACCGGTTAGAACTCTTAATTTAGCTTCTACATCGGTAATAAGGCCGACAAGACCAGGGTATAAGTACAAGACATGTTATAGATGTGGACATGTTGGGCATATTAGATCCTTTTATCCGAAAAGAAAGGAGGAAATGACCCAAAAATCAAGGCAGACTCAACAAGACTTGCATAAGTTACAGCCCAACAAAAGCAACAACATGAAACAACTAGACTCCATGTTTCGAGTCAACCTAAAGCGGTAGATGACACGCAAGAGGTGACATGTCAGATAGAGCTTTTTCATTATGATATGTCTTCTCCTGATTTTATGTGTTAGTTATAATAAATATAGTTGTTGTTGAGCTTCCTTTGATTAGTCCTATGAGGACATGAGGAAGAGATAAAAAGGATGAGAACTTATATTCTATCCAGTAGTCTTTAAAATGTTTTATAATTACTTTTGTCTGTATAAAAAAAGGAAGAGGTGTAAAAGAGATGCCTAGAGAAATCTAGGGATACTAAGTCCTATGGCTTGGATGATATGAAAAGTAAAGTATATGATATAAGACAAGGTGCATACTACCTAATCTCAGTACTTTCATACCCTGGCCATGTATTCAACTATTGAAGTCAAGGTAAGTATGTGACTCTTAGATTGCTATCTTTCTAATTACTCTGATCAAGTAGTCATTCTGAGACAATCTAAAGAGCATAATGAAACTAAAAATATGGCATGGATATTTCAATCACATCCTAATTGTAATGAAATGGAACCTGAGTTTATCTCAAACCAATCTTTGAGTATGAGGAAGCATAAAGTACAATCCTCATGATAAGAGAAAGGGAACAAGGGATATGATCCCTGTTCAATAAAGAATATGTGAAGAATAAAAATCTTTTCCATGACGTGAATATGAAAAATGAGATAAAATCAGAAAATGTTCATGAACATACTAGACAATAATAAAGAAAAGAATGATGACATGTAATCATCTTTATAATTCCTATGCTGGTGGCAAGGAACCTAAGATGAAATAATATTGAATGTCACATGAACATTTGAAAGTTCATGCAATAATAAAAGGAGGTGATAATCTCTTTTCTTTGATAAACAACCTCGGATGATGATGGGGAGATAAGAGGAATATGTTTCCTTGTGTTCTTTCCTTTTAGGAACATGGAAGTCAAGTGAGTCGTATGACACTTGATGTACATGGGTTAGAAGTAATCTATAGATGGGTACTTTGAAAAGTATCAGTTAGTCATGGACTTTGGTTCCAAGATAAATTTATATGTGATAAGTAATGTCCCGACACGAAAGAAAGGTCCTATTATATGTTTGGATTTAGTAATAACAACAGAAGATGGAAATGATGAGGATGTGATGTGTTTTTGGCACATGTAATGGATACAAAGGTAAGGAATCCTAGTATCCAAGAAGTTTCAGTGGTATAAGAAAGTAAGAACATGACTGCTGATAAGATGATTAATGTTTGGTTACCTAGAAGGGTCAACTATGAGATTAGTCTAGTTACATACTATAGTATGGATATCATATGTTAGGAGTTTATGATCTGCATAAACATGACATCGGTAAGGATGTATTAATTAAAGGAACAATTATAGGATCATCTTGGGAAAAGTTTATCAAGCTAAGTATAATTCCTTAAAATATCCCTATCAAGTTTGCAAGCAAGAAAAATCCAAGAAAGTTGTACATTGGCTAGAGATAGATAAATAAGGTTTATAACCCCTAACTAGATCTGTTGAGATGGCTTATACATATTAAATCTAGAGTTACCTCTGAGATAGTTCTCCTTTGATAAGTAGCCTCTCCTTATGACAAGAGAATAAACAGCTAATGGGATAGTTGGTACAAGTCATAAGTAAGTTTAGTGTTGTGTCAGCAGATTAAAGTGGCACAATAGAAGTATGATAAGACTTATAGTCTCAAGTGGGTGACAGAACATAGTTCTAGTCTTTCCTTAGAGGAGAAATGCCAAGCTATGTGAGGAGTATGGTAAACTCCCAAGATCAAGAATCTTATCACATAAAGTTATAAGTTGAGATGGTGACAAATCAGTGAGGTTTGACACCCAAGTTATACAATGTATGTATAGTGCTTCTATGACTAAGAAAGTATTACCTAACACAGAGTTGACTCTACAGTCAGTAATGAAAACGACAATTGAGTATGTGTCCTATGTGACAGATTCTATGATGACCCTGAATGGAAAAAAATTGTGTTGGTCAAAGTTCAATGGAATCTCCATGACATCAAGGTGTTATGTGGTAGCTTGATGGTGTGATGCATGAGTAACAATTGTCTCCCTTCATCTGGGATTTCGATGACAAAATCCTTGTTAGGGGTTTATAACTTGTAAGGACCCTGACCTGGGTTTAGGGCTAACCCTATTTGTTTTGGATAAAGTAAGTTGCTTAGAACTTTAATATAATCATCTAAGGTGTTTTGTTATCATGGGACACACTTATGTTTCAATTTTGGTCCTGTTTGAATGTTGTTTGAGCAATGTTCCCATATATTGGACCAAAGTGTAATTTATCCAAGATGAGGGGTTATATTGCAATATGTCACATGTTGAACGTTCCTTAAGTTCTTTATCATCATAAGAGAGAGAATTATGCTAAGTGGTAGCTTGTGTAAAGTCAAAGTTCCAAGTTGGAGCTTGTTTGAATAATGCTTGTGCCTTGTGTACCAATTTTGGTGCAATTTGCAATTTACCCAAAATGTAGGGTTGATGTGAAAATTACCACCTCTAGAGTGTCCCTACTCTCTCTTAGTATCATATATAGGAGAGATAAATAAGGAGGCACCATGTTTGAATCATTTTTGAGTAATGGTATTCTTGGTTATGAAAAGACCAAGAAGAGTTGTATAGTTCAACCCTAATTGAGTTGTATCGAATTGAAGAGCTTATATGGGAGTGCCTATCGTCCAAGGAGCCATATAGGAGGTCCCATATAGTTTTTTAAACTATTGGTCTTTTCCATGATGGGTTAAGAACCTCAAGAAGGTGATGGCTATCAGTTTACAACTTTCCTTGGAAAACTTGTATCAGTTTGTGAATAAAGTGATGTTGAGTTGAAATATCTTTCTCAACAAGATAAATAATGGCCAAAATCTTGTCCCTAGATTTCCTCAAGAGTTTTTCATGTCAAGATAAATATGTGTGCATGCATGGACACGTGGCACCTAGTAGTATAAGGTGATGACACCTCTTATACACTCTCTCTCATGAACCTCAATTATATATACCACTCCTTTCACCTACTAGTGAAACATTTCGAATCCTACAATTATCTTTACCTTGGATATCTCCCATAGAAGTTGAGGATCAAGGAGGATCTCCATATTCAAGCTTAAGGAGAATCCATGGTCATATTCAACCTTGGTTGAAGCATGATTCTCAGGTTATAGTTATTCCTTTCTTTTCTTCTTCACCAAGTTCTTAACTATGGTTATTCTTTGCATATGGATTAGTTGTGAACGAGTCTTGAACTCTTGATAAGTCTTCTTCAACCTTGGGAAAGTAAATCTTTGGAGCTTCTAGCTTTGAAGTTGTTCTTGAGGTGGGTTATATAACTTGAACCCAATCATGTTATTATTCACCTTCAATCTTGCTATACTTGATGATCTACTTTCAATTTCGAGTTTTCTTGAATAATTGATAAATCCATGAGTTATAGTAGTTGCATAGGTTGTTGTCCATGAACTAAAACAATAAGGAACGAAAGTCTAGAGCTTGATGATGATGACATCATCATGGCACAAACTGATATCGGGTTGAAGCACCTCTAACCCGATATGGTGATGAAACCTAATATGGTGATATGAAACCCGATATACCTTGGAACCCCACACCCCTATTGTTTTGTGCTTTTGGGTTGGTTGAACAAGGATTGACCAGTTGTCTAGCCTATCACTCAACACATGGTAGGTTAATACTTTATAGGTTTGAATTGGTATGAGCATAATGGTCTAAACCGATATGCAAAACCCTAAACTTGAGTAACCCGATGTGGTGTGACACACACATACACCTCTTGGACGATATGGTGTGAAGAACACACCCATCTCTTGGATGATATGGTGTGACACACACACATACACCTCTTGGATGATGTGGTATGAAGCACACACACCCCTCTTAGGCAATATGATGTCAAACACACACCTCTTGAACAATATGGTGACAACACACACCTCTTGGATGATATGAAGTCAATCATACACCTCTGGCCCGATAAGGTAAGCAAACATACACCTCTTGGCCGATATGGAAGCAAGTAAACATCTATTACCTGATATGGTAGCAATCATACACCTCTTTCCCAATATGGTAGCAAGCATACACCTCATGAACGATATGGTTATTGTAACCCAATACATTAGAGGACAAAAATTGGTAAGGTTGTTGATACCCTAGAACATGTGATGGACAATACACTAAAGTATGGTGTGGTCAATATCCTCAAGTGAGGTATGGATTATAGACCCAAGTGAGGTGAAGTAGTTACACCCAAGTATCGTGAAGGTGATACACCATAAGATAGGTAAGGCTGATACCTTGATGGTCAAGGGTATGAGGGATATGATGATTCCTAGCCCGATATACCCTAACCCAATACATGTGTTTAACTTGACATACATGACTCAACCCAACACACCTTGTAAAGGTGACGGCAACACACTCTTAGAAGTGATGGCTAAAACACCAAGTAATGGTGTGGCTAATACCTTGATAGGTGAAACACCTGATGGTCAACCCTATATCAACAATGCCCTAATCTGAGATGAGTCCATATCACTTCATGATAGTTGGGTAACTCAAGAATTGATGCTTGGCTGATACACTACAAGACAAGTGTGGTGACCTATGGCCATACACTATAAGACAAGTGGGGTTATTTATGGCCAATACACTACATGACAAATGTGGTGAGTTAGTACATAAAGTATTAGGATGGTCGATACCCTAATACAAGATAAGTTGATAAACTCAAGTAAGTTAAAAAGGATGAGGGAAGTGTTACACCAAGGAATGAAGCTTGGCCGATAACACATCTAGCACTTCAAGGTCGATACACCTTGATGCACCTCAAATTTGATACAATTAGATGAGTAACACATAAAGTGGGTTATGGCAACTAACACAATGAGAAGTAATGAGCTTAATACACTTTGACAAGTGTAGTCTAATGTAACTTGAGAAAGGGCTAAGACAATTTAATATAGTATGATGTAATCAATATCCTAGTGAGGATGAGAGAGAAACTCATACTTGTGTGATAATCATTTAATGAGCATACATTGATACTCTTAGATGTGTGGAGTAATGAATTAGGGTGTGGATTAAAAATATGAACGTGAAACCCTAACAATTATAAAGGGAAACCCTAACCCTAATAATGGGAAGGTTGTATTTCTCTTGTGTTGCATGGTGATGATATGTACTTGATATTGTTTTTATCATGAAGTGCTAACCATGCAGGTATCAGGAGATGATGAGCATAGCCAGGTATGAGCTATGATGTTTCATATGATACAAATTAAATGGGCCTTGTGAGCCATGATTAATACTTGTACAACAAGTATAATGTTTATATGGTCTGATGACCTAAAAGATTGTTGTTTCCTAGTGAGAAGTGATAAGATATTTAAATGGACCTTGTGAGCCATGCGAAATACTTGTGTAACAAGTATAGTGAATACCTAGGTCAGATGACCTAGAGATAATGATTACCTGATAAGAGGTAATAGTGTTCAGTGATGAACTAAGGGTTTGAATACATAGATCATGTAATTATGATGATTATCATAATTAAGGGATGAGAATTCCCTATGATATGATGAAGGGATTGAGATCCCAAGTTGTATACATTCAAAATGTGTTCTAAAGATTATGAAAGAATATGATAAATGTATTACACCTTTCTTTGTAGCATTTGTTATAATTCATGCCTGTAACTTGGTTGATGCTAAAAGATAATGTAATGCACCTAATTAATCAAGTGCAACCTTATCATGTAGTTGCCCTAGTCATAGATCCATGCGGTTCCAGGATTTGCTAAATGGTGAAATGAGTTTAACTCGGAATGCATATTTTTGAATATGTGGGGGTGACAGATGAACATATCCTTACGTCCATATAGGTTGTGTGATCTCCTCGATGAATACCAGGGTTTTCGTGTGATCGCCCTGATGAAAATGTATCAGTGATTGATGTGTGATCTCCCCGAAGATAATGCATGCTGCGGCTGTATCTCTATAGCGAAGATGTGGCTATACCCCGGCAAGCTAGTTGCAGTTTGACATGATGTCACTACCAGTGGTCTCGTACTGACCGAGATGGGTGAGGCCTTGGTAGCCGACTCTTCCATTGACCTTGTATGGTATCAATTTTGACCAAGCGGTGGTCGTTTGGAGCATGAGAGGTATACCTCATCTCCTTAGGGCATAAGTGTGATTGTGAATATGTAATTAGCCGTATAGCATATTTGCTTAAGGATTGATTACAAAAACATTGGGTGAAGCGGTAATAATGTTATATCGCATAGTTGATAAATGTCATAAATGTTCTTCACATTCCTTTTGAAGTATTACATGATCCAATGATTGGTCATAGATATATGAACTACTCTATTATGTCATTATTCTTCCATGCTCATATATATGGACATATATTGCTCTATCTTAGATAGCTGTAATGCTCTAAAAAATGTTATTGCTCTGTCCTACTTATAAATAGTGATTAATCTTGCTTAATGTTATAATAGATTCTTTGCTCAATTTTATACATTTTATCTATGATAATAATATTGTTGGAAGAGGGTTACATCTCTTACTGGGACTTGTGTCATACCCCATTGGCCCCATAATATTTAGGTGGACGCAGACGAGGAGGTAGAGACCATACTGTAGAGGGAGGATATCAGCAACTGGGACAGTAGTGACAACTCAAGTTGAGTGTGCTGTCTGTCGTGTCTTATAGATAGAAGTCCTATGTGTCATCTCTATACTCTTATGTCCTTGGGAGTTAGTATGTAATGGTTTTATAAACGATTTGAGATTTTAACTTGTATATTTCAAGGTTTTATGTTGCTTCAGTATGTGTTTTGGCAAAGTTACTGGCATATGCTATCCTCGAAGTGAGATGGTACAATGTGTGTACAATGTGGACCATGATGTATATATTACTCTAGCCCTTTCTATAAAGAGTTCCCTGGCAATGGATCTCTTTGCAAAATGGTTTTAATTTTTAGTAATCCACTGCTAATGGTTATTCTGCGTAATTACCATGATTATTCAGCTATCAGGTTGTCACAATTCTCCTCCAACAAGGAAGCAAACCCAAGACCAAGATGCAAGGCAAGGAAGATCCACAAGCACAAGGAGAGGGTAGATCCAAACCCTAGATGCCCATGCAAGGTAGATTCAACTTGACATCCTTCTTCTCCACCAAGAATGGGGGATGATCTCCAACAACAAGGAAGAAGAGAGAGGAATCTAGGTGTGGTAAAGAGCTTGTTGGCATGCAAGGAGGGAGGTATATATAGCTTAGGGTGGAAGAGAGAGAAAAAGGGTTAGGTGTAAAGCCATGCATGCCATGTATACTAGATATACCACCCATGCAGGCATGTCATCCATGCAACTAAATCAAATGCAAACCAGGTGACCCCACCAAGAAAACTCATTGACCAAGGCGATCAAAAAAGCAAGCGACCACTTAGCATACATAGAGACCAAAGTGGTTAGAAAACCAAACGGTCGATAACCCTAGAATTATTGGCAACCAGGAAAGGTACAAACATCATCAACCGCCAACCCAAGGATTTCTCATAAGAAACTCTGGTGACCTCTAGCCTCAGGTGACTCATCACTCAAGGTCAACCATGGGTTAGGGTATCCAAGAGGGCAAACCCTAATCTTAAGGTTAGATGCCACCACTAAAACCAATGTGTAATAAGAAAGCACAAATGTATCGAACATGATGTGAAAATATGTGAGGCACAACAAGCATGTGAAAAATTGCAAGAAAAACCCTAGAAGGGGGTAAATTGCAATTAGGTCCAAAACAAGAACATAGATGCATAACTAGCTCAAATAATGTTTAAACTGGACCAAACTTGAAACTTAAGCTTGTCACATGATATCAAAGAACATCTTAGGGTTTGATTAAGGTTTTAAGCATCTTATTATGATAAGAAATAATGTCCAACTAAAAAGCAAGGACACGAGTCTTACAACCATAAACCCCTAACAAAGATTTGGCACCTGAAATCCTACAAAAACAAAGACGAGTACTTCCTATGCATCTCATCCTATAACTCCCATGTGGCTTCCTCCACACCACATTGATGCCACAAAACCTTAACTAAGATCATATCCTTCTTTTTTAGCTTCTTCACTCTCCTATCCAGGATCAACATAGGACCATCCACATACGATACATCCTCATCCAACTCAACCTCCACTGGCTACAATGTGAGCTCTATCTCCAGGTGACACTTCTTCAACATGGATGCATGGAAGACATTGTACAACCCATGCAACTCTGGTGGTAGATGCAACTTGGATGCCACCTTCCCAAATGTGCCACAACATGGTATGGCCCCATAAAACTAGGAGTCAACTTACCCTTCTTACCAAACCTCAACACACCTTTCTAAGGGGAAACCTTTAGATACATCTGGTCACCAACTTTGAACTTAAGCGATATGTGATGGTTATCAGTATACGACTTCTGTCTGTCTTAGGATGCCTTCAATAGTTTTTGTATCACCTTGATCTTCTCAGTAGTCTATTATACTAGCTCAGGACTGAAAAGATGATACTCACTTGTCTCATACCAACAAAGAAGGATCGACAACATCTCCCATATAGAGGTTCATACAATGGCATGTATATATTCCTATGGTAACTATTGTTCTAGGAAAACTCTATCAAAATCAATTGTACATTCCAACTGCCAAGAAACTACAAGACACATGCCCTTAGATGATCTTCCAATGTCTGAATGGTCATCTCTGACTGACCATATGTCTGTGGGTGGAAAGTTGTGGTAAACATCTGTTGTGTCCACATAGTTGTATCTAGATATTCCCAAAAACAACTCCTAAACTGTAGACCTCTATTAGATACCATGGTAACTGGAAAACCATGCAACCAAACTGTAACAAAAATTGCCAAACCGACAAACAAATCATTAGTAATTATGCAGATTATTTATGCAGAATAATCATAAGAAACAGATTAATAAAAATCACTAAAAATTAAAACCATTTTCTTTGTAAAGAGATCCATTTCTAGGAAAACTCTTTAAGAAAGAACCCAAAACATGATATTCACATTGATCATATATTATACATACACTGTACCATTTCTTCTCAAGGACAACATATAACAGTTACTTTTTCAAAACATATACTTAAAGCAATATCAAACCTCGAGGCATACAAGCCAAAATCTCAGATTGTTCATAAAACCAACACGTACTAAATCCAAGGACCTAAGTGTACAGAGACGACACATATGACTTCTATCTACAAGACACGACAGATAGTACACTCAACCTGAGTTGTCACTGTTGTCCTTGCTGCTGTTGTTCTTTCTCTGCAGTACGGTCTCAATCCCCCCTTGTGCACGTCCACCTAAAAAAATGTGGATCCCACAGGGTGAGACAATTGTCCCAGCGAGAGATATAACTCTCCACCAACAATGTTATTATCACAGTTAAATAGTATTAAACTGAGTAGAGGATAAGTAGTTTAGAATATTCTCATCATTTAAAGCATTGCAACTATCTATGATAGAGCAGTAAATCATCTATTTACTTTATAAAGAATATGAAGAACATGTATATCATTTACCCATCATACTATATCAACATCTCAAGCTTATCCTGTGATGCTCATTATCATGGTATGTCATCCATGAATCATTCTCATTTCTATCTGTTGGCCTCAAGCAATCTGCTAATCAGATATTGAATTGTACCAGTCATGTGAATGTACATAATCATAATATGTTCCAGGTATTGTCTTTGTCAATCCTGTGCAACTATTCCAAGTATTGTACTATGCCAATCCTGTGATTATTAGACAGGCATTGGGTTATTACCAATCCTGTGATTAATAGCCAGGTATTGGACTCTACCAATCTTGTGATTAACAGCCAGGCATTGGGTTATTACCAATCCTATGACAACCAGGTATTGGGTTATTGCCAATCCTGTAATTAACAGCTAGGCATTGGGTTATTACCAATCCTGTGATTAACATCCAGCTATTGGGTTATTACCAATCCTATGATTAATAACCAGGCATTGGGTTATTACCAATCATGTAATTAACAACCATGTATTGGACTCTACCAATCATGTGATTAACAACCAGACATTGGGTTATTACCAATCCTGTGACATCCAGGTATTGGGTTATTACCAATCTTGTGATTAATAGCCAGGCATTGGGTTATTACCAATCCTGTGACAGCCAGGTATTGGTTATTACCAATCCTGTGATTAACAACCAGGCATTGGGTTATTACCAATCCTGTGACAGCCAAGTATTGGGTTATTACCAATCCTGTGATTAACAGCCAGCCATTGGGTTATTACCAATCCTGTGATTAACAACCAAGTATTGGACTCTACCAATCCTGTGATTAACATCCAGGCATTTGGTTGTTACCAATCGTGTGACAGCCAGGTATTGTGTTATTACCAATCTTGTGATTAACATCCAGGCATTGGGTTATTACCAATCCTGTGATTAACAGGCAGGCATTGTGTTATTACCAATCTTGTGAAACTATTCCAAGCATTGGACTATGCCAATCTTGTGCATCCCATCACTGAATACCACATCACCTTTACTAGGCATTATGCATTGGCCAAGCCATCATACTTTTTCACATCCTTTATGTAATACAAGTATTCCTTTTATCTCATTTAAGCATATTCAAAACACTATAGCCCTTATTTGTCTATAAGCATAAGGCAAGTATGATTAAGATTTCATTATTATTATTGTATCCATTTATTATTATTATTATGTTACTAAGTTTCCATTTCCTAGTTTATTTGAACATTATAATATCTTACATGAAACTTTTCTCACTAGGCAAAAACTATTCACATGGCTCACAAGGCCCATTAAACATATTGTCAACTCTCACTAGGCAAAAACTAACCACATGGCTCACAAGGCTCATTAAACATCTTTTCGCCTCTCATTAGGCAAAAACTATTCACATGTGAATGTACATCATCATAATCAGTTCTAGGTATTGGCTTTGCCAATCCTGTGCAACTATTCTAGGTATTGGACTATGCCAATCCTATGATTAACAACCAAACATTGGGTTATTACCAATCCTGTGATTAACAGCCAGGTATTGGACTCTACCAATCCTATGATTAACAGCCATGCATTGGGTTATTACCAATCCTGTGACAGCCAGGTATTGGGTTATTACCAATCCTATGATTAACAGCCAGGCATTGGGTTATTACCAATCCTGTGATTAACAGCCAGATATTGGGTTATTACCAATCTTGTGATTAACAGCCAGGCATTGGGTTATTACCAATCCTGTGATTAACAACCAGGTATTGGACTCTACGAATCCTATGATTAACAACCAGACATTGGGTTATTACCAATCTTGTGACAACCAAGTATTGGGTTATTACCAATTCTATGATTAACAACCAGGCATTGGGTTATTACCAATCCTGTGACAACCATGTATTGGGTTATTACCAATCCTGTGATTAACAGCCAGACATTGGGTTATTACCAATCCTATGACAACCAGGTATTGGATTATTACCAATCCTATGATTAACAACCAGGCATTGGGTTATTACCAATCCTGTGATTAACAGCCATGTATTGGACTCTACCAATCCTATGATTAATAGCCAGACATTGGGTTATTACCAATCCTGTGATAGTCAGGTATTGGGTTATTACCAATCCTGTGACAGTCAAGTATTGGGTTATTACCAATCCTGTGATTAACAACTAGGCATTGGGTTATTACCAATCCTGTGATTAACAGCCAGGCATTGGGTTATTACCAATCATGTAAAACTATTCCAGGCATTATACTATGCCAATCCTGTGCATCTCATCACTGAATACCACATCACCTTTACTAGGCATTATACCTTGGCCAAACCATCATACTTTTTCACATCCTTAATGTAATACAAGTATTCCTTTTATCTCATTTAAGCATATTCAAAACACTATAGCCCTTATTTGGCTATAAGCATAAGGCATGTATGATTAAGATTTCATTATTATTATTGTATCCATTTATTATTATTATTATGTTACTAAGTTTCCATTTCCTAGTTTATTTGAACATTATCATTTCTTACATGAAACTTTTCTCACTAGGCAACAACTATTCACATGGCTCACAAGGACCATTAAACATCTTGTCACCTCTCACTAGGCAACAACTAACCACATGGCTCACAAGGCCCATTAAACATCTTGTCACCTCTCATTAGGCAACAACTATTCACATAGCTCACAAGGCCATTAAACATCTTGTCACCTCTCACTAGGCAACAACTAGTCACATGGCTCATAAGGCCATTAAACATCTTGTCACCTCTCACTAGACAAAAACTATTAGGGTTAGGGTTTCCCTTTATATCCGCATAGGGTTTCAAGTTCATATTATTAATTCAAACCCTAATTCACTACTCCACACATCTAGGAGCATACATTGATATCATAAGTATTCAATTATACTTATTTATTATCATATTTTATCATTAAATGATAATCAACACAAAGTATGAGTTTCTCTCTCATCCTCTCTAGGATATTGATTACATCATACTTTATTATCTTGGCTTAACCCTTTCTCAAGGTATGTTAGCCTACACTTATCAAAGTGCATTATATATCAATGTAACAAATGACATGACACACTTCATGTGTTACTCATCCAAGTATATTGGATTTAAGGTGCATCAACCTTGGGGTGTTGGATGTAGTATTTATCATGCCTTGATGTATTACTTCCCTCATTACTTTCAACTTACTTAACTTCATCAACTTATCTTGTATTAGGGTATATCCCATCCTAATACTTTATGCACTAACACATCACATTTATCATGTAGTGTATTGGCCATAAGTCACACATTTGAATTACCCAACTATCATCAATGATATGGACTCATCTCAGGTCAAGGCATTGTTAATATAAGGTTGTCCATTATCAACCACTCTAGGTGTTTCACCTATCAAGGTATTAGACACACCATTAATTGGGGTTACACTCATAACTCCTAAGAGTGTCTTGCCCTCACCTTTACAAGGTATCTCGGGTTAGAAGTGTGCATATGTTCACCATATCAGGTTGTAAGTATATGAGCACTAACCATATCAGGCTAGAAGTATATACACACCATTCATATCAGGATAGATGTGTTTATATGCGTTACCCATGTCGTGCATGAGGTATTAAGCCATCACCATGTCGGGATAGACATCAACTAGGGTTGTGTATTGGGCTACCATATCGTGCAATAGCATTTGCTATTCTTTACTCATATCGGGTTACCCAAATTAGGGTTTCATGTCAACTTATAAGTATTCATTTAACCTTGTATCATGCATGGAGTCTATACTTGACTCCCTATCGTGCAAGAGGTGTATACTACACCCCCATATCATGCAAGAAGATATACTATCATATCCATATCATTTTAGTGAAGTAGGTGCATCATCATATCGGGTTAGAGGTGCTTTCTTGTGTGCTTGCACCCGATATCACTTTTATAAAGTGATACCATCATCTTCAAGATCTAGACCTTAGGTCTAACTATTATAGTTCATGGAAACATATCTAAGAAACTACTAGAACTCATAATTTCATCAACTATTTCAGGAAATTTCGGAATTAAAAGTAGATCATTAAATATAGCAATTTAGGTGATGAATAATAACATGGTTGAGTTCAAGTTATATAACCCTCCTTAAGAACAACTTCAAAGCTCCAAACTCCAAATATCCACGTTTCTAAGGTTGAATATGAACTTCAAAACTCCTCTATATGCAAAGAATCACCATGGATAAGAAATTGGTGAAGAAGAAAAGAAAAGAAGATCAAAACCCTAAAATCATGTTTCAATCCAAGGTAGAAGATTATCATATCCTCACCTTAGGGTTAAGTTTGAGCTCCTTCTTTCTCCTTAACACCTTTGCACGATACCCTTGTTCCCTTGCACGATATGCCACCCCTATTTCACGATATGTCACTCACTTGCATGATATGTCACTCACTTGGAGTCAAAACACTTCACTCTATGGCTGATATCACCCTATATGGCCAATATCACCTACTTGGCCGATATGCTTTAGCTATGGGTGATATCCAAGGACCTATGCACGATATATTTGCACTCCTGAACGATACAAGAGATCTATGCACGATACCTTAGGGTAGTAGGGTGGTAAGGGTCGCAAAATTGCACTAAGGGATGAAACTAGGGGTATATATACTTGTTGCTCATGAAGGAAGGTAAAAATGAGGTGTCATCAATTTGAGCTAGTAGGTGCCACGTATCCATCCATGAGTGACACGTGTACATGCATGCATCAAAATTTATCTTGACATGCAAAACAATTGAGGGTGATCTGGGGATACATATTCGTCCATTACATATCCCTTTAATTATGATATATCAATTAATTCATCACTTTTTGCACAACTCATCACAACTTTACTAAGGAAGTAGTAAACCAACACACCTCACCTCCTTGAGGTGCTTTGCATGACATGGCCTTTTCCAAGAGTCCAAAAAATAATATGAGACTTGTCCTATGGCCCCTTGTCTGATAGGCACTCATATATAAGCTTTTCAACTTGATACAACTCAAGTTAGGGTTTCATATTCAACCCCTTTTCTTAATCATTTTATCACCAAGAATACCATCACTCATAATTGATTCAAACATGGTGTATCATTCATTCTCTCTCCTCTAAATGATACATGGAGGAAGTAGGGACACTCTAGAGGTGGTAATTTGCATATCCACCCTACATTTTGGGTAAATTGCAATTTGTACCAAAATTGGTGCACAAGTCACCATCATTATTCAAACAAGTTTAAACTTGGAATTTAGGCTTTCCAAAAGCCACCACCTTGCATCATTCTCTCTATAATGATTCTAAAACACATGATGCATGTTCAACATGTGATATTTTGCAAGATAACCCCTCATATTGGGTAAATTGCACTTTGGTCCAAAACAAAAGAACATTGCTAAAACATCATTCAATCAGGACCAAACTTGAAACATAAGTATGTCACATGATAACAAAACACCTTAGAGGATTATATTAAAGTTATAAGAAAATTTATTAGCCAAAACAAATAGGGTTACCTCATAACCCAGGTCTGGGTCGTTACACAAACTATCTCATCAACATATATATATATATCCAACTTCTCTAATGTATGCATCATCTTGACAAGGAGGAAGTGAGTTGACTTGGTCAACCTAGACACTATCACCCAAATAGAATCATGACCTTTGGCTGTTGTAGGAAGACAAAAGCCCATAGTGATATGATCCCATTTCCACTACGGTATCGACAACAGTTGTAACGTTCCTACATGCTTCTGATGTTTGACCTTGACCTGCTGACAAACTAGACATCTAGCAACAAACTGTACCACATTCACTTCAGACTAGGCCACCAATACAATCCTTTGGATTATGGTACATCTTTGTACTGCTAGGGTGCTTCATGTACATCAAGGAATGAGACTCCTCAAGAACCATCTTCCTCAAACCATCAAAATTTGCAATTACTGCCCTGTTATGAAAGCAAATTGTCCCATGATCTGACTCATGGAAGCCTTCATGCTTCTCGCTGTTAAACTCTGACCTAATCCTATGTATCATGACATCATTCTACTATAGATATCTGATCTGTTGCATCAAGGTAGGCTTCACTTGCAACTGTGCCATTAAGCCTAATAATAGAGAAACCTCCATATGTACATTCATTAGGCAAAGCGATATTAACATGTCCCGCTTGTGACACACCATAGAGTAAAACTGTGCTTTGTCACAAATGATGAAGAAGATGATTTCCTGCTCCACATATCAGCCACTACATTTGCCTTCCCTAGATGGTAGTCTATCATGCAATCATAGTCCTTGATTAGCTCCATCCATCTTCTCTACTGCATGTTCAGCTCCTGCTTCGAGAAGATATACTGAAGGTTCTTGTGTCAGTGAAGATCTAACACTTCTCTCCATACAAATAGTGCCTCCAAATATTCAAAGCATGAATGACTACTGCTAACTCCAAATCATGTGTTGGGTAGTTCTTCTTGTGTTTCTTAAGCTATCACAAAGAAAAAAAATCATGTTCTTGTCCTGCATAAACACACATCCCAAGCCATTCTTTAGAGCATAACAAAAGCTGATGTAGCCTTTCCCTTGTTCTGGTAGAACTAACACTGGTGCATTGGTCAACTTGTCCTTCAAAAGATAAAAAGAACACTGACACCTATCATCCCAGACAAAAGGAACACTTTTCCTGGTCAAATTGGTTAGGGGTAACGCTACAACACTAAAATTCTTAATATATCTCCTATAGTATCCAACCAAATCTAGAAAAATTCAAATTTCTATCGGTGTCTTAGGTTGTTCCCATTCTAGCATAGACTCTACCTTCTTAGGGTCTACACAAACATCCTTAGAAGATATAACATGACCCAGAAAAGACACATCGGTCAACTAGAACTCACACTTACTGAACCTGGCATACAGTCAGTGCTGCCTCAACAAGGTCGATGCCTGACGAAGGTGCTTCTCATGTTGTTGATTGTCTCTGGAGTATATCAGGATGTTGTCAATGAAAACTACCACAAACTGATCAAGATATGGTGCAAACACTCTATTCATCGTATCCATGAAATCTATTCATGCATTAGTTAACCCAAATGACATAACTACAAACTCATAGTGATCATACATAGTCCTAAAATCACTCCTAGGTATGTCATATGCCTTGATCCTCAACTGGTGGTATCCTGACCTTAAGTATATCTTCGAGAACAGTGAAAAACCTCTCAATTGGTCGAATAGATCATCAATCCTCTGCAACGAGTACTTATTCTTTATCGTAACCTTATTCAACTATTGATAATCTATAAACAACCTCATGGAACCATCCTTCTTTTTCTCTAAAATCACAGGAGAACCCCAAGGGGAAGTGCTCGGTCTGATGAATCCCTTCTCTAGAAACTCTTGCAACTACTTCTTCAACTCTTGCATTCCTACTAGTGCAATCATGTAGGGTGACTGTGCCATGGGTTGTGTTCTAGGAACAAGATTTATCTCAAAATCAATCTCTCTAGGAAGGGTTTCACTAGGAAAATATTCAAGAAATACATACTCAAACTCTCACACTACTGGTACCTCCTGGATTCTAGGAATCCTCACCTCGGTATCCACAACATGTTCCAAGAACCTCTCTGCTGTCATAACTGATACCAAGAATGTAGGAAGAATCTTCCTATCTCCTTGGTAGATCCAAGAAATATCTCCCTCACAGAATGTCACCACCTTGGGAATACAGTACAAAAGAACCTTATACTTCTCCAAGGTATCCATCCCAAGGATCACATCAAATCCATGCATGTCAAGTGGCATAAGATCCACCTGAATGCTGCATCCTGAGAAAGAAAGAACACAAGATGGACACACCTCCCGCAACTCAATGGAACTGACAAGAGGGGTTTCAAGAAAAAGGCTATCCTATTTACTATAAATACGCAAATGACAACTACTTATCACCTCTCTAATGATAAAAGAGGGAATCCCACCCAGGTCAACAAAAATAGATACAAAAGAAGAAGCAGATAAGTTAGAATGAAAATATTCCATCTGACCTATCACAACCCATAGATTGACCACTCCCTCCAGCTAACTCATGGCATAGGATCTAGTCATCACATGTTTCCATCTATGTCCTCTGTTGGCTGGTCTAAGGGATCCCTCCTATAACACCCGAGCATGTCCTCTACCCCACCACTATTGAACTGTTGCTGATGTGAACCTTGCTAACTCTACCTCGGCTACTGTGTCACTTCTTCATCCTTCATAGGGAAATCCCACCTGGCATGCCCTACTTGTCCACACTTGTGACAAGTCATCCAATTATATTGCAGCCTAGACGACCCTATGACTGACACACACACTGCACAACATGCTCCTATTGGTAGAAAACTATGACCTCTACCCCTGCTCGGGGACCACTATGATGACAATCCTGATCTCGACTTAGAGAAAGTGGATTGCTTCTAGGACTGTGGTAATGAAAACCTTAGCTTCATAAAGACACCAGATGACTGCCCCTGAAACTAAGCTAGCCTCTTCTTAGTGTTGGCTTCATGCTTCTCGATAGTAGACCTCTCAATCCTCCACATAGACTCTATAATGATAGATAACCTCTCTCTATTCTCCAAAGTATACATTGTCATAGACAACTCCGTGCCGAAACTCTTCTCAAATCTCTGGGTCCTCTCCTTCTCCATTACCACAATATGAGGACACAACCTCAAAATCTCCATAAACTTCACTTCATACTCATTGATAGGCATCGAACCCAGACGTATCTTCTCAAACTGAGTTATCTTCTCATCCAAGTATGTCTTGGGAAAGACATCTCGCAAACTCTCACCAAAATTCTTCCCAACCTAAAGCAACTCTGAGTCTCTTCTCCTCCTCTATGGCCCACCAGTTGCCAGCACTACCCTTCAACAGATAAATGATGTGCTTCACCTTGTCCTCTCCTGGGATGTTGAGGATCTTGAATGCCTTTTCAAGATCCATCAACCACATATCAATGTCAGTCAGGTCTGCTATACTCTCATACTCGATAGCTCCAACACACCTCAACCTCTTAAACATCTTCCCAGAACCCTGAGATTCCATATTAGGGACGGCTGCCCTAGCTTAAGGTATGGTCATTCTGTTCGCTTTATGCAAAATCATCATCGTGAGCTGTCCAAACATGGACTGGAAGGCATGATTTTCCATGGTTGTAGGGTTAAACTGAGGCACTAAGGGCTGCTCCGACCTCATCTCAAGAACTCTTTCATCGCGTGCATGCCTCCTACTACCTCCTCTTGGTACGACATAACTACTCATAGCATGCTCTTCACGTTTTCCAAACATATCTGCATAAGAATAATGTATAATTAGATATGTTGGATTACATAAGAACAGACAAAAACCTAAATCCTATGTCCATGTAAATTCACTGAACCTAAAGCTCTGATACCAACTTAAACTATGATGCCCCGTCATGCTAAACGAGATTAATCAAATCAAAACATGCGATCAACAACTAGTCAACCACATACCAGAAAAAAGGGTAAATTAAAATCGATTTAACATTACCATCATGTTTAGAAATAGTACAAAAAGGTCCACCAACATGTATATCAACACATACCACAGCAGAGATTTATATATCTGTCTAGTGGCATCAACCACAATGTGTATACAAAAGATATCATTCCCTATATACATATCATATACAAAACATAGACAAACTTGCCAAAACTCAAGTCGTTACACACATTATCTACAAAACATCTCCTGCTTGGACCTAAGAGTACAAGCATGACTCTGAGACTCTACTAACAACTATCCAACCTTCTTCTCCTACTACTCACCAAGCTGCTCTTCCTCAACAATATGATCCTAACGACATAGCTGATGATCCCAACAAGATATATAACTCTCAAGAGAAGTTATTAATACAACATATTATATTATTAAACAAATTAAGCAGATTAAGCAAGTGAAAATGACAGACATAGCAGCAGACATGAATAGTGAACATACAAAGGAACAATTAAAGCTATCATTTACTAAGCAATCAACTACTTGTATTGCATCATATGACACTACTAGTATAAGAAACAAAGAAAGGGGTTAAAAACCAATGTGAGTCATGTTTAACCCTAAGCAGATATACTACACGGTTGTATAACATCTTTTATCAAGCCCTGAGGAGTTTGAGGTATACCACTCAGACTCCAACTAACCACTACTAAGTTGAAAGCAATTCCATACAATATCAAGGAGAGCCAGACTCCTAAGATCTCAAACACCCTCAGTAAGTACGAGTCAGGCACAACAACATATATAGTCTAGCTACAAAATATCCTAGTCTATCCTTGGTATATAGGTCATGACACTAGGAATCAGGGTATACAATCCCTATCATCCGAGGTACAACCACAACTATCCTCAATCACATCATATATACAAATATCTAAGATACGATCGTAACCATTCTTCTATTGAGGCATGACTGCAGCCATCATCAAAATCATGGGATCAAGATGTCAAGGACACACAGTCTCTTGCACTCTACATACTCAATAGTACACGCTCTGAGCATCCATTAGAGGAGTACTCGTTTCACTATCCAACAAGTTGTGACACTGGATTGAATCTATGGCACATGACACTACATGGTTAGGGTTTCATTTGATTAGTTAAATTCTAATTTGATATATTTAACTACAAAAATCAAATTACATACAAAACCTAAAAGAGTTCTTCAAAAACATGGGTAGATTGCAACTTCATAAGATATTAAACGTAAGGAATATAATGTTTATCGCATCATCACATGGTACTATTTCATTATGATACATGCAACCATACATGTCATCATATCATCACAGGATACAAATACTTGTCACATCATGAAGAGCATAACACCTCACTAAGGTCTCAACCATGCCTAGAGGTCATTAAGACCATTAAATCATTCCTTATAAGAACATCATTATCTTTCCATGCCTCATTAAGTCTCATCATACACCATACATGAGACACATAAGTTTGATACAATATTACACTTAAGGGCTATGATGTTCATATGACAAAAAATTAGGGTTACAAAAACATAGAGAGAGAAAGTACTCCATCATCATACTAACCACTCAAGAAGTCTAAGCATTATCATCACTTGCATTAGGGTTAAGTTCAAACAACAAGAGTTGAATTAGGGTTACAAAACAACCCTCAAAGGGAACCCTAATTTGTAGCATGTTCACCAAGCACAAAAGCATAAGGTCAAAAACAACCATTGACCATAGAGTTAAGAAATTTCATCGAATGGTTAGGTTAGGGAAATAGAGAAACCACATAGGTTAAAGGCACCTTAGCTACCACTAGTGTTAGGTACCTTAGCAACTACTAGGGTTCAAGATCATAGTGACCAACACGAATTAGAAACTTCATCGACCACTAAAGGTCAGAAAACATAGCGACCACTAAGAGTCAGAATGGTCATCGACCGCTAGGGTAGGAATTTTCATCGACCACTATGGTCAAGAAAGTCAGTGACCATTAGGATTTAGAGAAGCATAGAAACCGCCAGTGTTATCCATATAAGTGAACACTAGGTTTTAGAGACTTTGGCGACTGCTATGGATCCAAATCTTCATCGAACCTTAATGTTCCAAAACTCAGCGATCACATAAGATACAAAATTGTGGTGACTATCATGGTAATGCATATCTCATCAACCACATAGGTTCAAATCTTAGTGACCACCTAAGATTAATGTCTTGGTGACCAAACCTAGAGAAAAACTTAGCTACCAATCCTAGTTCAAACTCATCGACCACATAGGTGCCAAAACCTTGGTGACCGTATGAAGAGTACAATATCTCATCGACAATATAGGATACAAACATGTTTGTTATCACCAACAATCCAAAATATCATCAAGTTGCATCACTAGGAAAAAGACCAGTTCAAAACCTTAATTAGAAACCATCATTAGAAAGACAATAAAACCATTATTTCCACAAAAATGCAAGGAACAATGCTTCCATCATCAAAAAAGGTTTTGCACAAGGATTAGGGTTTAGCCAAGAAGAATTATCTATTAAAAAACAATCATACAACACAAACTTGAGGTAAAGACATCATATTTCCACTTGGACCAAAATTTTAGGACAAGATCGTGGGCATGCAAGATAAAAGTAAGCAACAATCGTGAAGAAAGTTATATAACTCGCCTAAAAGAAGATAGAGTAACTCCAAACAGAAAGGTTGATCAAAGGAAAGGGAGAAGAAACCCTATCTTGAGAACTCTTCTTGGCCAATCCAGCTTCTCCTCCAACTAGGAAGCAAACCCAATACCAATAAGCAAGGCAAGGAAGCTCCATAAGCACAAGGAGAGGGTAGATCTAAACCCTAGATACACATGCAAGGTAGATAGGCCAAGATCCTTCAACTTCATGTCGTTATTCTCCACCAAGAAAGAGGGGATGACCTCCAACATCGAGGAAGAAAAGAGAGGAATCTAGGTGTGTAAAGATCTTATTTGTATGCAAGGAGGAAGGTATATATAGCTTAGGGTGGAAGAGAGAGAAAAAGGATTAGGTGTCAAGCCATGCATTGCATGTGTCCAAGGTATCTTGCCCATATAAGCATCTCATCCAAGCAACAAAGTCAAACACAAACCAGGCGACCCCACCAAGAAAACACATTGACTAAGATGATTAGAAATTTAGCGACCACTTAGCATACATAGCAGTCAAAAAATGAAACGGTCACTAACCCTAGGATTGTTTGAAAATAAGAGAGGTACAAATCTCATCAACCGCCAATCCTAGGATTTCTCATAAGAAAATTCGGTGACCACTAACCCTAGGTGACTCATCACTCAAGGTCAACCATGGGTTAGGACATCCAAGAGGGCAAACCCTAATCTCAAGGTTAGATGCCACCACTGTGAAAAAGTGGTTTTTGGTTAAATTTCGAGGATGAAATATCATTTAAGGTGTGTAGGATGTGATAGAGTGGACTTTTGATATCCTTAAATGTCTAATGACATAAGTGAATTCATGCATGTTGAGTTATTTGAGAATTCCTATTTTTTTGGTAAAGTTGATGGTTGATTGAAGTTGATATCATTATTAAGATCGCTAAGTTCATTCCTTTTTGGAGTATTAAGTTGGATGATCAAATAGATGGTTTTTGTCATAAAATTTGTGTAGAATGTATCTTGAGAGGTAGTAAGTCTATCATTAAAATCTTGTGGCAATTGGTGTATCGTAGAGGGCGTTATTAAGGTTTGAAATTTGGAAAATAATGTGTATTATTAATGATTTATGGACCAAAGTTCTAATATTTAGCATGTGTGATGCACCCTTTATTTGGGTTGGGTCTGTGTGGCCACGTTTTTGCCTTATATCAGAGATCCAGTGGCTTTGGCCTTTGAAAAGGAGAAGCCATAGATTAGGTTGTAGCTAGCTTCAATATGGACATTAGATCATGGATCTGATGGCTGTATGTTTGTCCTCAACCTCTGGCGGTTTGGGACTGAGATGTGGGGTTTTCGTGACCCACCAGGGATGCCACGACCACCCAGGACATGCATCAAGGAGGGTATCAGAGTGACCGGTTGGCCTCACCTTTCCCAATGTACCCATCTTGATACTAATAGTGTGTCATTTAGTGGAGCATGGACAGAGAACAAGCTCGATCCCTTAGTTGCTTCTCCACTGTGGCTAATAGGTGGTGGCCGAAGGCAAAGCTAGGAGATAGAGGGGTTGTTTGATGAGTATGAAGATGGGAAAATGAAGTTCAGTACTAGGGGAGTTCGACCCTGGTCTGATCACAGGCTTCGCTGGAGTTTTCCATGGTCAACGAGCACCAGATAGTCAGAGTTGAAGACGGAGCTCGTGGGAGTGTTTAAAGATCCTTTATCTGACAATGGAGGCTATGGTTGAGTCTCTGGAGATATTCAACCCCTTTGGAGTCTTTGGTTTAGAGATTCATGCAGAGGAGGCATTTTGCCTCTTTCCCCCGCTGTATCCAGAACCAAGTGACAGTGAGCTTGTGGGTGCCAGGGTCTGGAGCTGAGGCTGAGAAATAGAGGAGCCATGGAGACCTTTCTTGAGAAGACACAAGCAATGGTGGCTAAAGAAGCTTGAATGGAGGAGCTGGCGGTGCATGATCTCATGTCGGAGATCATCACAGTGGCGGCCATGAAGTGGAGTCCCACAAACTCACAGATCACGAGGGAGCAGAGACGCAAGATAGAGAGTAGATGGGTTGAACTGGGTCCAAACCAAGAAAGGTTGGCTAGCTGGCTCATTGTGGGTAGAGGAGCCAAGAGCCACGTCCCAAAATGGACACGTGACGCCTCCTGATTGGCCAGAACAAGGTAAAATCCCAAAAATGCTTAGTTTGTATATAATTCATAGAAAATAGATTGATTATCAAAATAACACAAATAATATACCAAAATGTTAAGAAAATTAAGTAGAATGACATGTGACCATGATATTAGACTTTTGATATACTAATAATAGTGATATCGTGTAAGATGATTTATACTTATTTCATGGATAATAAATATCAAACGATGATATAAAATTATGATAAAATGTCAGTAAATCCATTTTGATGCTTATAAAATTTCTAACATTAGAGATTGTAATATTGATGCATAAAATTATGTAATTTTCTTTATATGTCTAATTAGGGCTAATAACCCTAATTAATGTGTAATAATTACAAATATGCTCACAAAATCCTAGAAATTACAAAGTAAGCTCATATCAGTATCTGGAACCTCATATTTAAATATGTGATCAAGATGATACACATAATACATGTTATACAAGGATGTTTGCTCTTAATGTGATATAAAACCTAATATGCTTAATGAACATAAACTAGGGTTAATATGTGCACAAAAAGGATATGGAACCTAATGTTTAGATAATGAACCATAATCTAGAAAACAACATCAGTAAGATAATTCTAAGACAAGAATGCAAGTAACGATGCACCCATCCTAATGAACTAAGCTTAACTCTAAAATGGATATAACTAGGGTTAAGATGATGGGAACTTGATGGTGACATGGTCTTGTCTTAATCAGGGTTTTACCATGGATATAGAGGATCCATGAATATGTAGTGATTAGGATATATGTGATCAAGGTATGCCATTACCTCTTACTTGGCTTATTATATAGTATGCTTGCATTATATTTGTAGTAAATACTTGGCATATGATATTGGATGAGATGATTGTTCTTGTATGTTATGTTGCTTGAGCTTTCCATACACTGATATGAACACATGAAACATAATATATTTGTTCCATTATATCTAAGAACTTCAACTCTTTGGTAGTCAAGTGCTGGAAAATAAAGTACGTCAACTCTTTAGTAGTCAAGTACTTGAAAGTGGTCCAACTATTTGGTAGTCTGATCACATTATGAAATGATCCAACTCTTTAGTATTCGATCATAAGGCCTTCCGTGCATTCAACCTTCAGCGGTCAATGCATGGATGAAATAATGGAAAAAACGTACTTAAAATATGTGTTCTCTTTTGTTAATAAACATCTTTGTGCAAGTATATGCTTTTTGTTATATTTCTTTATAACTTCCAAGTATTAGTTTTATTTTATTACCAAGATATGATGAGAGGTATATAAAAGACACGTAGGCATACTCAGTAAAATATTATTGAATATTGTGCTAACATGTACCACATGTAATCTTTTGTTTAGGTTGAGGAGATATGCTCTTGAAGAACCAGGATAGTTGAGAGTTGTACAACGAGCTGATGTACATGTGGACATGTTGTCTTAAGATCTTTTTGTTTAGTGGTAGTACATGCTTATGTAGATGTTTGTTTTACTATATGTAATATCAAATGTAGTAACAATTCATGTTGTATTTAAATGTTGAATGGTGAACATGTGTTGTATGGTTTTATTATTCTTCATGTGCATGTGCTAATGTTGTTTCCTTCTGACTCCCTTGATTTTATTCTTCTTAGCCTAGTGTGGGGTGTTTAAATTGGGATTCTCACTGAGGTGAGGGTTTCAATTTGGACGTCACACATCAGATTATGTTTTAGAAAATTTGGGGATGTCACAAGTGGTATCAGAGCATGAACAATAGCAAAGCCTGGCATTTTCTCATTATACAACTCAAACTAAGAAGACCTTGAACTTAATAATATTTAGGGTTAGATTAGTCATCTTTTAGAGACTAGATCTGACCTTACCTCTAGGTTAGCACCCAGATGTCCAAAAACTAGGTCTAGACTGTGCTTGTTGTATAGAAAGTCCTTAGATGTTGTTCTTTCCTTGTAGTGCAGTGGTATGGGACGTTGCACTATTTAAAAATGACATACATCGAGGGAAGAGAAATCCTAGGCATATTGTGCTCTTTGTCTAGGGTAGCTACACTAGTCTACACCATGTTCTCACCCTTTTCACAAGTTTTCATGACACTATACTCTCTACTATGTGTGGGACTTGTTTCTGGATTTGGTTTGATTCCAATCGAATTGAACCTCAATAGTTCCCTCTAACGCTTGTTTTATCAGAGAAAAACTATATCATATTTTATTATATATATGTATTACAAAAATGTGTCCCCACCCATGTACGAGTAGGAGGTGGTCTTGCAACCTAAGTGAAAGTGAATGACATCAATATAGAAGAGAGAATAGTTCTAGATTAGATGTATAGAGCCTTGTTGGAATATATGATAGATGGAATAGATGAAATAAGTTTTGATGATGATCGATCTAAGATGTATAGAGATGATATAAGATGGTTTATGATGATTAATGTTGTCTTTAAGGTTAAGGTTCAATTTTAAGGACTTGAGATAGGATTTGATCATGTATGTATGTCTTTGTAAGATAAGATCAGCTAACCTAAGAATAAGACAAGAGTCAACATGAGCCTCAATCTCTTTTATGCAGGAGGACCTCTAGTTTTAGGACCAGTTTGAGGGTTAACTCAAGAGTGAGTGAGACCCCGAGGGAGAAGGTTAGAGAACTTAAACTCTAAGATATAAGAATTATGAGAAATATGTGATATGATATGTCCTAAACTAGACTACTCCTAAGTGAATGAGTTGAGTTTCTCTATGCATTATTCCAATAGTCTTTTTGAAACCTAGATGTCCTTGGGAAGACTAGACCCTAGAGTTAGAGAGAGGCTGGTTATGTAGGCATAGATGAGTATGAATACCTACCATATGGGTGAGGGAGAGAGAGTCCCAAGACCCTGGAGGAGATAACTATGTTAGTTTTGTAAAGCCTCATGCTCGGGTTGGTGGTTTCCCATGTAGGACTCTAGTGGTGTATATATAAGAGAGTTTTGGGTAAGCATGTTTCATGGGTAGAGACCTATGAAGAGTACACCATAGCATGTTTTGGTTTGTGCTTACGTGGCTAGATCTTATAAGGCTATCACTAGTGCCAATGAGGTAATCTGACAACCCTAGACTAAGAGTGGAAAGATAAAGTTTATGCATATAATATACTCATAGAGTTGAGTTAGCTCAAAGAGACTGATCATGACACTACCCTCATGATAAGGGTTAGGACCTCAATTGGACTAGTTAAAGCCTTGTTTTATTTGACAAGCCACTTGCATAAGTTTGTTTAGGACAACCATGATATAATATATGTAAGGATGTGAACTGATCTTGATATGTGATATAAGTAGACATGATATGATGGAAACCTAGAGATGGTTTCATAGATATCAATGCATAGATGGTTAATGATATACATGAATAATGATAATAATGTGATATCGTTGGTTAATCATGTAATGGAATCACCAGTAAATGTTAGAATTTATTATGACCAATGAAATAATATCATATGAGTGAAACATGTTACATGAGGTGTTAGTCGTAGTGCTTAATAAAAAAATAAGAAGAAGGGGAATATATTTTGACAGTTAGCACAACATAACATTTATGACACCCTGATGTGATCTAGATGTATAAAGTGGGTTAATTATAGTTAACTCCCTCCTAAAAGGCATATGTTAACATTGAACATGTTCTAAAAATTTTGCACGATATAATAATGATGTCACTTTGATATGATCTGGAAGGATAAATTGTGTTAACAAAGGGTAACTCCTTCATAAAATGTATAAGCCAATGTTTAAACCTAAATTCTTGGGTAAAAGGTATATGATAATCCTAATGCAAAAGATGGGATAACATAATCGGAGTTTCTAAACCCTTGTTCAACATTATATGTTATGGGCTTCACCCTAGATGCTTTAGAAATCCTCCTAGGAGTGGTACATATATGTCCCAAAGACCTTGTTTGTGGATGTGTTGGACCTAGAGTGATGCCCTACATGTAGATCAAGAATGTTTTGGCTTTTCCTTGGAATCATAGATTGGCTTAATTTTGAGGACAAAATTGATTTTAAGATGTATATGATGTGACAAAATAGTTTTTGGCTTAATTTTGAGGATGAAATATCTTTTAAGGTGTGTAAGATGTGATGGAGTGGACTTTTAAAATCTTTAAATGTCTAATGACATAAGTGAATTCATTCATGTTGAGTTATTTGATAATTCCTATTTTTTTTTGGTAAAGTTGATGGTTGATTGAGGTTGATATCATGATTAAGATCCCTAAGTTCGTGCCTTTTTGGAGTATAAATTTGGATGATTAAATAGCTAAGTTTTGTCATCAAATTTGTGTAGAATGTATCTTGAGAGGTAGTAAGGCTATGGTTAAAATCTCGTGGCAATTGGAGTATCCTAGAGGGAGTTATTAAGGTTTGAAATCTGGAAAATAATGTGTATTATTGATGATTTATGGACCAAAGTTCTAATCTTAAGCATGAGCGATGCACCCTTTGTTTGGGCTGGGTCTGCATAGCAACGTTTTAGCCTTAGATCAGAGATCCAGTGGCCGTGGCTTTTGAAAAGGAGAAGCCACGGATTGGGCTGTAGCTAGCTTCAATATGGACAGTAGATCATGGATGTGATGGTTGTATGTTTGTCCTCAACCTCCGACGGTTTGGGAATGGGACATGGGGTGTCTGTGACCCACCAAGGATGCCACGACCACCTGGGACGTGCATCAAGGAGGGGATCAAAGTGAGTGGTTGTCCTCTCCTTTCTGAGTGCATCTATCCTGATACTAATAGTGTGGCATTTAGTGGAGCATGGATAGAGAACGAGCTCAATCCATCAGTTGCTTCTCCACCGAGGCTAACAGGTGGTGGCTGAGGGTAAATCTAGGAGATAGAGGGGTGGCTCGACGAGTATGAAGATGGGAAAATGAAGTTCAGTACTAGGGGAGTTTGATACCGATCTCGTCACTGGCTTCCCTGGAGTTTTCCATGGTCGATGAGCACCAGATAGTTGGAGTTGAATATGAAGCTCGTGGGAGTGTTTAAAAAGACTTTATCTAACAATGGAGGCTACAGTTGAGTCTTTGGAGATATTGTGACCCTTTTGGAGTCTTTGGTTTAGAGATTCATGTAGCAGACGTGTTTTTCCTCTTTCCCCCGCCGTATCCAGAACCAAGCAATGGCGAGCTTTTGGGCGCCAGGGTCTGGATCCGAGGCTGAGAAATAGAGGTGTCGTGGAGACCTTTCTGGGGTGGCCATAGGTAGTGGTGGCTAAAGAATCTTGAGCAGAGGAGCTGGCGGTGCAAGATCTCACACCGAAGATCCTCGCAGCAACAATAGTGAAGCAGAGTCCCACAGACTCACAGATCGCAAGGGAGTAGAGACGCAAGATAGAGAGGAGAGGAGCTGAACTGGGTCTAAACCAAGAAAGGCCAGCCGTCTCAATTTGGGCAGGGGAGCCAAGAGCCGTGTCCCCAGAGTGGACACGTGTCGACTCCTTATTGGCCAGAACAAGGTAAAATCTGAAAAATGCTCAGTTCATATATAATTCATAGAAAATAAGATCGATTATTAGAAAAATATAAATAATATACCAAAATGTTCCGAAAATTAAGTAGAACAACATGGGACCATGATATCAGACTTTTGATGCACTAATAATAGTGATATCATGTAAGATGATTTATACTTATTTCATGGATAATAAATATCAAACGATGATATAAAATTATGATAAAATGTCAATAAATCCATTTTTATGCTTATAATACATCTGATATCAGATATTATAATATTGATGCACAAAATCATGTACTTTTCTTTATATGGCTAATTAGGGAAAATAACCATAATTAATGTGTAATAATTACAAATATGCTCACAAAATCCTAGAAATTATAGAGTAAGCTCATATCAGTATCTGGAACCTCATATTTAAATATGAGATCAATATGATACACATAATCCATGTACTACAATGATGTTTGCTCTTAATGTGATATAAACCCTAATATGCTTAATGTACATAAACTAGGGTTAATATATGCACGAAAAGGATATGGAACCTAATGTTCAGATAATGAACCATAATCTGGAAAACAACATCAGTAAGATAATTCTAAGACAAGAATGTAGGTAATGATGCACCCATCCTAATGAACTAAGATTAACTCTAAAATGGATATAACTAGGGTTAAGATGATGGGAACCTGATGGTGACATGGTCTTGTCTTAATCAAGGTTTGACTAAGGATATAGATGATTCAGGAATATGTGGTTATTAGGATATCTGTGATCAAGGTATGCCATTACCTCTTACTTGGATTATTATACAGTATGCTTGCATTATATGTGTAGTAAATACTTGGCATATGATATTGGATGAAATGATTGTTCTTGTATGCTATGTTGCCTGAGCTTTCCATACTTATTGATATGAACACATGAAACATAATGTATCTGTTCCATTATATATAAGCACTTCAACTCATTGGTAGTCAAGTGTTGGAAAATAAAGTACTTCAACTCTTTAGTAGTCAAGTACTTGAAAGTGATCCAACTCTTTGGTAGTCTGATTACATTATGAAATGATCCAACTCTTTGGTAGTCAATCATAAGGCCTTTAGTGCATTCAACCTTCGATGGTCAATGCATGGATGACATAATGGAAAAATGTGCTTAAAATATGTGTTCTCTTTTGTTAATAAACATCTTTGTGCAAGTATATGCTTTATGTTATTTTTATTTACAACTGCCAAGTATTTGTTTTATCTTATTGCCAAGATATGATGAGAGGTATATAAAAGACACGTAGGCTTACTCAGTACAATATTCTTGAATATTGTGTTGACATGTACCACATGTAATCTTTTGTTTAGGTTGAGGACATATGCTCTTGAAGAACCATTATAGTTGAGAGTTGTATAGCGAGCTGATGTACATGTGGACCTGTTGTCTTAAGATCATGTTGTTTAGTGGTAGTACATGCTTATGTAGAAATTTTTTGTTCGATATGTAATATCAAATGTTGCAACAATTCATGTTATATTTATATGTTGAATGGTGAACATGTGTTGTTTGGTTTTATTATTATTCATGTGCATGTGCTACTATTGTTTCCTTTTGACTCTCTTGATTTTCTTCTTCTTAGCCTAGTGTTGGGTGTTTAAATTGGGATTCTTACTGAGTTGAGGGTTTCAATTTGGACGTCACACATCATATTAAGTTTTAGAAATTTTGGGGACGTCACAGGTGGTATCAGAGCATGAACAATAGAAAAGGCTAACATTTGCTCATTTTGCAACTCAAACTAAAAAAATTTTGAACTTAATAATCTTTAGGGCTAGATTAGTCATCTTTTAAAGACTAGATCTAACCTAGCCTATAGGTTAGCACCTAGATGTCTGAGAACTAGGTCTAGACTGTGCTTGTTGTATAACAAGTCCTTAGATGTCATTCTTTCCTTATAGTGAAGCGGTATGGGATGCTGCACTATTTGGAAATGACGTACATCGAGGGAAGAGAAATCCTAGGAATATTGCGCTCGTTGTCTAGGGTAGCTATAATAGTCTACACCATGTTCACATCCTTTTCACTAGTTTTCATGACACTATACTCTCTACTATGTGTGGGACACTCGTTTCTGGATTTGGTTTTTATTTCCAATCGAATCGAACCTCGATAGTTTTCTCTAACGCTTGTTTTATTGGAGAACAATTGTATCATATTTTATTATATATTTATATTACAAAAATGTGTCCCCACACATGTATGAGTAGGAGCTGGTCATGGAACCTAAGTGAAAGTGAATGACATCAGTCTAGAAGAGAGAATAGTTCTAGATTATATGTCTAGAGCCTTGTTAGAATATATGCTACATGGAATAGATGAGATAAGTTTTGATGACGATCTAAGATGTATAGAGATGATATAAGATGATTTATAATGATTGATGTTATCTTTAAGGTTAAGGTTCAATATTGATGACTTGAGATAGGCTTTTATGATGTATGTATGTTTTTGTAAGATAAGATAAGATAAGCTAAGACAAAGATGAGAGTCAACATGAGCCTAAATCTCTTTTATGCAGGAGGACCTCTAGTGTTAGGACCAGTTTGAGGGTTAACTCAAGAGCGAGTAAGACCCAGAGGGAGAAGGTTAGAGAACCTAAACTCCAAGATATAAGAATTATGAGAAATATGTGATATGATATGTCCTAAACTAGACTACTCTTAAGTGAACGAGTTGAGTTTCTCTATGCATGATTCCAATAGTCTTTTTGAAACCTAGATGTCCTTGGTAAGACCAAACCCTAGAGTCATAGAGAGGCTGGTTATGTAGGCATACATGGATATGAATACCTACCATATGGGTGAGGGAGAGAGAGTCCCAAGACCCTGGAGGAGATAACTATGTTAGTTTTGTAAAGCCTCATGCTCGGGTTGGTGGTATCCCATGTTTCATGGGTAGAGACCTATGAAGAGTATGCCATAGCATGTTTTGGTTTGTGCTTATGTGGATAGATCTTATAAGGCCACCACTAGTGCTAATGAGGTAATCTGAGAACCCTAGACTAAGAGAGGAATGATAAAGTTTATGCATGTGATATAATCATAGATTTGAGTTAACTCAACGAGATTAAGAATGACACTACCCTCATGATAAGGGTTAGGACCTCAATTGGACTAGATAAAGCCTTGATATGTTTGACAAGCCACTTGTATAAGATTTTTTAGCACAAACATGATATAATATATGTAAGGATGTGATCTAATCTTGATATGTGATATAAGTAGACATTATATGATGGAAACCTAGATGTGGTTTCATAGATATCAATGAATAGATGGCTAATGATATACATGAATAATGATGAAAATGTGATATCATTGGTTAATCATGTAATGAAATCACCAGTAAATGTTGCAATTTATTATGAGCAATGAAATAGTATCATATGACTGAAACATGTTACATGAGGTGTTAATCATAGCACTTAATAAAAAAGAAGAAGGGGAATATAGTTTTATAGTTAGCACAACATATAGTTTATGACACCCTAATGTGATCTAGATGGATAAAGTGGGTTAATTATAGTTAATTCCATCCTAAAAGGCATATGTTAATGTTAAACATGTTCTAACAATTTTGCATGATATAATAATGATGTCACTTTGATATGATCTGGAAGGATAAAGTGTGTTAACAAAGGTTAACTCCTTCATAAAATGTATAGGCCAATGTTGAAACTAAATTCTTGGGTAAAAGGTATATGAGAATCCTAATACAAAAGATGGGATATCATAATCAGAGTTTCTAAACCCTTGTCCAACATTATATGTTAAGGGCTTCACCCTAGATGCTTTAGAAATCCTCCTAGGAGTGGTACATATATGTTCCAAAGACCTTGTTTGTGGATGTTCTGGACCTAGAGTGATGCCCTACATGTAGACCGAGAACTTTTTGGCTTTTCCTTGGAATCATAGATTGTCTTAATTTTGAGGAAAAAATTTCTTTTAAGATGTATATGATGTGAAAAAGTGGTTTTTGGCTTAATTTTGAGGACACAATATCTTTTAAGGTGTGTAGGATGTGATGGAGTGAACGTTTATAATCCTTAAATGTCCAATGACATAAGTGAATTCATGCATTCTGAGTTATTTGAGAATTCCTACTTTTTTTTTTGGTAAAGTTGATGGTTGATTAAGGTTGATATCATGATTAAGATCCCCCAGTTCATGTCTTTTTGGAGTATTAAGTTGGGTGATCAAATAGCTAAGTTTTGTCATCAAATTTGTGTAAAATGTAGCTTGAGAGGTAGTAAGGATATGGTTAAAATCTCATGGCAATTGGAGTATCCTAGAGGGAGTTATTAAGGTTTGAAAATTGGAAAATAATGTGTATTATTGATGATTTATGAACCAAAGTTCTAATCTTTAGCATGTGTTATGCGCCCCTTTTTTGGGCTGGGTATGCGTGGCCAAGTTTTAGCTTTAGATCAGAAATCCAGTGGCCATGGACTTTGAAAAGGGGAAGCCACAAATTGGGCTGTAGCTAGCTTCAATATGGACAGTAGATCACGGATCTGATGGCTATATGTTTGTCCTCAACCTCCGGCAGTTTGGGACTGAGATGTGGGGTGTTCATGACCCACCAGGGATGCCACAATCACCTAGGACGTGCATCAAGGAGGAGATCAGAGTGAGAGGTTGGCCTCGCCTTTCTGAGTGCATCCATCAAATACTAATAGTGTGGCATTTAGTGGAGCATGGATAAAGAATAAGCTTGATTCCTCAGTTGCTTCTCCACTGCGGCTAACAGGTGGTGGCCAAAGGTAAATCTAGGAGATAGAGGGGTGGTTTGACGAGTATGAATATGGGAAAATGAAGTTTAGTACAAGGGGAGTTCGATCCTAGTCTCATCATAGGATTCCCTGGAGTTTTCCATGGTCAATGAGTACTGGATAGTCAGAGTTGAAGACGGAGCTCGTGGGAGTGTTTAAAGAGCCTTTATCTAACAATGGATTCTACAGTTGAGTCTCTGGAGATATTGTGACCCCTTTGGAGTCTTTGGTTTAGAGATTCACGAGAGGAGGTGTTTTGCCTCTTTCCCCCGCTGTATCGAGAACTAAGAGACAGTGAGCTTGTTGGCACCAGGGTCTGGAGCCAAGGATGAGAAATAGAGGAGCCATGGAGACCTTTCTGGGGCGGTCGCAGGTAGTGGTGACTGAAGAAGATTGAACATAGGAGCTGGCAGTGCAAGATCTCACACCAGAGATCATCACAACGACAGTCGTGAAGCGGATTCCCACGAACTCACGGATTGCGAGGGAGTAGAGACGCAAGACAGAGAGGAAAGGGGTTGAACTAGGTCCAAACCAAGAAAGGCCGGTCAGCTTGGTGTGGGCAGAGGAGCCAAGAGCCACGTCCCCAGAGTGGACACATGTTGCCTCCTGATTGGCCTAAACAAGGTAAAATCCCAAAACTGCTCAGTTTATATATAATTCATAGAAAATAGATCGACTACCAAAAAAATACAAATAATATATCAAAATGTTTAGAAAATTAAGTAGAACAACATGGGACCATGATATCAGACTTTTTATGCACTAATAATAGTGATATCATGTAAGATGCTTTATACTTATTTCATGGATAACAAATATCAAACGATGATATAAAATTATGATAAAATGTCAGTAAATCCATTTTTATGCTTATAATCCATATGATATCAGAGAATGTAATATTGATGCAAAAAATCATGTAATTTGCTTTATATGGCTAATTAGGGATAATAACCCTAATTAATATGTAATAATTACAAATATTCTCACAAAATCTTGGAAATGATAGAGTAAGCTCATATCAGTATCTGGAACCTCATATTTAAATATGAGATCAAGATGATACACATAATCCATGTTATGTGATGTTGTTTTCTCTTAATGTGATATAAACTGTCATATGCTTAATGTTCATAAAGTAGGGTTAATATGTGCATGAAAAGGATATGGAACCTAATGTTCAGATAATGAACCATAATCTCAAAATCAAAATCAGTAAGATAATTCTAAGACAAGAATTCAAGTAATGATGCACCCATCCTAATGATCTAAGCTTAACTCTAAAATGGATATAACTAGGGTTAAGATGATGGGAACCTGATGGTGACATGGTCTTGTCTTAATTAGGGTTTGACCAAGGATATAGATGATCTAGGAATATGTGGTGATTAGGATATCTATGATCAAGGTACACCATTACCTCTTACTTGGCTTATTATATAGTATGCTTACATTATATGTGTAGTAAATGCTTGGCATATGATATTGGATGAAATGATTGTTCTGGTATGCTATCTTTCTTGAGCTTTCCATACTTATTGATATGAACACAAGAAACGTAATATATCTATTCCATTATATCTAAGCACTTCAACTCTTTGGTAGTCAAGTGCTGGAAAATAATGTACTTCAGCTCTTTAGTAGTCAAGTACTTGAAAGTGATCCAACTCTTTGGTAGTCTGATCACATTATGAAATTATCCAACTCCTTGGTAGTCGATCATAAGGTCTTCAGTGCATTAAACCTTCGGCGGTCAATGCATGTATGATATAATGAAAAAATGTGCTTAAAATATGTGTTCTATTTTGTTAATAAAAATCATTGTACAAGTATATGCTTTTTGTTATATTTCTTATAACTGACAAGTATTAGTTTTATCTTATTTCCAAGATATAATGAGAGGTATATAAAAGACACGTAGGCGTACGTGGTACAATATTCTTGAATATTGTGCTGACATGTACCACATGTAATCTTTTGTTTAGGTTGAGGACATATGCTCTTGAAGAACCAAGATAGTTAAGAGTTGTATAGCGAGCTGATGTATAGGTGGACTTGTTGTCTTAAGATCCTATTGTTTAGTGGTAGTACATGCTTATGTAGAAGTTTGTTGTTCTATATGTAATATCAAATGTTGTAACAATTCATGGTGTATTTATATGTTGAATGGTGAACGTGTGTTGTATGGTTTTATTATTGTTCATGTGCATGTGCTACTGTTGTTTCCTTCTAACTCCCTTAATTTTGTTCTTCTTAGCCTAGTGTGGGGTGTTTAAATTGGGATTCTCACTGAGGTGAGGGTTTCAATTTGGACGTCACACATCATATTAAGTTTTAGAAAATTTGGGGACGTCACAACCTCTCAAACCCAGGTGTAACACGGTGCCCCAAAGCACAAGTATATCAAACATGGTGTGAAAACATGTAAGGCAAATCTAGAATGTGACAAATTTCAAGAAAACCCCTAGAAGTGGGTAAATTGCAATTGGGTCTAAAAAAGCACATATATGCATAACTAGCTCAAATAGTGTCTAAATTGGACAGAACTTGTCACTTAAGCTTGTCACAGATATCAAAGAACATATTTGGGTTTGATTAAAGTTTTAAGCATCTTATTATCATTATCAAGCATGTTCAATTAAAAATTAAGGTTAGGGTTCTTACAAAAATATTAATGCAATGCAATATAGAACACATGGCTAATATCATATTTCTTAGGGTATATACATTCCTAAAGATATTGTGACAATATTATTTGAGTCTACAAAAAAAAATTAAACAACTTATTTCCATTAACCATAAGAAATTTTATCTTTTATATTTAAATCATGATTAAACATGATATAGAAAAATTTTGATTTGACAAATCAGAGAAATCCCCCAAGAATCACACACATCATAGAAACTTTTGTGAAGATCTCATTTTCATTTCATATTTAGCACTTCAAAAGGTACACAAACCTCAAAAGTATTGATTTTGATACTACATAGCCTAATCCCATATTTTGATGATTACTAATCATTCCACTCATTTGTTTCTAGTGCTTCTACTTAAGGGATTTAAAATAAGATAGACACACTCCAAATGTCCATACTTGCAAGCCCCATTATAAAAATTCAAGTAATATATGAGAAAATATCTATATTGATGAATGCATATATTTCTATTCACATATTTGATATAAATCACTTGTAATGATTGTGTGGATTGTAATTAATCTCATAAAATCAGTCAAGTTTTCCTTCATAAAACTCTAACAACATGCAAAAAGCTACCAGAAGGAAGTGTCATTGGTTGAGTTTCCTTGGTCATCAATTGAGTTTCCTTATTCCTAAGTTGAGTTTCATTGTTCATAGGTTGAGTTTTCTATAGTTTTAAACAAGTGTAAATATAGTTAGGGGAGGGATGAAAAAGTGAATATATGATTGTTGGACATCTAGAGCTCCCACCAAAATTTCTAGAATTTGTTCTTATTGTTTTTATTGTCTAGTAGACATGCTAAAAAATAAATGGGACCTACATGGGAGTTACCCAAAATGTCCCAAAGGACTCCTAGACTATAGTTTAAAGATTTTTCCTCAAATATCCCCTATCCACTCCCTTGATATTAAGCACTTTCTTACATCTATTCAAATGAAGAAGGTATTTAAAGAGATCAAGTCATACCTTATAAATCTTGCAAGGCTATAATTATATAGTTCCCAATATTTTTCTCTCTTCCTTAAAGATTGATTCTCTATCCTAACAATGAGAGGAAGAAGGGCAGACGACCCTCAAATCAAGAAGGCATTACTAGGTGAAGAAATGATATCTTAGAGAAGGGGAGTTGGAAGGAAGGTGTCCCATAGAAAGGGAAGGCAGAATTGTGTGGTTGAATCTCTTACTTGGATAAGGAAGATGAAGGTAAAGAGAAAAAAATACCCTTGGTAAGTATATGTACATCCCTTAGTAGGTTCTTGGGTTCTTGTCCTGGTATAAGCTAGCTAGTTAAACCCTAATTTGAAGGGGATATCTATTGTTTTAACCTTTTGTGAGGTGAATATAAGGTGGTACACAAGGTTTTAAAATCCTGGAGGTTGACATCTCTAGTTAGTGGAGCTATGCCACTTTGAGATGAAGCCACTCTAAATTTTCCTTATTGTGTGGTTGTTTGAGTCCCTATCATCCTTTCATTTTTTCACTTGTTGCTTTTGATTTGAAATTTAATATGAAGGTCTTACAAATTTAGTGTAAGTATTTTTAGATCAATTCAAACCCCTCTCTTGATCCCATATATTCAACAAGTGGTATCAGGACAAGGTATTCTCTAAGAAATATTCCCATGAGCAGTAGAATATGGGTGACAATCTCTACAAGCAACTCAACATAGAGGGGATCTATTCCATCCTCCTATAAGTCTTTTATAGAAGAAACTATTGATATGCACTAGTAAAAAAATGGGATATCGCATCGCTTATCTGTGGCATGTGTCATTGGTTATAAACCAATGACTAAGTGGGAGATGCTAAAATTCAGGACATACATCATTGAATATTCTGGAAAAAAGAAATCAACAACATACATATACATCGTTGGTTCTATTTTACAACCAATCGACAAAATTAACACACGACATGCACAAAAAAGTGGTTTTCCTTGACCTGTCATCGTCGATATTTAAAAGGGAACTAACAACATAATGCTAATTATGTAATAAAATTGGTTTTCCTTGAATATTCCTTGTCGGTTATTGAATGAGAACTGATGAGGTATTGGTAATTATGTAGTAAATTTCTGAAGAAATAACTGACGACAATAGTATGTTATCATTTTCATTAGTGAATAAACATTGAAAATTAAGGGATATCCAATCAGTTTTGAAGTAACTGACGAGAAATGTCTATATTTATTTATATCGAAGGTCTATTGACTTATTATCCAAGTGCTAGAATGTCTGCTACCTATAGTTCATTAGAACTGAATCTGAGTTCATTTGAACTGTAGGCCTCTACAAGAATCACAACTTTACAACAAACTAGTAAACCTACAAGAAGAAAGATATATACACAAATACACATATGCGTTTGTTACATATGCACAAATAGGTCAGAAAACCTCAATGTTCTATCCATTTTTCACTTCAAATGCACACACATATGCATGAATCTCACAACTCAATTGATTCATTTCTCATCCTCACATTCAATTTCATACATATGCACAAATACACATCATTCTCCTCCTCATGCACTTCACATTCATTTCATACACACATATGCATGGCTGCATATACACATAAGCTACCACAGAGTTTAAGTCCCAATGTATAATAATATAAAAACAAAACATTGACATCAGATTTTGAATACAAAATATCAATCAACCATCCCAATTAGCTGACAAGTCCGCATGTTTGATGAAGTAGTCTACCCACTATTTGCCTAGGACATTTAGCGGTTCCAATGTATAGGCTTCAGTAGTATCAAAAAATTGCAAAGAGAATGAAATGCAATTCTAATTAGATTTGATTGTTTGTATTATAAAATGAGACGATTTTATGTATGGTCCAAGACTAATACTAATACATTCACTATAAATTTGATCTATGTCGCGTGCGTGACAATTGTCTCTATGTACAATGTCACATAATATGTGCATGCCCAATCATTGTCTTTACAAGGCATTTTAGATTTACAATTATGCAAATAAATATGATCAACCAAAGTTGGAAATGTATATGAAGTGGAGTGAGAAGACTATATACATCAATACTCCTACAAGCTACTAATTTATTTTTTTATCTAGTTTCCCTCTGCCACTACAGAATGCTTTAATACCCCTATAAGTTAAATTAACAAATATGTTGCATTATTAAACTATCATACGATGCAAATATTAACTAATATGTTGAGCATGGAAAACTATAATTAAACATGAATTGGAAATTTCATTGAGTGTCCCTCATTGGATGTTACTTTTATACCCAAAGGATCAAATTAATACCCAATATAGATCTCAAGAACAATCAATAACAACTACCAATTCTTAATTCAGAGTAAATAGAAGGAAAATAAAACAAAAATTAAGTTCCACAACAATTGTATATTCATAAGTTAGAAATATAAACAACAACACTAGAACTAACACAGCATTGAAGGGGGCTATAATCATGGTCTTGGAAGAAAAAAACCTTTATCATGGTAGTCACATCATCTTTGACTCCACTCAAATCTCTAACTACATTGCTAATCATTGATGGAATTAGAAATGCCACATTTGATATTCCGATCCCAGTAGCTGCATAATACAAATGACTAAAAATATGCAATAATTAGTTACTATATAGGAAACATTTATAAAACATGTATTTTTAACATTTGATGAGGTATTCAAACTTACTACATATGAAGCTCTATCAGTGATGTGTTCAACCATTGATACTAAATAGCTTAGAAACATCTGTCAACACTAGAATAGTGTCACGATCTATACCTACAACCTGCTCCCAAAGGTCGATCAACATGTTATCTTATTGATCTATATTATCTAACCATACTGTAAATGCCTTGCAGTTAGGGCCTAAGGAGTTGAACAACTCCTTCGGAATAAAATGTGGGGGCGGAGGCTTTCGAACCCTATGGGGCTGCATATATGTTATGATATTCATGCATGTATTATCATATTAGATTCTATAGAATTTTTCATTCCTCAACCAATAAGACGAGCCATTTGGGCCATCCAATAAACCCACCTTGTACCTCTTCGATTGTGGTGGCACCTGGGTGATCATATGAGTGTTGTTTCTTTCCATGCTACAATAACAAGTATGATGTTCACATGAACATGATCAGTGGGAAGGAGAACACCATGAACCGTATTAGTGTTTGAAAAAAAATATATAAAACATCTGCCAAGATATTGTATGGAACATTGAAAACAAGGCGTCATTTTTTGGCCACCTACAATTTTTTGAAAGGCAACATTTAAATTGATACACATATATATTGACTTGAGAGATTACTTTATCACTAACTATATATAATTTGACTTAAATTGAATCTTACCTAGGCTGTGCCATGTGGGTCCAAAGGACTACTCCCAATACCCTCTGTGGGCATGTGGCATTATACATAATCCTTGATGACTAGAGAAGATTGCATTGCCTAAGCAACCTTAAACTCCTTCAAGGTTGCAACTATCAATCTTTTCACATCCTCATTATCCATCCCCCTTTCTTGGCAGATTTTCTCTTTTTCCGCGATGAGACAAAAAAGGTTTTTGGCCCAAACCCAGCTCCAGTGGCCCTACACGTCTAGGTTGTTCTTCCATCCCTAGAGAAATCATCAATTCATCATGTGTGTCTTGAGGGGTGAACTTTCCCTCCTTTGTTTGGTCACCCAACTTTAATTGTTCATCATGAAAATAGACTAATAAGTAAAACTTAACAATTCAAGGAAAAAAGAGCATGGACATGCATTGTAAGACTAAGAAATTTACCATTTTTGCACCCACCTCCTGGATTGCTTGGACGGGGATTTCTCCACCTTTATTTTCCTCACATCTACCCACTCAATATAGAAAGGAGACTGTCGAGAAGCAATATAAGACTCAGCAATAGAGTAGTAGCAGTAGAAGGCCCTTGCTCTTTCTCTCTCAAGTGGCAGAGTTCAACATAACCACCTAAACCCCACTAGTGGTTGTGTGCATTCTTGTCACACCCTTCTTTTTGAGCATCATGAATGCCCTGATTAATTCAATAAGAATATTTTTAACTAATCATAAGAAATCATAAGAATGTAATTAACTAAACACCTTGAACACACATGCTTTTCTCTGCTCAACAAGCTCCAGCCAATCTTTTTTATCAAGATAGGTCCATTTAAGAGTGGGGTCAGTATGCTTTTTGTTTCCAAATATGTAGTCTCTTGTGAGGATTGTTAGCCAATCTCTATGTCTTCTCCTAATGAGCTACATGACGATCTTATGATGCAACTTTTCATCAATCTCATACATGCCCTTAAAAGGTTCAACATTCACTACTTTTTAGAAATGTGAAATGAAAGAATAGGAAATGATTATAAAAATGTAAATGCATATATCTCACCTCTAACTCCCTCCATATGAGGGTTTATTGGCCTTACTCACTTGTCTTTAATCCTCAACATGGAGAAGCACTTTGCTTCAACCAAGGACCCCACAGTAGCTGACAAACTCTTTAGTAATTGATGTTCCTACTACATTAATTCAAAAACGCCCTTCTCCCTTTCCCTATTTGAGGCAATTTTTATCAAATTTATCCTTCTCCTACATTTAGATTTATTAGCACTGTCATCACCCTAGTCAAGGAGCCCAACATGATCCTCACGCTAGGGATTGCTATGCTCCTGATAAGATGCCATATATAAAATAAAAATTAAAAACATGAAAAACTGAAATCACATATGAAAAAGTTAGATCAATTATGAAAAATTCATATCACATACAAAAAAGTCAGACCACATATGAAAAAATAAACATGTTATATAATGCAAATAACATATGATATATAACATGTAGTATACCTTAACCTAATATCCCTTCTGTGTGATCTTCACATGTATAGTCATAAGTGTTAGCTTGAACATTTACACTTGGTAAGACAATAGAGAATGGAATAGAGTAATCATACTTTCCATACTTCTCTTCTTCATCAATAGGATCTAAAATTAACTATCTTTTCTCATGAAGAATGAAAAACCAATTTTCTTTCACAAGATCATCAATATAGAATACCCACTTTTCTTGTGATTCTGTGATGAATGATTCATCCTTCATACACGTCTCCTTAAAATTAACTATTATGAAATGGAGTTCATCAACTACAACTCCTTTATTGTTATCAACCCATTTACACCTAAATAATGTAACTCGAGACTCTTTGTAGTCAATTTCCCATATGTCTTCAACATGACAGTAATAAGACATCTTTCCATCGCATGAACTCTTATCCATAGGACTAGAAAAATACAATGAAGATGCTTGAAGGGTGACCCCACTATTTTGGATGACACTCTTATCATCTTGACATTTTGTGTAGCATGAAAATCCATCTATGTCAAACCCTTCATAAGATGTAATATGCGCCTTTGGCTTATACGTGAGCCATCTGATAGTTTCTGCAACGTTATTTGGTGTTTGAGATAGTTGACTGAATACTTACTCTTCAAATCACCTAATAAATGTCTGATTATGCTCTCTAGAAACTCACATTGAATTAGCTTGGGGATAATTTGTCTTGAGCCTGTTGGTGTGTTTCATGATATAAATACCCACATCATCAATGTTGTGTAAAACATTCAAGTGTGCTTATTCCCACTACTCACTATTGATATACATCTATTGTTCTCCCAAAGTACCTTTTCTTGAATAAATGTCAAGATTCACAGTATTAGTAGGAGTTTTGTTACAACTCAAAAAGTTATTGCAAAAGTCCATAAACTCCCTAGCAACATACCCCTCAATGATACTCCCTTCAGGCTGACAACAGTTCTAAACATCACCTTTAAAAACACTCATGTACCACTCAAAAGGAAACATCTATTGCAAGGATACCACCTGGCATGCATGGCGACTAGCCACATGCAACCCTATATACTTCTTCATCTCAGGTATTCAAAGTACTACTACACACCTTAACCATCTCGGTAGTACCACAGTGTATTGTGAACTTAAAATCATGATCTCCTTCATGTCTTGGTTCCTCAAGGTTGACTCGTCAAAAACCCTAAAATGCTCTAGTCATGGGTTCCATCACCTTCTTTTTCAGAGACGTATATCTGAGGTTCTACAACCATCCATCTATCACATCAAGCTCTAGGCTGGCTAACCAAACAACCCCTACTCGACCAACGGGTCGGGTTGTATCTGGTTGTTAGACAAACATGTCACACAAACTTACAGTTCACCTAACAACCTCTTCTAGCCTCTCTACTAGCTAAACAAGATAGTTGCCTCTCGACTAAGAGCATCCTTTACCACCTTACATCCTTATGTGCTAGGTAACAGTGAAGACATAAACCTTCATATACTCCACTCATCATCCTCATCTCTAATTTAGGTCTAATTGAGTTAAGAAAACTTTGAGATCATCATCTAGATTATCAAACTCCAACTCATAAATTCCACACTGCTCTTGATACAATGTTCTCATATGATGACTACCCTAGATCTCTTTGGGTATGTAAACCATCCATTCAATGTACTCTCGAAAAAGGTATGATACCTCCTCTATCCTCAAACATCATCACAAGGTTTCAACTTTCAATATCTTTATCCTTAGTGTATGGCATGCGTATTGCCCTACCCCTCACCCCCATAATGAGAGGAAATAAGCATTTGGTTGTAGTCCAAATACAGAGTTCATCACGTTCCAAGAATAGAGATGGTTCATCACACATCGCCAATACACTTTCCAATCTAAGTTGAAACGTGCATCACATGACTCCACATCATGAACATCTCTATTATAGATTTACTTCCATGGAAACTATCCCCAAACACATTTGGGTCATCACATAATCCTTAGTCATCTCCTCTAGGTCTGTAGGGTGTCGGTACTTTTGGGGTCATCCCTTTCCCTTGTGCAACCAGGGAGTGCCCACCTCGTTTGCCCTTTGGGTCCCATGAGCTCATGAATGTAATCAATCTCCTAACCCATGGTCATTGGACCAAGATAGCTATTACCTCCCCAACCCAATGGTCTTGTGCAACTAGGAAAACAGACAACTCCTACTCCCATCGGTCTTATCCCCACCTGACCTTAGTATAGACTTAGGATTCTATCATGGTACATCTTAAACTTGAATCCCTACCCAAAAACTCCATCATCTCTCTGGGAATACATGGTCAAACTTACATCCTTTCATAGGGATCCTGGAGAACTACCTACCTTAGTCTGGCCCGATACATGTTCCCACCATGGCAACCTATCCTCGTGCCCTTTGGAGATAGTCACACATTGGTCTATGGATTTTTCCTAATTCTATATGCCCTCCATTTAGCTCCTCAAGCTCCTAAGAGAGACCTCTTTAGGTTACTTCGAACCTAAACCAAAAGCTGATACTCACCCTACAGAAGGGTCCCTCCCCAGGATGGGAGAAAACTATCTCTTGATAGCAACACAGGTCACAAACATCCTTACGTCCAGGGTTTACACTATCATGTGCATACTTAACCCTATCATGCTACTCCAACACGTAGTTAGCAAGAAGACAACCCACTGAGCCACTCTAGGTTCCTTGTTATATCATAATTGTTTCTTATTCCTCCCCATTGGACCAATATCATACGTTCATATGTCACCAACCTATGTGTGAGAGGTTCATCAAACCTATACCTTAGTCTAAGGGGTTTCCTTTTCCTCTACACATGAGGCAGTTCCATGCTCAAATCTGTAGGAACTCAAACATCATTGTGAGCATTGGGTGTACCAGATACCACTACTTCCCCTCTTAGGTCTAGGAACCCCAGGTTCACTTCCTATGCAACAACTATCTACTTCATGCTCAACTTTTCAACAACAAACCAAACATGTACAAGGTATAGCATGCACTTCTCACTATTCTTCCATGGGAACTGTAACATCCCTAACCTAGGTTATGCTTTAACCCTGGATGTTTTGTTTAAGAAAGATAAATATATTCTTTATCTTATATTTTTAGAAGTAATTAAGGCTTAAGGGCAACTTACATTTCAATTTTAGTCCATTTTGAGTAATGTTGAAAATAATGTTTTGCTTGTTTTGGACTAAAGTGCAATTTACCCAAGTTGAGGGGTTAATTTGCAGATGTTGCATGATAAAATGTTCCTCAAGTGTTGAAGCATCATGAGAATGAAAATGATGCAGAGGTATGGCTAGTGAAAGCCTGAGTACCAAGAAAGAGCTGATAAAGCAATGCTTGTGCATTAATACCTAGTTTTGGTGTAATGTGCAATTTACCCAAAACTTAGCGTTCAATATGCAAATTACCTCTTCCAGAGAGTCCCTAATATTTCTTGGCATCATGTAGAGAAAATAAAATGAGAGGGGCGTCTCATTTGTATCACTTTGAAGGAGAGAAAATCTTGATATTAAAATAATCAAGATTTAAGCATAATTGAAATTCTAATTCAATTTAATGCAAAAATAAATATATTATTTGAAGTGCACTTCAACCAAAATTGTGTTTGTTGAAAATATATATATGTGTAATTCCTTGTGACTTGCAAAGGAAACAAATATCTCAAGTGAGTGGAGAGCCCACTCACATTAATAAAAGGAAAAGAATTATCCACTAACTTTAGGATATTATTATTATAAAGGTTAAGGTGCTTAATTTGTTTTCCTTTAATTCATGGATAATTGAGAGGAATAATAGGAAAGGAAGATAGACTCGTATCCAAGGAAGAGGAGGGGGAAAGTGGCAAGGAAATGAAGGAGTTATCTTCTACTTTTTCTCTCTTAAACGAATTTTTAATAAAATGCATATATGCTCATTTATCCATAGCTTGAATGGGTAATTCTCGAAACCATTTTCACTTCTTGCTTGAAAAACGAGAAAGGGAGCTTAGGAGAAATAGGAGGACGACACCCCAACCTGTAGGTAAGCTCCATGGCCTTATTTCACCTTGATTTCATGGTAAAAAACACAAATCAATGCTTGATTTCTTCTTTTCTCCACTCAATCATCACCTCTAGCCAATCTTTTCACTCAAAAGTTTGAGGACGAGCCTTGGGATTGCTGAAGGAGTTGCTTTGACCATTGTTGAATTGAGATTGGAGCTTTGAAGCTTCTTTGAAGGTGGGTTATATAACTTGAACCCTTCAACATTATCATTGATTTCAATTTTGCAAATAAACGTTGAACTTTCTTCTTCTTGATTATTTGCTTATTGCAATTGATGATTCCATAAATTCAGTAGTACTGTGGATTATAGGATCGAAGGTTGAATATGATGATGACATCAGATTAATGCTCAATTTCTCAAAATAACACATCTTTCAGTTTGGACAACTTTTGGTCCAAACGGTTTCACCAAACCGTTTGGTGACCAAACAGTTTGCAAACTGTTTGGACGTTGAGTCCCAAACCATTTGGACATGGTTTATTGAATGGAAGTGTTAACTAGGAGTAGAACATGCTGGATAATGATCCAATGGATCCAATTGAGTGGTTCCTTGAATGGACAATCCACCAATTAGAAACCCTAAATCAATTTATTGAAGAAATCCCTAATTGGCTCTTTTCAGTTTTCAAGATTTTTGGATCAAACGGTCTTGAGACTGTTTGAGTCCAAATGGTCTTGAAACCATTTGAGATCAAATGGTCTCAGGACCATTTGGAGGTCAAAAGATAAGGTGGATTGTTTGGATATTCAAGAGTCAATGATTGATGTACTTAACTAGTGCAATTGTTGAAGATTTCAATGGTGCAAATCATGATCGATTGGTTGATGGAAACCTTTAGGTGACCCTTTCAGTTTTGAGGCTGACTTGGTACAAACGGTCTTGATACCATTTTATTCCAAATGGTCTTGAAACCTTTTGGGGTCAAACGGTCTCAGGATCGTTTGGAATCAAACAATTTCAAAACTGTTTGGTGTTGAAATGCTAAAACTGAATGGAGGTCAAAAGTGATCAAATCGTTTGGATATTTAAAGTGATGATTGATCCATTGATCCAATGGTTGATAATAATGATAATCAAAGATAGGTACAGTGGTTGAATCCCTAAAGTACCTGGATGATTAGTACCTTTAAAATGATTAACCCTAAAAGTTTATGAAAGCAATAATTCACTAAGTCAACCATAGTTCTATGTACTTGATGGAAAGGTTGATGTAACCTAATCAAGTTGAGAGGATGAGAGAGAAGAGTTCATACATGAGTGTTAATCATGTAGAGTATGTGATTAGGTTATGATCCTTAGTGAAGAGATTCATGAAACCCTAATCGAGAAGGTTAACAAACCCTAACCCTAATTTAGGGAAATTCTGAGTGAAACCCTAATCTAGGGTAATAGTGTAACCCTAATTAAGGGTGATGACATGAGAAAGCCTAATTTAGGGAAACATGATGAAAAACTCTAAATTAAGGGGATGCTTCCTGAAACCCTAATTTGGTTGAATAGTAAACCCTAATTATGGGTGATGGAATATGAAACCCTAATTGGGATGAATGGTAAACCCTAATTGTGGGTTATTGAATATAAACCCTAATATAGGGTAATAATGTAACCCTAATTAAGGGTAATGACATGAGAAACTCTAATTTAGGGAAACATGATGAAAAACCCTAAATTAAGGGGATGCTTCATGAAACCCTAATTTGGTTGAATAGTAAACCCTAATTATGGGTGACGGAATATGAAACCCTAATTGGGATGAATAGTAAACCCTAATTGTGGGTTATTGAATATAAACCCTAATCTAGGGTGATGTGATGTGAAACCCTAATGTAGTGATGTGATGTGAAACTCTAAACCAGGGTGATGTATGTAAGGCTATATGAAAACCCTAATATTGGGCAATATGGTGATAAACCATAACCCTGATCTGGGTAATGGGATGAATATCCCCAATTGACATGAAATGGGAAACCCTAACCTAATAAGGGAATAGTGGTATTACCCTTGAATAGCATGGAACTGAAATATGATTGATATATCTGTTATCATGTGTCCTAACCATGCAGATATCATGAGATGATGAACATAGCCATGTATGAGCTATGATGATTTATTTATTGAAGTTGTTTATTGAGCCTTGTGTGCCATAATATGCCTTGTTGCCTAGTAAGAGGTAACAAGAGAGTTAATGGGCCTCAAATTCCATGAGATATGCTTGTGTAACAAGTGTCATGTTTACCTTGGTCAGATGACTTGAAGGTGATAGTTACCTGAAAAAGTGATAACATTGCTCAATGATGAGATAAGGGGTTGAATACCAAGATCCATATGATTATGGTAATGAGATTGTGGAAGGATGAGAATTCCCAGTATTGAAATGAGGGACTGAGATCCCAATATCTAATAAAGTCTGAGAAATAATTGATGGAAATAGTACATGTTTCTTTGTGTCATTTGTCATAATAAGTTATGTTTGAAAACTTGGCTGATGCTAAAACAATATGATAATGTACTTAATTAATCAAGTGAAATCTATTCATGTAGAGCCCTGGCCATAGATCCATCATCGTCAGTAGTTTTGTGATGGTGAAATAGGTTTTCCTACGGGAACTCTTGGAGGGCATACTTTTGAGTATGTGGGGGTTATGGGCGTGAATATCCTTACGCCCTAATGGAGGAATTGATGTGGGGTAAACATTAAATCTCTCAATCCTTCATTATATATGCCGGGATGGATGTATCACTAATCTCCCGAATTCCAGGATGGATGTATCATTAATATCCCAATGATCTTAATGCCGGATCGATGTGAGATAAATATAATATCTCTGGATTGCAAAGAGAGTACAACATGCCACTATAACTCTAATAGTGAAGTTGCCAGTATACCCTGGAAAGCTATTTAGCAAAGACATAAGATGTCCTGCATTTGGTCCTCACACTGACTGAGGAAGATGAGGTCATGGAACTCTGGCTCTTCTATTGACCTATGTATGGTATCGATTTTGATTTCACAATGGTCGATTGGAGTATGAGCGGTATACCTCATCTCCTCAGGGCTTAAGTATGTTTGTAAAATGGAATCAGTCCTGTAGCGTATTTGCTTAAGGTTGAAATATGAGAATCATTGGTTGATGTTACTTTACATATCATGTTCTAAATGGACAAATTTTATTTATGCTCTTCAATTCCTTATTGGATAAGTGACAGGCTGCTCTATTAAGATATAGCATAAATGACTTGAATAAAGGATAATGCCCTAATTTGTTTAGTCAATGATTTATCTGTTGTTGAATACTTATGATTCTTCTGCTCAATGTTATTCCATTAATTGCAATAATAATGTTTCTGGCAGAGATTTATATCTCTAGCTGGGGAAATTTTCAATTGTCTCACTCCCGTGGGATCCAACTTTTTAGGTAGACACAGAAGGAGAAGCAAAAACCCTACTACTGGGAAAGAACAACAACAACAACAACAAGAACATCAGTGAAATTCTCAGGTGGAGACACTGGTTGTCATGTCCTGTATATAGAGAGTCATATGTGTCGTCTCTGGACTCTCAGGTCCTAGGAGTCAGTAGTTAGTTTAATATTGATCTGAGATTTTGGCTTGATGCCTCGAGATTTTTATCCTACCTATGTACAGTTTAACAGGGCAGTTGATGTTTGTAACTCTCGAGAAGAAATGGTACAAGAGATGTACTAGTAAAACAGAATGTAATTGAATTACTTTGGATCTTGTTATAATAGTTTTCTTGTGTTTGGATCTCTTCGTAAAATTTTTTAATTTTTAGTGATTTTCAGTAATTACACTGTTGATGAATCGCTTCCGCTTAAGTAAATCATGTTTTTATAAGTTGTATGCCACAAGAACCATACCTCAAAGTCCTACCCAAGGAAAACTAACAAGGTACGAGGCCTCACAACTTATTACCGTACCTCCCCCAGGGTCTAAGGAACTCTCCTTTCTACACCTATAAGATAAGGTAGGTACCTATAACATCTGTACACTGGTTCAAGAAGCCTCTTTCTCATTCTAGGGTTTGGTTCCTCTAAAGGCAACTAAGGTATGACAAGCATCCATGGATCATGCATAAGGCAACCACATACATCTACTTAGGGTCGTCCATTCTAGGCCATATCATATCCAACCCCTCATTATTCCTCATGTATCGAAGTCTAGGTCTCTAACCCTCTTCATCAGGTCACACACTCTCTCTCTCTCTCTAGAGCTAACCCTACAACTAGTCCCACAACTGAAGGTTCTCTCTCTATTAGAGGATGGGTCAAGATCTTAGGATACATGTATATACCTACATGGGTAAAACGTACCATCAAGACCTATGTCCGACCAAGATAATCCAAAGCTCTACATGCTCATCCCATGAACATTAGGCATAACCCTATGGGTCTAGGTCGAAAATCTACTATTTGCCTTGTTTTCGTTCTCTGCTATGTAGGTACATGCCTATTTCCTACTCGTATATGTCTGTCATCCTATGAGGTCACTACTAACCTTCTCAATGACGGAGCTATCCCTCACCCTAATAGGCACGACCATCCAAGGTCAGGTCACCAAAAGGAAATAGGTCAAACAACCTCACATAGCTCATGCTTCCTCATGGGTACTCAAAACCAATATGCATGTCAACCCACGTACATACGTGCATGGTGAACTGTGATATCCAACTCATCTTGTCATCCCTCTTTCTAACAACCACTTAGGGTTAGTGTGACGACCGTCTTGCGAAAACAAGATTAACTAATGTGGAAGCGTTCATCAAGCAGCGGATTAGCGAAAATCACTAAAAATTAAAACTTTTTGCAAAGAGATCCACACATAGGAAATCTTTTCCAACAAATGACATTGTATATCATATACATTCTATTTCAAATGTACATATCCTGTACCATCTTTTTCCAGAGACTACATCATCAACTGCCTTATAAACATATATACAGGAAGCATACAAATCTCGAGGCATCAAGCCAAAACCTCAGACTGATATATCAAAAACCATGACTAAAAACTCCGAGGACCTGAGAGTACAGAGACGACACATAGGACTACTATCTATATGACTAGACAGACAATATCTCCACTTGAGATCTTATTGTTGTCCCTGCTGTTGCTGTTGCTGCTGCTCTTTCCCTGTTCTAGGGTTTCTGCTCTGCCTTTCATGCATACCTAAAAATGTTTCCCACGGGGGTGAGACAATTGTAAATTGCCCCAGCGAGAGATATAACTCTCTGCCAGAAACATTGTTATAGAAGATTATGAAATTAAACTGAGCAGGGGTTACTTTTACATTAATAGGCAGAATTATTCTTCATAGAACAGAATAAGATAATCTCCATTTTCAATAAGAGCATTGCATCTACCCATGGTAGACTCATAGTTCATCCATCTACTTGTAATGAATACAACAAATATGAATAATCATCAATGAACTATAGATATATAACAGAAATGTAACATCAGCCAAGTTCTCTAGCATAACTTATTAACACAATTGCTACAAAGAAACATGATACTTGTTACCCAAGCATCACACATGGATCACAAGGCCATTCATATCTTGTCACCTCTCACTAGGCAACAACTTATTCACATGGCTCACAAGGCCATTCACATCTTGTCACCTCTCACTAGGCAACAACTTATTCACATGGCTCACAAGGCCATTCACATCTTGTCACCTCTCACTAGGAAACAACTTATTCACATGGTTCATAAGACCATTCACATCTTGTCACCTCTCACTAGGCAACAACTTATTCACATGGTTCATAAGGCCATTCACATCTTGTCACCTCTCACTAGGCAACAACTTATTCACATGGTTCATAAAATCCGTACACATTGTTACTTTTATTAAGCAACAACAACATCAACGCACAAAAAGCCAATCAACATTTATTATATAAATGTCACAGCCCAAACTTGGCTATATTCATCATCTCATCATACCTGCATGGTTATTAGGCATGATAACAGTCATACAAGATATTCATCACATCATGTGATACAATAGTAACACCATCATTCCTTAAACAGGAATTAGGGTTCACTATCAAACATGGCTTATCATTCCCTTTTCCCCAAATTAGGGTTAGGGTTCCCCATTTCTCATTAATTCAGACCCTCTTGAGTTAACCAACTTTATCTTGTATTAAGGTATTTGCACTCTTAATACATTCCATCATTGAATACTCACCCTTAGCATATAATGCATAGGCCACACATTAGAATTGTCCAACTATCTCACATGATATGGACTTATCTTAGTTTAAGGCATAACTTTATTATAAAGTTGCCTATAAACAATCACAATGATACACCCTCAACTAGGGTTTCACAAGGATACACCCTCAACCAGGGTTCACAATGATACACCCTCCACTAGGGTTTCACAAGGTTACACCCTCAACCAAGGTTCACAATGATACACCCTCCACTAGGGTTTCACAAGGATACACCCTAAACCAGGGTTTATAAGGATACACCCTCAACTAGGGTTTCACAATGATACACCCTCCACTAGGGTTTCACAAGGTTACACCCTCAACCAGGGTTCACAATGATACACCCTCCACTAGGGTTTCACAAGGATACACCCTCAACCAGGGTTTATAAGGATACACCCTCAACTAGGGTTTCACAAGGATACACCCTCAACCAGGGTTCATAAGGATACACCCTCAACTAGGGTTTCACAAGGATACACCGTCAACCAGGGTTCATAAGGATACACCCTCAACTAGGGTTTCACAAGGATACACCCTCAACCAGGGTTCATAAGGATACACCCTCAACTAGGGTTTCACAAGGATACACCCTCAACCAGGGTTCATAAGGATACACCCTCAACTAGGGTTTATTAATCATATATTGGATCCATGCATTTGTTATGCATTATTGATTAGTACCATTAAGGGTATCTCTCACCTAATTACATTAGGTTTCCAAAAAGGTTTGATCAATTGGACCTTCAATGACATGAGGTATCCAATTGAATTGGGGTTTTCAATGTTGATTCCTTCAATCATTGAATTCATGGAACCAATCATCAATTGGACCTATACTCATACTTCAATTGAGTTTAATAGGTCAACCTTAAACTGATTTGAACCTCAATTGACCCTAAATTGATCATCAATTAGGGTTTTATTCAATTGAATTAGGGTTTGGAATCGAAGATCCAACAATACTCATCAATGCAAGATTGGTTACTTTGAAACTATTGAACCATTATCCAAATTGGGTATGACCTGACCCCAAACGGTCTTGAGGTCGTTTGGATGACCTCCAAACGGTCTTGAGACCGTTTTCCCATCATATCACTCAAATCCAAGCCATCCAATTAAGGTTTGGATCATTGGATTGATCACCAAATCAGCATTGCATTGTATAACAGCTTGGTACCTTTAGACCTTCAAACACCTAACCATACTCAACCCTAGACCTACAAACGGTCTTGGGTGACCACCCAACGGTCTTGAGACCGTTTGGATGAGCTCCAAACGGTATTGAGACCGTTTGGCCCATCCAACCTTTGGATTCTAGTGAAAAATCATCATGGATTGGTCTATCGAGTTGATCAACAAATCAGCACTACATTGCAATATGATTAGTACCTTTGGACCTTCAATTGGTCAACTATACTTGACCCCAGACCTCCAAACGGTCTTGGGGTGATCCCCAAACGGTCTTGAGACCGTTTGGGTGATCCCCAAACGGTCTTGAAACCGTTTGGGCTAATCAACCCAAAATCTCAACTTAACTCATTGGAATTTCAGCACTGTTTTCAATTAGGGTTTGCCTAATTGAATAGCCTTCAACTCATGATTCCTTGGGAGTTAACCCCTCAAATTCGGTGAGTCATTATACCACATCATTAAGAACAGTAATCCCAAACGGTCAACACTTGGTAAATGCACTCAAACGGTCTTGAGACCGTTTTCCCAAAACGTTCAATTAAATCAGATTGAAAATCAGCACTTAATCCAATTAGGTTTCCCTAATTAATTAGGATTCAACTCACGATTCCTTTGAAGTTAATCCCTCAAATTTGGATGGTTATTAATAAACATAATTATGAACAGGAATCCCAAACGGTCAACGCCTGGTCAACCATCGCAAATGGTCTTGAAACCGTTTTCTCAACCAGGTCAAGTTAATCAGGTTGAAAATCAGCACATAATTCAATTCGATTGCCTAATTGATTGGCCTTCAACTCTCGATTCCTTTGGAGTTAATCCCTCAAATTTGTAGGGTTATCAGCCTACATAATTAGGAACAAAATTCCCAAACGTTCCACGCTTGGTCAACCATCTCAAACGGTCTTGAAACCGTTTGCTCCCAAACGGTTTCAAACCGTTTGCCCTTAAACGGTTTGCTGAAACCGCATAGCCAATCAAATTAAAACGATTTGGAGTAGCTATCAAAACGGTTTTGCTTGGTAATTTTCTTTGGATAAGCATATAGGATGATTTCATCATCCCCTTCCTTCGAACAACCAAGAACAGCAACCGTTCTTGATGGAAATTGCAGCAAAGAAACAAGAGTGTATCAAATTGAAGAAATCAATCAACAAAGCATAGAGAATTGATGCAATAGCAATGTTTAAGGGTTTGAGTTATAAAACCCGCCTCCAATTGAGCTCCAAAGATCCAATATCACGCCATTAATGGTGGATGAAGCTCTAGAAACTACCCTAGGCTCGTCCTCAAGCTTTTGATTGCAAAAGTTGGCTAGGGTTGAAGAGGAGATCGAAATAAGAAGGAATCCATAATTTATTTTCGATTTCCACCATGAAATCAAGGAGAACGAAGGTCAAGGGCTTACCCACAGGTTGGGGACGTGATACCTGATTCTCCCTAGCTCCTTGGTCAGTTTTGCAAGCAAGGGGAAGAAGCAAATCCGAAAAAGGCCTTGGTTTGGGCTTGGAAATGGCACTTTTATAAAGAGATTGATGAGAGAGAATATACCTTATAAAAATCCAATTAATCCAAAAATTATGGCCGCCTCTTCCCCCTCAACTCCATGGATACGAGGCATATCCCTTTGCCTTTAATTCTCCTTCATTATCCTCAATTTAAAGAAAAGCAAATTAAGCACCTTAATGCTTATTATATTAATATCCCATATGTGAGTGGAAATTACTTTTCTTTATAATAAGGTGAGTGGAATTTCACCTACTTAAGATATTTTCGTTCCTTATCTTGGCAAAGGAACGTCCATCCTTATTCAAAATCAACCCAAAACATTTTGGTTGAAAGCCCTTCAATTATTTTTATTCATTTTTGCCCTAAATTGAATTAGGGTTTCAATTAGGATTAAATCTTGATTATTTTAATATCAAGATTCTCTCTCCTCCATCTTAATTCAAATGAGAAGTAACTCTCATTTTCTTTGCTCTACATGATGCCAAGAAACATTAGGGACTTTATTGAAGTGGTAATTTGCATATTGAACCCTAGATTTTGGGTAAATTGCACTTTTCACCAAAACTAGGTTTTAATGCACAACATTGCTTTACAAGCTTAATCTTGGTGCCCAAGCTTGTGGAAACCATACCACTACATCACATTTATTATTATGATGTCTTAACATCAGAGGAACATCTTATCATGCAACATTTGCAAGTTAACCCCTTGACTTGGGTAATTTGCACTTTAGTCCAAAATAAGCAAACATTGCTTCAACATTGCTCAAACAGGACCAAAATTGAAACATAAGTTTCTTATGAGGCCTAATTACTTTTCCCAAGATAAGATTAAGAATCTACTCAACCTTATTAGATAAAACATCTAGGGTTAATTCATAACCCAGGTCAGGGATGTTACAGTTAGGGTCAACATCGTCTGCAGAGGATGTGTTATGTCTCTACCTCATCCTAGAGGCCTTTGCCTCTAAGGTTGACTCTCTCCTCAACCTCCTGATAAGAAGGTCAATCCTTAGATCTCTCCTGAGGGTACGACAACACACACCATGCAACCTTAAGCATTTAACGAATCATTAGTTTATGCTTAAACTATTAAACTTATGCCCATGACATCTTGTTTACAGGATATTCATTGATTTGGTGGAAGATTCCTTTATCCTTATCATACTTACCCTGACCTCAAGAGGGTGGGGGGGGGAGAGAGAAAAACCCTAAGCCTTAGAACTTGAATTGAATTAGGGTTGAGAAGGGATGAAATAGATGATAGAATCGTAAAGGTATCTTATTTCAAATCAAGACCTCAGACTTTGGCCAGACATTCACACCGCATCTGGGAGTCCACGTGACTGACTAGCGGGGTGGAGGAAAATATTGCCAGCCCCTGAACCATGATTCTTTTCTAGACAACTCCGTCATCAGGAAATTCTCTAATAACTCCCTTAGGTTCTACAGAGTTTGTAAAATTTAATAATTATTAAGGATTAAATGAGAAACCATTGGCTCTGATACCAAATGTAATGACCTCACCTCCCGTTAACCCCCAATAAAGGGAGAGAATGAGGTTAGAGAAGCTATCCCAATATTTAAGGATCCATGGTTTGACATTTAATAAAAAATAATTATCAAATTCTACTATTACTAAACTGAAAAGCTGGAATAAAATAAATCTTTTTGCATACCTTGTAAAATTCAGATCAACACTTCTATCCACAAAAAAAGTCTAACTAACTAATCCTCCTTAAACAGATTAATTGTATCTTTATAATATTTCGATTTACTATTTGTCCATTTTCAGAGTTGTACCTAAAATGCTGACAAACAAAACGTCGGTCAGTATATTGCTATAGTGGTATGTGGGGGACAAATACAATATCACAAATAGTTTTAAACAACCTAATTAAGCAAGTAATTGATTAACAATCCAAATTATGCTTTTAATGTGACTTCTCAACCGCTTTTGTCCTAAACCCTGGATTAACCTCTCTTAGGGTTTTGTCCTTGCAAGGGACATAAGGCCACCTTCTCCATCTTGATCTTGGTACCTGGGGTCACCTCTTGAGGTGCCCAATGGTCTTCCCTCTAGGGCTTGACCAAATCAAACATTCCCTCTGGGGCTTGGTCTTACAACATACATCAGGGTGGCATGTAGGTTCGAGAATACACATACATAATTAATTGTGATACTCATAGGGACTTTATAGGATTTCAGAATTGAACATCCAATGGTTTAGGTTGCAATCACATAATAAAAACATCCGGGAAACACCATGAAACTAAAGACGATTATTCATAAGTAACCACATACATGTTCAGTAGATTCAACAAGCTAACATAAAATCTAACCAAGAAACAGTCCAAGCAAGCAGTTCAATCCACACAAGCAAGAATCCTAAAAACACATGTACTCTATTTACTACACACTTTATCAGATTCTATCTACTGAACTAGAACTCGTCCTAGGGTTTCTACTTCTTTTTAGGGTTTCATTAGGGTTTATCTTTACCATTATCACTACAAACCCTAAAACAGTAAAATGGGTGGCAAACCCTAATTAGCTTGTTAAAACCTTCTTAACAAGCTTAGGATCAAATCAACATCACTTTCTCTTAATGAATTTTGAATTAACCATATTAAACATTCTTCACCCTAAATTAGGGTTTCTATGTGCATTATAACATATTCATGTGTAAAAACCCCATATTAAACATATTATCATCTTAATCAGATTCAACTCTTAATCTTTCTCTGAACATGTCATTATGTCTAAAAAATAACCTATTTAAGACCTTAAATCTGATTTCCAAACACAATTAGGGTTTCCACATAGTTTAATGCATAAATAGGGTTAACTTAAGGTACTTTTGGAATTAGAAATGATATCATGCTTCAGTATTGTTTTTAATAGATTCCTCATGATTTTATGATGAACTTTCATATATAACATGTCTTAAACTGAGCTACCAATTTATTACTATGATTATCTTAAGATAATTACCTAAGAAACCAATCGCGAGATGCCACATCAGCTTTTCATTTTATTTTCCCCTTTTTTTTCTTCTGTGGGACTCGCAAATCCTTTTCTTAGGTATGCTTATCCCGGAACCCAAATATGTTTGATCCCTTCATCATTCTCGCATGGATGGGGTTCCAGTTCCCCTATTTTAGCAGAAAAATAGAGTTCCCCCATGGGCGGTCATCCTCGCCAGTCGGCCTCCCTTTCTCTGCCTCGGATCATTCCGCAAGCACGCCGTGGGCTGTGCCCCTCTCTCCCAACCTCTTCGCTCTCCTAGATAGGATCTGCTGATGCTCAGGGCGGTGATGCCCCTCAAGCTGCCCCAGGTCAGGGGGCACGTAGACCCAGATGATGATGTCCCTTCTGGCTACTCCAAGTCTTCTAGTGAGAAAATACCCTCACAGAAGTTCCTTGGTGATTTGAGAACGTCTGGGTATTCTCAAAGGGGTTATTTATCCCCCTTATATACACAGGTAGGATGCCTTTTCATGGAGTCCAAGTCCGAGTGGCTTTGGGCAAAGCCCTAATCTACGGGGACTTCTGGGAAAATTTGGGTCAGAAATGTTCACAATGCTCTAACGAATCCAATGGAAGAGTCTCCAGTCGCTAACAGGAAACTGAGAGGGAGGAAACTAAGAGGGAAATTCAATAGTTAATTTTTGTGGCCTTCCTCTTTTGGCTCAGGGTAGGAGATGACCTAGACACCATTGGATCTCAGATCCACAGTCCACATCGTGTGCGCCTAAAATCAACAATCCCATTGAAATTGTGACATTATCTGTTATCCTCTTTACTTTAGGAGATTTTGTAAATATCATAACTCCCAAATCGATTATCCAATTAATACCAAATTTTAAAGGAAAGTCCTTGATGACTTCAATTACTTGTGTGATAAGTTTGGGACTCAAATTAGAAAGTATGAAATACTTTTGTTCATATGCAAGTTATTACTTATTAAGGCATATTTTATGCATATTTTCTCTCTCCTCTTCTTTTATATTATGTATTTGGATTCCTTTTACCATTATAAACCATGTGGGATCGAAATCTCATCCATGATGATTCCATTATTCATATTTCCACATATTTATTATTTTTTCATCAATATCTCAAATTTCCTTCTTAATATTGCATTATTTGATTTCTTCTTTTTCTTTTAATCATATTGGACTCATTAATATATTATGATCCATGAAATCACATGTAAAAAAGGAAATATTGCAAAGTAAATCCATTCAATACATATAATTCACACAATTCCCAAAATCATACATTTATTGGGGAAATTGCATTTCCAAACCATATGAACCTGAAAATTGGGGTTGTAACATCCTTCCCTTTTTATAGGAATTTTTCCTTAAAATTACACCAAACATACAAACAATTCAGGATAAAAAATTTCCATGTCCATCATTGACTACCATGTGGCCTCATCCTCTCCATGGTGCTTCCAAAGAACCTTTATCATCTTATATTCTTACATCTGAGTTCTCTCTCACCTTGGTATCTCGTACCCTCATAGGTGACTTAGGATATTTTATCCTCCCTAGAAGCTCAATAGGTTCATTGATCAACACATGGTTTGGGTACATCACATAGCGCTCTAGATCGGACACATGGAACACATCATACATCATGTTATCCTGAGGGGTAAGGCTAAACATAATTATCTCCACTAATCCATCTCAAATGGACCCATGTATCGAGGACATCATCTTTCTCATCTATAGCTCAGAGGGGTCGGGTTTTCATAACACATATTCTCCCACAGTGAACTACATGTCAGTCTGCTTTGCATCAACTCATGACTCTTATCACCCCTGGGATTTCTTAGCCATTGCACGATCAAAGAGACTTCATCTGCACACATTGTGGTCTCTCTGACCTTCACAAGGTCCTTTCACCAACATCATCCTAATGAAGTGGTGACCAACACAACCTCGCTTACAGAGCTTCTTACATCCTGATACTAGCTATGGTGGTTATCATCACAAACTCTCATAGGATAAGAATTGTCACCACGTAATACCCTGAACGAGCACACACACTCTCATCAGACCCTCTACTCTGGATCATACTCTCTTGACTATCTATCAGTCGGGGTGATAGGATGTACCAAACTTCAAACTGGTATCGATCTCTTCATGTACCTACTTCCACCACATGGAAGTGATCTTGAGGTCATGCTCTTTATATTGAACTTAGACCGTGGTGTAGTTGAACCATCTCTCTCTCATATATAGTTCAACCACATCTATCACAATGACAGAGATCTCTCTTAAGTGAGGGATTAGGTCAACATGGAAAGGCGATCTACCATAACCCATATTGCATCATGACCCCTCTCGGTCCAAGGGTGTCCCGCCACGATGTCTATGGTGATCTACTCCCATTCCCTCTCGGGGACTCTTCATTATTCATAGAAACTCACTGGGTTACCGATGTTTGGCCTTCACCTCCTGGCATGCATGTCAACCAGTCACATGAAACCCTATATACTTATTCATCTCAGGTATTCAAAGTACTACTGCAAACCTTAACCATCTCGGTAGTACCACAGTGTATTGTGAACTTAAAATCATGATATCCTGCATGTCATGGTTCCTCAAGGTTGACTCCTTAGAAACCCTAAAATGCTTTGGTTGTGGGTTCCATCACCTTCTTTTTTAGAGAGGTGTATCTGAGGTTCTACAACCATCTATCTATCGCATCAAGCTCTAGGGTGGCTAACCAAACAACCCCCACTCAACCAACAGGTCGGGTTGTATCTAGATGTTAGCCAAACATGGCACACGAACTTAGAGTTTACCTAACAACCTCTTCTAGCCTCTCTACTAGATAAACAAGATAGTTGTGTCTCGACTAAGAGCATCCATTACCACCTTACATCCTTATGTGCTAGGTAACAGTCAGGACTTAATCCTTCATATACTCCACTCATCATCCTCATCTCTGATTTAGGTCTAACTGAGTCAAGAAAACTTTGAGCTCATCATCTACATTATCAAACTCCAACTCATAAATTCCATACTACTCTTGATACAATGTTCTCATATGATGACTACCTTAGATCTCTTTGGGTATGTAAACCATCCATTCAATGTACTCTCCAAAAAGGTACGATACCTCCTCTATCCTCAAACATCATTCCAAGGTTTCAACTCTCAATATCTAAAAGGTACGATACGTCCTCTATCCTCAAACATCATTCTAAGGTTTCAACTCTCAATAACTTTATCCTTAGTGTATGGCATGCGTATTGCCCTATCCCTCACCCCCATAATGAGAGGAAATAAGCATTTGGCTGTAGTCCAAATATAGAGTTCATAATGTTCCAAGAGTAGAGATGGTGCATCACACATCACAAGTACACTTTCCAATCTAAGTTGAAATGTGCATCACATGACTCCACATCATGAACATCTTGATTTCAGGTTTACTTCCATGGAAATTGTCCCCAAACACATTTGGGTCATCACACAATGCTTAGTCACCTCCTCTAGGTCTGTAGGGTGCCGGTATTTTTGGGGTCATCCCTTTCCCTTGTGCAACTAGGGAGTTCCCATCTCGTTTTCCCTTTGGGTCCCATGAGCTCATGAAGGTAATAAATATCCTAACCCATGGTCCTCGGAAAAAGATAGATGTTACCTCCCGACCCTATATATGGTCTTGTGCAACTAGGAAAATAGACAACTCCTACTCCCATCGGTCTTATCCCCACCTGACCTTAGTAAAGACTTAGGATTCTATCATGGTACATCTCAAACTTGAATCCCTACCCAAAAACTCCATCATCTCTCTGGGCATACATGGTCAAACTTACATCCTTTCATAGGGATCATGGCGACCTACCTACCTCGGTCTGGCCCCATACAGGTTCCCACCATGGCAACCTATCCTCGTACCCTTTAGAGATAGTCACACATGGGTCTATGGATTCATCCTCATTCTTTGTGCTCTCCATTTAGCTCCTCAAGCTCCTAAGAGAGACCTCTTTAGGTTACCTTGAACCTAAACCAAAAGTTGATACTCACCCTATAGTTGGGTCCTTCCCCAAGATGGGAGAAAACTATCTCTTGATAGCAACACAAGTCACAAACGTCCTTACATCTAGGGTTTACACTATCATGTTCATACTTAACCCTGTCATGCTACTCCAGCACATAGCTAGCAAGAAGACAACCCACTAAGCCATTTCGGGTTCCTTGTTATATCATACTTGTTCCTTATTCCTCCACATTGGACTAATATCATACGTGCATATGTCACCAATCTATGTGTGAGAGGTTCATCAAACCTATACCTTAGTCTAAGGGATTTCCTTTTCCTCTACACATGAGGGGGTTCCATGCTCGAATCCATAGGAACTCAAACATCATTGTGAGCATTAGGTCCACCAGGTACCACTACTTCCCCTCTTAGGTCTAGGAATCCCAAGTTCACTTCCTATAGATCAACTGTCTATGACGTTCTCAACTTTTCAACCAAAAACCAAACATGTACAAGGTATATCATGCACTTCTCACTATTCTTCCATGTGAACCATACCTCAAAGTCCTACCCAAGGACAACTAACTGGGTACGAGGCCTCACAACTTGTTACCTTACCTCCCCTAGGGTCTAAGGAACTCTCCTTTCTACACCTATAAGGTAAGGTAGACACCTATAACATCTGTACACTGATTCAAGAAGCCTCTTTCTCATTCAAGGGTTTGGTTCCTCTAAAGGCAACAAAGGTACGACAAGCATCCAAGGATCATGCATGAGGCAACCGCATACATCTACATAGGGTCGTCCATTCTAGACCATATCATATCCAACCTCTCATTGTTCCTCATGTCTCGAAGTCTATCTCTCTAACCCTCTTCATCGGGTCACACACTCTCTCTCTAGAGCTAACCCCACAACTGGTCCTACAAATAAATGTTCTCTCTCTCTTAGAGGATGAGTCAAGCTCTTAAGATACCTGTCTACACCTACATGGGTGAAACTTAACATTAAGACCTATGTCTGACCAAGATTATCCAAAGCTCTACATGCTCATCCCATGAACATCAGGCATAACCCTACGGGTCTAGGTCAAAAACCTACTATTAGCCTTGTTTCCGTTCTCTGCTATGTAGGTACATCCCTCTTTCCTACTCGTATATGTCTGTCATCCTATAGGATCACCACTAACCTTCTCATTGAGGGAGCTATCCCTCACCCTAACAGGCACGGCCATCCAAGGTCGGGTCCCCAAAAGACACTAGGTCAAACAACCTCACATAGCTCATGCTTCCTCATGGGTACTCAAAACCAATATGCATGTCAACCCACATACATACATGCACGGTTAACTGTGATATCCCACTCATCTTGTCATCCCTCTTTTTAAAAACTACTTAGGGTTAGGGTTAGCATCATCCTCATAGGATACGTTATGTCTCTACCTCTTCCTAGAGGCCTCTTCCTCCAAGGATGACTCTCTCCTCAACCTCCTAATAAGAAGGTCAATCCTCAAATCTCACCTAATCCTTAGTTTATGCTTAAACTATTAAACTTATGTCCATGACATCTTGTTTACATGCTTTTCATTAATTTTGTGGATGATTCCTTAATCCTTATCGTACTTACCCTGACCTCAAGAGGGTGGGGAGGAGAGAGAAAAACCCTAAGCCTTATAACCTTAATTGAATTAGGGTTGAGAAGGGACAAAATAGATGAGAGAGTCCTAAAGGTATCTTATTTCGAGTCAAGACCTTAGAATTTGTCCAGGAAATCACACCGCATCCGAGAGTTCTCGCGACCGACTAGCAGGGTGGAGGAAAATATTTACAGCCCCCAGACCGTGGACCTTTTCTGGACACCTCCGTCATCAGAAAATCCTCTAATAACACCCTCGGGTTCTACAGAGTTTGTAAAATTTAATAATTATTAAGGATTAAATGAAAAACCATTGGCTCTGATACCAAATGTAACGATCCCACCTCTCGATAACCCCCAATCAAGGGAGACCAAGAGGTCAGAGATGCTATCCCGAATATTTCAGGATCCATGGTTTGACATTTAATAAAAAATAATTATCAAAATCTACTATTACTAAATTGAAAAGCTGGAATAAAATAAATCTTTTTGCATACCTTATAAAATTCAGATATAGACTTCTATCCACAGAAAAATTCTAACTAACTAATCCTCCTTGAATAGATTAATTGTATCTTCAAAATATTTCGATTGACTATTTTTTCCATTTTTAGAATTGTCCCTAAAACGCCGACAAACAAAACGTCAGTCAATATATTGCTATATTGGTATGTGGGGGAGGAACACAATTTCACAAATAGTTTTTAACAACCAAATTAAGCAAGTAATTGATTAGCAATCCAAATTACACTTTTAATGTGACTTCTCAACCGCTTTTGTCCTAAACCCTGGATTAACCTCTCTTAGGGTTTTGTCCTTGCAAGGGACATAATGCCACCTTCTCCATCCTGAGCTTGGTGGTTGGGGTCACCTCTCGAGGTGCCCAATGGTCTTCTCTCCGAGGCTTGACCAAATCAAACCTTCCCTCTGGGGCTTGGTCTTACAACATACATTAGGGTGGCATGTAGGTTCAAGAATACACATACATAATTAATTATGATACTCATAGGGACTTTATAGGATTTCAGAATTGAACATCCAACGGTTTAGGTTGCAATCACTTGATAACAACATCCAGGAAACGCCATGAAACTAAAGGCGATTATTCATAAGTAACCACATACATGTTCAACAGATTCAACAAGCTAACATCAAATCCAACCAAGAAACAGTCCAAGCAAGCACTTCAATCCACACAAGCAAGAATCTTGAAAACACATGCACTCTATATACTACACACTTTATCATATTCTATCTATTGAACTAGAACTCGCTTCCTAGGGTTTATACTTCTTTTTAGGGTTTCATTAGGGTTTATCTTTACCATTATCACTACAAACCCTAAAATAGTAAAATGGGTGGCAAACCCTAATTATCTTGTTAAAACCTTCCTGATAGCCTTAGGATCAATTCAACATTACTTTCTCTTAATGAATTTTGAATTAATTATATTAAACATTCTTCACCCTAAATTAGGGTTTCTATGTGCATTATAACATATTCATGTGTAAAAACCCCATAGAAAGCATATTATCATCTTAATCAGATTCAACTCTTAATCTTTCTCTCAACATGTCATTATGTCTAAAAAATAACCTATTTAAGACCTTAAATCTGATTTCCAAACACAATTAGGGTTTCCACATAGTTTAATTCATAAATAGGGTTAAGGTAATTTTAGAATTAGAAATGATATCAGGCTTAAATATTATTTTTAACAGACTCCTCATGATTTTTCGATGAACTTTCATATATAACATGCCTTAAAATGAGGTAACAATTTATTAATATGATTATCTTAAGATAATTACCTGAGAAACCAATCGCAAGATGCCACATCGGCTTTTCATTTTCTTTTCCCCTTTTTTTCTACTGGACTCACAGATCCTTTGCTTAGGTCAGCTTAGCCCAGAACTCAGATCCATTTGATCCCTTCATCATTCTCACACGAATGGGGTTCCAGTTCCCTTGTTTTAGCAGAAAAATAGAGTTCCTCCATGGGCGGTCAACCTCGCCAGTCGACCTCCCTTTCTCTGCCTCGGATCATCACGCAAGCACACCGTGGGCTGCGCCCCTCTCGCCCAACCTCTTCACTCTCCTAGCTAGGCTCCACTGATGCTCAGAGAGGTGATGCCCCTCAAACCCCCCTAAGTCAAGGGGCACGCAGACCCTGGGGACGATGTCCCCTCCGGCTACATCGGGTCTTCTAGCGAGAAAATACCCTCATAGAAGTTCGGTGGTGATTTGAGAACATCTGGGTATTCTCAATGGGGTTGTTTATCCCCCTTATATACATAGGGAGGACGCCCTCCTATGGAGTCCAGGTCCCAGTGGCTTTGCGCAAAGTCCCAATCAGCGGGGACTTCAGGGAAAATTTGGGTCAAAAATGTTCGCATTGCTCTCACGAATCCAATGGAAGAGTCTCCAGTTACCAACAGGAAACTGAGAGGGAGGAAACTATTTAGGAAATTCAGTAGTTACTATTTGCAGCCTTACTCTTTTGGTTCAGGGTAGGAGATGTCCTGGACACCATTAGATCTCAGATCCACGGTCCACATCGCGTGCGCCCAAAATCAACAGTCCCATTGAAATTGTGACATTATCTGTTATCCTCTTTACTTTAGGAATTTTTGTAAAAATCAAAACTCCCAAATCGATTATCCAATTAATACCAAATTTTAAAGGAAAGTCCTTTATGACTTGTAGTTACTTGTGTCCCAAGTTTGGGACTCAAATTCGAAAGTATGAGAGACTTTTCTTCATATGAAAGTTATTGCCTATTAAGGCATATTTTATCTCTCCTCTTCTTTTTTATTATTTATTTGGATTATTTTACCATTATAAACCACGTGGACTTGAAATCTCATCCATGATGATTCCATTATTCTTATTTCCACATATTTCTTATATTTTCATCAGTATCTCAAATTTCCTTTTCTTAATATTGCATTATTCAATTTCTTCTTTTTCTTTTAATCACATTGGACTCATAAATATATTATGATCCACGAAATCACATGCAAAATAGGAAATATTTCAAAGGAAATCCATTCAATACATATAATTCACATAATTCCCATAATCATACATTTATTGGGGAAATTACATTTCCAACCATATGAACCCAAAAATTGGGGTTGTAACAAAGTCCATAATGACTTTATCTAACCATGGGCAAGGTTTGAGTCCAAATATAAAAAGGAAAAGATACTTCAATAATACCCAACTTTACTCCTCATAAGACATGTTTTAGGCATTAATTCTATTCTTTCTCTTTCTATATTTTCTATATTCTTTATTTTGGTTACTTTTTTTTATTAGAAACCATGTCAAACCAAAATCCAACCATTAGTGGTCATCCATGCCACTTTCTAAAGAATTCCACACAATTCTCAAAAGTATATCACTTACTACCCGTTATCTTTTGTTTTTTTCTTACAATTGGATTTTCTTCTCTTCCCTTCTCTTATATCCATTATTGGATCAACAAAAACAATAGAAACCATGAAATTCATTGCAAAGGGAATTTTGCAAAAGAAATCTATACTTCTAAAATAAAGTATACCATATTTTCAATTTGCCCATTTTATTCAAATAATTGCATTTCAATTAAGTAAAATACAAAGAAAACTAGGTTATAGCATCCTTCCCCTCTTATAGGCATTTTGTCCTCAAAATTAGACTAATCATATGAATAGTTTAGGATGAGACTTTTCCATGTCCGTCTTTAGCTCCCATGTGGCTTCATCCTCTCCATGGTGCTTCCAAAGAGCCTTTGCCATCTCAATCTTTTTTTTCCTAACCTTTTTAACCTTGGTATCCAATATCCTCATGGGGGACTCAGGGTGTGACATACTCCCTTGGATTTCAATAGGCTCAATGCTCAAACATAGTGATTTAGACTAGATACATGGAACACATCATGCATCATACTATACTATCGGGATAATTATAAGTGATAATTAGCTTCATCAATCTATTCTAGAATCTCACATGTACCCACATATGGGGACTCATTTTTCCTCTATTCTTGGATATAACTCAGAGAGGTCATATTTTTCGAAACACGTAGTCACCTATAGTGAAATAAAAATCTACCTACTTCACATCAGCATACGAATTTTTTCGATCCTAGGCTCTCTTCAGCCTCTACTTGATTAAAGGGACATTGTCAACATATAATTGTAGTTCCTCTAACCTCAACATGGTTCTCTCACCATCATCATCCTAGTGAAGCAGTGACCGACATGGCCTCCCATAAAGATCTTCATACAGAGGCATCCTAATACTAGCTTGGTAGCTATTATTATAGGAAAACTTACCTAACGGTAAGTACTACTCCCACGACCCACTCGAATCGAGCAGACATGCTCTCAATAGATCTTCAAAGTTTGGATTGTTCTTTATGACTGTCCATTAGTCTGGGGGTGATAAGCCGTACTAAATTTCAACCTTGTACCGAGTTCTTCATGTACTTGATTCCGTAACTTCGAAGTGATCTTAGGGTCACAATCAGAGTAATCGAACTCAGTAAACCATGTAAACAAATTATTTCTTTAACATGTAGTGAGTATGTGTTCTTAATTGGTTATGCGGTCCATCACAACCCATATTGCATCATGGCTTTTCTCTATCTTGGGGAGACCCACCACAAATCTATAGTGATCTACTATCATTTCCACTCAGGAATCCTGATTGATTATAGTAACCTACCGGGTAATTAGTGTTTACCCCTCACCACCTGGTATGTGAGACAACTGACCACCAAAAGTATCACTGCAAGTCCTAAACATCTTCTTAGTGACAAGGTGCACTGTAAACTTAAACTAATGAACTTCTAAGTCCTTAAGGGTGAATCCTTAGGAACCCAAATAAGATCATTTTTTAATATTTTTCCACCCACTCCCACTGAGAGATGTGTCTAATGGTTTTCCATCAAACTTTTCATCACATCTTACTTTGGGTCATCTAACTAGGTTTTTACAAGCTTGGTCAATAAGTCAGGCTTGTTTTACCTTTATTTGGTACCTCAACTCTTGCATCCATAAATAATTAACTAATTACTTTTATTTTGATCACTAGACTAAATCCTATACCTATAGAATTCGAATTCTACTTGATAAATTTTCATTTGAAATTTTAAATTAGCAGTTACATTGTACACCCAAGTTTTTAGACTATTTATTCCGTATTCTCTCATAAGGGTGAGGTAACACCTCCAATGTTGAGTTATGTTAAATGAATTTCAACTCAAGTATTTATTTCTCAAATCATTTACATTCCCTTTTTATATGGCAATTGTCTTTCCAATCTCTCACAGTCATAACAAGATGAAATAAGCATTTGGTTGCAGTTTAAATACAAATATATTCTTTTTTTAGAGAACCCACTTCGGGCTAGCCCGCCATGGTAAACTCTCAAGGCATGAGAGGGTGTGGTCTGGTCACCCCCCTCCCGCACCTAATCAACGAGGATTGTCGTTCACATAGCACCTTCGGTGAGGTTCGAACGTAGGTCCTTCATTGGGACTTATCATCCCATTCCAAGAGTAAAGATGGTGCATCCACACATTACCTTTTTAATTTCAAATTTAAATTGAATCATTCCCCACATGATTCCCAACCATGAATACCACCATTTTCTTAATTCTATGAACACATATAAGAAAATATTTCCCTCATAACTCTGAGTCTTAAGCATAACTCCTTTTTAAGATTCTTATTCAAACATCCTCACTTGACTTCCTATATGCATCTCGTGTCTCATCAACTTTTAGTCATTCCCTTAAGATCTCTAGGGCATAGGTTCTTGTGGTATGATCCCCTCTTGACCCCCAAGGGCCTTATGCACATATTTTGTATCCTCATGAATTTTATATATCTTTAGTCATCCTACAAGATCTTAGGGTTGAATTGTGGCCCTATCCATTCCAAGGTTTTATTGAGTTGTCATAAATTTATTTTATCTCACCACACATTTTACTTGAGGATTCTTTTGATGTCATCTAAGCATATTATATCCTTTGAAATTATTCCATTTGAATTTCCTTCATCTCTTAGGGCACACACAATTTTCCTTTTATCCCCTCATTTGGCTCATGGTGACCTTCCTATCTGGGTCTGGTCTCATCTTATCACTCACTTCCCTAGTGACTTCTCCTCACGTCCCATAGTGTCGACATACATGGATGCAATGAATCATACTCAATATGTGTGCTTTTTGCACTTCATGCACACAATCTATCAAGTTTTTAAATGACCTTTAATGTTACCCTAATTTCTAAACTAATTTTTGAACTCACTCTTTTAAGAAGGGTCCTATCCTAGGACAAGATAAAAATAATACTTGGTAGTATCAAGGATCACAAAAACATACTTGAATCCAGAGATTATATTATTTCAAGAGGACATGTCCCTTAGGAATATTTCCTATTATTTCATCCATGTCTTTCTACTTGGGAGCTATATTATTATACCATGTGAGTTACCATTCAAGAATTGGATCACTATCAAATGTTTCATTTCTAGTTTCTTTACAGCAAATCTGATATATCATATTTCACATGCTTAGAAGTATATTATTTCATTAAGTCATACATTTTGTAATACAAGGTGTATGTGACGTCCCCGGATTTTGGCTTCTCCATACCCTATTGGGAATGAGAGGTCAGAATCCGAAAACATCATCCAATCATATCAGAGAGTGATGCGGAAGTGAAATACGCATACATGAACATTCAATATAACAACACCATAACATTTCTCAGCATTCAACATGTAAATTACAACATGAATTACAATTGCATATTGAAAGAGAATTTTACACAAGTCTAAACATGTATGCTAACTAGGATCTTAGACAATAGGTACAACTTGTACAACTTGCTCACATCCTATTCTTTTATCCCATGCTAGCTCTAAACCTAGAAAATACGAGAAACAAAATCATCAACAAAAGTTGGTACGTGGAATTAAAAGCTATACTATGATGGCATATAAAATAATCGAAATTGAAGAAAGAGAAAGGAAACGTTATTTAAGGTGGAGAATCAGGTAATCCCAAGTTATTAGCCATATTTTAATGGATATGTATTACTATGGTGGACTTAGCACAAACATATATTATTGGGCCCTATCCCTGCGTACCTTGTACCATTAGGGATCTCCCCGCGTACCTTGTACCATTAGGGAGGTGCTAGTCAACATTAATACTTTCCCTCTCTAATAGGGAGATTACTGAACCATCAGTAACTACATTCCATTTTCTTTCTTTAGTGTTCTTATTGTTCAAGGCGGGAAAAGACAATACATATAGATCTACATCCAACAATATATTTCAAGTACAAACAAGCAAGTACATATATTTAACATCCAGCAAATCTAGTCATATAATTATATCCACGTACCTGAGTTTAGAGGTTCTTATCACATCCATGATCATCTAGATAATCTGGTCATCACCTGATTAATAACAAATTAATCATCATTAATACATGGTTCATTAGGTCATTGATATTTTAGGTCTAAGTTAGGGTTTAGGCCAAACCTAGGTTTAAACTGACCTAAGTTTATCTCTGATATTTTTATACTGACCTACATGTCATAGTTAGGGTCTGATTAAATTCTCATGATTTTCTGATGCTTAGTCTATTTTCTATAATTAATATGAGACCAAAAGCATCTAATCATGACTTAGTAAGAAGATACACTGTACTTTGGCATAATAATCAGATCAGGCTCCATCATTAGTTTGAGGATAATATTAGAGTTTAGTAGTATTTTTCTCATATATATTATTCATCATATCCTAATTATACCATTTAAAACATTCTAAAAGAAGTAATTTCATTTATATTATAAACATAAATTTATATTTCTTCAAAAGACTGATGTAAGAGTCCAATAATATAGGGGATCTTTTTCTGAGTCTGGTTTTCGGGCATTTATTGGGCACTGGAGCTATTTTCAATGATTTTTGTAAGATAAAGGGTATTAACATGGATTTTACTGAGAATGACCTCTTTGGGGTTAAGCAGGGCCGTTGGATCATCCTTAGAAGGATCCATATGCGTGCCATGTAACTCCAAGAATATCTAGCTCGCTCTGTTGGCCCAGCTTGAACCACACCGACTCTATAAAGGGGGTTCTGCTTGTTGGACCGGACCGTTCTTCTTTCTCTGCTCTTCATACAATCCTGCATGAACTCTGCGTTCGTAAGCTGCCGCACGACTGGATCCCCAGAGAGCAAGGGTGGCTCCTATCCTCATCTTCAATCTACCTCATCTTTGTTTCCAGTAGTGACCAGGATCAGGTTTTCAAATCGGTGATCTAGGCACCGTCCTCGAGACAGGGGTGCCTCACCTTCACTTCAAAACCTCATCGGCACCATGAATTCTCAGGTGAGCGTTGTGGTTGGGTGCCTCCATGAGTGTGTGGTAGACGGTGAGGAATCACAATGGCATCAAGATCAAACCTTTCTCATAAAGTTGTGCATCACCGATCTGAGGTAGAGGGGCCATTGGTCACCCATCAAGGTGGTGACGGTGCCAAATCTGTAGCACGACCGACTCCTCTGATTGTGGGTACCCTGTTTGCTCTGTAAAACAGAGGTTCGCTCACCTTGTTGTCACGGCTGTAACTTGGTGGCTCTCCAAACCACCCTAGATTCATTGAAGGAAGGTATCTAGGTTCTGGGACCTCACCTTATTACACTCGCCGCTGATGGTGAGCTCTTCCGGTGGTGTCCTCCACAACCAGCACGCTACAAAGGATGAAGGTGGAGTTGTCAGCTAGGCTGGGTGGTTGGGTAGGATTTTGAAACACATCGGTAAGGCATTTCCATCCTTCTACTATCTCGGAAACCTTCATCCACGTTTCTTCACTTCCTCCCTTATATGTGGTATCACGGAGATGTGGAGACCAGGGGGTGAAGGTGTACTCCCTTATAAGAGATTTCCATGGACACTATGAGTGGTCAGGAGGAAGACGATGGAGAAGGTGGGCATGAGGACTGCAGTCAATCGGTAACCATAGGTATCTAACGTCAATTGAAAGTATTAGCAGTTCAAACTATTGCGCAGGTCATGGGTTTTCCAACGATTTCCCTTAGACTGTTTCACCTTTATCAGATCACTGCTACACCCCAAACAACCCTCTTATGCTCCTCAGTTTCCGGAGGTTGAGAATGACCTGGTCCTGGATCTGTGGCTGGTGGCTTGCAAGGTGCCACACAGCCAAGTGAGTAAAGACTGCATGACATAAAATCTATACCTAATTACTATATATATTCAAAGGTCCAAGGTCCAATCATATGACATCACTAATGTCCTCCAAATCAATTATTTCATAAGAGTACTATGGTCAATACAATTACCAAGCTATTCATCATAAACCTCAATGCTCATGAATTTATCACTTGAGTTTGTGGAGACTAATAAATTGGCCTTAACCTCATAAGTGTTCAAATATCACTTACCTAAACATTAATTCGTTTCATCTAACTTCCCTTGATTAAGAAAATCATGTAAGAAAACTGCAAATAAGATCAAAGTACTCTTGTTAGGTCCAACATAACTAAATTCTTGAAGTATCCAAATTCAAGGTCATCACATTCACCCCATCTTATATGGAATTTTGTCCTCGAAATTCAACTAGTTTCATACTTAATGTAATCTCAAGGAGTTTCTAGATTCTCTAGGTCACCACTTTAAGATGTCAAGGTTATCATAGTTATGCATACACCCTAAGTCGTCATCTTAGGATTTTAAGCATCTTGGGTGTACCCACCCTTACAATATAAATATTTAAATATCACTTAGTGTCCTAGTCATAACATGACACTCTTATATTTTATGATTTACATCCTCATAGTCCCTTAAGGATAAGGGTTTTGTTTGCTCGTAAGAAGTTAAGGAGGTATTACTAAAGTTTTCATCTTTCATTATACTTGCCTATGTAAGATGATGTCAAGATCTCACATCTTCGGTCACTAGAAGTATCATGTTTACATCATTAATGTGGTTTATGATCAACATCATACCATGATTTCATTATTGGAGAAAGGCTTGCTTATCATACTTAAATATTTGGGTTTCACCCAATTCAGCGAGTTATCCACAAGAAGAAGCTTAGATTTAGAAGTATTGATCTTAGGCACTATTTTTTTGTGATTATTAATCTATGAGCCAAAGCTTTTTTTTTTGCTCGTGATTTCAAACTTATATCTTTAATGCACGATATAGAGAGAAAGAGAATTTACTAAGCCAGTCTTATCATGCTTTGAAACTTAGAAAATTGCATGTATGATATAGGGAGGTATGATAGAATAGGTCAAGCTTCTATGAGTGACTACTCATATATAAATCATCTATATAGCTCAAGTGAGATTTCTAGAATCATATATTAAGGAAGAGAAGAGGAGGTATAAACATACATGAGTATCTTATGTACATGTCATTTTACTCTCAGAACCAAAGTTTCATATATCACCTCACTTGCAACTATTGATGAGATTCACAAACGTACGTCACTCCAGCTAGGACCTAACTCAATTAAAAGGATTGACTTTCTCATTATGAGTCACCTACCCATCATTTTTTAACCCAATTCTCACATATAGGATAGAATCATACAAAAGGACTCAACTCATCTACTCAGGAGTAACCCATCTTAGGACACATCATTTCACATATATCTCATATTTCTCATGTATTGGAGATTAGGCCCTATGACCTTCTCCATGTGGGTCTCACTCTCTCTAGATTTCACCACTTATCGCGTCCTAACATTAGAGGTCCTCCTTGTAAAATAGCTTGAGGCTCATGCATATTCAACCTATATCTTAACTTAGCTCATCTTAAGTAAGAAAAAGGAATGTACTTTCATCATCAAGATTTTGCATAAATTCTACACAATTAGATTCAACAAGTATACAAATTAAACCTTTATTAGGAAACTTATACCATCAGAGATCAAACTTAGGTAAGATTCTATATACTTATTTCCTTCATCTTTCTTTTGTCTATCTATCTATCACATAACCTTATGAGGCTCTAGACATCTAATCTAGATCTATTCTCTCTTCTAGACTGATGTCACTCCCTTTCACTTAGATTGCATGAACACTAACTACTCTCCAGTGTGAGGGACACATTTTTATATTTACATATATATAATATAATATTATATAGTTTTTCTCTGAGAAAGAAGACGTCAGAGAAAATTGTTGAGGCTCGAGCTGATTGGAAAACAAAACTAAATCAGCAAAATTGAGTGTCCCACACACAGTAGATAGTCTAGTGTCATGTCACCTAGTGAAATGGTGAGAATGAGATGTAGACTAGTGTAGCTACCCAATACATATGAGCTCTATATGCAAAGGGTTTCAGACACTTGTCTAAACTTAGTTCTTGAACATCTAGGTTCTAACCTAGAGGCTAAGTCAAACTTAATCTTATTCAAAAACTTGCTAAGTTTCTAGGATTATATCTGAAAGGTTAAATTTAATTTTTATGTTTCATGACGAGCAATCGTCAGGTGTAGCTATTGTTCATGCTCTGATACCAACTGTGACATCCCCGGATTTTGGCTTCTCCATACCCTATTGGGAATGAGAGGTCAGAATCCAAAAACATCATCCAATCATATCAGAGAGCGATGCGGAAGCAAAATACGCATACATGAACATTCAATATAACAACACCATAACATTTCTCAGCATTCAACATGTAAATTACAACATGAATTACAATTGCATATTGAAAGAGAATTTTACACAAGTCTAAACATGTATGTTAACTAGGATCTTAGACAATAGGTACAACTTGTACAACTTGCTCACATCCTATTCTTTTATCCCATGCTAGCTCTAAACCTAGAAAATACGAGAAACAAAATCATCAACAAAAGTTGGTACGTGGAATTAAAAGTTATACTATGTTGGCATATAAAATACTCAAAATTGAAGAAAGAGAAAGGAAACATTATTTAAGGTGGAGAATCAGGTAATCCCAAGTTATTAGCCATATTTCAATGGATATGTATTACTATGGTGGAATTAGCACAAACATATATTATTAGGCCCTATCCCCGCGTACCTTGTACCATTAGGGATCTCCCCGCGTACCTTGTACCATTAGGGAGGTTCTAGTCAACATTAATACTTTCCCTCTCTAATAGGGAGATTAATGAACCATCAGTAACTACATTTGTTTTCTTTCTTTAGTGTTCTTATTGTTCAAGCCAGAAAAAGACAATACATATAGATCTACATCCAACAATGTATTTCAAGTACAAACAAGCAAGTACATATATTTAACATCCAACAAATATAGTCATATAATTATATCCACGTACCTGAGTTTAGAGGTTCTTATCACATCCATGATCATCTAGATAATATGGTCATCGCCTAATTAATAACAAATTAATCATCATTAATACATGGTTCATTAGGTCATTGATATTTTAGTCTAAGTTAGGGTTTAGGCCAAACCTAGGTTTAAACTGACCTAAGTTTATCTCTGATATTTTTATACTGACCTACATGTCATAATTAGGGTCTAATTAAATTCTCATGATTTTCTGATGCTTAGTCTATTTTCTATAATTAATATGAGACCAAAAGCATCTAATCATGACTTAGTAAGAAGATACACTGTACTTTGGCATAATAATCAGATCAGGCTCCATCATTAGTTTGAGGATAATATTAGAGTTCAGCAGTATTTTTCTCAGATATATTATTCATCATATCCTAATTATACCATTTAAAACATTCTAAAAGAAGTAATTTCATTTATATTATAAAAATAAATTTATATTTCTTCAAAATACTGATGTAAGAGTCCAATAATATAGGGGATGTTTTTCTGAGTCTGGGAATATTTTTCGGGCATTTATTGGACACTGGAGCTATTTTCTATGATTTTTGTAAGATAAAGGGTATTAACATTGATTTTACTGAGAATTACCTCTTTGGGGTTAAGCAGGGCCGTTGGATCAGCCTTAGAAGGCTCTAGACCAAGAATATCTAGCTCGCTCTGTTGGCCCAGCTTGAACCAGACCGACTCTGTAAAGGGGATTCTGATTGTTGGACCAGACCGTTCTTCTTTCTCTGCTCTTCAGACCATCGCGCACGAACTCTGTGTTCGTAAGCCGCCGCACGACTGGATCCCCAGAGAGCAAGGGTGGCTCCTATCCTCATCTTCAATCTACCTCATCTTTGTTTCCAACAGTGACCAGGATCACGTTTTCAAATCGGTGATCTAGGCACCGTCCTCGAAGACAGGGGGTGCCTCACCTTCACTTCAAAACCTCATCGGCACCATGAATTCCCAGGTGAGCGTTGTGGTTGGGTGCCGAAACGAGTGTGTGGTAGACGGTGAGGAATCACAATGGCGTCAAGATCAAACCTTTCTCATAAAGTTGTGCATCACCGATCTGAGGTAGAGGGGCCATTGGTCACCCATCAAGGTGGTGACGGCGCCAGATCTGTAGCACGACCGGCTCCTCTGATTGTGGGTACCCTGTTTGCTCTGTAAAATAGAGCTTCGCTCACTTTGTTGTCACGGCTGGAACTTGGTGGCTCTCCAACCACCCTAGATTCATGGAAGGAAGGTATCTAGGTTCTGGGACCTCGCCTTATTACACTCGCCGCTGATGGTGAGCTCTTCTGGTGGTGGCCTCCAAAACCCGCACGCTACAAAGGATGAAGGTGGAGTTGTCGGCTAGGTTGGGTGGTTGGGTAGGATTTCGAAACACATCAGTAAGGAATTTCCATCCTTCTACTATCTCGTAAATCTTCATCCACGTTTCTTTACTTCCTCCCTTATATGTGCTATCAAGGAGATGTGGAGACCAGGGGGTGAAGGTTTACTCCCTTATAAGAGATTTCCATGGACACTGTGAGTGGTCAGGAGGAAGACGATGGAGAAGGTGGGCATGAGGACTGCAGTCAATCAGTAACCATAGGTATCTAACATCAATTGAAATTATTAGCAGTTCAAACTTTTGCACAGGTCATGGGTTTTCCAATGATTTCCCGTAGACTGTTTCACCTTTATCAGATCGCTGCTACACCTCAAACAACCCTCTTATGCTCCTTAGTTTCCGGAGGTTGAGAATGACCTGGTCCTGGATCTGTGGCTGGTGTCTTGCAAGGTGCCGCACAGCCAAGTGAGTAAAGACTGCATGACATAAAATCTATACCTAATTACTATATATATTCAAAGGGCCAAGGTCCAATCATATGACATCACTAATGTCCTCCAAATCAATTATTTCATAAGAGTACTATGGTCAATACAATTACCAAGCTATTCATCAATAAACCTCAATGCTCATGAATTTATCACTTGAGTTTGTGGAGACTAATATATTGGCCTTGACCTCATAAGTGTTCAAATATCACTTACCTAAACATTAATTTGTTTCATCTAACTTCCCTTGATTAAGAAAATCATGTAAGAAAACTTCAAATAAGATCAAAGTACTCTTGTTAGGTCCAACATAACGAAATTCTTGAAGTATCCAAATTCAAGGTCATCACAGTGTACTACTACCCTTTTTTAGGGATGTCCACTTCCTCTAAGTAGGTTTTCATTGGCCTAGCTTCCTTATCATTGGTGGTGAGAACTTGAACCTGTCGGCATTCTTCAAAAATTGGGATTGTCCCTTGTGGTGTTGCATCCATTAGCTAAGCTACTACTGGGCTTAGATCTCAAGGGTTAGGGAGAGGACAGTCAGCCCGGATATGTCCTTCTTGTAGACAACAATAGCATACTTTATTCTCATAGGCAACATCTGCCATGATTCTTGTTTTTGTAGGTGCGACAAGAGTGTTTGGGATTCTTGTGCTGGTGTTTTCCTTTTCTATCCTATTCCTTTTGTGATTACGGCCTTGTCCTTTTCCATTATCACTCCTTGGGGCAAGAATACCTTACACAAACCCTAGTATTGATGAGTGCATGTTCATCTATCTTTTTGTTTAATTTTTATAAACCTTTTGATTAGAACTTATCTCTTTTCAGTAATTTCTAGGACATTTTGCAATTTACCCATTTTTGGATTTTTTTGCAAATACTTATCTCCTTTCTCACTTTTTGTAGGATTTTTCTCAAAAGCTGAATTTTTATGTACTGAGCCATCGATACGTCTGTATCGCTAAACCTAGACGGTCCATTCACCCACAGAGATGTCACCACCTTTGGTCTCCACAGACATTCTAGCCTTTGTTGTCAATGTCTTCCTACCTTCTTTCCTTTATTTCTCCATTCCTTGTTATAACTAGTGAGTAGTTTCCTTATTGAGATGAAGAGAGTAGCCCCTTAGCAATGAGTTGATCAGATTGGGTTTTACATGACTATTTATATGAATGGTTTTTAGTTTAGAAATCACCAATTCAAACAAAGTAATTAATAATAATTTTTGGATAATGTAATATATTGCTCATCAAAAACCATACACGGAAAACCTATAGTATACAGGGGTGTGTTAGCAACGAAAAGCCCAATGGCTTATAACAACTGGGTCTAAACCTTTACAAATGTTGGGATTGATCTTGCACATAAGATTAAGGTTGTCAACCAAAACATCAAACATACATAATTTGTCCCTGTCAAGGCCTCCATGATCTCTTGTATTTCTTTCCTGCCAAATGAGATAAATGATCGCAGTAAGGCCTAAACCTCCGAAGGCCATCATGCATTTGTTCCCCTTGGAATTCCAACGGATCCATTGAAGGCAACCTGTAATGTTGTGGGGTGCCGAGCAGCCCCATCCGTTCTTCAACACCCATCTAGTAACCATGTAGTCGGAGAACTCACACGTGAAGAAGAGATGCTCGTATGACTCCTCAAGTGCCCCGCACAGTGACCATCTTCCATTAAAACTGATCCCCCAACCCATAAGCCTGTCGAAAGTAGGTAGCCGCCCAAGAAGGGCTCTTTACAGACAACAACTCCATTTAGGAGTGTACCACTTGCCCCAAATAACCTCGCACCAAGGAACAGGTGGCCCACATTATTTCAAGAGCCATGGCTTCTTCTCCAAATAGACCCAAACTCCCTGATCCCCTCCAAAAGAAAGCAGCCCTCATCTGACCGCATTGCTGCGCCATCCTCCTCCAAACCAAGGAACCACCATGCACGACTCCCACATTAAGAGAGGGCCCATATCTCCGCTGGATCCAAGAAGAGCAAGGAGAAACCTGGTCCATGAGGAATGTGGGATTTAGAATGCCTAAAATGTTTACATGAGGATTTGGATGTGACCGTCGAAAAATCCTCTTTAGGATAAATGACTAGGATACGTCAATGCCAAGACCAATGGGTTCACATGAAGTTCATATTTTGTGTCTTATTTACAAATAATTCACATACCTACTTCTATCTTACTCATTGTGTATCTCTTGATCTTGTTTTCACTTTGGCTAAGGTGGAGAAGCCCCTAACACTCGATGCTTTTCCTTCTGATTCAATCATTCTTGCCAATGCTTGTTTTCCATCGCTTCTCTTTAATTCTTATAGTTTACTTCTTGTTTTAGATAATCTTGTGTGCTAACAATCTTCTTTCTTTACTTTCTTGTCTTCGTATAATCTTTTCTTTCATTTCTTTAGTGTATTATTTTATTTCTTTTGCACTTTAATTCTTGTTCTAGTGTAATTAAACAACCCTCAAATTGGAATTTACTTTCAATTCCTTATTCAAAAATACCAAAAAGAAATAATTTCAAAAATCATTTGGGATAAAGATAACAATCTTAATAACGTTGTCATGTGGGATCGACCCTTCTATAGTAGCCTTAATTTAAAAGTATAAAAGGATTAAACTCTAGGATAATGATCCTAGTGAATTGGTGTGCTCTTCGACTTGTATCAATTTTGACGCTGTTGTCGGGGACAACAGATCGTTGTCTCGAACCCTGAAAACTTTTGAAAATTTTTTCCCTTTTTTTCCTTATGAGTAATATTTTTGAAGTGATATCTCCTCTTTCTTCTGAGTTTTCATTCCAGCAGTACGTTTTTTCTACACTTGAATATTATTTGTCAATTATAACTGTGCATGTGCCGCCCACCAAATGCTAATTCTGCACCGCTAGTTTTTTATCCTGAGCAGAGAGAACATTCAATCATTTGAATAGACAAAATTGAGTTAAGATGGATGAGGAAGAGGTTTCCTATAGGATTGAGCAGGCACTTGCTTCTCAAAAAGAACAAATGATAGTTGAACACATGGCCCAAGAAGCCAATCTGTACACAACCTATATAGATGAGCAAGAGGCCCTTGAAGCCGCTTAGAGGGAGGCCAAGAGACAAAAATAACCAAAAGATTTTTTCACTCCAAAAACCATATATGCACAACACCCAATCATGCCACCCGAGATTACGCCCCCCTAATTTGAGTTCCGCACTCAATGGATTTCCCAGTCGTGCCACCAGAGATTACGACCAACCAATTTTTTGGGAATAAGGATGAGCGTTGTCAAGATCACCTCCAACACTTCACTAACCTTTGTTCCCTACATTATATCCCTGGCATTTCTAAAGATGTTATTAGACTTAGATTGTTCAAGTACTCTCTTTTAGGGAAAGCCAACATTTGATATAATGCCGATGAGAGTGAAGATCCAGTCACTACTTGGGAGTCCTTACAAACCAAGTTCTTGGATAAATATTTCCCCCCTTCCCTCACCTACAAAATTAGGGGAAAAATCATTCTATTTTTGATGGTCCCAGGAGAAACTATGGGAGAAGCTTGAGTGAGATTTAGGGAACTCCTTCGATGTTGTCGTCATCTTGACATTTCACAATCTCAACTCATTGAGATATTTTACTGTGGTTTCGATGATGGCACCTAGAAATTCCTTGATTTCTCATATGTAGGAAACTTCATGTTTTAGAACTTGAGCAGCTCATGGGAGGTTGTCAAATGAACCTCTAAGACTCAACCCAGAGGAGGAACTAGTGGGGTCCTCAAAGGTTCTAAGGCTGAGGTAAATCTAGATATCCATACCATTGCTGAAGCCCTAAAATGATCTCCTTAAAACATGATTGCTTAGAAAACTCATTCAATGTTTATGAGAGGCAACCCCAACAAGTCAAAGCCAAAAAATCTCTTTGTGGAATTTTCCAAGTGTATGATCATGTTATACTCCAATGTGAATACCTATACAATAATAATATGCAACCTAATGATGGTCAGCAAGTGGAGGACCTAAACTCAATCCATAGTATCCCAAAATAGGCTTACTACAATCCTAATCAAGCCAGATTCCATCCCAAATTTCAATATGGAAATCCTTCAAGAGATGAAAACTCATCTCAAGTTCCACCCCCACAAAGACCGCCACACCCCCAAACCAATTACCGTCCACCACTAGTCTTCCCGTACAATAAAAATCAAAGGAATGTTGGGAACCAAGGGAATTATAGGGGCAATTTCTAGAATCGTGGGCCTTACCAAGGGCAATAGAATGCCCCACCTCAACCTCAAGCAAAATAAAATACCCCCACACCCTCAGCTTATGATAGGGTGTCTTCCTTGGAACAAAACATTCTTGCACAACATGTTCATCATAAGGATACTGATGCTCAGTTGGCTCGCCTTATTGCCCAGTAGAAACCTCCTATAGGTACCTTTGCTGGACAACCTGAGATAACCCAAGAAAAAAACTTAAGGTTGTCTCCACCCATTTGGGTAAGACTCATACTCCTCCCCCAGAGAAACCCAAACTTGTACCTTTGGACTTTGAGGATGACGATACCGTGGCCATCAAAACTCCCCCTTCACCCACTACCTCCATTCCCACTCCTGCCATTCCTATCATTCCACCTATAGAAATTGATGAGCCTAATCTTTCCATGTACAAATGACACCCTCCATACCGATCCTGCCTAAAGCAAACTAGGCTCGATACTCATTTCATGAAATTTAGGGATGCCATGAAAAAGTTACATATGGATATTCCTTTTCTTGATGCTTTAGCTGATATATCTGCCTGGTCCAAGTACATGAAAACCTTATTGACCAAGAAGTACCACACCGACAAGAATGGGATGGTTCCTTTGGAATTGGATGTTACTTAGGTGATATTGCTTGCAGGAAAGGCCTTGCATATTTGGGTGCAAGTATTTCTATCATGCCCTATAGTCTTTGCAAGAGGTTAGGATTTGTTGATATGCTTCCCACCACCATGTCAATCCAATTGATTGTCTCATCCATGACAAAAACTATGGGTATCATTGACGATATACTTGTAAGGATTGGTAAAGATGCTTATGTCCCATGCGACTTACTCATCATGGACATAAATGAAGACTTACGATACTCCATCATCTTTGGCCGTCCCTTTTTGGCCACAGCTCGTGAGTTGATTGATTTTGAGGCCGGAACCATCTTGTTGCGCCTAGGGAAAAAACCCTAAAGTTTAGGGTATTTGAAAGCATGCAAGGTGTAAGCCTCCAAGAAGAGGTTTATCTCCTTGATTGTATTGAGAATCTCCAACAATTGAGACAAGAATGAGAACTAGTTTAGGATCCCCTCTAGAATGCCCTTGTGACCCCTATTTATTGTGACTTTGAAGATGAGAAGTTGGAGAAATATATACTTCATCTTTACACCTTTAAAGAGATCCATAACGAAGAGTTTGAGGATCTCAAAATGGTCTTTATTGTAGATGAAAAACCTAAACCCCCAAGGAACCTGAGATGAAACCTCTCCCTGAAGGTCTTAAGTATGTCTTCCTTGATGATCAACAACTTTATCATGTTATCATTAACTCTGATCGTACCTATGAACAGGAAACCAAGCTCATGACTGAGCTTAGGAAGAGGAAAGTTTCCTTACGATACAAAATGGCCGATTTGATAGGGATCAATCAAGCCTTTTGCACGCATAAAATTCCTATGGTAGAAGAGTAAGGAAATTGAATCCAAACATGAAAGAGGTTGCATGTCTAGAGGTTATCAAACTATGATTTTAGGAATTATCTACCCCATTTTCGAGTCCCCCTAGGTTAGTTCAGTTCATATCATCCCTAAGAAATGGGGGACCACTATCGTGAAAAATGGAAATGATGAGCCTATTCCCACCCATAATGTCATAGGGTAGAGAATGTGTATTGATTATAGAAAATTGAATAAGGCCACTAGGAAAGATCACTTCCCTCTTTCGTTTTTGGATCAAGTACTAGAGTGCCTCACCCATGAAAAATATTTTTTTTCTCTCAATGGCTATTCAAGTTTTTATCAGATTCCCAGTCATCCAGATGACCAGGAGAAAACAACCTTCATTTTCCCTTTTAGAACTTATGCATTCAGGAGAATGCCTTTCAAGTTGTACAATGCTCCAGCCACTTTTTAGTGGTGCATGTCCTCTATCTTTGTTGGATTGACTGAGACCATTATGGAGGTGTTTATGGACAATTTCTATGTCTATGGAGACAGTTTTGACTCTTGCCTCCAACATCAATCTCTTATTTTGGAAAAATGTGAGGAAGCACACTTGATGCTCAATTAGGTAAAGTGTCACTTTATGTTGGCAAAAGGGATTGTCTTAGGCCATAGGGTGAGAAACCATGGCATATAAGTTGATAAAGCCAAGATCGAGGTTATCTTCAAACTTCCACCCCCTTATTCTGTTAAGGACGTTTGTTCCTTCGTTAGGCATGTGAGTTTTTACCATCGCTTCATTCATGAATTTTCTAAGATGACCAAACTCTTGACTAATCTCCCCCCAAAAGACACCCCTTTTGTGTTTGACAAAGCTTGTATGGCCAATTTTCTTTGTTTGAAAGATTCTCTCACTTTTCCTCTATCATTAGAGCCCTTAACTGGTACTTGCATTTTGAGTTAATGTGTGATGTGAGTGATTACACTGTTGGTGCTATTCTTGGACAACGTGTTGATAAAAAACACCATGTGATTTACTATGCATCCAAAACTCTTGTTGACACCCAACTGAATCACACAACTACTGAGAAAAAAATGCTTGACATAGTATATGCCTTCGAAAAATTCTTCTCATATTTGGTAGGGTTCAAAGTCATTATTTACATAGACCATGTGTTCATTAGATACTTGATGACTAAAAAGGATGCCAAACCCCATCATCTTCGTTGGTCCTTTTGCTTCAAGAATTTGACTTAGAAATCTTAGACAAGAAGGGCTGCAAGAATGTTGTTACTGACCATCTTAGCCGCCTTAATTTTTTCTATGATGATGGAATTCCCATTAATGACTCTCTCCATAATGATAAATTGTTGAAAATGGAATCTCAATACCTTGGTATATAAATTATGTAACTTTTTGCTTGCAGGTCTATTGCACCCTGAATATAAGGGACATTCTAAAGCTAAATTTTTGCATGGTGTGAAACAATACTTTAGGGATGACCCATACCTCCTTAGACTATGCTCAGATGGACTTTAGAGTAGGTGCGTCACTAAGGAAGAAGCTTGTGACATTCTTGAGTAGTGCCATTCTGGCTCCACTGGAGGGCAAATGACCTCTCAGAAAACTACTAGGAAAGTCTTACAATCCGGTTTTTTCTAGCCCACCCTATTCAAGGATTCTTACCAATTTATCCTTGCTTGTGATGAGTGTCAAAGGAATAGTAATATATATAATAGAGACCAAATGCCCATGACTTCTTGGCAGGGGATTGAAATCTTAAATATGCGGGGATTGGATTATATGGGCCCATTTCATTCTTCTTGTGGGTACAAATATATCTTGGTGGCTGTTGGCTACATTTCCAAATGGGTTGAAGCCATCCCCACAAAAACCTATGATTCCAAACTTGTGAAGAAACTTTTCAAAGACAATATTTTTCCTAGATTTGGGGTACCCCGTACCGTGGTTTTTGATGGAGGTTCTCATTTTTTAGGGAAAAGTTTTGAGTCCTTGTTGAAACAATATGGAGTCCATCACAAGGTTGCCACCCCTTACCACCCTCAGACTAGTGGTCAAGTTGAGGTGTCAAATAGGCAAATCAAGTCCATTCTAGAGAAAATGGTAAATCACACTAGGATTGATTGGGCTTTGAAACTCAATGAAACCTTGTGGGCATAAAGAACTACCTACAAAATCCCAATAGGCACCACTCCATTCAAATTGATTTATGGAAAATCTTACCATCTACCGATATAATTATAACATAAGGCCAATTAGGCCATCAAAACTCTAACCTTTGACTTATCTTCTATAGGTGAAAATTATTTATTACAAATGTAAGAGTTAGATGAGCTCAAGGTTGACGGCCTATGAAAATGCAAGAATTTACAAAGACAAAACCAAATTATGGCATGATAGCCATATTAGGAAAAAAGATATTAGGGAGGGTGACCAAGTTTTAATGTACAATTCTAGGTTAATACTTTTTTCTAGAAAACTTAAATACAGATGGTACGAGCCCTGCGTTGTCAAGCGTGCCTACCTTCATGGCACTTTTCCCATTTTGGGATAATTAAGGTGTAAGAGGAGTTTAAGGTTAATGGGCATAGGCTTAAATGGTATATCACCGTCGAGGACATTCCATCTTCTGAGGCACATCAACTCTCTTTACTCAAAGACCTCGACCTGCAAGAACCTCCACCACCCCCACCTGAGCCTAAAAAGGTCCCATGATTCACCTTTGTTTGGGCTTTTGACATAAAACTATGTGCTTATTGGGAGGCAACCCAATCATTTATTTTTTTTGCAATTTTTATCTATAATAGTTTTAGCTAACCTTTGTTATAATTTCAGATTCAATTTTCAATTCAAGTTGTTACTTTAAAAAAATGGGAAGTTGGCTACCCAGTCTGATGTTTGTTTAATGAAGGCAATCTACCCCACCCGACCAGACAACCGTATGAGGATGGTGAGATGGTCATCTCATTCAACAAGGTATCTTTTCAAAGATTGTAGCAGCTTGAATTTCCAAATATGAAAGGGTGCCATAACCACACCAAACGACTGTTTGGCTCACCCGAGATGGCCGTCTCGACCATCAGGAGGCACATTTAAGGTTAATTCAAACTTTCGACCATTTCAAAATTCAAAATGTTCACCTTCTCCCTTGAAACTCCAAACGATCGTCTCATATTCTAGAAACGACCAACCTGCTTGTCAACTTCACTTATAAATAACAACTTTGGGGATAAACCTTTCACGCCATCTTCCCCAAGAACAAGTTCATCTCGTCACCACCTACCTATGCGACAATCATGTCGACCATTTTGCACTGAGACTCCTTGACGACCACCTCTGCACAGCCAACCACCCCCATCTTCCAGCTCACCTTCTCAACATCGAGATGGGCATCCCACCGGCTTCGCTACTCCTCCCATTAACTGATGTTGCCCTTCCTCAATCCTGACGTCCCCTTTCTTCTCATCTCCCTCGCTAATTAGCCCAACCAACCCCTTTCATCGAAATGGTCAGCTGACGCCGCCGCCTGCAGTTGTTACCTACCACCTCCCTACCATCCAGAGGGGTACTTGGCCATTCAGATGGCTGCCTCGTAAGCTCAACACTGTATAGTCACATACCGGGATGGCCGTCATGCATAGTGAGTCGACCATATCGACACTGGTCCTTTTTGTTTCCATAGCCCCAATTCTGGGTGATCCACCTTAAGCAGTTCCCATCTAGACGTCCGTTTTGTTTCATCCCAGATGCCCATCTCAGCTGGTCAAATGGCATTTTCACATCTCCAAACACCCGTCTTGTTGCCTATAGTGTACCAACCTGTTCAACCACTTCTACAAGAATAAGGGAAAAGCCCCCACCTCCTCTTCTGATGAGTCGCCTCACTATTTCACTACAAGACAAGGAATTCACATTGAGGAACTGACAGGTGAGTCTTCTCCTGAGGTAGAAAAAGAGATGCTTTAGGTTATCGACGAGGTTGACATACTCATCCAGGAGACCATAGGTGGACGGCCCTCAACCTGATGTGACCCTGATTCCGTCACTCCACATCCACCTCACATAGCCTCCCCCCCAGAGAAATATGCTCAGTTCATCAGTCATTGCCATTTAGAAATATTCGTGGAAACCTCCACGATTGGTGTTGTACTTTCATGCTAGGCCTGCAACATCACTCTAGATGCGTTTGGGATTAACGATGATGTTGACAACATACTTCACAAGAATAACATTCTTTCCTTCCCCTATTGGGTCACTTCAGTGTATAGTGACCTCACTTTGGATCTCATCACCACCTATCGCCGTCTCAACGATTCATGGGGAAAATCCAGCTGTGCGACCTAAGTCTTTGGAAAAAAATGTGAGATCTTTGCTCACAATCTCACACCTATCATTCTTGATGAGGGCGAGTTTGACTAGCTCTCTCATTGTACGACTTGCCATCACGACGTCTACTCTGACAAGTACAATGCAAAAAAGTTCTGGGCCAACATCACTAGACTTCCACCCACACTGCCCAGCAGCCTGAAGGGATCTAGTATCAAAAACCCAGTGGTATACTATCTTCACCAAATACTGGCTTGCACCTTCTTCCGCAAGGAAGGTACTCAGGGTGTTATGACTCTTTATGACCTGTACACCTTGTGGTGTCTTCTTCATGGCGAGCCATACAACTAGGGAAGTTCTATGACCAATCATCTGAATTATTAGGCCACCTACACCACTTCTATCTCGTAGTGCATTGGCCATATAGTCACATATATTGTACTTTTTCTGGGCTATCCTGACATCTCATTCTTGTCTCTGGCATTGAAGAATTACCTTATTGACATTGCATACTTGAAGGGGTGCAAGTTCCTCCATCCTGGTGCCAATGGAGTCTACTAATTTCTCTTTAAAGACTCCCAGGTCATCCTCAAGCTTCCACAACATTCTATGTTTGCAGCTGCCAACCAAGTTTTTGACTTGTCAGATTTGCCAATGCATATTGCGTGCTTCCATCTGGAGCATCCCAACCCAAATGACATCCCTGAGCCCACGGCCCATAGGAGGAGTGTCTCCTTGTTGGCACATGATGATGAGACTGGACACATCCTCCTCCTTCTCAACACTGCACTAGGAGACATCAAGGCACTAAGGAACACCCCGAGGAGTCTTATGGCTTTTACAAGATCTAGGATCATTTAGAGGAAATCCAATGTGAGCAGCAACACCAAGGTCGCTCGCTCAATCACATGTACCTGATGCATCACTCCCATGAATCATGGCATGTGTACCAGGGCCACTACGACGTCAACTGACCCCAGTGTGAGGAGTCTGTGGCCCATCAGGCCTACCTTGACCCCAACTCCACATATTGGGAAATCCGACTACCTTGATGCTCTGATACCATGCTGTAAAGACCCAAGTCTCTACTATTAAACATGATAAACAAATCATCAATAGGATAGCAGCGGAAGAATAAAATCTTGACTTTATTCAAAATGTATAAAGAGTACAATATAAAATTTCCCAAATGGGAGTACAACTTTATGCAAGCAACTACAAGGATCTAGGTAGAGGAAGACTTAACTAATACAACATTGTCTCCAAGCAAACAACTCTATAACATAAAAGCAAACATGTTCACTCATGCTATATATTCCTTTCTTCTTATCCTATCCTTGGGTTCACCAAGCTTCCATGCGTACTCTGATCCTATCCTGGATGGTTGGGGTCATCCAGCAAGAGAAAGATAAACAAGGTATGTGTTAAAAATAAGGGATAGGACAAATCATAATAAAAAGCTTTACAATATAAAGGATTCTCCACAATAAGAGATTTCAAAAGTAATGACGCTAATATATGAATATTCCAATAAATAACAGATCTTGCCACCATTAATCATCACATTACAACAAATATTTGCATGTAGATATATTGGACTAAATTAACTATAGTAGGGTCAAGACACCACTGAGTCATTGACCTAAATATATATTTTGGGTAGAAAAGCACGCCCATAGGTAGAAAAGCACGCCTCTGTATATATAAGGGTAGAAAAGCACACCCCGGGTAGAAAAGCACACCCTAATGGTTACGCATAAGCGTCTACGATAGCTAGCTAGTCAAATAATCTACCATGCATAAAATAGTGGCAAAATATATCATTCATTAGACATTTGCATCATAAGACAAGCACAATATCATTGGGGTCATTGGACCCAATTCCACCTGTAAATAATATTCCAAGAGAATCGGATATGTCAAAGTGAAACAAGAGCAAGTATATCAAAAGATGAGACAACAACGGTATTAGAAGCATAAAATAAGTTAGGAGCCAATAAATGCAATTAGAGGGAAATGAGGCTAGCACAATAATGAGTGGGGTTGGGTAAAAGCCCAACTGAAAGTTAGGTAGTTTGCACATTATATATTCCACACATTCATCATAGTTGTTCACATACATAGGGGTCGGATACAAAATAGGGTGCACATACATAATAAGTTTCACATACCTTAGATATATACATTACCATCATATCCATCAAACTGATTGTATCACCATACCATTATATCCTAGTTATAAACATAACACAAGTATTAATATATATAAAGACATAAAGCATAGGAAAAACCCTAATTTTACAAAACTACGATTTAGAGTTCAAAACTAAGTCCAAACGATTACTCATAAACTCCTGATTAAGAAAACATATTTTATTATATAAAACAGAGTTAAAATGAATTTATTATGTATTTTAAAACATTTACATACTAAAAATGCCAATCAAAGCAAACTTCGGAAAACCCTTGAGAATCAGGTCTCAAAAATCCTAAAATCAGATTCTAAGTTAAAAATCCTTTCCATCGACTATTTATTCATATTTTTCTGACAAAGGATCGATTTACTATGAATTAAGTAAACCTGACCAATTAGAAATTAGTAAAACCATAGTGTGACATGTAATTAAATCAAAATACAAATTCGATGTACATTATAGATGAAAGGACCAAAATATCCTAGCTTGTTAAATCGAATCAATTAAATTGACGAGGGCATTTAGGTCATTTGCAACCATCGATTGCTTTGCGATAGAAAGAAGAAACTGGGGGAGGAAAAGACCAAAATGCTCCAGATCGAAAGAAAGGCTCCATGGCCGGGGCATGGGTGCCTAGGTCATTGCCTGACCAGGCATCTTCCAGCCCAGGTCATGGTGCGAGCAGGGCAGCCTGGAGCTCGGCTCCATGGCGCATCTCGCCATCAGGGTACACAACCGGAATCGGAGACTGGGAACGAGTCCAACGGGACCAGGCGAAGCTGAAGAAATCCTCGCCACAAGGCGGGCACTCTTGCAACCACCATTAAGGCTGGTGAAGCTCGGGAAACAGGGGAAGGCCGATTGGGGAAAACCATGGCGAGAACTTCTCCGAAAGAAAAACTAAGGTCGCGATTGCCTTCGCGAGGCCCAGGCGAGTCGAAAGGATGTGTCGCTGCGGGCGGAGGAACACCAGAACGCTAAAAGGCCAGGTGGCGGCGGAGCTCGTCGGCGGCCCTATAGGACCCGATGGTACAGGGTGCTGCGAGCAAAACTAATGAAGTCGAAGAGGAGCAAGGAGTCTAGGGAAGCTCACCGCTCATGCTATTGGACTGAAGTGGTCGGGAGGACGAGCAGCAGGCCGAGATCGCCGGAGAAGAAGACGGGGTAGGTTGGGGAGATAGGGGGTAGCTCGGGACAAATTGGAGGAGGATAGGGAAAGCTCAAAGCCCGGAGGTCGTTTCTAGAGCCTTATATAGGCGTTGGGGTGGTCGAGGCTGGCTTCTGTGCTTTTATGGTGGAGAGGAGGTGAGAGGCTCGTTTGGGCGTTTCATGACTAGTGAGAGGTAGGCGGTTATCTAGGGTTCACTCGACCCGGCGGCGGGAGACGAAGAGAACGGAAGCGAAATCGCGTGAATTCGTTAACCACAGAGGGAGAACAGATCGGGAGCTCGGCGGTCGGGTCTGCTCCCAGACTCGCGAAACGGCTGGAGGAAGGAGAAGGTGGGGGAGCCGCCAGATCAGAGCGGGTCAGATCGTGGCCGTTGGATCGCTTCCAAGGGGCGCGTGACAGATTAATAAACCGGAACTATAACGTTATAATTGAATAAATGAATCCATTAAAGCACTACACTATACTAAAAGCTAATAAAATCCATTTGAGGGGTCAAATGAACTCCAAAAGCCACCAAATTTGAACCATAGGCTTATAATGACGAAAACTACAATGCTATATAATTAGATTCTCGTTTAATGCATAATATGGCCATTAATAAATATATAGCCCATAAAGGAGAATAATAATATATTAAAATCAAGGAATTGTATGAAAAAGCTCATTAATGAGAAACATGTGAGTAAATTCGACATATAAAACACATTAGGGTACAAATACTCATTACTCAATAAAATAACATATAAATATGAACTAAAATCATATTTTGAGGAGAGAGAAACGATAAAGGTTAATATACACATATATGAACTCAAATACACATTATTAATAATATATTTATCCAAAAAGCTCCAAATAAATATAATCTAATATATTATCCCATAAAAGACCAAATTACATAATTAACCCTAACTTATCTCCTAATGTGGGTTATTTGTGCAAACACCCCTCAATTAACATAAAAGAGGGTAAATAGTGATTTCAACCTCAGATTGTGCTCAAATTGCACAAGGAGTCCAAGAATGATCCAAAAGGATGGAAAATTTATGGAAAAGGTCCAAATGGACTAAAAGGCAAAGAAAAGCTCAAGAATGGGTAAATTGTAGGGAACACCCTGAGATTCAGTATGTTACAGCACACCACCCCTTAAAGAGGATTTCGTCCCCGAAATCACAACAAGAGGAAATAGAGGGTGAGTGTGTAACATCCCAACCATAAGCAACTAGGTTATAACCCTTAATCTAGGGTACCACATAAAACCTACATAAGTTAGGTATTACTAAGGTTTCCACAAAACCTATAGCCTTTTATCAAACTCAAACTAACATCTTATTGTATAAACTCTATCATGAAAAGGCGGCATATCTATTATACTAACACTTGTGCCACATTTTATTACATCTTAACATCTGAATATGTGTATTATGGGTATCTCCCTCATTAAGGGTTTTAAGCACAATTAGGGTTTACAAGGCCATTACAACCTATATTAATGCATTTAGGTTAAAAACCTAAATAACTCAATATTATTACCCAATAACTACATCATGTGGGATTATGCCATATAATTTTGGGTGAGAGCCACATAATATTATCCAACAATTTATTAATCTAATCACAAGTCTAAGGGTGTATGGCTTATCACAACATCTAACATACTCATATCCATGGCATCACTAATCATTTTCTCTCACAACACTAATTACTATGAATTAACATCACATCATATGAATCTAATTACTCATCATCTCATTACTGATTTTATCCATAAACCAATAAGATGATCAATGAGATGTATCTTAGTCAACAAGGTGTTATGCCTAACATGTGTTGATAATTAGGTCACAAATATGATTAGGGATTAGAATCCATTTACATGCATTAAGGTATATCATGAGATGACACCTAATGTCACTAGAGTATCATGAAAGGCATGAAGGGTATATATGTATGTCGTCAAGGCTAGATGATTACATCCTAGGGTTTAGGTCAACATGACCATTACATGTTAAAGCATACTTAGGGTGTATTATCCATACACATTTTACCATTAGGGGGACTTAACCAAAACTATGCATATCCACATATGAATAATTAATGATTATGTGCCTCAAGAATATATTAAGGTTCAAGCATAAGAATTACATGACTTATCCATTTGTTCATAAACAAACAAGATGAATAACAAACATATAAGGTTTGTTCAACTCTAACCACATAAGCTCTCAATTCCCATATCTAAGGAGTTATGGTTACTTGATTTCAAGGCATTGAGGGACTCCAACCCCACTAAAGAGGATTTCATCCTCGAAATCAACAACTCCAAAATCTATCAAGGTACCATCACCACCTTTCCACACAAAGGGTGACTAAGTCAAACTATTTTAAGGGTATAAAGCCCAACATATAAAAGTCTTACTAAAATCTATCTTCCAACTCAAGGTATAGCATAGGGTACACTAAACCCTCAACATGGAAATCTAAGGCTCACATAAGATACTTAGGGATTACTAGATGATTTCGAGAAAAGAAATCAAATCATCATATAAGGGTTATAAAGGTTATTCAAAAATAAGGTAATGTCTAAAGGTAGACTATTTCGAGTTGTCCGTTTCAGATTAGGCCAGGCCAGGTCATATGAGCTCAGGAGTCCTCGTGACCAAGCTAGTGGGGCGGAGGAAAATATTGCCAGCCCCCAAGCTCTGACCCTTTCTAGACACCATCACTTCAACTTCTTGCTCTAATAGTTACTCAATAAACAATTTACCAAAAAGTTGACAAATTTTATTTCTAATAAGAAATTATTATGATCCTAAATCAAACATTCTTTATTGGTCAACTCTAAGGTGAAAAACTAGTTAAAGGGAAACTATATAAGATAAGGGTTCTATCTAGGAGACAATTTTGAACTAGTCAAGAATCCGACTACCTTGATGCTCTGATACCATGCTGTAAAGACCCAAGTCTCTACTATTAAACATGATAAACAAATCATCAATAGGATAGCAGCGGAAGAATAAAATCTTGACTTTATTCAAAATGTATAAAGAGTACAATATAAAATTTCCCAAATGGGAGTACAACTTTATACAAGCAACTACAAGGATCTAGGTAGAGGAAGACTTAACTAATACAACATTGTCTCCAAGCAAACAACTCTATAACATAAAAGCAAACATGTTCACTCATGCTATATATTCCTTTCTTCTTATCCTATCCTTGGGTTCACCAAGCTTCCATGCGTACTCTGATCCTATCCTGGATGGTTGGGGTCATCCAGCAAGAGAAAGATAAACAAGGTATGTGTTAAAAATAAGGGATAGGACAAATCATAATAAAAAGCTTTACAATATAAAGGATTCTCCACAATAAGAGATTTCAAAAGGAATGAGGCTAATATATGAATATTCCAATAAATAACAGATCTTGCCACCATTAATCATCACATTACAACAAATATTTGCATGTAGATATATTGGACTAAATTAACTATAGTAGGGTCAAGACACCACTGAGTCATTGACCTAAATATATATTTTGGGTAGAAAAGCACACCCATAGGCAGAAAAGCACGCCTCTGTATATATAAGGGTAGAAAAGCACACCCCGGGTAGAAAAGCACACCCTAATGGTTACGCATAAGCGTCTACGATAGCTAGCTAGTCAAATAATCTACCATGCATAAAATAGTGGCAAAATATATCATTCATTAGACATTTGCATCATAAGACAAGCACAATATCATTGGGGTCATTGGACCCAATTCCACCTGTAAATAATATTCCAAGAGAATCGGATATGTCAAAGTGAAACAAGAGCAAGTATATCAAAAGATGAGACAACAACGGTATTAGAAGCATAAAATAAGTTAGGAGCCAATAAATGCAATTAGAGGGAAATGAGGCTAGCACAATAATGAGTGGGGTTGGGTAAAAGCCCAACTGAAAGTTAGGTAGTTTGCACATTATATATTCCACACATTCATCATAGTTGTTCACATACATAGGGGTCAGATACAAAATAGGGTGCACATACATAATAAGTTTCACATACCTTAGATATATACATTACCATCATATCCATCAAACTGATTGTATCACCATACCATTATATCCTAGTTATAAACATAACACAAGTATTAATATATATAAAGACATAAAGCATAGGAAAAACCCTAATTTTACAAAACTACGATTTAGAGTTCAAAACTAAGTCCAAACGATTACTCATAAACTCCTGATTAAGAAAACATATTTTATTATATAAAACAGAGTTAAAATGAATTTATTATGTATTTTAAAACATTTACATACTAAAAATGCCAATCAAAGCAAACTTCGGAAAACCCTTGAGAATCAGGTCTCAAAAATCCTAAAATCAGATTCTAAGTTAAAAATCCTTTCCATCGACTATTTATTCATATTTTTCTGACAAAGGATCGATTTACTATGAATTAAGTAAACCTGACCAATCAGAAATTAGTAAAACCATAGTGTGACATGTAATTAAATCAAAATACAAATTCGATGTACATTATAGATGAAAGGACCAAAATATCCTAGCTTGTTAAATCGAATCAATTAAATTGACGAGGGCATTTAGGTCATTTGCAACCATCGATTGCTTTGCGATAGAAAGAAGAAACTGGGGGAGGAAAAGACCAAAATGCTCCAGATCGAAAGAAAGGCTCCATGGCCGGGGCATGGGTGCCTAGGTCATTGCCTGACCAGGCATCTTCCAGCCCAGGTCATGGTGTGAGCAGGGCAGCCTGGAGCTCGGCTCCATGGCGCATCTCGCCATCAGGGTACACAACCGGAATCGGAGACTGGGAACGAGTCCAACGGGACCAGGCGAAGCTGAAGAAATCCTCGCCACAAGGCGGGCACTCTTGCAACCACCATTAAGGCTGGTGAAGCTCGGGAAACAGGGGAAGGCCGATTGGGGAAAACCATGGCGAGAACTTCTCCGAAAGAAAAACTAAGGTCGCGATTGCCTTCGCGAGGCCCAGGCGAGTCGAAAGGATGTGTCGCTGCGGGCGGAGGAACACCAGAACGCTAAAAGGCCAGGTGGCGGCGGAGCTCGTCGGCGGCCCTATAGGACCCGATGGTACAGGGTGCTGCGAGCAAAACTAATGAAGTCGAAGAGGAGCAAGGAGTCTAGAGAAGCTCACCGCTCATGCTATTGGACTGAAGTGGTCGGGAGGACGAGCAGCAGGCCGAGATCACCGGAGAAGAAGACGGGGTAGGTTGGGGAGATAGGGGGTAGCTCGGGACAAATTGGAGGAGGATAGGGAAAGCTCGAAGCCCGGAGGTCGTTTCTAGAGCCTTATATAGGCGTTGGGGTGGTCGAGGCTGGCTTTTGTGCTTTCATGGTGGAGAGGAGGTGAGAGGCTCGTTTGGGCGTTTCATGACTAGTGAGAGGTAGGTGGTTATCTAGGGTTCACTCGACCCGGCGGCGGGAGACGAAGAGAACGGAAGCGAAATCGCGTGAATTCGTTAACCACAGAGGGAGAACAGATCGGGAGCTCGGCGGTCGGGTCTGCTCCCAGACTCGCGAAACGGCTGGAGGAAGGAGAAGGTGGGGGAGCCGCCAGATCAGAGCGGGTCAGATCGTGGCCGTTGGATCGCTTCCAAGGGGCGCGTGACAGATTAATAAACCGGAACTATAACGTTATAATTGAATAAATGAATCCATTAAAGCACTACACTATACTAAAAGCTAATAAAATCCATTTGAGGGGTCAAATGAACTCCAAAAGCCACCAAATTTGAACCATAGGCTTATAATGACGAAAAATACAATGCTATATAATTATATTCTCATTTAATGCATAATATAGCCATTAATAAATATATAGCCCATAAAGGAGAATAATAATATCTTAAAATCAAGGAATTGTATGAAAAAGCTCATTAATGAGAAACATGTGAGTAAATTCGACATATAAAACACATTAGGGTACAAATACTCATTACTCAATAAAATAACATATAAATATGAACTAAAATCATATTTTGAGGAGAGAGAAATGATAAAGGTTAATATACACATATATGAACTCAAATACACATTATTAATAATATATTTATCCAAAAAGCTCCAAATAAATACAATCTAATATATTATCCCATAAAAGACCAAATTACATAATTAACCCTAACTTATCTCCTAATGTGGGTTATTTGTGCAAACACCCCTCAATTAACATAAAAGAGGGTAAATAGTGATTTCAACCTCAGATTGTGCTCAAATTGCACAAGGAGTCCAAGAATGATCCAAAAGGATGGAAAATTTATGGAAAAGGTCCAAATGGACTAAAAGGCAAAGAAAAGCTCAAGAATGGGTAAATTGTAGGGAACACCCTGAGATTCAGTATGTTACAGCACACCACCCCTTAAAGAGGATTTCGTCCCCGAAATCACAACAAGAGGAAATAGAGGGTGAGTGTGTAACATCCCAACCATAAGCAACTAGGTTATAACCCTTAATCTAGGGTACCACATAAAACCTACATAAATTAGGTATTACTAAGGTTTCCACAAAACCTATAGCCTTTTATCAAACTCAAACTAACATCTTGTTGTATAAACTCTATCATGAAAAGGCAGCATATCTATTATACTAACACTTGTGCCACATTTTATTACATCTTAACATCTGAATATGTGTATTATGGGTATCTCCCTCATTAAGGGTTTTAAGCACAATTAGGGTTTACAAGGCCATTACAACCTATATTAATGCATTTAGGTTAAAAACCTAAATAACTCAATATTATTACCCAATAACTACATCATGTGGGATTATGCCATATAATTTTGGGTGAGAGCCACATAATATTATCCAACAATTTATTAATCTAATCACAAGTCTAAGGGTGTATGGCTTATCACAACATCTAACATACTCATATCCATGGCATCACTAATCATTTTCTCTCACAACACTAATTACTATGAATTAACATCACATCATATGAATCTAATTACTCATCATCTCATTACTGATTTTATCCATAAACCAATAAGATGATCAATGAGATGTATCTTAGTCAACAAGGTGTTATGCCTAACATGTGTTGATAATTAGGTCACAAATATGATTAGGGATTAGAATCCATTTACATGCATTAAGGTATATCATGAGATGACACCTAATGTCACTAGAGTATCATGAAAGGCATGAAGGGTATATATGTATGTCGTCAAGGCTAGATGATTACATCCTAGGGTTTAGGTCAACATGACCATTACATGTTAAAGCATACTTAGGGTGTATTATCCATACACATTTTACCATTAGGGGGACTTAACCAAAACTATGCATATCCACATATGAATAATTAATGATTATGTGCCTCAAGAATATATTAAGGTTCAAGCATAAGAATTACATGACTTATCCATTTGTTCATAAACAAACAAGATGAATAACAAACATATAAGGTTTGTTCAACTCTAACCACATAAGCTCTCAATTCCCATATCTAAGGAGTTATGGTTACTTGATTTCAAGGCATTGAGGGACTCCAACCCCCCTAAAGAGGATTTCGTCCTCGAAATCAACAACTCCAAAATCTATCAAGGTACCATCACCACCTTTCCACACAAAGGGTGACTAAGTCAAACTATTTTAAGGGTATAAAGCCCAACATATAAAAGTCTTACTAAAATCTATCTTCCAACTCAAGGTATAGCATAGGGTACACTAAACCCTCAACATGGAAATCTAAGGCTCACATAAGATACTTAGGGATTACTAGATGATTTCGAGAAAAGAAATCAAATCATCATATAAGGGTTATAAAGGTTATTCAAAAATAAGGTAATGTCTAAAGGTAGACTATTTCGAGTTGTCCGTTTCAGATTAGGCCAGGCCAGGTCATATGAGCTCAGGAGTCCTCGTGACCAAGCTAGTGGGGCGGAGGAAAATATTGCCAGCCCCCAAGCTCTGACCCTTTCTAGACACCATCACTTCAACTTCTTGCTCTAATAGTTACTCAATAAACAATTTACCAAAAAGTTGACAAATTTTATTTCTAATAAGAAATTATTATGATCCTAAATCAAACATTCTTTATTGGTCAACTCTAAGGTGAAAAACTAGTTAAAGGGAAACTATATAAGATAAGGGTTCTATCTAGGAGACAATTTTGAACTAGTCAAGAATCCGACTACCTTGATGCTCTGATACCATGCTGTAAAGACCCAAGTCTCTACTATTAAACATGATAAACAAATCATCAATAGGATAGCAGTGGAAGAATAAAATCTTGACTTTATTCAAAATGTATAAAGAGTACAATATAAAATTTCCCAAATGGGAGTACAACTTTATACAAGCAACTACAAGGATCTAGGTAGAGGAAGACTTAACTAATACAACATTGTCTCCAAGCAAACAACTCTATAACATAAAAGCAAACATGTTCACTCATGCTATATATTCCTTTCTTCTTATCCTATCCTTGGGTTCACCAAGCTTCCATGCGTACTCTGATCCTATCCTGGATGGTTGGGGTCATCCAGCAAGAGAAAGATAAACAAGGTATGTGTTAAAAATAAGGGATAGGACAAATCATAATAAAAAGCTTTACAATATAAAGGATTCTCCACAATAAGAGATTTCAAAAGGAATGAGGCTAATATATGAATATTCCAATAAATAACAGATCTTGCCACCATTAATCATCACATTACAACAAATATTTGCATGTAGATATATTGGACTAAATTAACTATAGTAGGGTCAAGACACCACTGAGTCATTGACCTAAATATATATTTTGGGTAGAAAAGCACACCCATAGGCAGAAAAGCACGCCTCTGTATATATAAGGGTAGAAAAGCACACCCCGGGTAGAAAAGCACACCCTAATGGTTACGCATAAGCGTCTACGATAGCTAGCTAGTCAAATAATCTACCATGCATAAAATAGTGGCAAAATATATCATTCATTAGACATTTGCATCATAAGACAAGCACAATATCATTGGGGTCATTGGACCCAATTCCACCTGTAAATAATATTCCAAGAGAATCGGATATGTCAAAGTGAAACAAGAGCAAGTATATCAAAAGATGAGACAACAACGGTATTAGAAGCATAAAATAAGTTAGGAGCCAATAAATGCAATTAGAGGGAAATGAGGCTAGCACAATAATGAGTGGGGTTGGGTAAAAGCCCAACTGAAAGTTAGGTAGTTTGCACATTATATATTCCACACATTCATCATAGTTGTTCACATACATAGGGGTCGGATACAAAATAGGGTGCACATACATAATAAGTTTCACATACCTTAGATATATACATTACCATCATATCCATCAAACTGATTGTATCACCATACCATTATATCCTAGTTATAAACATAACACAAGTATTAATATATATAAAGACATAAAGCATAGGAAAAACCCTAATTTTACAAAACTACGATTTAGAGTTCAAAACTAAGTCCAAACGATTACTCATAAACTCCTGATTAAGAAAACATATTTTATTATATAAAACAGAGTTAAAATGAATTTATTATGTATTTTAAAACATTTACATACTAAAAATGCCAATCAAAGCAAACTTCGGAAAACCCTTGAGAATCAGGTCTCAAAAATCCTAAAATCAGATTCTAAGTTAAAAATCCTTTCCATCGACTATTTATTCATATTTTTCTGACAAAGGATCGATTTACTATGAATTAAGTAAACCTGACCAATCAGAAATTAGTAAAACCATAGTGTGACATGTAATTAAATCAAAATACAAATTCGATGTACATTATAGATGAAAGGACCAAAATATCCTAGCTTGTTAAATCGAATCAATTAAATTGACGAGGGCATTTAGGTCATTTGCAACCATCGATTGCTTTGCGATAGAAAGAAGAAACTGGGGGAGGAAAAGACCAAAATGCTCCAGATCGAAAGAAAGGCTCCATGGCCGGGGCATGGGTGCCTAGGTCATTGCCTGACCAGGCATCTTCCAGCCCAGGTCATGGTGCGAGCAGGGCAGCCTGGAGCTCGGCTCCATGGCGCATCTCGCCATCAGGGTACACAACCGGAATCGGAGACTGGGAACGAGTCCAACGGGACCAGGCGAAGCTGAAGAAATCCTCGCCACAAGGCGGGCACTCTTGCAACCACCATTAAGGCTGGTGAAGCTCGGGAAACAGGGGAAGGCCGATTGGGGAAAACCATGGCGAGAACTTCTCTGAAAGAAAAACTAAGGTCGCGATTGCCTTCGCGAGGCCCAGGCGAGTCGAAAGGATGTGTCGCTGCGGGCGGAGGAACACCAGAACGCTAAAAGGCCAGGTGGCGGCGGAGCTCGTCGGCGGCCCTATAGGACCTCGTCGGCGGCCCTATAGGACCTCGTCGGCGGCCCTATAGGACCCGATGGTACAGGGTGCTGCGAGCAAAACTAATGAAGTCGAAGAGGAGCAAGGAGTCTAGAGAAGCTCACCGCTCATCCTATTGGACTGAAGTGGTCGGGAGGACGAGCAGCAGGCCGAGATCACCGGAGAAGAAGACGGGGTAGGTTGGGGAGATAGGGGGTAGCTCGGGACAAATTGGAGGAGGATAGGGAAAGCTCGAAGCCCGGAGGTCGTTTCTAGAGCCTTATATAGGCGTTGGGGTGGTCGAGGCTGGCTTTTGTGCTTTCATGGTGGAGAGGAGGTGAGAGGCTCGTTTGGGCGTTTCATGACTAGTGAGAGGTAGGTGGTTATCTAGGGTTCACTCGACCCGGCGGCGGGAGACGAAGAGAACGGAAGCGAAATCGCGTGAATTCGTTAACCACAGAGGGAGAACAGATCGGGAGCTCGGCGGTCGGGTCTGCTCCCAGACTCGCGAAACGGCTGGAGGAAGGAGAAGGTGGGGGAGCCGCCAGATCAGAGCGGGTCAGATCGTGGCCGTTGGATCGCTTCCAAGGGGCGCGTGACAGATTAATAAACCGGAACTATAACGTTATAATTGAATAAATGAATCCATTAAAGCACTACACTATACTAAAAGCTAATAAAATCCATTTGAGGGGTCAAATGAACTCCAAAAGCCACCAAATTTGAACCATAGGCTTATAATGACGAAAAATACAATGCTATATAATTATATTCTCATTTAATGCATAATATAGCCATTAATAAATATATAGCCCATAAAGGAGAATAATAATATCTTAAAATCAAGGAATTGTATGAAAAAGCTCATTAATGAGAAACATGTGAGTAAATTCGACATATAAAACACATTAGGGTACAAATACTCATTACTCAATAAAATAACATATAAATATGAACTAAAATCATATTTTGAGGAGAGAGAAATGATAAAGGTTAATATACACATATATGAACTCAAATACACATTATTAATAATATATTTATCCAAAAAGCTCCAAATAAATACAATCTAATATATTATCCCATAAAAGACCAAATTACATAATTAACCCTAACTTATCTCCTAATGTGGGTTATTTGTGCAAACACCCCTCAATTAACATAAAAGAGGGTAAATAGTGATTTCAACCTCAGATTGTGCTCAAATTGCACAAGGAGTCCAAGAATGATCCAAAAGGATGGAAAATTTATGGAAAAGGTCCAAATGGACTAAAAGGCAAAGAAAAGCTCAAGAATGGGTAAATTGTAGGGAACACCCTGAGATTCAGTATGTTACAGCACACCACCCCTTAAAGAGGATTTCGTCCCCGAAATCACAACAAGAGGAAATAGAGGGTGAGTGTGTAACATCCCAACCATAAGCAACTAGGTTATAACCCTTAATCTAGGGTACCACATAAAACCTACATAAATTAGGTATTACTAAGGTTTCCACAAAACCTATAGCCTTTTATCAAACTCAAACTAACATCTTGTTGTATAAACTCTATCATGAAAAGGCAGCATATCTATTATACTAACACTTGTGCCACATTTTATTACATCTTAACATCTGAATATGTGTATTATGGGTATCTCCCTCATTAAGGGTTTTAAGCACAATTAGGGTTTACAAGGCCATTACAACCTATATTAATGCATTTAGGTTAAAAACCTAAATAACTCAATATTATTACCCAATAACTACATCATGTGGGATTATGCCATATAATTTTGGGTGAGAGCCACATAATATTATCCAACAATTTATTAATCTAATCACAAGTCTAAGGGTGTATGGCTTATCACAACATCTAACATACTCATATCCATGGCATCACTAATCATTTTCTCTCACAACACTAATTACTATGAATTAACATCACATCATATGAATCTAATTACTCATCATCTCATTACTGATTTTATCCATAAACCAATAAGATGATCAATGAGATGTATCTTAGTCAACAAGGTGTTATGCCTAACATGTGTTGATAATTAGGTCACAAATATGATTAGGGATTAGAATCCATTTACATGCATTAAGGTATATCATGAGATGACACCTAATGTCACTAGAGTATCATGAAAGGCATGAAGGGTATATATGTATGTCGTCAAGGCTAGATGATTACATCCTAGGGTTTAGGTCAACATGACCATTACATGTTAAAGCATACTTAGGGTGTATTATCCATACACATTTTACCATTAGGGGGACTTAACCAAAACTATGCATATCCACATATGAATAATTAATGATTATGTGCCTCAAGAATATATTAAGGTTCAAGCATAAGAATTACATGACTTATCCATTTGTTCATAAACAAACAAGATGAATAACAAACATATAAGGTTTGTTCAACTCTAACCACATAAGCTCTCAATTCCCATATCTAAGGAGTTATGGTTACTTGATTTCAAGGCATTGAGGGACTCCAACCCCCCTAAAGAGGATTTCGTCCTCGAAATCAACAACTCCAAAATCTATCAAGGTACCATCACCACCTTTCCACACAAAGGGTGACTAAGTCAAACTATTTTAAGGGTATAAAGCCCAACATATAAAAGTCTTACTAAAATCTATCTTCCAACTCAAGGTATAGCATAGGGTACACTAAACCCTCAACATGGAAATCTAAGGCTCACATAAGATACTTAGGGATTACTAGATGATTTCGAGAAAAGAAATCAAATCATCATATAAGGGTTATAAAGGTTATTCAAAAATAAGGTAATGTCTAAAGGTAGACTATTTCGAGTTGTCCGTTTCAGATTAGGCCAGGCCAGGTCATATGAGCTCAGGAGTCCTCGTGACCAAGCTAGTGGGGCGGAGGAAAATATTGCCAGCCCCCAAGCTCTGACCCTTTCTAGACACCATCACTTCAACTTCTTGCTCTAATAGTTACTCAATAAACAATTTACCAAAAAGTTGACAAATTTTATTTCTAATAAGAAATTATTATGATCCTAAATCAAACATTCTTTATTGGTCAACTCTAAGGTGAAAAACTAGTTAAAGGGAAACTATATAAGATAAGGGTTCTATCTAGGAGACAATTTTGAACTAGTCAAGAATCCGACTACCTTGATGCTCTGATACCATGCAGTAAAGACCCAAGTCTCTACTATTAAACATGATAAACAAATCATCAATAGGATAGCAGCAGAAGAATAAAATCTTGACTTTATTCAAAATGTATAAAGAGTACAATATAAAATTTCCCAAATGGGAGTACAACTTTATACAAGCAACTACAAGGATCTAGGTAGAGGAAGACTTAACTAATACAACATTGTCTCCAAGCAAACAACTCTATAACATAAAAGCAAACATGTTCACTCATGCTATATATTCCTTTCTTCTTATCCTATCCTTGGGTTCACCAAGCTTCCATGCGTACTCTGATCCTATCCTGGATGGTTGGGGTCATCCAGCAAGAGAAAGATAAACAAGGTATGTGTTAAAAATAAGGGATAGGACAAATCATAATAAAAAGCTTTACAATATAAAGGATTCTCCACAATAAGAGATTTCAAAAGGAATGAGGCTAATATATGAATATTCCAATAAATAACAGATCTTGCCACCATTAATCATCACATTACAACAAATATTTGCATGTAGATATATTGGACTAAATTAACTATAGTAGGGTCAAGACACCACTGAGTCATTGACCTAAATATATATTTTGGGTAGAAAAGCACACCCATAGGCAGAAAAGCACGCCTCTGTATATATAAGGGTAGAAAAGCACACCCCGGGTAGAAAAGCACACCCTAATGGTTACGCATAAGCGTCTACGATAGCTATCTAGTCAAATAATCTACCATGCATAAAATAGTGGCAAAATATATCATTCATTAGACATTTGCATCATAAGACAAGCACAATATCATTGGGGTCATTGGACCCAATTCCACCTGTAAATAATATTCCAAGAGAATCGGATATGTCAAAGTGAAACAAGAGCAAGTATATCAAAAGATGAGACAACAACGGTATTAGAAGCATAAAATAAGTTAGGAGCCAATAAATGCAATTAGAGGGAAATTAGGCTAGCACAATAATGAGTGGGGTTGGGTAAAAGCCCAACTGAAAGTTAGGTAGTTTGCACATTATATATTCCACACATTCATCATAGTTGTTCACATACATAGGGGTCGGATACAAAATAGGGTGCACATACATAATAAGTTTCACATACCTTAGATATATACATTACCATCATATCCATCAAACTGATTGTATCACCATACCATTATATCCTAGTTATAAACATAACACAAGTATTAATATATATAAAGACATAAAGCATAGGAAAAACCCTAATTTTATAAAACTACGATTTAGAGTTCAAAACTAAGTCCAAACGATTACTCATAAACTCCTGATTAAGAAAACATATTTTATTATATAAAACAGAGTTAAAATGAATTTATTATGTATTTTAAAACATTTACATACTAAAAATGCCAATCAAAGCAAACTTCGGAAAACCCTTGAGAATCAGGTCTCAAAAATCCTAATATCAGATTCTAAGTTAAAAATCCTTTCCATCGACTATTTATTCATATTTTTCTGACAAAGGATCGATTTACTATGAATTAAGTAAACCTGACCAATCAGAAATTAGTAAAACCATAGTGTGACATGTAATTAAATCAAAATACAAATTCGATGTACATTATAGATGAAAGGACCAAAATATCCTTGCTTGTTAAATCGAATCAATTAAATTGACGAGGGCATTTAGGTCATTTGCAACCATCGATTGCTTTGCGATAGAAAGAAGAAACTGGGGGAGGAAAAGACCAAAATGCCCCAGACCGAAAGAAAGGCTCCATGGCCGGGGCATGGGTGCCTAGGTCATTGCCTGACCAGGCATCTTCCAGCCCAGGTCATGGTATGAGCAGGGCAGCCTGGAGCTCGGCTCCATGGCGCATCTCGCCATCAGGGTACACAACCGGAATCGGAGACTGGGAACGAGTCCAACGGGACCAGGCGAAGCTGAAGAAATCCTCGCCACAAGGCGGGGACTCTTGCAACCACCATTAAGGCTGGTGAAGCTCGGGAAACAGGGGAAGGCCGATTGGGGAAAACCATGGCGAGAACTTCTCCGAAAGAAAAACTAAGGTCGCGATTGCCTTCGCGAGGCCCAGGCGAGTCGAAAGGATGTGTCGCTGCGGGCGGAGGAACACCAGAACGCTAAAAGGCCAGGTGGCGGCGGAGCTCGTCGGCGGCCCTATAGGACCCGATGGTACAGGGTGCTGCGAGCAAAACTAATGAAGTCGAAGAGGAGCAAGGAGTCTAGGGAAGCTCACCGCTCATGCTATTGGACTGAAGTGGTCGGGAGGACGAGCAGCAGGCCGAGATCGCCGGAGAAGAAGACGGGGTAGGTTGGGGAGATAGGGGGTAGCTCGGGACAAATTGGAGGAGGATAGGGAAAGCTCGAAGCCCGGAGGTCGTTTCTAGAGCCTTATATAGGCGTTGGGGTGGTCGAGGCTGGCTTCTGTGCTTTCATGGTGGAGAGGAGGTGAGAGGCTCATTTGGGCGTTTCATGACTAGTGAGAGGTAGGCGGTTATCTAGGGTTCACTCGACCCGGCGGCGGGAGACGAAGAGAACGGAAGCGAAATCGCGTGAATTCGTTAACCACAGAGGGAGAACAGATCGGGAGCTCGGCGGTCGGGTCTGCTCCCAGACTCGCGAAACGGCTGGAGGAAGAAGAAGGTGGGGGAGCCGCCAGATCAGAGCGGGTCAGATCGTGGCCGTTGGATCGCTTCCAAGGGGCGCGTGACAGATTAATAAACCGGAACTATAACGTTATAATTGAATAAATGAATCCATTAAAGCACTACACTATACTAAAAGCTAATAAAATCCATTTGAGGGGTCAAATGAACTCCAAAAGCCACCAAATTTGAACCATAGGCTTATAATGACGAAAACTACAATGCTATATAATTAGATTCTCGTTTAATGCATAATATGGCCATTAATAAATATATAGCCCATAAAGGAGAATAATAATATATTAAAATCAAGGAATTGTATGAAAAAGCTCATTAATGAGAAACATGTGAGTAAATTCGACATATAAAACACATTAGGGTACAAATACTCATTACTCAATAAAATAACATATAAATATGAACTAAAATCATATTTTGAGGAGAGAGAAACGATAAAGGTTAATATACACATATATGAACTCAAATACACATTATTAATAATATATTTATCCAAAAAGCTCCAAATAAATATAATCTAATATATTATCCCATAAAAGACCAAATTACATAATTAACCCTAACTTATCTCCTAATGTGGGTTATTTGTGCAAACACCCCTCAATTAACATAAAAGAGGGTAAATAGTGATTTCAACCTCAGATTGTGCTCAAATTGCACAAGGAGTCCAAGAATGATCCAAAAGGATGGAAAATTTATGGAAAAGGTCCAAATGGACTAAAAGGCAAAGAAAAGCTCAAGAATGGGTAAATTGTAGGGAACACCCTGAGATTCAGTATGTTACAGCACACCACCCCTTAAAGAGGATTTCGTCCCCGAAATCACAACAAGAGGAAATAGAGGGTGAGTGTGTAACATCCCAACCATAAGAAACTAGGTTATAACCCTTAATCTAGGGTACCACATAAAACCTACATAAGTTAGGTATTACTAAGGTTTCCACAAAACCTATAGCCTTTTATCAAACTCAAACTAACATCTTATTGTATAAACTCTATCATGAAAAGGCGGCATATCTATTATACTAACACTTGTGCCACATTTTATTACATCTTAACATCTGAATATGTGTATTATGGGTATCTCCCTCATTAAGGGTTTTAAGCACAATTAGGGTTTACAAGGCCATTACAACCTATATTAATGCATTTAGGTTAAAAACCTAAATAACTCAATATTATTACCCAATAACTACATCATGTGGGATTATGCCATATAATTTTGGGTGAGAGCCACATAATATTATCCAACAATTTATTAATCTAATCACAAGTCTAAGGGTGTATGGCTTATCACAACATCTAACATACTCATATCCATGGCATCACTAATCATTTTCTCTCACAACACTAATTACTATGAATTAACATCACATCATATGAATCTAATTACTCATCATCTCATTACTGATTTTATCCATAAACCAATAAGATGATCAATGAGATGTATCTTAGTCAACAAGGTGTTATGCCTAACATGTGTTGATAATTAGGTCACAAATATGATTAGGGATTAGAATCCATTTACATGCATTAAGGTATATCATGAGATGACACCTAATGTCACTAGAGTATCATGAAAGGCATGAAGGGTATATATGTATGTCGTCAAGGCTAGATGATTACATCCTAGGGTTTAGGTCAACATGACCATTACATGTTAAAGCATACTTAGGGTGTATTATCCATACACATTTTACCATTAGGGGGACTTAACCAAAACTATGCATATCCACATATGAATAATTAATGATTATGTGCCTCAAGAATATATTAAGGTTCAAGCATAAGAATTACATGACTTATCCATTTGTTCATAAACAAACAAGATGAATAACAAACATATAAGGTTTGTTCAACTCTAACCACATAAGCTATCAATTCCCATATCTAAGGAGTTATGGTTACTTGATTTCAAGGCATTGAGGGACTCCAACCCCCCTAAAGAGGATTTCGTCCTCGAAATCAACAACTCCAAAATCTATCAAGGTACCATCACCACCTTTCCACACAAAGGGTGACTAAGTCAAACTATTTTAAGGGTATAAAGCCCAACATATAAAAGTCTTACTAAAATCTATCTTCCAACTCAAGGTATAGCATAGGGTACACTAAACCCTCAACATGGAAATCTAAGGCTCACATAAGATACTTAGGGATTACTAGATGATTTCGAGAAAAGAAATCAAATCATCATATAAGGGTTATAAAGGTTATTCAAAAATAAGGTAATGTCTAAAGGTAGACTATTTCAAGTTGTCCGTTTCAGATTAGGCCAGGCCAGGTCATATGAGCTCAGGAGTCCTCGTGACCAAGCTAGTGGGGCGGAGGAAAATATTGCCAGCCCCCAAGCTCTGACCCTTTCTAGACACCATCACTTCAACTTCTTGCTCTAATAGTTACTCAATAAACAATTTACCAAAAAGTTGACAAATTTTATTTCTAATAAGAAATTATTATGATCCTAAATCAAACATTCTTTATTGGTCAACTCTAAGGTGAAAAACTAGTTAAAGGGAAACTATATAAGATAAGGGTTCTATCTAGGAGACAATTTTGAACTAGTCAAGAATCCGACTACCTTGATGCTCTGATACCATGCTGTAAAGACCCAAGTCTCTACTATTAAACATGATAAACAAATCATCAATAGGATAGCAGCGGAAGAATAAAATCTTGACTTTATTCAAAATGTATAAAGAGTACAATATAAAATTTCCCAAATGGGAGTACAACTTTATACAAGCAACTACAAGGATCTAGGTAGAGGAAGACTTAACTAATACAACATTGTCTCCAAGCAAACAACTCTATAACATAAAAGCAAACATGTTCACTCATGATATATATTCCTTTCTTCTTATCCTATCCTTGGGTTCACCAAGCTTCCATGCGTACTCTGATCCTATCCTGGATGGTTGGGGTCATCCAACAAGAGAAAGATAAACAAGGTATGTGTTAAAAATAAGGGATAGGACAAATCATAATAAAAAGCTTTACAATATAAAGGATTCTCCACAATAAGAGATTTCAAAAGGAATGAGGCTAATATATGAATATTCCAATAAATAACAGATCTTGCCACCATTAATCATCACATTACAACAAATATTTGCATGTAGATATATTGGACTAAATTAACTATAGTAGGGTCAAGACACCACTGAGTCATTGACCTAAATATATATTTTGGGTAGAAAAGCACACCCATAGGCAGAAAAGCACGCCTCTGTATATATAAGGGTAGAAAAGCACACCCCGGGTAGAAAAACACACCCTAATGGTTACGCATAAGCGTCTACGATAGCTAGCTAGTCAAATAATCTACCATGCATAAAATAGTGGCAAAATATATCATTCATTAGACATTTACATCATAAGACAAGCACAATATCATTGGGGTCATTGGACCCAATTCCACCTGTAAATAATATTCCAAGAGAATCGGATATGTCAAAGTGAAACAAGAGCAAGTATATCAAAAGATGAGACAACAACGGTATTAGAAGCATAAAATAAGTTAGGAGCCAATAAATGCAATTAGAGGGAAATTAGGCTAGCACAATAATGAGTGGGGTTGGGTAAAAGCCCAACTGAAAGTTAGGTAGTTTGCACATTATATATTCCACACATTCATCATAGTTGTTCACATACATAGGGGTCGGATACAAAATAGGGTGCACATACATAATAAGTTTCACATACCTTAGATATATACATTACCATCATATCCATCAAACTGATTGTATCACCATACCATTATATCCTAGTTATAAACATAACACAAGTATTAATATATATAAAGACATAAAGCATAGGAAAAACCCTAATTTTACAAAACTACGATTTAGAGTTCAAAACTAAGTCCAAACGATTACTCATAAACTCCTGATTAAGAAAACATATTTTATTATATAAAACAGAGTTAAAATGAATTTATTATGTATTTTAAAACATTTACATACTAAAAATGCCAATCAAAGCAAACTTCGGAAAACCCTTGAGAATCAGGTCTCAAAAATCCTAAAATCAGATTCTAAGTTAAAAATCCTTTCCATCGACTATTTATTCATATTTTTCTGACAAAGGATCGATTTACTATGAATTAAGTAAACCTGACCAATCAGAAATTAGTAAAACCATAGTGTGACATGTAATTAAATCAAAATACAAATTCGATGTACATTATAGATGAAAGGACCAAAATATCCTAGCTTGTTAAATCGAATCAATTAAATTGACGAGGGCATTTAGGTCATTTGCAACCATCGATTGCTTTGCGATAGAAAGAAGAAACTGGGGGAGGAAAAGACCAAAATGCCCCAGACTGAAAGAAAGGCTCCATGGCCGGGGCATGGGTGCCTAGGTCATTGCCTGACCAGGCATCTTCCAGCCCAGGTCATGGTGCGAGCAGGGCAGCCTGGAGCTCGGCTCCATGGCGCATCTCGCCATCAGGGTACACAACCGGAATCGGAGACTGGGAACGAGTCCAACGGGACCAGGCGAAGCTGAAGAAATCCTCGCCACAAGGCGGGGACTCTTGCAACCACCATTAAGGCTGGTGAAGCTCGGGAAACAGGGGAAGGCCGATTGGGGAAAACCATGGCGAGAACTTCTCCGAAAGAAAAACTAAGGTCGCGATTGCCTTCGCGAGGCCCAGGCGAGTCGAAAGGATGTGTCGCTGCGGGCGGAGGAACACCAGAACACTAAAAGGCCAGGTGGTGGCGGAGCTCGTCGGCGGCCCTATAGGACCCGATGGTACAGGGTGCTGCGAGCAAAACTAATGAAGTCGAAGAGGAGCAAGGAGTCTAGGGAAGCTCACCGCTCATGCTATTGGACTGAAGTGATCAGGAGGACGAGCAGCAGGCCGAGATCGCCGGAGAAGAAGACGGGGTAGATTGGGGAGATAGGGGGTAGCTCGGGACAAATTGGAGGAGGATAGGGAAAGCTCGAAGCCCGGAGGTCATTTCTAGAGCCTTATATAGGCGTTGGGGTGGTCGAGGCTGGCTTCTGTGCTTTCATGGTGGAGAGGAGGTGAGAGGCTCGTTTGGGCGTTTCATGACTAGTGAGAGGTAGGCGGTTATCTAGGGTTCACTCGACCCGGCGGCGGGAGACGAAGAGAACGGAAGCGAAATCGCGTGAATTCGTTAACCACAGAGGGAGAACAGATCGGGAGCTCGGCGGTCGGGTCTGCTCCCAGACTCGCGAAATGGCTGGAGGAAGGAGAAGGTGGGGGAGCCGCCAGATCAGAGCGGGTCAGATCGTGGCCGTTGGATCTCTTCCAAGGGGCGCGTGACAGATTAATAAACCAGAACTATAACGTTATAATTGAATAAATGAATCCATTAAAGCACTACACTATACTAAAAGCTAATAAAATCCATTTGAGGGGTCAAATGAACTCCAAAAGCCACCAAATTTGAACCATAGTCTTATAATGACGAAAACTACAATGCTATATAATTAGATTCTCGTTTAATGCATAATATGGCCATTAATAAATATATAGCCCATAAAGGAGAATAATAATATATTAAAATCAAGGAATTGTATGAAAAAGCTCATTAATGAGAAACATGTGAGTAAATTCGACATATAAAACACATTAGGGTACAAATACTCATTACTCAATAAAATAACATATAAATATGAACTAAAATCATATTTTGAGGAGAGAGAAACGATAAAGGTTAATATACACATATATGAACTCAAATACACATTATTAATAATATATTTATCCAAAAAGCTCCAAATAAATATAATCTAATATATTATCCCATAAAAGACCAAATTACATAATTAACCCTAACTTATCTCCTAATGTGGGTTATTTGTGCAAACACCCCTCAATTAACATAAAAGAGGGTAAATAGTGATTTCAACCTCAGATTGTGCTCAAATTGCACAAGGAGTCCAAGAATGATCCAAAAGGATGGAAAATTTATGGAAAAGGTCCAAATGGACTAAAAGGCAAAGAAAAGCTCAAGAATGGGTAAATTGTAGGGAACACCCTGAGATTCAGTATGTTACATTATTCATGTCCTTTATCTCATCAGCAATCCCCTTTTGTTTTCCTTAATTGTAAAAAGGCCATTATCTAGTCGGCCCATTGATTATACATCTATCATTGTACCCCAAATTGAATTTAGAAAACGTTTTTGCAAAATATTTTACAAATTATGATGTCTGAAACCACCATGTCACCTAGGAACCCTAAATAACATCACTCCTTGGAATAGTTGGCAAGTCAAATGAAATCAATCAGAATCAAGAATAATTTTTCCCTACATTTAAGCAATGGATTATCTTGTTACAAAACTTGTATGATGTGAATTATAGGAATACTTTAACTAGAGCAATGACACTCTCTGAAAAAAGAAAAAATGTTAAAGTTATAAGCACAAGAACACCTCTTCCTTCTCCATATTTTTCTTCTAAAATAGAGAATCAAAGTATCAAAACTGGACAAAAATCAAGTCCAGGGTGGCATGCCTCCCAAATAAAAATTCCATACTCCACAAAGGGGTGTACCATCAAAAGATGGCAAAAGTGCACATGAAAAAAAAATTGTGACCAATGTAGTCACAACTCCACAAATTTATATCCTGAATCAAACAGAGGAGGGATCACTATTTTCCTCACACCCCCTTCATCATGTAATTATGCAACAACCTATATAAAAATTAAAAATTGAGAGTGTCAAAGAAAATGTAAGATGAAGCCTATTTTTCTACAAATTCTTGATTTAGAAGCAAGATATGATAATTGTTTTGATAGGGAATACAAAAATTTGTGCTATGTGGTTCTAGGAAATTGGATCACTTGGCAAAAAGTTTGAGGTAAGGATTATAGTGATGTTACAAGGGTGAGGAATGACATGTTGCGAGTATAAATTGGACTCTATTTGTAATTTGTTTTTCTCGAGATGAGCAAAGAAACAGTCTAGGGTATTTTGGTGAATGCATATTCATCTATCTTTTTGTTTAATTTTCATAAACCTTTTCATTAGAACTTATCTCTTTTCAATAATTTCTAAGACATTTTGTAAGTTATCCACTTTTTGATTTATTTTGCAAATACATATCTCCTTTCTCACTTTTTGTAGGGTTTTTCTCCACAACAAAATTTAACCTACTGAGTTAGAAAGATGCCTGTATCACTAAGCCTAGACAGTTGACTCACCCCCATAGACCTCCACGTTTAGAGCAGATGACCATTTCGATCCTCGACTCATCATGCCTTCTAAATAATCCAAACATGTGTCTCATGGACCCAACCGAGCATCTAGGCTAGCCCAAACATCCATGTCCGCTTGACCTAAGATTAAATCAATTCGCACAAGGTGTCTCCACTTAATTAGGATTTCACTCTTTGATCATGCACAAGGTGACATGAGATGGGCGTCCTGCATCATCCAGACACTCATTTTGAAAATTACTTCGAGCCCAAGAATGCAACCAAACGGCACCGCCACACCCTCATTAGGGTTTTTGATCTGATGCTACTAGAGATCAAGCCACATCATCCCAAACTACCATCTCGGATGGTGAGACAACCACGGCTCGCGAGCAACATATTCCAACAACCACCACTCCTTTTGTACCTCTCCCCCATTTTAGGGTTTCCACCCCTCATTCCTTTATAAATGGAGGGGGGAATCCACTAAGAAAGGGGTCCTGAGTTTATGTACTTGCATTTTATTGAAACTCTATCAATTTAGTTCTTAGATGTAATCTTTACATTCAAAAAAATTTGGTTCTTTATTCTAGATCTGGATATCGCCTTTAATTCTTATTCTTCTTCTAGTTCTTACTTTTGGAGAGGGAGATTAAGAGAGAAAGTCATTTAATTGTCACCACCTTTAGTTTCCTCAAAGATTCTAGTCTTTGTGGTCTATGTTTTCCTACCTTCTCCCCCTTGTTTCTCCGTTCCTTGTTATGACTAGTGAGTAGATCCCTTATTGATGTGAGGTGAGGGGGTCAAAGATGATGGTACGAGGTCCAAATATCTCCAGCAAGATTCCAGTGAGTTGTAGGGGGCAAGGATGATACCAACAAGAAAATTAAGGGTAGTGAGGGAGACGTGTAATCGAGCAGAGTCTCTAGGGAGGATTCATGCTCTCGTAGAGGGTCTATAGCCCTCGATTTATACCCACCTACGTTGGTAGGGCTACCTCTAGGGTGGTGGATTGGGTGAATCCTCTAGAGTCCTCAAAACTAGGTAAAACTTGAGGTAGGTAGGTCCATCCTTCTCCCACAAAGGCAATGGATTGGTTTCCCAATCTGCCCATTCATTAATTCGTGAGGAAATCGAGTTGGAAGGTTGCCAAAGTTGGGTCCCTATTTCCTTTCTTGGTTGCAGGTAGCCAATGAATGGACACCATTGGATCTAGGATATGAGGGTCCTCAATTCATGAAATAAAATTAGAAATCTAGATTTACTTAATATGAGAAATGTCCTCATGACATTTAATGTATATCAAGTTATTCCTCTCACTTTAGGGATCCTAGAAAAATCCATATCTCTCACGTCCATAATCAATTCATTCCAAATTTTAAGGTAATGTCCATAATGACTTTATCTAGCTAAGGGTAAGATTTGAGTCCAAATCTCAAAAGGAAAAGATGCTTTTCTTAATACCCAAGTCTACTCCTCATAAGTCATATTTTAGGCATTAATTATATTTTTTTCTCTTTCTATCTTTTCTATATTCTTTGTTTTGATTACTTTTCTTATTAGAAACCATGTGAAATTTAAATCCAATAATTTGTGGTCATCCATACCCATTTCTAGATAATTCCAAACAATTCTCACAAGTATATCACTTGATACCCATTATCTTTTTTTTCTTATTATTATTGGAATTTCTTCTCTTCCCTTCCATTATATCCATTATTGGATAAAAAAAATAGAAACCACAAAATTCATAGCAAAGGGAATTTTACAAAAGAAATCCATACTTAAAAAAAGTATACATTATTTCCAATTTTCCCTTTTTATTCAAATAATTGCATTTCAATTAATTAAAATAAAAAAGAAAACCAGCTTATAATAGTTTTCATTAGATTGAATCAGTATTTTCCTCACTACCTTGCTTCCTTTGACGTTGTAGCTAGACAAGTTCCCATGAACTGGAAAGTCATGAATAGTACAAAACAACATAACATGTAAATTAAACATCTCCACACACAAAGCATCATAAGTCATACACCTTCTCTCCGAAGATCTTTTAGTTCGTCAATATGAGGTTCAAGGTAAACATCAATATCATTGCCATGCTTTTTAAGGCCCGATATCAGCAAGGACAACATGACATATTTATTCTTCATACATAATCACAGAGGAAGAGTTTATATAAAAATCATGACATGCCAAGTGTTATGTTGCCTGGATAATGTTCTGTATGGATTCATCCCATTGGTACAAAGTCCAAGTCTTAAATTCCTGGCTTCTTCACCAAATTTAGGATACAATAAATCAATCTTCTTCCATTGTAGGGATTCAGATGCATGTCGGACAATACCATCATTGTTTTTCTTTACCTCTGCATGCCAAGATAATTTTTTTGCATATAGGTAGATACCACATCACATTGATAAGAGACTCAATTTTAGTCTTACCTGATGTCATCCTTTTATACCTAGACACCCCACAGTTTGGACATTCTTTCAGATTGATATAGTCTTTTTGAAACAACACATAGTCATTCAGCCATGTATATATCTTCTTGGTCTCCATTCCCATTGGGCACAACATCTTTTTTGTTTTGTATGTTGATATTGGAAGCTCGTTGCCTTTAGAGAGAATTTCTTTCAACATAGACAACAAAGAAGTGAAGCTTTTGTCACTCCATCTATTGCTAGCGTTCAGTGTACACAATCTCAAAACAATGCTCAACTTTGTAAACTAAGTACAACCTAAATATAATGATTTCTTGACATCATGCACAATGTTTCTTCATAAGGAAGGTGGGTCTGTGACATTTACCCTACAACTATCTAGCATCACATCAACCATGTTTGTTGGAGTTGGTTCGTTCACATCAACATCGACAATTATTTCTTCTTCAATAGAAGTACCACTACCGACATCTTCTAATCTTATGCTGGGAATCTCTCTATTCTACTACCATTTTTTATAACCCTATAGAATCCCATTACACATGACATGATCTTTGATCACATCAACGATGTCAACTTTCAAGTTGTTATTGCAATTCCAACAAAGGCAATAGAACCTTTCTCTACGTTGTCAGCTATGTTCCTCTACAAATCTTAGAAACTCATTAGGACCATTAATAAACTCTAGAGTGCATCGATTCAGATTAGAAATCCATGATTGATCCATTCTATGATCATATGGGAAATGAGTAGCTCATCAAGTGTTGGCTAATAAGTTAATTTCAGAATAAAATATGTTTGAATTGAGCCCTAATCCTCTATTATCATTCACATTGATGAATGTGTACCACCTATCCCATCCTTGATCACTTTAAATCACTAGTGGGCATATAATTTGTGTTCCATTTCATAAATTTTGGCAGCATTTCCCCACAGTTTCCAAGTACACCGATGTTGATGACAAAATACCCACCTACATATGTACCCAAAAAATAAAAGGGGAAATGTTGTCGAAATTTATTGATATCAAACACACATTATACACTTACATCCTAAGTGAGATGAAGTGCTCAGGTACAGTCCCAAATCAGGGAGTAACCAAGGTTTACTCCTAATGAGTAAATCTTGAACCAGTTTTTAGTTCAACAACATGGTTTAGAAATTAGGGTTTAGAATCTTGGGTTTATAGATTAGCATTTACATATTAGGGTTTAGAAATGATTTTTATTTTGAATTAAATACATAAGTACAACTTAGAGACCTAACAAAGTCAAACAATCAATAACAAGCATGTAATAATCACAATAAAGCAAAATAATTAATAACAAGCATGTAATAATTCATTACAATCTCCATTAGTTCATCACAATTGTTTCACACAATTCATATGATTTGTTCTCAATCTCATCACAATTCACTACAGTTGAAATCATAGAAAATATTTCTTCATATAATTCATCACAATCTCCTCCTTTAGTTATCTCCATCTCCCCTCCCCTCTTCTTCTTCCTTTTCTCTCCTCCTTCCCCTACCCTATACGATCTCTTCTTAATACTGAGAAGAAATCATAGGTAGGGGAAGGAGGAGAAAGGAAGAAGGAGGAGAGGGGAAAGGGAAATGGAGATAACTGAAGGAGGAGAGAGTAAGGAAGAGAGTAAGAAGGAGGAGAAGAAGAAATACATGTGGCCGTTGTTGGCGGTGGCAGTGTTGGAGGAGGAGGACAAACTAAGGAGGAACCAATTGAGGAGGCTTTGGTTGGAGGAGGAAACATTGCTGGCTAGAGGAGGAAGCATCAGAGGATGACTATGGCTGGTGGTGAGCAATTGTGGTGACAACATAGGCAGCTGTGGTAGTGAGAAGTTGTAGCAGCCAACAATGAGGAGTTATGTCTGTCAAAGGATGTGGCAGTGAATAGAGGAGAAGAAAATCACCAAAGGTCGTTGTCCAGAGAAATGTGAGGAGGGGAAAGAGGGGTTTCTCATGGGGTTTATGTAAGACATACCTCCTCGGTTATTGTAAAGGACTGACGACAAAACCCTATATTGTTAGGAAAAATGAAAAAACCATCGACAAAATGTGTGTCTACGCAAACCTATAGCGTTGAAACTACATCAAAAACCATGACTAGTGATGCATCCTAATGACACCTACATTGTCAGTTTAGGTGATGACGAACAACGAGACAAACCAATCTGGGGGAAAGCATTTTTCAAGACATTTGACGTGTACCCCTTTCTCTTTGATTTTATGTAGGAAAAACGGATGAGATAGATAAATGGGAAATATAAGGAGACGTTTGGCACATACCTCTTTATCTCATCGGTTATTGTAGAAGAAACTGATGAAATAGGATTTTTAGAGGCAAACGAAATGCCTCCCAAAAAATTGCATGAAATTGTATTTTTGCGGGAGATCTATCTCATCATTTTCTTTTTGACGCAACCGATGAGATAAATAAAACATAACATGTGTTTTCTCAGTTGGTCAACCATGTCAATTTATAAGGAACCGATGGGATATCTTACTCCATCGGTTCTCCTTTAAAAAATGATGATATAAGTCATATATGCTGTAGTGATGGAAATATAATAATATAATCATATGTTCAAGGTTCTTGATTAAGCCTTGACATGTAGCAATTGGTGGACCTTCCATACAAGCTACTTGAAACATAGAGGAATTGGATGTCTCTACCTTGAAAAAATAGACCTCCAATGCTTGAGTCATACTGTAACATCCCTGACCTGGGTTATGTCTTAACCCTAGAAGTTTTGCTTTAGTAAGTCATTTATATTCTTGTCTTTATCTTTTGAAAAGTAATTAAGACTAAAGGAGAGCTTATGTTTCAATTTGGGTCCTATTTGAATAATGTTGAAACAGTATTTTACCTATTTTGGACTAGAGTGCAATTTACCCAATTTAAGGGGTTACCTTGCAAATGTTACATGATAAATGTTCCTCAAGTGTTGTAGCATCATAAGAATGAGAATGATGCTGAGGTATGGCTTGTGGAAGCCTAAGTTCCAAGAAGGAGCTTGTTTGAGTAATGCTTGTGTATTGAATGCTAGTTTTGGTTTAATTTGCAAATTACCCAAAATCTAGGGCTGAATATGTAAAATACCACTTCAAGAGTGTCCCTACTGTTTCTTGGTATCATTTAGAGAAAATAAAAAGAATGGAGCATCTTGTTTGAACTACTTTATAGGAGAGATAATCTTGATAATAAAATAATCAAGATTTAAGTATAATTGAAACCCTAATTTATTTTTTAGCAAAAATAAATATATTAATTGAAGTTTCCATCAACTAAAAAGGCTGTGGTTGAAATCCTATAGTGGTAGAACGTCCAAATGCCTTGAGTGGCACCGAAATATCCTAAGTAGGTGAAGAAATCCACTCACATTTGTTAATTAAAAAGTAATGTCCACTAAAAATGGATATTAGTATTATAATGATTAAGGTGCTTAAGTGGTTGCTTTTAATTCAAGGATAATTGAGAGGATATTGATGAAAAAGGAAGATGGATTCGAAGGCAAGGAAGGGAGGGGGCATGTGGCAAGAAAGTGGATGAATTTTCTCCTACTTTCTCTATCCTAGAAAATCAATTATATCTACTCAATTTTCTCCTTACTTGAAAGGCTATTTTTTCAAACCACTTTCTTCCCTTGCTTTGTCCGATGACCAAGGAGCTTAGGAGTAGGAGGAAAACGTTCCCCAAGCTGAAGGTAAGCTCCATGATCATCTTCAACCTTGGATTGATGGTTGAAATCGGATTTCAACATTCATTTTCTTCTCTCTTCCATCCAATGCTCAACCTTGGCTATGTTTTGCATCCAAAGAGTTGGAAACGAACCTTGGATAGTTGAAGGAGATTCTTTCATAATTAGAGACGAGAAGCTTGAATCTTTGACGCTACTTTGAAGGCGGGTTATATAACTTGAACCCATCAATGTTATTATTGATTTCAATTTCTCATCATATGTTGATCTTTTATTTTCTTCTTAAATAATTGATGAATTTATCATATATATGATAGTAGAATTCGGAGGTCTAAAGCTTGATGATGATGTCACCATCTTAGCACACACCTCAAGAATATAAAAAACAAATGGTTTCAATTTTTTTGGTCAAACGATTTCAAACCATTAGAGACCAAATGGTTTCAAACCGTTTGGTGACCTAACAGTTTCAAAACCGTTAGAGGCTAAACAGTTTCAAGAATGTGTAAAGGTCTAATGGTTTCAACCTAATCTAGTCCACATGGTCTCAACCTTAGATGGCCAAATGATTTCAAAATGTTTAGAACTCAATTGGTTTCAAAACCCTAGATCAATTAATGTCAAAACCCTAATTTAGGTTCAAACAGTTTCATCTCTGAATTGACCAAATAGTCTCAAATCGTTTGGGGACCAAACGGTCTCAAACCATTTAAGGACCAAACAGTTTCAAACCATTTTGAGGATCAAACGATCTCAAACCATTTAGGGTTAATCAATTTTGAAACCGTTTGAAGGTTTAATTAGAACAAGACCATTTGAAGGTCTAAATCATTTCAAACCATTTGAAAGTTCAATTGGACCAAGACCGTTTGAAGGTCTAAACAGTCTCAAACCGTTTGAAGGTTTAGGGCCAAACTGTTTGAAGGTTTAATTGGACAAAGACCATTTGAAGGTCTAAACGGTCTCAAACCGTTTGAAGGTTCAATTGGACCAAGACCGTTTGAAGGTCTAAATGGTCTCAAACCATTTGAAGGTTCAATTGGACCAAGAACATTTGAAGGTCTAAACGGTCTCAAACCATTTGAAGGTTCATTTGGACCAAGACCGTTTGAAGGTTCAATTGGACCAAGAACATTGGAAGGTCTAAACGGTCTCAAACCATTTGATGGTTCATTTGGACCAAGACCGTTTGAAGGTCTAAACGGTCTCAAACCGTTTGAAGGTCTAAACGGTCTCAAACCATTTGAAGGTTCATTTGGACCAAGACCGTTTGAAGGTCTAAACGGTCTCAAACCGTTTGAAGGTTTAGGGCCAAACCGTTTGAAGGTTCAATTGGTCCAAACCATTTGAAGGTTAAATTGGTCCAAACCATTTGAAGGTCCAATTGATTCAAACCATGTAACTACTAATAACTCCATAAGTGGTTGAAGAGTATCTCAAGGTTGATTTCAATGGAAGTACCTCGAAAGTACTTAGGTGATTAGTATAATTAGAGTGATTATCACTCGATACCTATGAAAGTAATGAATTCAATACACTATGATAAGCATAGTTGCATGTACTTTAGTTAGAGGTTAAGTCAACCTAATAAGGTATGAGGATGACGTGTGTTCCTAAGTACATGGAACAATGATAAGTATGCTTTAATACTTAAATGATGCTATGTGAAACCCTAATGTAGGGTTATGGCATATGAAATTCTAATTTATTAATATGAAGAAACCCTAACCCTAATTTTAGGAATGGGATGATAAACCCTAACCCTAATATAGGGTGATGTTATGTGAAACCTCCAATAAAGGGTGATGTTATGTGAAACCCTAATATAGGGTGATGTTATGTGAAACCCTAATATAGGGTTATGGCATATGAAATTCTAATTGATTAAGATGAAGAAACCCTAACCCTATTTTCAGGTAATGGGATGAGAAACCCCAACACTAATATAGGGTGATGTTATGTGAAACCCCCAATAAAGGGTGATGCTATGTGAAACCCTAATATAGGGTGATGATATGTGAAATCCTAATATAGGATGATGTTATGTGAAGCCCTAATATAGGGTGATGTTATGTGAAACCCTAATTGATAAAGATGGTAAACCATAACCCTAATGAGGGAATAGTGATGTTATATTTGTATTACATAATGTTGATATGTAATTCATATGGTTGTTATCAAGTATACTAACCATGCAAGTATCATGAGATGGTGAGCATAACTAGGTATGAGATATGATGTTAATGGGCCTTGTGAGCCATTATTTTATTTGTTTCCTAGTGAGAGGTGAAAAGAAGTTGAATATGCCTGGTGAGCTATGTGAGATGCTTGTGTAACAAGTATCATGAATACCTTAGTCAGATGACTTGGAGGTATTAGTTACCTGATAAGTGATAACCTTATTCAGTATTGAACTAAGAGTTTGAATACCAGATCCAATGAACATGATAATGATATTGATGAGGGGTGTGAATTCCTAAGTAATGAGATAAGGGAATGAGATCCCAATGTTCTATAATGTTTTTTAAAAATCACTTGATAAAAGTACTACATGTTTCTTTGTAGCATTTGTCATAATAATTCATGTTTGAAATCTTGATTGATGTGAAAAGAATATGGTAATGTACTTAAATAATCAAGTGGAATATAATCATGTAGATCCCTGGCCATAGATCCATCATCGTCAGTAGCTGGTGATGGTGAAACAGGTTCACCTGCTGGTTAATCCAGAGAGTATATTGTTGAATATGTGGGGTTTCTCCTAGCCAAAAATTGGGGGATTAGAGTGAAACTTTGGTTGTAGACTCAAGATATGTTTAAGAGAATGGTGAATAGGCCCATGGCTCAGTGTGATGGAGCATGAATGCGTTCATGGCTCAGGGAGCACGGTGAACTGACCTGTGGCTCAGATTTACTAGCACCGAGACCTGTACCAAGGTGGGCTAGAGAATGGGTAGCCTATGGGAGCTAAGCCTGTGACTGAGGTCACTTAAGAAAGAGATTGTGGTCCTACTTGTGGTCTCACACTAACCGAGACAGATGAGATCAAGGAGTTTGACTCTTCCTTTGATCTTGTATGGAACCAGGTTTGGGTTTCACAATCGAAGGTTGATTTGAGCGGTACAGCTCACTTCCCCAGGGCAAAAGAATGATTGTAAAATGTAATCAACCGTGTGGCATATTTGCTTAAGGATGAATTACAGAAATCATTGGTTGATGTTACATTACTTATTGTATCCTAAATGGATAGATATTATACATGTTCTTCATATTCCTTATTAAATTGAATAGATGATTTACTGCTTTATCATTTATAGTTGTAATGCTTTAAAAGATGATATTGTTCTATTTTTCTTAATAATGATTAAATCCTGCTTTTCAATAGAGATTCCTCTGCTCAGTTTATTACTATTTATCTGCAATAATAATATTTATGACAGAGAGTTATATCTCTCTCTAGGACATGGGTCTCACTCTGTTGATCACCAACATTTTTAGGTAGACGCAGACAAGGAGGCATGAACCATACACCAGGGGAAAGACAACAACATCAAGGACAACGGTGATATCTCAGGTGGAGATACTGACTATCATGTCTTGTAGTTATGAGTCCTATGTGTCATCTCTATACTCTCAGGTCCTTGGGGTCAGTAGTTAGTGCTTTTAAGATTGATCTAAGATTTTGGCATTAAATTCCTCGAGGCTTTATGTTGCTAATGTGTAGAATTAACAGAACAGTTGTTGTATGTAATCCTTGAGAAGAAAAGGTACATGGTATGTACTTTGTGGACCAGAATGTATATATAATATTTTGGTTCTTGTTATAAGAGTTTCCTAGAAATGGATCTCTTTGCAAATGGTTTTAATTTTTAGTGATGTTTGTTAATCCGTTGCTAATGTTTAATTTTTCTTAATTAGTAACGATTTGTCTATCGGTTTGGTGACTGTCGTTATAGTTTGGTATCAGAGCTTAAGGTTCACTGAGCCTACAAAGACATAGGATTAAGGTCATTGAGTCTATTCTAGTGTCTTCTAGTTTATCTGATAGTGACTTCTGCTCTCAGAAGAAGAAGTAAAGCTTGAAGATGGCTGGATCACATGAAGAACATGCTGCTGAAAGCAGTGTTGCTGCACCAGGAGGAGGTGTAAGGGATCAAGCTAGAGAGGAACTAGTACCTGAGAATCCCCAGCTTGACCAAGCTACACTAGAAAACCCAACTTTCCATGCTCTGTTTGGGTAGTTCACGGCGACAATGACACATATGGCAGGTAGGATGCCACCACCTGCACCTAGGGTACCAACTCATAATGAGGGACATGGAGCTGGAAAGACTTTTGAATGGTTTCGACGGGTAGGAGCTACTAATTATACTGGTACAGTTGACCCAGCAGACGCAGACTTGTGGCTGACTGAGCTGGAGAAAGCCTTTAAAATTCTTAATATCCCAGAAGCTGAGAAGGTTAGGCATGCGGTGTATCATTGAAAGGAAGTGTTGGTCATTTGTGGGCTATAGAAGAGGGCAAAAGGCCAGGTGTTGAGGTCGAATGGGGAGAGTTCATACGAGAGTTTGTTAGTAGATATTTTCCCAAGACTTACCTGGATGAGAAGATCTCTTAGTTTGAGCGAATAATACAAGGACCAATGAGCATTAGTGAGAATGAAGCTAAGTTCATGGAGCTTCTACGGTTCTGTCCACACATGGCTACTACAGATGAGGAGAGGATTCGACATTTTGAGAAGGGTTTGAATGCTGATTTGACCACACCAACATCTGCTCTAGAGAATAGAGAGAGGTTTGCCACCTTTGTGGAGTCCGTTAGGCGGATAGAAAGGTCCGTGACTGAGAAGCGTCGGGCCAACAGTAAGAAAGTATATACCTAGTTCCAGGGACAGAGGTCTGAAAGTTTTAAGAAACTAAGGTTTTCTGCACCAACAGTACCACCAAGGTTCAATACTCAGATGCAGTGGACGTCCAGTAAGGGTGGAGGTCGTAGTTTACCACCAGAGGGAGCCCATAGCTCAGCATCAATGTCAGTAACAGGACCATCGAGGTCACAGAGGGAGAATAGAAGTTGTTATAAATGTGGGAAGGTGGGACACCTGATGAAAGATTGTCTAGTTAGAGACGTGAGTGTAACCCAACCACCGAGGCAGAGTCAACAAGGCTCTTAGAAACGAAAGTTTAACAGTAGCACAGGAGGACATGGACAGGCATCCCAAGCTAGTTCATCTGCACCCAACAACGTGGTGAGTGGTCGACAACCAGCAACGGCAAGATTCTATGCTATGAATCAGCCGAAATCAGTGGTCAACCCACGAGTTGTGATAGGTCAGATGGAATTATTTCATTCTGATATATCTTCATCCTTCTTTGTATCTATTTTGATTGATCCGGGCGCTACACATTCCTTTATCACTCGGGAAGTGATTCATGACTGCAATATGACTGTTAGTCATAGAGCAGATAACTTGTTGTTAGAAACTCTGTTAGTTAGATCTGTAGTGTTGCGGGAGGTATGTTCTCCCCGTGTTATTTCTTTTTCAGAACATAGCATTCAGGTGGATCTTATACCACTTGAGATGTATGGGTTTGACATAATCCTTGGGATGGACACCCTAGAAAAGTATAAGGTTGTCTTGGATTGTGGTTCCAAGAAAGCTATGTTCACTGACAATGGTGATACATGGGTTTTTCAGGTGGACAGAAAGATTCTTCCAACCTATCTAGTTTCGACTATGGTAGCTGAAAAGCTGATGTGACAAGGATGCTTCACATTCTTGGCACATGTGGTAGATACTAGAGTAGAGAGTCCTAGTCTTTCTGAAGTTCTGATTGTTAGGGAGTTTGAGGATGTGTTTCCTGAGGAACTTCCAGGTGTTCCTCCACCCCGAGTGATTGATTTCGAGATTAATCTAATCCTGAGTATACAACCAATACACTACTAAAGAAATGGATTATAACATCACTTTCAAAGGCATCCGTTGTATAAATACACCTACACCTAAAACCTAAAGCGTTGGTTTAATAAAAAACCCGACATCTATCTGTGAAGGGCGACCAGACACGGGTATCACTTTTATTCAGTTTCGGTTCCCTAATTATAAACCGATGCCTAAAAGTAACTGCCAAATCCAAAATTTCCAGTGAAAAAAATTACCTCCAAAATTTAACATATGGCGTCGGTTATTAACTATTAAACCGACGACGAAAGGTTATTCACGAGATAGAAATTGGGAACATTTTGGTCATCAGTTTTACTACAATGACCGACGCTTATGGGTTTTCCCGCATTGTTCCTGAGAAATTTTTCACACCCTTTGAGCATCGGTTTTCGAAAGAAACCGACGACTATTTTCATTAGTTGAGAACATTTTTTTTAATTGGCATATGTAGATAGACGTCGATTTTTTTCTAGTAAAAATCGACGACTATCATTGAGAATAGGTGTCGATGTTTTTGGAGAACCGACGCCTTTAGTTTTATGTGTCAGCTTTTTTGAATAACCGACGACTATGGTACAGTTAATAGCCCTGCGAAAAAAAGAACATTTCCCCATTATCTCTGTTTCATTGCGAACCTGCTAGGTTTGGAAATTGTTGTCGGTGCTCCCCGCTGCTGTTGCTCCTACCGTCGTTTCCCCAGCAGTCGTTGCCCCCGCCAACGTTGCTCCCCCGCGCTGCCACCACTCATTGCTGCTGCTCCTCTCGTCGCTGACACTGCCTACTAGTTGCCCGCTCTTGGTCGATCACTGTTCCTCTCCTCATCGACACTCTGCTCCTGGTCACCCACTCACCGCCTCCTAGTCACCCGCTCATCATCGTTTCCCGCTCGCCGCCGCTGCCCTCTCTCCTGCTTGCTGCTCCGGCCACCGGTTCGCTGCACCTGGTACCCTTCTTCCTCCTCTTCTTGCTCCTTGCTCCTGCTCTTGGCCCCCTACCCTCAGGGTGCTGGAAAAGGGTTGGATGTTATACATGTTTGAGTACTTATCTACTGATTTGAATTCATCTTGTCTACTTATTTGAATTATGTGCTTTGAACCTTGAAACATGCGTGTCAAAGATACATTGAATCCCTATATTGTATGATGTAGATTGATGATAATGTATGAGCTAGTTTGAAATTTTGAAATCAATTATGAATCTCTCCATCCCTAGGTCATACTAATTTAATTATGTGTGTCTTTATCTTGATGATGAACATGCATGGACACTCAAAATGTTGAAATCAATGTTATAGAATATGATACCTAGATTAAATGATGTTAAATGAAACCTAGGATACGAATGATGAAACTAGGATTGTAGGTATTGGAATGACAACATATATACATGTATTTGTTGGCCTAGAAACTCGTCCAAGATTTACTCATTAGGAGTAAATCTTGGATGGTCCCCGATTTGGGACTGTTCTTGAACACCTAATCTCACTTAGGATGTAAGTGTATAATGTGTATTTGGTTTTTAAGAAAATTTCGGCAGCATTTCCCCGTTTGTTCTCTAAGTACATATGTACTTAGGGAACAACGGGGAAATGCTGCCGAAATTTTCTTGAAAACCCAGTACACATTATACACTTACTAGTGAGATTAGGTGTTCAAGAATGGGATAGGTGGTACACATTTATTATATATAAGAATTACAACACATGTATTTGTTGACCTAAAGTTTTAACCATGCAAAAACTCTAACCCTAGACCCTAATCTTGTTGTAATATATACTTGTTTTCTCTTTGATCATAGAATGGATAGATCATGGATGTCCATTCACAATCGCTGCACCCCAGAGTTTATATCTGGTCTTGACCAGTTTATTAGATTTGCCGAGGAACATAGGAAACAACCTGGAGATAGGTTCTACTGTCCATGTAGGCATTGCAGTAACAACTTGAAAGTTAGCACTGGTGACGAAATCAAAATTCATGTCATGTGAAACAGGATTATATAAGGCTATACAAAATGGCACTGGCATGGAGAGATTTCAAACCCAAAACCAGTGGATGTCGATAGCAGTGCTTGTGTGGAAGAATAAATTGCTTCCAATGACGTAGATGTGAATGAACCAGTTCTAGTAGACATCGTTGATGTGATGCTGGATAGTTGTGGGGTAGAGCACACCGATCCACCTCCCATTTTTAGAAACATTGTGCATGATGCTGAGATATCATTATACACAGGTTGTACTAAGTTTACGAAGCTTAGCGCTATGTTGAGATTGTATAAGCTGAAAGCTAACAATAGATGGAGCGAAAAAAGCTTCACGTCATTGTTGTCTTTGTTGAAAGAAATGCTTCCTGAAGGAAACGAGCTGCCAATCTCAACATACCCAGTAAAGAAATTGTTGTGCCCAATGGGAATGGATGCCAAGAAGATACACACATGCCCGAATGATTGTGTATTATTTCAAAAGGACTATGTGGATTTGAAAGATTGTCCAAAATGTGGTGCGTCACAGTATAAATTGATGACTTCGGGGGAGTCCAAAACTAGTTCTCCTGCCAAGGTGATGTGGTATCTACCTATAATATCACAGTTTCAACGCTTGTTTTCCAATCTGATAGATGCGAAGAATTTGAGGTGGCATGCAGATGTTAAGAAAAATAATGATGGGATCCTACGACATGCGTCTAATTCCCCACAGTGGAAGAAGATTGATCTATTGTACCCTGAATTTGGTGAAGAAGTCAGGAATCTAAGACTTGGGCTTTATACAGATGGGATGAATATGTATGGGACATTGAGCAGCCAACATATCACTTGGCCAGTCATGCTTGTTATATACAATCTTCCTCCATGGTTGTGTATGAAAAATAAGTATGTAATGTTGTCATTGTTGATATCGGGCCCTAAACAACCTGGAAATGATATCGATGTTTATCTTGAACCTCTGATTGATGACTTAAAGAAACTCTAGGGTGAAGGTGTGATAACCTATGATGCTTCAAAAAGAGAGACATTTCATTTGCATGCTATGTTGTTTTGCACTATTAATGACTTTCCAGCATATGGGAATTTGTCTGGATATAGTGTCAAAGGAGCTAAAGCGTGTCCTATATGTGAAGAGAACACTGATTCATCAAGACTAAAACATGGCGGTAAGACTGTATATCTCGGTCATTGAAGGTTTCTTACAAAATTCCATCTGTATTGTAGGAAGAGCAAAGAATTCAATGGATTGAATGAGGAACGGAGTGCACCTAAACCTATACCAGGGGAGGTTGTTTATGAAAGAGTAAAAGACTTTGTCAATGAATTTGGTAAGAGATCACAATGTACTATGGCCACACGGAGTGACAAATCTTTATTCAATAAGAAGTCAATATTTTGGGATCTTCCTTATTGGAGTTCTTTGACAGTCAGGCATTGTATCGATGTCATGCACGTTGAGAAAAATGTGTGTGATAGTGTCATTGGTAATTTGTTGAATATACTAGGTAAGACTAAAGATGGGATAAAATCCAGGCTGGACCTACGTGAAATGGGAATAAGGTCAGGATTAATAGAATTATGTGAAATGGGAAATCAGAGAACATACTTACCTCCCGCTTGTTACACATTGTCTAGAAAGGAGAAGAAAGCTTTTTGTGAATGTTTGGTAAATGTTAAGGTGCCATAGGGTTACTCATCCAACATCCGTAGATTGGTATCAATGAAAGATCTAAAGTTGATAGGTCATAAATCTCATGATTGTCACACTCTAATGCAGCAAATATTGCATGTGGCAATTCGATCTATATTGCCGAAGCATGTAAGGTTTGCAATCACTAGACTTTGTTTCTTTTTCAACAGTCTGTGCAGCAAAGTTATTGACCCTGATACTCTCGATAATTTGCAAAGAGATGTGGTTGTTACCCTATGTCAGCTTGAGATGTATTTTCCTCCGTTGTTCTTTAATAACATGGTACATCTTGTTGTCCACTTGACTAGGGAAGTGAAAATGTTGGGACCATTTGTCTTGCATTGGATGTATCTCTTTAAACGATACATGAGCATTTTTAAAAGTGATGTTCAAAACCATTATCGGCCTGAAGGGAGTATTATTGAGGGTTATGTGGTGAGAGAGGTTATGGATTTTCGCAATGACTTTCTCAGTGGTAATGACACTCCTGGTAATGACAAGAATATTGAGGAGCAATTTGGCAAAGGAATTTTGGGATCACGGGTGAAAGTAATCAGCCGTGAGCAGTTGGAACAAGGTCACTTGTATATTTTACACAACATGGACAAAGTGAGTGTTTATATCGAGGAACATACCAATTTCATCAAGAGAAAAAATCCTCGAGCCAATACAATGTGGCTTGCTAGAGAGCATAATAAGACATTTATTAAGTGGTTAGAAGATAAAGTCTTACATAAACTATCTCAAACACCAGATGATATTACTCAAACTATCAAATGCCTCGCCTTTAAACCAAAATTGAATGTTATGTCTTATGAAGGGTATGACATTAATGGATTCACATATTACACAAAGCACCAAGGTGATAAGAGTGTCATCCAAAATAGTGGGGTCACCCTTCAAGCGTCGACTATGTTTTTTGCAAGTGCAAAGGATAAGAGTCCACATGAAGCTAAAATGTCATATTACGGTGTCATTGAAGACATATGGGAGTTTGACTACATAGATTTTAGAATTCCGCTCTTCAAATGTAATTGGGTTGATAACACCAAAGGAGTTATAGTGGATGAATTGGGTTTCACTTTAGTGAACTTTGAAAAGATTGGCAAGAAGGGTGAACCATTCATATTGGCATCACAGGCGAAACAATTATTTTATATCGATGATCCTGCAAATGATAAATGGTCGGTTGTTCTTCATGGTAAAAGACAGTTCATTGAAGATCCTATAGATGAAGAAGAGTACTATGATAAGTATGATGACTCCAGTTCATTCTCAGTTGGGTTGCCAACACCAGCAAATATTGAAGCTAATGATGACTTGTATGTGCGCAGAGATCACAATGAAGGATTGTTAATTGATAAAAATTCGCAATATTAGAGGCATGTTTATATTTTTTTATATGTTTTATTTTTCTAAATGTGAACTTTACAATGTGAATTACTTTACAATGTGAATGTGAACTTTACAATGTGAATGTGAACTTTACAATGTGAATTACTTTACCATGTGAACTTTACAATGTGAATTACTTTACAATGTGAATGTGAACTTTATAATGTAAGCTTTACAATGTGAATTACTTTACAATGTGAACTTTACAATGTGAATGTGAACTTTCAGATGGCTGAGCATTCTCCTGATGACTGTGTTGATGATTACCATGAGGGTGAGGACATCAATGCGCCGCCTCACAATGTAAGTTTTAAAAATATATCATATATTTATATTTATATGTCCATTTATCGTTATATCCTGTAAGTGTGTTTATTTTGTCAAATTTTAGGATGATGATGCACATGTACCCTCTGAAGCACTTGAGGCACTTAATGAGCAGCACAAAAAAGTTGACAAGAGAAGGGACATCACTATGATGAAGAAGTTAATAGCACAAAGGGGCAATGGACCCAAACTTGTTGTGAATTTTGATAATGCAGGAAATGCAATTGGAGTGAATCGCAATTCATTTGTTTCATATCTTGGGTATGTTACTCATAGCCATTTCGGTTGTAAGATAGATTCTTGGCATAAAGTTCCTAAGGGGAATAAAGATGTAATATGGAAGGATTTATGCATGAGTTATTATTAATTTGCAATTCTATTTTGTAGATTACTAATTTTTTGGATACTAGTTAATAGCAATTCTATTTTGCAGAGTATATTTGAATTGGATGAAAAGATGCATAGTAAATGCATGATGCAATACTGTGGGAGAGTCCTAAGGAACTATAGGACAAATCTCACCCGAGAATACATAAAGAAGGTGACAAGAGGAAGAAGACAACCACTGAACAGTGGAACTTCCTAGACAAAGAAGAATGGGACGCGTTTGTTGCTTCAAGAAAATCTGATGAATTCAAGGTATTAGGCATCACTCCCAATTTAACTAATATACGTTGTATTCACCTATTCAAGATTAACATTTAGTACTACTAACCAAATCATTAATGTGCATACTAACTAGGCCCTCAGTGAAGTGCAAAGAGCAAGGCGTGCACTGAATGTGCATGACCACACAATGGGTCCAAAGGGGTATACAGGCATTCACCAAAGACTACAGGCTGAGTCTACTGCTCAGTCTACTGCTACTCAGGAGTCCTCTACTATAGGTACCACACCTCTGCCTCGCCATGATGTCTGGATAGCTGGGAGGCAAAATAAGAAGGGAGAAATAAGGAAGCCCGCAACTGCTGAGGCGGTTGCAAAAATGGTGAAATACAACTCTTAGAGTAATCGTTCGAATATTGATTATTTGTGGTGTTTACTTAATTACAAATTTTTGTTTTGGCGATTAGAAGGAGTTGCACGAGCTGAGGAAATAAGGCAAGTTCATCCTTGAGGGTACAAGGGATGAATTGACAGTTGCTCTGGGTAACCCAAAGCATCCTGGATGTGTTAGGGCTACAGGTGCTGGTGTGGGCATCAAAGCGTTCTTTGGGCCATCCCAGCGCAAACATGTCCCAAAAGCGGGACTTTCACAAGAAGAGGTAACCTATTCTTTCTTTATAATGTTACTATAAAAGAGAATTCAATAATTAGAAGCTAACATTTCTTTTATCCATGTATAGGTAGATAAGATAGTTAATAGGAAACTCGAAGAAGCAATGAGTAAGTGGTAGGCATCTCTGACTACCACTCAGCAGACAGTACCTATGGCGTCCCGCTCTACTCCTACTGCAGAGGTTGGGAGTAATCCTATAGACCCACCACCTAGCACATCCACTGTATGTATTTTTATGACATAGTAACTAGTCTTTTCAAGATGATATATTTTCAAGATGATATGTATATATGTATATAACATTCTTTATACAAAATTGTGTAGGGGTTGAAGCCATGCCATCTAAAAAATAAAGAATTTATCATTGCAGAGGTGTCTTCTTACCCATCCCTACCAGGGTAAATGTTTCATGGGTCTCCATTACCAGCTGGTTGGGTTCGTGTGAGCTCGGGACGTATATTCCCCAATTGGATGGATCTTCCATTGCCATATGCCCACCCAGATTGTGAAACACTTGGTGAGGCAGAAGGCAGAGTGATATTGTGGCCAAAAGCGGATGTCCTCTATACTGAAACTGTATGGTAAATTTACATTATGTTAAATTGTTAGTGTGTGTATATGATGTCAATTGATCTGAAATTATATATATATATATATATATATATATATATATATATATGTTAAAAAAAAGACACCCAGAGCATCTAGGCCTCCACCTCCACCTCCTACATTACCAAGTTGGGTTCCACATGACCTACCTGTCCTGTTAGGTCCTAATTGTAGGGTTATGGAAATATGGTTAGACAAACATGATATAAATTGCCCTATAACTATTTCTATAGATGCGGATGCTGCAGGTTTATCACTCAAAAGCAAACTATTTATACAAGATATTTTGGAGTTGTTTTGATATGATTGGCTGAATACATCTGTGATAGAGCTATGGATAAGGTGAGATCTTCTTTATACATCCATATACCTTGTGTACGATCTGGTGATCTGGTTTCTTATTTATTAATGCATACATAATACATGTTTTGCAGCTACTTAGATAAGATATGTGCAAAATTTTCATTCGAACATGTAGGATTTTTTATTCCATCTTTGATTAGTCCAGTAGCTAAAGACCCTCCATCAGTTCAACAATACTACTGTGATGCTTTTACAAATTTTTCTCAAAATAACAAGACGATGATAATAGCTCCATTCAATGTGGAGTAAGTACTACTTTGCTTATAATTTAGACTTAAGAAAATTACATTTTTATTATGGATTTTGAGTGATTAATTTTTAACTTTTTTACCTCTAGTAGTATGCATTGGGAGTTACTAGTTATTGTCCCTGAGACGTTCACTTTCTATTATATAGATCCTAAGGGGATAAAATTGAATTCAAAATATGGACACAAAATGAAAATGGCATTATTCCGGTGAGAAATATTTCATTTTCATATCTGTTAATATATGTTATTACATTACTATTTAATTATGCAATGTATTGTGTTACATTAACATGTAGCGGTTTAGATGAGTTCAAAAAGGCTGGAGGAAATGTCCCCAGGAAAAATAACCAGCCAATAATTTGGAAAAACATGGAAGTAAGTTTCCGACTGCAATGTATATATTATTTATGTGAACAGTGATTAATTAGTTGTATTTTTTAATATTTTGTATGTTTCAATTTATAGTGTGCTACACAAGACAATGGATGGGCATGTGCATACTATGTGATGCGCTTTATTCACATGATTACCAAATATGCCATAGTGGACATCGATACCATTCCTAAGGTATTATATATAGTCTCATTAGATAATATGAAATATATCAATCTTATTTATATATTATTAATTATATATATACATCATTCTCTTTGTAGGTGTTTAAAACTGACCACACTATAGGAAAGGCCTTACCAGATGTACATGCTCCCTATATGACGGAAGAATTAAATGATGTATACAAGTAGTGGGGGTTTTAACATATAATTGGGATGTTGATAGTGAATAATGACTAAAGAATGATATTTTATAAATGAATTTATGAATTATAATATGTGTGAATGTTTCTACATGTCTGAATGTTTCTACATGTATTTGAATGTTTATACATGTGTGAATGTGAAAATGAATGAAACTCCTGGCTGCTATATGAATATTTCTACATGTGTGAATGTGAAAATGAATGGAACTGCAAATTGCTACATGAATGTTTCTACATGTGTGAAAATTGAATGGAACTACAGGTTGCTAAATGTGTGAAAATTAATGTTGTTAATTTTGTAGGTTTGTGGCCTGTTGTTGGCTGATATGAATGGATGTCGTAAAACCTATAGTTCATAACTAAACTACAAGTTTCTCATCCTGTGACCAGCCACAGCAGGCCTGCAGACTGATAAGAAAAAAAAACATGAAATCGGCGTCAGCTATTTATTTAAAACCGATGAAAAATGATTGCATCGTCAAATAAATAATTATAACCGACGCCTAATGCATGTGATGTGGCGTCAGTTATCAATAATAAACGGACGCAGATGGTTCTGGCATTAGTTGCCCTACTAGTAACCGACGTCGATTTCCCTAATGAGGCCAGACACCACGGCCGTGCTGGCCAACACGGTCATGGCAGCGGGCCAGACACCACGGCCGTGGCAGCGGACCAGACACCACGGCCGTGCTGGCCAGCACAGCCGTGACAGCGGGCCAGACAACACGGCCATGCTGTCTAGCACGACCATGGCAGCGGGTGAGATGGTGTCGGTTATCTCTAATAAACCGACGCTGATAATGCCCCTGATGGCGCCCTTTCTGTGGCGCGAAGGTTTATGGCGTTGGTTTCATAGCTGATAACCGACGCTTATACCCCCTGCTGGCGTATTTTCAGTGGCGCGCGAAGGGTTGTGGTGTCGGTTTGAGAACTGACGCCTAACAGTTGGCCTTTTAGCGGCACCCACATAGGTGACGCATTAAAACTGACACTAAAGGCCTTAAATAACCGACATTAAAGGCCGGTTATGTACTAGTGATAGCTCAAACACCTTATAGAATGGCACCTGCTGAGATGGAAGAAATTAAGAAATAGTTACAGGAGTTGCTTGAAAAGGGTTTTATTTGACCGAGTACTTCACCTTCGGGTGCTCCGGTTCTTTTTGTTAAAAGGAAAGATGGGTCTATGCAATTATGCATCGACTATAGATAGCTAAACAAAGTAACCATAAAGAACAAATATCCTCTGCCAAGGATAGATGACTTGTTTGACCAGTTGTGTGGTGCAACTATATTCTCCAAAATAGATCTGAGGTCAGGATACCATCAGTTACGCATCAAGGAGAGTGACATACCTAAATCGGCTTTCATAACAAGATATGGTCACTATGAGTTCATAGTTATGTCGTTTGGACTAACTAATGCACCAGATGCATTCATGGAACTCATGAACAGAATCTTCCGGTCATTCCTTGATCAATTCATAGTAGTCTTTATAGATGACATCCTGATTTACAGTAGAGATGCTCGACAGCATGAGCAACACCTCTGTCAGACCCTGACTTTACTGAGAAAGCACAAACTATACGCTAAGTTTAGAAAGTGTGAATTTTGGTTATCAGAAGTGTCTTTCCTAGGACACATAATATCTGCCTAAGGTATCTGTGTTGATCCTAAAAAGGTAGAATCTATCTTGGAGTGGGAACAACCAAAGACACCAACGGAGATACACAATTTTCTAAGACTGGCAGGCTACTATAGGAAGTTCATTAAGAACTTCAGTTCTGTAGCATTACCCCTAACTAGGTTAACCAGGAAGGAGGTTCCTTTTGTCTGGAATGACAAGTGTCAACAATCTTTCCAGTTGTTAAAAGAAAGGTTAACAAGTGCGACTGTATTAGTGTTACCTGAGAAGGGAAAGGGGTATATTGTTTTCTGTGATGCTTCTAAGAAAGGTTTAGGATGTGTGTTGATGTAGAATAATCAAGTGATTTCTTTTGCTTCTCGACAGCTTAAGAAACACGAGGAAAAGTATATGACACATGATCTAGAATTAGCTGCAGTGGTTCATGCGTTGAAGATCTGGAGATATTATCTTTATGGAGAGACATTCCATATTTTCACGAACCATAAGAGCCTAAAATACATCTTTTCACAGCATGAGTTGAATATGAGACAATGCCACTGGATGGAGTTAATCAAGGACTACAATTATACAATGGATTATCGTCCAGGAAAGGCTAATGTAGTGGCTGATGCACTAAGTAGAAAATCATCATTGCCAACTATAGACAAAGCACAGTTGAACTCTTTAGTGGGATTTAAATGAGACATGCTTGTCTCTTTGAGGCAAAACAATGTACAGCTTAAAGTATCCTTGTTAGTTGGATTGTTAGCTGAGATGCAAGTGAAACCTACTCTGAAACAACAGATCAAAGAGGCACAATAGGCTGATACTATGATTCAGCAGATCAGGTCAGAGTATGGTAGTGAGAAATGAGATGGTTTTCATGAGTCAGATGATGAGGTAGTCTGTTACCATGGTAGGATGGTAGTACCTAATGTCAATGACTTAAGGAAGTTAGTCATGGAGGAAGCTCATTCATATATGTATGCAATGCATCCAGGGAGCACCAAAATGTATCATAACTTGAAAGATATGTATTGGTGGCCTGGATTGAAGAAATATGTAGTTGAGTTTGTTATGCGGTGTCCAGTGTGTCAGTAGGTTAAAGCTGAACATCAGAAGCATGCAGGAAGAATGCAACCTTTACCTATACCATAGTGGAAATGGGATCACGTGACCATGGACTTTGTGGTTGGTTTGCTAAGAACAACCAAAAGTCATGATTCCATTTGGGTGATAGTTGATAGGTTGACTAAGTCAGCACATTTTCTTCCTGTCAAAACAACCTATACTGCTGAGAAACTTGCACAGATCTATATAGATGAGATAGTATGTTTACATGGAGTTCTAGCTAAAATTGTTTCTGATAGAGGTCCCCAGTTCACAAGTCATTTTTGGGAACGACTACATAAAGTTTTGGGTACGCAGTTAAGGTTTAGTATTGCCTTTCACCTACAGACAGATGGACAATCTGAGAGGACTATAAAAACCTTGGAGGATTTACTTAGGGAACATGTCCTTCAGTTTATAGGAAGTTGGGATCTACACTTGAGTTTGATAGAATTCGCTTACAACAATAATTATCAACATAGTATTGATATGGCACCATATGAAGCATTATATGGTAGACGTTGTAGATCTCCATTGTGCTGGTATGAAACAGGAGAATACCAAATTTTGGGTCCTGAACTAGTACAACAGACAACTGAGAAGATTAAAGTAATACAACAACAGTTGAAGGCTGCACAGGATAGACAGAAGTCATACACTGATTAAAGGCAAAGACCTTTAGAATTCCAAGTTGGAGATAGAGTATATCTCAAAGTCTCACATTGGAAAGGTTTTCTTAGTTTTGGGAAGAAGGATAAGTTAGCTCCTAGATTTATGGGGCCTTATCCAATCATTGAACAGATTGGAAAGGTAGCCTATAAGTTGAAGTTTCCACCTGAACTACACAGATTGCATCCAGTATTCCATATATCTATGCTGAGAAAGTGTCACCCTGATACAGAGTTAGTATTGCAACCTATGGAGGTAGAGTTAAATGAAGATATATCCTATGTAGAGGGACCAGTGTTGATTCTTTATAGGAGAATCAAAAAGTTGAAAAAGAAAGACAGTTTGTGAAAGTTCTTTGGCATCATCGTGACGTTGAAGAAACTATGTGGGAGATGGAGGAAGAGATGAGGAGGAAGTACCCTTCTCTTTTCTCTTGATGATTTTGGGGATGAAATCCATGTTAGGGGTGGATAATTGTAACATCCCTGACCTGGGTTATGCCTTAACCCTAGAAGTTTTACTTAAGTAAGTCATTTAGATTCTTGTCTTTATCTTTTAAAAAGTAATTAAGATTAAAGGAGAGATTATGTTTCAATTTTGGTCCTAATTGAATAATATTGAAACAATATTTTACCTATTTTGGACTAAAGTGCAATCTACCCAATTTAAGGGGTTAATGTAATGCTCGGGCCCACTGCCCAAGGCTCTAGTAGAGTTTTAGGAATAACGACTGTCCCCACAGACCACCACTAGCCTTAACTGCGTGCTTTGTCCTCACTCACGCGCATGCCAGGATCAACTTCCCGACAGGTCGCCCATCCTAGTACTACTCTAAGCTGAGCACGCTTAACTATGGAGTTCTTAGTGATGGGCTCCCGGAAAAGGAGGTGCACCTTGGTGATATGAGTAGTCGAATCATTCCTTTTAAGATAAATTTATTTGAGGCCTCAAATCCTGGGATGTTACAGTTACCTTGCAAATTTTACATGATAAATGTTCCTCAAGTGTTGTAGCATCATAAGAATGAGAATGATGTTGAGGTATGGCTTGTGGCAGCCTAAGTTCCAAGAAGGAGCTTGTTTGAGTAATGCTTGTGTATTGAAAGCTAGTTTTGGTGTAATTTGCAAATTACCCAAAATCTAGGGTTGAATATGTAAAATACCACTTCAAGAGTGTCCCTACTGTTTCTTGGTATCATTTAGAGAAAATAAAAAGAATGGGGCATCTTGTTTGAACTACTTTTGAGGAGAGATAATCTTGATAATAAAATAATCAAGATTTAAGTATAATTGAAACCCTAACTTATTTTGTAGCGAAAATAAATATATTAAATGAAGTTCCCATCAACTAAAAAGGTTGTGGTTGAAATCCTATAGTGGGAGGACGTCCAAATGCCTTGAGTGGCACCGAAATATCCTAAGTAGGTGAAGCAATCCACTCACATTTGTTAATCAAAAAGTAATGTCCACTAAAAATGGATAATAGTATTATAATGATTAAGGTGCTTAAGTGGTTGCTTTTAATTCAAGGATAATTGAGAGGATATTGAGGAAAAAGGAAAATGTCTTCGAATGCAAGGAAGGGAGGGGGCATGTGGCAATAAAGTGGATGAATTTTCTCCTACTTTCTCTCTCCTAGAAAATCAATTATATGTACTCAATTTTCTCCTTACTTGAAAGGCTATTTTTGCAAACCACTTTCTTCCCTTGCTTTTTCCGATGACCAAGGAGCTTAGGAGTAGGAGGAAAACGTTCCCCAAGCTAAAGGTAAGCTCCATGATCATCTTCAACCTTGGATTGATGGTTGAAATCGGATTTCAACATTCATTTTCTTCTCTCTTCCATCCAATGCTCAACCTTAGCTATCTTTTGCATCCAAAGAGTTGGAAACGAACCTTGGATAGTTGAAGTAGATTCTTTCACCATTAGAGATGAGAATCTTGAAGCTTTGAAGCTACTTTGAAGGCAGGTTATATAACTTGAACCCATCAATGTTATTATTGATTTCAATTTCTCATCATATGTTGATCTTTTATTTTCTTCTTCAATAATTGATGAATTTATCATAAATATGATAGTAGCATTCAGAGGTCTAAAGCTTGATGATGATGAAACCATCTTAGCACACACCTCAAGAATATAAAAAACAAACAATTTCAATTTTTGTTGGTCAAACAGTTTCAAACTGTTAGAGACCAAACGGTTTCAAACCGTTTGGTGACCAAACAGTTTCAAAACCATTATAGGTCAAACTATTTCAAACTGTTAGACGATAAACGGTTTCAAGATTGTATAAAGGTCTAATGGTTTCAACCTAATCTAGTCCACATGGTCTCAACTTTGGAAGGCCAAATGATTTCAAAACGTTTAGAACTCAATTGGTTTCAAAACCCTAGATCAATTGAAGTCAAAACCCTAATTTAGGTTCAAACGGTTTCATCTCTTAATTGACCAAATGGTCTCAAATCGTTTGAGGACCAAACGGTCTCAAACTATTTAAGGACCAAATGGTTTCAAACTGTTTGAGGATCAAATAGTCTCAAACCGTTTAGGGTTAATGAATTTTCAAACTGTTTGAAGGTTCAATTGGACCAAGACCGTTTGAAGGTCTAAATGGTTTCAAACCATTTGAAGGTTCAATTGGACAAAGACCGTTTGAAGGTCTAAATGGTCTCAAACTATTTGAAGGTTTAGGGCCAAACCATTTGAAGGTTTAATTGGATCAATACCATTTGAAGGTCTAAACGGTCTCAAACCGTTTGAAGGTTCAATTGGACCAAGACCGTTTGAAGGTCTAAACAGTCTCAAACCATTTTAAGGTTTAGGGCCAAACCGTTTGATGGTTCAATTGGACCAAGACCAATTTAAGGTCTAAACGGTCTCAAACCGTATGAAGGTTCATTTGGACCAAGACCGTTTCAAGGTCTAAACGGTCTCAAACCGTTTGTAGGTTTAGGGCCAAATCGTTTGAAGGTTCAATTGGTCCAAAATGTTTGAAGGTTCAATTGGTCCAAACCATTTGAAGGTCCAATTGATTCAAACCATGTAAGTACTAATAACTCCATAAGTGGTTGAAGAGTATCTCAAGGTTGATTTCAATGGAAGTACCTCTAAAGTACTTAGGTGATTAGTATAATTAGAGTGATTATCACTCGATACCTATGAAAGTAATAAATTCAATACACTATGATAAGCATAGCTGCATGTACTTTAGTAAGAGGTTAAGTCAACCTAATAAGGTATGATGATGATGTGTATTCCTAAGTACATGGAATAATGATAATTATGATTTAATACTGAAATGATGCTATGTGAAACCCTAATATAGGGTTATGGCATATGAAATTCTAATTGATTAAGATGAAGAAACCCTAACCCTGATTTCAGGAATGGGATGAGATACCCTAACCCTAATATAGGGTGATGTTATGTGAAACCCCCAATAAAGGGTGATGTTATGTGAAACCCTAATATAGGGTGATGTTATGTGAAACCCTAATATAGGGTTATGGCATATGAAATTCTAATTGATTAAGATGAAGAAACCCTAACCCTAATTTTAGGTAATGGGATGAGAAACCCTAACCCTAATATAGGGTGATGTTATGTGAAACCCCCATTAAAGGGTGATGTTAGGTGAAACCCTAATATAGGGTGATGATATGTGAAATCCTAATATAGGATGATATTATGTGAAACCCTAATATAGGGTGATGTTATGTGAAACTCTAATTGATAAAGATGGGAAACCCTAACCCTAATGAGGGAATAGTGATGTTATCTTTGTATTGCATAATGTTGATATGTAATTGATATGGTTGTTATCAAGTATACTAACCATGCAGGTATCATGAGATCATGAGCATAACCAGGTATGAGCTATGATGTTAATGGGCCTTGTGAGCCATTATTTTATTTGTTGCCTAGTGAGAGGTGACAAGAAGTTGAATATGCCTGGTGAGCTATGTGAGATGCTTGTGTAACAAGTATCATGAATACCTTGGTCAGATGACTTGGAGGTATTAGTTACTTGATAAGTGATAACCTTGTTTAGTGATGAACTAAGAGTTTGATTACCAGATCTAGTAAACATGATGATGATATTGATGAGGGGTGTGAATTCCTAAGTGATGAGATAAGGGATTGAGATCCCAATGTTCTATAAAGTTTTTGAAAAAGCACTTGATAGAAGTATTACATGTTTCTTTGTAGCATTTGTCATAATAATTTCTGTTTGAAATCTTGATTGATGCTAAAAGAATATGGTAATGTACTTAAATAATCAAGTGGAATATTATCATGTAGAGCCGTGGCCATAGATCCATCATCGTCAGTAGCTGGTGAAGGTGAAACGAGTTCTCCTGCTGGTTAATCTGGAGCGTATATTTTTGAATATGCGGGGTTTCTCCTATCTGAAAATAGGAGGATTAGAGTTCAACTTCGGTTGTAGACTCAAGATATGTTTAAGAGCATGGTGAACAGGCCCATGGCTCATTGTGATGGAGCATGAATGCATTCGTGGCTCAGGAAGCACAGTGAACTGGCATGTGGCTCAGATTTACTAGCACTGGGACTTGTACCAAGGTGGGCTAGAGAATGGGTAGCCTATGGGAGATAACCCTGTGACTGAGGTCACTTTAGCAAGAGACTACTGTCCTTCTTGTGGTCTTGCACTGACCGAGACAAATGAGATCGAGGAGTCTGACTCTTCCTTTGATCTTGTATGGCACTGACTTTGGGTTTCGCAATCGAAGGTTGGATTTGAGCGGTACGGCTCACTTCCTAAGGGCATAAGAATGATTGTAAAATGTAATCAGCCGTGTAGCATATTTGCTTAAGGACGAATTATGGAAATCATTGGTTGATGTTACATTATTTATTGTATCCTAAATTGATAGATATTATACATGTTCTTCATATTCCTTATTAAAATGAATAGATGATTTACTGCTTTATCATTTATAGTTGTAATGCTTTAAAAGATGATATTGTTGATGGGGCACTTGCATTTATCCACGGCAGAGAGTATTCTACCGTCTGTTATCTCTCCAAACAAACTTGTGTTTATCCGGGGTAGGTCTATAGTTGATGGAGCACTTCTTGCTTCTGAGTTTCTCAGCTCCTTTAATCAATCGAAGTCTACTAGAAAAGCATGCTTCAAACTTGACATCAGTAAAGCTTATGACCATGTTGAATGGTCTTCTCTATGGAAGATCATGAATGCTATGGGTTTTTCTTGCAAATGGACTAACTTGATCAAATAATGCGTCGAGACAACATCCTTCTCGGTCTTAGTGAATGGGGTTCCTCATGGTCTATTCATTGCTTCTAATGGTCTCTGTCAAGGTGACCCTTTATCACCCTTGTTGTTTACAATCATTATGGAGGGCCTATCTCACATCATTAACAAGGAGGAAGAAGGAGGCACTATCAAGGTTTTCAAACTTAGAAATACACCTGCCATCTCTCATCTAGTGTTCACTGATGACGTTATGGTTTTTATAGCCGGTCATTGTAAATACCTACGGAGGGTGCGAATCATTCTGGAAAAGTTTGGGAAGCTCAGTGGTCTTTACATCAACACCATAAAGTCTGAGGTGTACCTCTCCCGCTCATGTGACAACAGACGTGGTAGGCTCAGAACTGTAGCTGATATAACCCGAGGGTGCTTCCCCATGAAGTACCTTGATATTCCTTTATCAGGAGGTAGGGGTAGAGGTAAAGATTTTGGGCAGCATGTGGACGATCTCCGAACTGTCATAGACAAGTGGGCAGGGATCTCGATGTGCTTTACGGGACATATGGTTCCGTGCAAGTATGTCTTGACGTCCAAATTTTTCTTTTGGTGTAATCAGACTGAGATTCCATGGTTCATCACTAATAAAGTTTGGAGCCTCATCAACGGGTTTCTGTGGGGCGATAAAGCCCATGGTGTTGCATGGGACACCATTGCCAGGGACCGGAAGCAGGGCGGCTTGGGTTTGCAGGACACTAGAGCTTTGGCGGAAGGTTCCACGCTCAAAAGAATTGATAGATTCTTGATGGATACCGAGTGCATTTGGTCAAGGTGGATGAAGAGGAGGTACGACAACCTAAAGAGTGTTGAAGGAGACTATGGGTGCTCGCTTACCTGGCGGAGAATGAAACAGGGGTGGCCAACTGTGAGGAGCAAGTACATGTTTGATGAAAATGATGTGTATAAAAGAATAGTAGAGAAACCTGGGATTCTCAAGTATCTCAGACCTGAGGTTCCTCGGGCAAAGCTGATCTGGAATAGGCTCCATTCGCCTAAGTGGAGATGTTGCTTGTATAGAGCGATTCTAGGCCGTCTCCCCACTGCTGATCGATTGATTAGGTGGGGTTTGGAGGTGAACCCCCCTCTACCTTCTCTGTAAGACCGAGGAGGAGTCACATGGTCATCTTTTCTTCACGTGTTCTTTCTCCTGATATGTCTGGACTCGCTAGTGCTTGAAATGTGGATGGGGCGGGTTGCCACCTCTTTCTTTAGCTGAAGGGATTCCTTGGATCATGTCCTCAACTACCAGGAACAAGAACATGTTGGCGTTCGGGGGAACGGGAATGGCCACCATCATCTATCTCATCTGGAAGGAAAGGAATAGAAGACTTCATGGAGGTGATGTGATGGATAGAGTGCCCTATTTTGACATTCTCTTTGAGAGGTTAGCCATGGCTTGTAAGGTCAGACCCAAGATTTATAAGGGTCTTGACCATGTTGTCAGATTATAATGGGGTTTTTTTGTAGTTATTCTTCCCGGCTTCGTAACTTGTTTGGCTACAATGGGGTTTTGTCGTTAACCTCCCTCTGTACTGTATAGGCTCGCTTATACTTTTCTTTGATTAGTAATATTTTACCTGATCCAAAAAAAATGATATTGCTCTATTATGCTTAATAATGATTAAATCATGCTTTTCAATAGAGATTCCTCTTCTCAGTTTATTACTATTTATCTGCAATAATAATATTTATGGAAGAGAGTTATATCTCTCGCTAGGACATGGGTCTCACTCTGTTGATCACCAACATTTTTAGGTGGACGCAGATGAGGAGGCAACAACCATACACCAGGGGAAGGACAACAGCATCAGGGATAGTAGTGATATCTCTGGTGGAGATACTAACTGTCATGTCTTGTAGTTACGAGTCTTATGTGTCGTCTCTATACTCTCAGGTCCTTGGGATTAGTAGTTAGTGCTTTTAAGATCGATCTGAGATTTTTGCATTCAATGTCTCAAGGCTTTATGTTGCTTATGTGTAGAATTAAAAGAGCAACTGTTGTATGTAATCCTCAAGAAGAAAAGGTACATGGTATGTACTTTGTGGACCCGAATGTATATATAATATTTTGGTTCTTATTATAAGAGTTTCCTAGAAATGGATCTCTTTGCAAATGGTTTTAAATTTTAGTGATTTTTGTTAATCCATTGCTAATGTTTATTTTCGCTTAATTAGTAATGATTTTTCTATTGGTTTGGTGACTGTCGTTACACATACATATTGCCAACGCCACCCTATGTCCCTCTATATTTGACTGCATATATTCTCTTGAGATTTTCTATGATCTTTTGAGGAAAATTTCCATCACATAGGATTGAAAATATGAAGTGATGGAGAGAAATATCAACATTCTTCTACATCAACTAGATCTCTTTAATATGTATGAGATAAAATCCACTGGTAAGATGTACTCATTGCTTCTCTAACATCATCAATAGTCTTGGTGCACCTAGGAGTCATGTAGAGTCAAAAGATTGATGTAATAAAAGTGTTCACTTTCCCCTCACTAGTTTAAGAAGAATCTATTGCAGTAAAGGAGTCCTCAAACCTCCCAACACTCCTTCTGGGATACCTCATATGAAACCTCAAAAGCTATGAGAACACTATGGGATAAAGAACAAGGGATTGCTTTTGATGCACAAAATTAATTATCAAGTGATCATTATTCCCAAATTAAATAATATGCCATCCAAAGGGAAAATGTATAGAGTAAATTCGTATTCTAACTCCCAATTCTATGAATGTAGACCAAAAGGTCTCTATGAGAATGATTTACTAAGATTAAAAAAGACTGATCACCAAAAATGGGGCAAGAAATAGAAAGAGATGAAGTTCTAGTCTTAGTCAAGTTATACTGTAAGTAAAGATGGAGGGTTTCAATTTTCTCTCATGGAAAGATCAAATGATGATTCAAATGAGGTAAATCATCACTCTCTATCTAAAGATACCTTGGTAAAAATGCTAAATTATTATAAGTATGAAAAGGTGTTGAAATTGTTGGCACTCTCTATCATGATATTGATATTATTAAATGTTCCATTAATGATTTATATCTGCAATTTCAAGGAGTAGAATCTTATATTAGTATTTATCTTTCTTATATTTCTTATATAAAAGATGAAAATTTGGTGAGTTTGAGATATACAAATATAATGCTTGAATTGATAAGTGAATTCCCTAATTATAAGAATAATAAATCTATCCATTTGTGGCATGAGTTCAACCCATGTCCCAAGTGTGGCCCATGAGACTATTTGCTTTGCAAATAGGTCCTTGTGGCCCAAGTTAAAGAAATAAAAGAAATTTGTACGTAAGTAAAGGATAATGGCCTTATGGTTTGTTAGAAAATGGAATCATGAAAAAAGAGACAAGTTTCCAAAATATTCTAAGATAATGTGTAGTTTAGATAATTAATGGAGTAATTATCTAACCATGAATGGAAGCACTAGTTTTGAGGCATCAAATAAGAATATCTCAGTCAAACTTTTGGTATACTCAAAGATAATAACAAAAAGAAGACAATTCTATATTTTGGGTTAAAAACCTCCTATAAGTTGTGGGTAATTGTTTTAAAGATATACATATGGGAAAATTTCACCCATGAAAGATATCCCAATAAATCTAAAAAATTAGATATAAGTTGGGAAAGATATTGATTTATTTCATTTTTACATCAAATGTTGCCAAATGTAAGTTTTACTGAGACAGTGAAGGTTTCCTTCTCATAAGATTGGAATTTATAGAACAAAAACTTAAGAGTTTTTATATAATGGAATGTATGAGGAATATATTAAATACTTTCAGATAATCATGCCTTGCCATTTTCATAATATAAGTTATTGTTATTTATTGAATAAAAAGAGGTATCTTTCAATACATATGCAAAGGGGGTAATGATGTGTTTGTAGAATGTGATAATTGGAACGTCCTTGTATGCCAAGAAAAAGAAAAAAAATGGAAATGAAAAGGAGATTATGAGAAGGTGTATGTATATATGTGTATGAAGCATCCACACACAACCAACCTAGCCTTCTCCCCTCTCCCTTATGTCTCTTTATACAACTCTCGACATCCAACCAATTCCATATTCTTTTCTAGCTTCATCCCAGTACTACATCACCCCAATAGGAAGAAGGTGCCTTGCCATTATCATGGATAAAGTCCACATTATTGTAGCACACTATCATGTGTAGAGACATGTTACAGATGCCCCATGGTGCCAATGTATGACATGAGATACCAGAGAGGTTGCAAAGAACGTCACCTAGGTTTGCGCATCATGCCAAGAGCTGAACAACCACCCAATAAGGAGTCCCTTGCCATTGACAGTCCAAGGAGAAAGGAGAACCTCATACCACAACTAGGGGTACATGAACACCCAGGGTTGGTGCGTGAACTTCACAGGGGCACCCTCATACCCCTCTAACCTTCCATGTGAGGTGAGGAAGTGATTTGAGTCCATGGACATATCTCAAGTTGTGTACATCACTAAATCGAAGCAGTGCTTCATCTATCCATCCTAGGCCACCTCCGGCTAAGCCTAGATTGCCATCAAACTTGCGGGGACCCTGCGGAAGTGCAAAGACTTTTCTCTGACCATATGACACCCAAGGAAGAGGAGCCAATCTCTGATTGACCCACCTTCAATGGCGGGATCGGGTTCCTCATGAGGAGGAAGACAACTAGAAAGTTTTTTATTAAAGAACCCTTGGGGGTTTGTTCTAGGGGCAAGGGTTCTTGTGTCCTCTTACCCTGTATAAAAGGCCAACCAACAAAGATGCTCATAGCTGGTAGGGTGCATTTCCATTGGCCAACCCAGGCCGCATGGCTATTTTAGATTAAATATTGATTGCTTGGAATACATCTTTACTTGTTTGATTAGATGATATGCTTAAAGTACTTGAAGTATGATTGCATGGTCTGCATGGTTCTACATTGAGGTACATGCTTACGATTATGACTACTCAAATTATTGAATGCTGGTGTTTGTCGAGGATTTATCGAGGATTTTTAAAATAAATTGTTGGATGTTTACTTACATTCTTTTCAAATATAATTCCACTATGAGTATCACATAAAGATTAGATATTCTAAACTCTAGGCTGACATATTTCGAGGGGTGATGCACATAGGCCCTAGAAGGGATTAACACGATTTTACCGTGTATATAACACAAGTTCACGCATCAGAGTAATATAGGCCTTTGTGAGGCTCGAGTCAAACACAGGGACACTGAAATGTCAGTAGACTACTTACTAACTACTCGGGATCAGCTAGACCAATTAAAAGGTTTTGAGAATTGATTGAAAAAGAAAATAAAAATAAAAGAAAACAAAGCAATTGATTAAATGTTTAGTTTAATCAATTTAGATGGGAATCTTTAGGATTGTGGTTTCACCGCAGGTTCTCGTTGTATTCATTCCTACATAATTAATCAAATCCGTCTCTCATTCCGGGTAGTGGCCTATATTCATAATTGTTCACTATCGTGATACAATTCACTACCTAAATCTAGGTTGGTTCCATGGTAGTAGTAACCTATACCCTAAACTAGGTGCATGAAGACCAAACTTTGGGTTTCCACCATTAACCGTACATCACCTTGTTCAAAGGATTTATTAGTTAATGTGAATTTTGTCTCTTTTCAACTGTTAATTCTTCTTTCAAAGCAATTAAAGGCATTATATTATCATTAGGGTGATCAATCATAATGATATATTGGAGAAAACGAAATCATACCATAGATTTAAGAGACAAAATATGAATTACTATGGTAAAAATGTCATACAATGATTACCCGGGCTACTCCCGATCCTAAAGACAAAGGGGATTAGCCCCGCATGTTCATCTCAATGAAAGACATGATGAGAGAAAGGAAAAAAATGGATAAAACGTGAATAAAAGTGATGTAAACCCCTGTACGGAGGAGATCCGAGCGTTCCTTGATGTAGAGTGCACAATCTACAGCCTTCCGGCGGTGGAAAATGTCTTCTACAGCTCTTGGAATGATCGGGGTGTGATTATGGGCTCCGTTCTTCTCTCCACCTCTCCTTGAGACTTGTGCAATGACTAATGATGTGATGCCCTCCTTAGGGCCGCCGAAATTAGGTATATGGACCACTTTAGGTCACCAAAAGATCACCACCATCCGATTAGAATCGATCTGAAACAAAACCTATCCTGACGGCGTTGATACCATCGACGCGGGTTGATGGTATCGACCCGTCATAATATCAGCAAGTTGTCTTTTTCTCTAACATTCCCACTGATGCAGACTCGATACCATTGACTTTAGTGTCGATGGTATCGACACTTTTAGGTGTTGATTTTATCACCAATCTGACACTGAAGCTGGGAAATGTCAATAGTATAGACTTTGTGTCGATAGTATCGACGGGTTGATTGCTGGCTCGCTGTAGGTATCTCGCTACCATCGACTTCCCAGTCAATGGTATCGACTCATCTTGGCTCCTTGTGGCTATCTCACTGTGACCGTGTCAATACTATCGATGGATGTCGATGGTATCGAGAACTGTGTATATCCGTTCTTCCTAAAATTGCAAGATAAAGTCGAATCAGCTATGCTAAAACACATCAATATGATCATTTATATTCAAAAAGATAAAATATGAGAGATTTGATAAAAAATGAGATTATAGACTAAAGCGACTGAATCATGCGATACTAACCACAAAAGTGACCAATAAACACATAAAACACATGTAAAACGAGTCTATAAAAGTGACTCAAAATCCTCGCATCAAACTCCCCTAAGCTTAAACATTGCTCGTCCTCGAGCAGCAAATCTATAGAATAAAATTGCTAGGGTCAACTAAAGAACATATTATCACAACAGACATTGCCATATGATCCCCACCTGACATTCAGATACCAACCCTCACTAACCACAAAATGATAATTACCCTCTAGGTGAAAATGATCATCCATAAGAGATATCCCCCCCAAGATTGGCGAACACTATCAAATAAGACAGTTAATATAATAAAATCCTCCGGTTCAGGCTTGGTGCATCTTTGTGATATCCTATCTACGTTGCTCGTTTCCTAACTCCCATCTAAATGGAAGCACATCTCCTGATATTAATGAATGAGGAGATAATCATGGGTGGCCTACCAATTAGAGCAACGGGTGGATGGAATAGGTGGCTGTGGAAGAAATGGAAGCACATAACAGTCAATCATGCATCACAAAAATTAATGACCTATCATGATGCAAAATGCACGTGAAAATGTCCTAATTCTACATTTTAGGTGGAATGATGCATGCACTATCATTCTATCCCAACAAGAGACAAAATATCTACAAAACTACACATTTGCTTGTTCTTCTTATTATGCATGTGAACAAGTTCCTTCCTCTTCCCGATTTTCCCTTACTTATTATTTTTTCTTATTTCTCTTTTTTTTCAGCCCTCACTTTTCTTCATGAACTAAGATGAAATTCACACATTTTTGTCTTGGGCTTATTTTCATAACTACTATATATATATTTTTTTATATATCTTCAGAAAGTATGAAACAAGTTCCTTATTTTCTGAAGAAGCAAGGCACATCATGTAACAAAATGGTTAAGATTATGCAAAATGCAACTTAAATGACATTGACATGCTTTCTAAAATTCGCGCATGCATGACTATAATGAACCATTTTTTTCAATGCAACAAATGTAAACACTAACTACAATGCAATCCTAACTACATGTTATGCAATAAAGAGATGAAAAACTCTATAATGCTCCCAATTCTTATGATGGAGTGTAGATAAGATGAAGTGGATAGATCACAAGATTAATTGACAGAACCATTGGAAGATATTATATGTCCCTCCTTACTGACATGTGTAAAATCAAGAGGTTTCTCTCTCTTATTTCAGATTAAAGTCTCATTACCATTTGGTCAGTTTAGGCTCAACATCTAATTCCGTCCACTTTTCTTGAATCATAGGCATGTATAGTTGTGGTCTTATGTTTTAAAGTTGACAAACCCAATTATTTTCATAAGTCATATGCTCAAGTTCAAACAAATCAAGCTTGCAATTTCATTAAAAAAATCAAATTGACCCATGACTCCAATGTGACAAAAAAAGAGATGACACATTAAATTAGACATCCACGGATACACTAGATAGCATGTGGATCCTAAAAACTAAGAAAATTGCTAGAATAAAAGAAAAGGCAATAAATGATAAAAACTAAAAATAAAAGATAGAAATTATTCCATCTCCCCCCCTAAGCTTGAATTCGACTATGGCCTCATAGTCAAAACCAATCTTAATAGGTGGAACAGTGATACCATTTATTGTTCAGGTGGTGGGTACTATGGGGCGGTGGGATCCCATGATGGATATTGCCCCTAGAAATTTAGATCATATGGGGCATGGGCGGAGGTTGTGGATATCCCCCGAAGTAGTTTTGGCGCCAATAATGATCATAGAATGGTTGTTGCTACATTTCCATCCTATGCAACCTGTCGTGAATATTTTCTTGGTTGGCGAGGAGGAGGCGCTCGTTCTCATAAATGGCCTGCTAATTTGAGAATAGTCGGTTCGTAGTATCCTGAATACCGGCGAAGGAGGCAGTGTGTTGTTGGGTCTGCTGGATATCCTGCAGCATGGAGTACATATCCTGCATAGAATAGACATCCTCTCCTTGTTGAGAGGGTTGTGGTGGAGGAGGCTGTGAAGATGATGATGCACCCGGGTGGAAGCATGGACGCTTCTGTGGTGCCACTCGTGCATGAAGAGGAGTGAAAGCCTCCTCTTCTTCCTCATGCTTGTCGCCTTCGTCGTTGTCGTTTTCATCATTGTCTTCTTCTTCATCGGAGTCGTCGATGGTGATGATGGGCCACCGAAAGTGTTGAACTCCCTGGATGTGGAAGATAGGATCTGGAAGCGCACACTCCTGGTACTCCTGGTTGACATGGCAATGTGCATAGACCACGCCATCACGGAGCGTAAGTAGATTGGATCGATGTAGATGATGCAGATTGACTTTATTCTTGTTGGCAAGCAGAGTGAATTGTGAAAAATCTATCCCAAGATAGAGAGAGAGCGGTGTGATAAGCCCCCCAAAGTGGATAGGAGCTCGTCTAGTACTCCTCCGCATGTCCAGCACATGCGTTAAGAAAACCATGCCCCAATTGAGCTCTTCTCTTTTCAACAAATTATAAAGAAAGAACAAGTCCGTCTCGTGAAACTTACTTAGCGAAAGGTTGCCTCGAGCAAATAGAGTAGTGCACAGCATGCGATGCAAAATCCGCACAAATGTATGCTCAAAATCAGTGACGTATGCATTATGATAGCTGACGGACTTGCCTGGAGGCACAGTCACCAGCTGGGCAAAGATTTCATCATAATCCGTCTGGTTGTCTAGCCTGCTGTGCTGATTCGGAGAATGATACCAGTTGTAGATTGAATTGAACTATTGGAGGGTGAGGGTGTAGTTGTTGTTGTAGAGCCAGAAAGAAACTCTCCCTTTTATCCACTCCCTATTGGTGGTGATAAGGTCGTTAGGCACGACGCATATGTCAAGCGATGCCATAAACTCTGCCACCAGTTCTTTATACGTCGGCCACTCACCAAAAAAGGGGTGGCCTTCAGCATGGTACTGGACCTTGTCAGACCGCCTGCCCGTATGCCTCGCTTGCCCCTGAAGGACATAAGCGAGGTTGGCCTCAAACCTGAGGTCACGGACCATGACCCGATCAACATATCGGGTTGGTTCAATCTTTCGCTTGAGCAGCTCCTCGTAGATCTTCTTTACTTCCACCGAGGGATGAACGATCCTCAGATGAGGAATGGAGTCAGGTGGTGGAGGAGTGAACATGTCAATCTCCATCAGGATTGCCCACGAAGAAGAAGCTCATGTCGTCATCACCATCATGAATAGAGAGGAAGGGGGAATAAGAAATAGAGCTCGATGAAGGTCGGAGAAGAAGATCTTCGCTCGGTGCAAAGCTCGGGGAAGATATCTCAATCCTTTAATGCTCGATGAAGGCCTCCGGTTGCTCAACAATGCTCAATGCACAAGTTGAGGGGATTCACTCTAAAGGTGTGAATAGAATTGAGAAACAACCCTTCCTTTTATAACTGATCCTGTCACTGCTGCTGCTCCGTCGATACCATCAACAGAGTGTCGATGGTATTGACACCTGGAGCACAATCCGCTCTTCGCGACTATCGATGTTTGTCGATTGCTTGATGTGGGGGCCCATATCGATGATGCATCATCGATACTATCGACAAGAGTCGATGGTATCGACCCATGCCACAGATCGGCTTCTGAAATTGGCAGGCTCTGTTGATTTCTTCTCGTGGATCGGTGACGTGTCGCGTCGATACTATCGACGGATGTCAATGGTATCGACTCTGTGTGGTTCGAGTACCCTCGCGAGGCCCGAATGCCGCTTCCTTACTATTTCTGTGTTGATACCATCGACAAGGCCGTCGATGGTATCGAATTCACTGAGACAAATTCTTCTGCAAATCTTCAGGGATCTCGCGAGTATCGACTTCTCGGTTGATACTATTGACCTGGAGCTATTGGTTTCTTCAACGCCGCTGATGGTAGGTCGATACCATTGACGAGGCCATCAATAGTATCGACATAGAAAATTTTCTACAACCGCTCCCCTTGTACCCACCTCGCTACCATCGACTCTGTGGTCGATGGTATTGACTCTGACTCAGTACTGCACACTAAACAAAATGATTAAGGTATCATTTTTACACACAAAAATGAAATTACACAAAACTAACTTGTAAATGCGAAAGAAAATGAAATAACTACAAATTAAAACTACCGATGGTTGGGTTGCCTCCCAACAAGTGCCCTACTTTAATGTCTTAGGCTAGACACAATCAAGTTCTTTAGCTTGGGGAATCAGGAAGTGTTCCTAGGGGATCACTCAGTAGTCTGAACTCAACTCTTTCCTTGCCAATTCCTAATCTCAAGATACCTCTCCCGATAGCAGTGATAACATCAACCATCACTTGAAATGGCCTACCCAGTAGCATCTCACAACCCTTTAGCTGTGGCATGTCCATAACAATGAAATCCACGGGAAAGATTAATCTGTCGACTTTGACAAGTACATCCTCACACATGCCATATTGCTTAACAATAGACCTATCTGCCAACTCAATAGTCATGGCAGATTTCTTTAGTATCTTCAATCCAAGCTTTTGGAATGTGGATAAAGACATAAGATTTATGCTAGCGCCTGAATCACACTATGCATATGGAAAGTGATGGCCACCAATTGAGCACGACACATAGAAACTCTCGGGATCTTTCTTCTTATCTGGTACACTTCTAGTGATTATTGAGCTCACCATCTCATTCACAAAACAAACATCAGTGTCTTTTATCTACTTTTTCTTGGTGATGATGTCCTTGATAAATTTTCCATATGCAGGAATCTTTTCTATCATTTCCACTAACGGAATATTAATATGGAGCTTCCTAAACATCTCCAAAAACTTCTTGTAGTGTCTATGCTCCTTCTTCGACTTCCGAATATCCTGAAATGGCATGATAGGCTCTTTTATGCGCTTGTGTGGTGGCACATATGGGCTATTTGGGGTCTCCTCCCCTAAGCTTGCTTCACTATCACCCTCTAACATAGGCTTTTACACATCATTCACAGTTGGTGTGACTCGTGACTGCTCATCCTTCTCGGTGGTATTAGCTTCACTGTGTAATATCACTTTCACCTGCTCCTCTTACCTAGATGTGGGCACAGCTGTGATGGGTTCTTGGTATGATTTCCTGAATGGGAAATATCCTCCCGGTAGTCCATATAAGCTGCGGGGATATGGTACACTGGGTTTAGCCTCCATGTCAAAATTCATTTTTTTCTTGTCATGGACCTCCACCACTAGGGGCTCTGGTTCCTTAATCACAGATATATACTTCACTTGATGATGTACTTGAGTAGCCTCTGCATTCCCAGCCGGTCCTTGTTGATTTTGATGTTTCATGGTTGCCACTTCATTAGCAATTTGGGCCACAGTTGTCTCTAGTGCCCTCATTTGTGCTCCATGACTTTGCAATGTCTGCCCAAATTTATTCAACACCTCGCTCTGAGACTGTAACTGCTTACCGAACATATTCATCAACTCTTGATTCTGTTTCACTACTTGCCTGAGCAATTCAGTTCTTTTGTCCTCTGCAGTGGGTTGTGGTTTTGCATCCGGGTCTTGGAGGAAGTTGCTTGGATCCTTCCATGAAAATTTTCTATCTTTTCTCCAAGAGTAATCATTGCTCCTATAACCCTATTGTTGAATGAATTTAACTTGGGCCTCCTCATCGGACTCTTCCTCTTTCTCCACAAGCTTCTTGGCTATGAGATCCATTTTGTCTTTCAGTTCCTTGATGACCTTTGACTCACCTGCAACTTGAACTTGTTCTGGTGTGTCTCTGTTGCCCCATGATTGCTTCCTGGCCTTATTTTTTAGGATTTCCCAACTCCTAGTGCCGGTGTTGTTCAAGAAGAAACCGGAACATGCTGAGTCTAGATTGCTCCTATCGTGCTCATTTAGAGCAAAATAGAAGATCTTCACTTGTTTTTCTTTATCTAGCCCATGATGTGGACACTTACAAAACATTATCTGAAAGTGCTCACACGTCTCAAAATATGTCTCCCCAGCCCTTTGACAGAAATTATGGATCTTCCGTACTATGTCATTGGTTTTCTCTGGTGGAAAGAATCTCTTAAAGAAAACCTCCATCATTTGATCCCAAGTCTCGACGGTCTCATCATCAAGGTTATGCAACCATTCCCATGCATTACCTGCAACAAAGCTGGGGAACAACTTTAGATACAGTGTCTCCTACAGAAACCTATCTATCTTGATCATATCACAATTTTCCACAAAAGTGATGATGTGGGCAACTGGGTCCTCATTCTTTAGCCCGTGAAATGCTTGAGACTTGACCAAGTTTATCAGTGCTGGATCAATCTTATAGGTTGGAATGTTACTTCCAGCCTTTTTATCGGCCCCTTTGATGCTGATGAGAAAGAAGCCTTTATCTTCTCCCATATTGTCTATTCCTCAGCCATGGCTTCTGGTTTAGAGTCTGAATCTATATCCTCAGGTTGATCTTGAATGTTGTTCTCCTCATTGTCTGATCCCAACGGTGGAACCTCTGGTGATGGTAGTGTGTAGTCTGTGCTACGCATCTTCACCATGCACTGGTACTTGCCAGGTAATAAATTTGATTCAGTACAGTGCTAGATGATTGCTAAATATGAAAGATAAATGATGAATTTAAAAAATAATAATAAAATAAAATGTGGCCTAGAGTGGCCGCTTGCAGCACTCATAGTGCCGACAGTTGCCGTGTCCCTGACAACATCGCCAAAAACTTGACACGATTTTACCGTGCGTATAACACAAGTGCACACGTCAGAGTAATATAGGCCTTTCTGAGGCCCGAGTCGAACACAGGGACACTAAAATGTCAGTAGACTACTTAGTAACTACTCGCGATTAGCTAGACCAATTAAAAGGTTTTGAGAATTGATTGAAAAATAAAATAAAAATAAAAGAAAATGAAGCAATCGATTAAATTTTTAGTTTAATCAATTTATATGGGAATCTTTAGGATTGTAGTTTCACCGCAGGTTCTTGTTGTATTCATTCCTACATAATTAATCAAATCTGTCTCTCATTCCAGATAGTGGCCTGTATTCAGAATTGTTCATTGTCGTGATACAATTCACTACCTAAATCTAGGTCAGTTCCACAGTAGTAGTAACCTATACCCTAAACTAGGTGCATGAAGACCAAACTCTGGGTTTCCACCATTAACCGTACATCACCTTATTCAAAGGATTTATTAGTTAATGTGAATTTCGTCTTTTTTAACCGTTAATTCTTCTTTCAAAGCAATTAAAGGCATTATATTATCATTAGGGTGATCAATCATAATGATATATTGGAGAAAATGAAATCATACCACGGATTTAAGAGACAAAATATGAATTACTATGGTAAAAATGTCATACACCAATTACTCGGGCTACTCCCGATCCTAAAGACAAAGGGGATTAGCCCTGCATGTTCATCTCAATGACAGACATGATGAGAGAAAGAGAAAACATGGAGAAAATTTGAATAAAAGTGATGTAAATACCTAGACGGAGGAGATCTGAGCGTTCCTTGACGTAGAGTGCATGATCTACAGCCTTCCGGCAGTGGAAAACGTCTTCTGTGGCTCTTGGAACAACTGGGGCATGATTCTGGGCTCCGTTCTTCTCACCACCTCTCCTTGAGACTTGTGCAATGACTATTGACATGATACTCTCCTTAGGGCCGCCGAAATTAGGTATATGGACCATTTTAGGTCACCAAAAGATCACCACCATCGGTTTAGAATCGATCTGAAACAAAACCTATCCTGACGGCGTTGATACCATCGACGCGGGTGGATGGTATCGACCCGTCATAATATTGACAAGTTGTCTTTTTCTCTGACATTCCCACTGATGCAGACTCAATACCATCGACTTTAGTATCGATGGTATCGACACTTTTAGGCGTCAGTTTTATGACCAATCTGACACTGAAGTTGGGCAATGTTGATAGTATCGACTTTGTGTCGATAGTATCGACGGGTTGATTGTTGGCTCGCTGTAGGTATCTCGCTACCATCGACTTCCCAGTCGATGGTATTGACTCATATTGGCTCCTTGCGGCTGTCTCACTGTGACTGTGTCGATACTATCGATGGATGTCGATGGTATCGACAGCTGTGTATATCCGTTCTTCCTGAAATTGCAAGATAAAACTGAACCAACTATGCTAAAACACATCAATATGATCATTTATAATAAAAAAGATAAAATATGAGAGATTTGATACAAAATGAGATTATAGACTAAAGCGACTGAATCATGCGATACTAACCACAAAAGTGACCAATAAACACATAAAACGCATGTAAAACAAGTATATAAAAGTGACTCAAAATCCTCGCATTAGGGACATTGATTATGTTCATGATAGAATATCAAGAATGGGTTAGAATATGTAATGAAAATTTTAGTTCTTATTTGCAATTAATTAATTGATTATATATTGTTTTGTTACTTGTATAATTTTGCATGCACCCCACATACACAATATAGAAATATACTGATCTACATTTTGTTTCATGCTATTTTAGGAAAATTATATATATATATATATATATATATACACACACACACACACAGATATATATATATGAAGATATCAAGACATGATGAACTAGATAAAATTGCCTAAAGATATTAATGCTATGTAAAGGAGGATTCATTAAATGCTTCTTCTCATATGGGTGAGCCCTTGTTGTAAATTCATGTAAATCCTTAGAGAAGAACCTTGTAAAAATATTTGAGAAATAATAAAAATTATTTTCTATTATTTGTTTTTTATTAAGATCTGGATCTTAGAAATTTTAGGTAATGACTCTCAACTTTAAGGTCCTTCCTTAATTGGGGGATACTGAAAAGTGAGTCCATTACACCTTATGTTCTCTTTTCAACTATTATATTTGAAAATCAACAAATATAGTTGATGCACTTACTACATATTTTTTTTCATCATATTGGTATATCCATCTAGTATATATACTATAGATTTAGAGTATAAAGATATGTAGGTACCTACTATGGTCAAATACTTACTACTCTGTACCCCTTGATGGAATTTCTATGTTAATATTGTCAGTAGCCCCATTCAAGTGCTTTCATGAAGATAGAAATTACAATAGCATAACTGACCTACATGATTGGTATGTTTGGGTACATCTTAGATAGTAGTTCTTCATGATAGGGTGGTTGTAGATCTTATAGATTATTGGTCCATCAACCATCATTTGGGATCTGGGGTGACCTTCTTGGTTGTAATTTTCATCATCTCGTGGGCTGGGGTAGTGAGGCATGTGATCTTTTATAGTAACTTCTTCACACATCCTTCATTAGTTGTTACACTTAAGGGTGTAAGGGAGTCTAGTTGGAAGTGTAGATGAGTTTTGGTGGTAGTTTAGGTGATGCAGTTGCAAATATCGAAGTAGGTATCCACACTACCAAGAGGTCAGACCGGGTTCAAATGTCTGAATTGTTAATTAATCTTTTCTATTACAAAGCACAGTGGATAGTAGTTGTTGTCTATCAAAATAAAGGTAGGCAAGGTTAAGGCTAACAATTGTGAGGATGAAACTTCTAGTCACTGGTGGTGATTAGCATTAGTGATGATCTAAGCATAGGAGTGGGCGGCGCCAAGGAGTAGAAGGAGGATCTTCTTGGGATCCAGAGGTCATAGAGAAACATTGATATTTTTTGAGTTCTCAGTCATCACAAACTATTCATCTTAGGGAGGTAGGTGCATTTGTGTGTATATCTAGTGCATCCTATTTAAGACTTGTATCAAGTTGTGTTTGACAAACTCGATTTTCATGGTTTTATGATCCAATGTATGACATTGAGAATTTGGTGTATCCAAATGACCCTAAAGTTTTCCATTAAGCTTATAATCATTTATTAGATCTATGGTTAAGATTTGAGAATATTTGGACATCGTTTGAATAATTATAAAATTAATATGGGCTAAAAATAATAATTTTAGGAGATATTTTAAGTTATATGGATACATGAATTTATTTTTTTATTAAATTTGGTAGAAAAAATAAAAAATTTAGACTAATAAAAGCTTATTTTTTTAAAAAATTACACAAGAACTATAATCAAACTAAATTTAATGGTTCAAGTCATTTACATTATTTTGGTGAAATAGTAAACTTTTATCTCATGGGATTCCTTTTTCTGAATAAGCTTCTTTTAAATGGAGCCTTTTGATTACAATTGTGATTTTTGACAAGTTTTGGAGAAATTATGGATTTACTATTTTGAAGATATGGTTTATAAATATTTTTTGAAATCATGATTAATGGATGATGTTATTTGAAATACATTTTCAAGTTTTAATGAGAAAATAAAGTGTTAGTGTAACATCATGCTATTTTAATTTAAGGATAACTGTGAATTTGGTAAACAATAATTTTTTTTGGAAATCAATTATGACTATAGAAAGATGTTTTTATGGTTTGGTAAATATTAATGACAATCATGTTTTTCTAAAAAATATATCTTGTTATGAGAGATATTAACTTCTACATAATAAGGAAGATGTGGTCAACATTTTGTAACATTTCAAGTTATAATTTATAAGGTTACAATATTTTCAAAAGCAAAGAAGCAAGGTGCATAATGTTGTTTTAAAGTCATGAATTTAATTTCATAGTACGTTGGTGGTAAACAACATATACAAAGATGGTATGGAATATTGACATATTGATTACACCAAAGGAGTTATATTAGGATATATAAGACTTTTGTTGCAGTGGAGATATTTTATCATATTAAAAACATTTTCATGTTATGGACTAATTACATTGTGGAACATATGCCTTGACCAAAAAGTTGTTTGAATGGTCAAACCAAGTATCTATGATTTTCTTTCAAAAGAAAGATGAATTAAATTATAAAGGAAGTTTGTCCATCACTTTTCTCTCCTACTTATATATACAAACATTATTGATATGTATAATGCCCCACACCTTGATATGACTATGTCTTTGGACCCCAAGATAATGATGTGAATTCTTGTTACAATAGGCAACTTCCCTATTGACTATTATGCCTCTTTACAAAACTCAATGTTTGAACAGTATAAATCATATGAATTCTTGACCACACTCTATTATGCATAAATTCTTGAGTTCTCAATTTGACTTATCAATTTTCCAAAAGAACTACTTTTCTTAATCTATGAAAGGAAGGGAGATACATTATAATACCAAGTGTGCAAAATCATGGATTATGATTGCCCTATTATGAATTTGAATTTTAATCTTATGAAGTATAGTTTGATAATGGATACTTCCCCTAACTTTGGTCATGCCCCTATTTATGACTGCCTCTAAATTGTCATCTAGTTGGTTAGTTAGAGTTTGGAAAAGTAACCCCTTCCACCTAGTTTTGATCCCTCAACCTAAGTCTTTAATAGATCAGGTCTATGAAAATATTGATACTCAATCTTTAATCTTGATTTAAATACAATGTTGAATTTAGCTTGTGGCTAAATTCCTAGAAAGACCTAGGCCTAGATCATTCATTAAACCTTGATACCATGATAATAAAAATTGGTGATTGATATCACAAAATGTCTCTCAATTATTTTTTGATTGTTGAATAAGGATGAATGATATCCCCTAAGGTCTAAATGGGAATCTAAACCCTTTAAGTGTTTGGACCTATGAGCTTGATGTCCAAACTTAGACTCTGGATATTGATGTATGAAATCTTGATTCATGATTATGAATCTTAATATTGACGTGACTCCTATAGTCACCCTACGTGGATATCACCCTCGATAGATGGCTAGTGACGTTCATTCTTCCTAAATCTCAAGATTTTTTAAACGACTATTATGTGGATTCAATCAATTTATACATTAGGGTGTGACTCTCATGTGCACTATAGTGGGACCCGTCATTGATTTTGTACATGAAATCTTGATATCAAAATATGATGTTTGTTTCAAATTGTTGAAATAAAAATCTCTATCATGGATATATAACTCCACCAAGGACATGCAGAAGCCATGACCCTAAAATGTTGGGAATGAAAGTCATATTGTACTGTTGACCCAAGAATTCTATTTGTTTGACTTACAATCTAATCATCCAAAATTTGACCTTTGACCCAAAAATTCAGATCTTGAGATTTTGTTCAACAATAATTTTGAGGATGTTTTTTTTTATTATAGGGTCAATTTCCTAAAAATGACCTTGGTCTAGTCATCATCAGCCGTGATTATCCTTGACTATGAATGAACATTAATGTCTCAAAATTTTGCTAGATTGTTTCTTTTAGATGAATGATCATGCCTAGGTTATAAAATAGCAAATAGTACCCTACTTTGAATGATTGGACAACATACATTTGATATTTGAATCTTGACTCTAAAATCATAGTTTGTTAGATAATGACCTAGTTTGATCCATGATGGATAATTTTGACTCTCATTCCTGACCTTTACTTGATATAAACATAACTTGGAACTATGATATTTTGACCTCTAGTTGATCAATACAAGTTTATAAGTTACCTTTGATTTAAACATGATCATAATTTTGAGGACATTATATGGATGAAATAGTCCCATTCTTTGAGGATATCTTTGAATTTTGGGGACGAAATTCCCTTTAAGGTGGGAAAGATGTGACAAATTTGATTTCCATGGTTTCGTAATCTAATATATGACATTTAGATTTTGGTGTATCCAAATGACTGTGAAGTTTTTCATTAAGCTTATCATAATTTATCAGATCTATGTTGAAATTTGAGAATTTTTGGAGATCCTTTGAAAAATTATAAATTTCCCATGAGCCAAAAATTATAGTTTTTGGGGATATTTTTAGTTATATGACTAAGTGAATATTTTTTCGATGAAATTTGGTGGAATAGTTATTAGGGTGTATTGAAGTGTGATATAAAATTTTAGGCCAATAAAAGGTTGTTTCATGGTTCAAAAAAATTATACAAGAACTATAATTGAACTAAATTTAATGGTTCAAGTTATTTACATAATTTTGGTGAAATGATAAACTTTCATATCATGGGATTCCTTTGTCTGAATAAGGTGAATATTTAAATGGATCCTTTTTATTACAATTGTGATTTTTGATAAATTTTGGAGAAATTATGGATTTTACGAATTTGGAGATATGGCTAGTGTTTGAAATCATGATTTATGGATGATGTGATTTGAAATATGTTTTAAAGTGTTCATGAAAAAATAAAGTGTTAGTGGAGCATTCTGTTGTTTTTATTTAAGGATAACTATGCATTTGGTAGTTAACAATTTATTTTGGAAATAAATTATGACTATAGAAAGATGTTTTGATGGCTTGGTGAATCTTAATGACAATTATGGCATGTTATCATATATCTTGTTAAGAGAGGGACAAACTTTTGCATAATAAGGAAGACCTGGTCTACATTTCATAACATTGTAAGTTATGGATTTTAAGGTTACAATATTTTAAAATGGAAATAAGTAAGGTGCATGATTTTGTGTTAAAGCCATCAGTTTAATCTAATAGTATGCTAATGGTAGATATCATGTACAAAGATGGTATGGAATATTAATGTATTAATTACGCCAAGGAGTTATATTAGGAGATAAAAGACTTTTGTCGAAGTGGATATATTTTTTCATATTAAAATATTTACTTGTAAAGTATTAATTACATTTTGGAACATATACCTTAACCAAAGAGTTGTTTGAATGGTTAAACTGATTAATTATGAGTTTCTTTTAAAAATAAGATGAATTAAATTATAAAGAAAGTTTTGCCACCACTTTTCTCCCCTACTTATGTATACACACCCTATTGACTATGTCCATGCACACAAACAACAACTTGGATGCTTCCTCGACCGCTTGTGTTTTTACATCAAGATTGTGTCGGTAGCATGCTGCTATGATGAGATAATGAGCTAGCTAAACCATGTATATAGACAAGTATTCTAATCATATATATGTACACATAGTCATACATTACAACATCCAATGTCAAGAAATTGGAGTACACATAAATCTCAAAATAAGATCTCAATTCACAAGTTCCAAGAGAGATCAGGTAGTGGGGTCAAGATATTGAAGAGTGAGTTCGAGCAATGAAGAACATAGAGAAGAGGCACAGTGATGTAGCTTTTCCATGGCTATTTGGTGGCAATGATTTGAGCGGAAATGGTAGAGGAAGATGTCATTCCCTATTACTATAGTTTTGATTTTGTATATGTATATTGATCATATTTTATTCAATTATTTAGACTTGCAATATACTCCCTTTGTTTCCTTGCCAATGTTTCATCTTGAGCCTTTCCTTTTCTTTTGCTAGGGGTCAAGAGGCGACCCTTTTCCTTGTCTTTCCCCTATGATTAAGTGGCACCTTGTCAGTCTTTTCACCCACTCTCGTTATGTGAGGTGATTGACTCTTCTTACAGAGTATATTGTGTTTTTTTTTTCCTAGAAACTTGTACTTATTTATCACTTGAAAGTTATTTTTTTGTTAATTTTTGTTTCTTAGAAATACGCCAATTGGTTTTTTTTAATATACATATATTCTTTCATATTTATACCGTATCCAATGTTTTTACATTGTCATTTGAGTCATGATTTTTTATTTAGACAAACAATAAAAACTCTACTCGTGTCCCTTTATTTGATGTAATCTACTACAAGAATTGAAGATACACCAATAAATCTACAAACATGTGAGCTTAATATGTAATCATGTTGTAGCATTTTTTATTATTAGTTTTTCTCTCCTTTTATGTTTCTTTCTTGTTTCCCACATGCTATTTACACAACTTTTATTGTTCATTTTACTAATAAGAGATGTAAATTTTTTTACACATATTAGTGTGTGAGATTAATCGGGCCAAACAAGGACATGTGTTTCAATCCCTCTACCATTATCTATATAGTTGGATTGGGATTGGGGGTAAGAACGGTTTTGTAGCAGAATATAATGGGTTTGGATTACCTTAAATATCTTGTTTGGTTTGATGGAAATATTAGAAATTGTTTGTTGTAAATGATAACAAATTTCATATGACCTAACATGATTGAAATAACCACTAGATAGTGATTAGTTGGTTAATTTTGATAAATAATGAATATTTGGACTAGCACAACGTAATTCCTAGCCCCTATAAGGTATACAACTATATATAAACATAGATATAAAATATAATCTTACAAGTGAACAAATAATGTGTGAAATATAGTTTGGATATACATGTCATAACTTATGGCATATTAGGGAGCTACAAGATCCATATAATGAATAATACATGAATACCTTAATGTGTCCCTACTCCCAATAATATTCTAATTCAAATAATAGAAATAGTAATGCTACATAAGATTGAACCTGTCTATATTGGTAACAATGATTAAAATTCATTATTTTACTATAGAGGGATATATTACTAGATAATTAGGTTGTCCTTAATTGAATGAACATATAATTAAATGGATTTGACATGAATCTTGGTTTAAATAAAAATATAGTTGTATATAGGAACTAAAAAGGTATATTTTGTAAAAATTATCCTAGAAATGAAATCTTAATAATAGATATTTATTTGGATTAAAATAATTCAAAAAATAACATCTGTTAACTCTAGTTTATAATGGATTGTCTTGAAAGTAGACAATTGGCTAGTATATATGATACTGGGGTGTAGGTAATGAATCAAGTGCTTAATGGCTAGACAAACCCAAAGTAAAATGAATTCCAATGTAATAGTGAAAATTATTATGATGAAGAGTGCATATGGAGATAATAGAATTATATTTGAATGTATGAAATAATAATTGGCATGATTCTAGAAGAATAAACTAACTACAAAACTAGATTCCTCACCCTTAAATTATTCTAGATATCAAATTTTAGGTCAATAGGACATAAATTGGTTGCCCAATTGAATAAGCTTTGAAAAGGAGTAATCATTTGCTTAAACTATAGGGAATTTCATCTATGATACTGAGTCTGTGTCTCGATTCCCAAAATTCCTTTTCATGATTATTTCTTGCTTTCCCATTAATTTTATTATATAATTTTTGTTTCACACCCAATCTTCCAGATTTGAAGATACCTACATCATCTTCTGCCTCCACCTCTTTCCTTTTTAATTCCTGCATAATCATGTTTCCATCTTCTCTCCCAGATCTATCTATCTTTTTCTCCTCCATACCTTTCTGCATGATTCCTTTTCCTTTAGCCCTGATTGGTTTGGTGTAAGTCATAAGTTATGTGGAACTCATTTTCTAGGAACTGTAGTTGAGTTTCTGAAACTTAAGTTCCATTCATTTTCATGTGATTGTTTTTTCGTAAGTGAAATATGGAAATCAATTAAAAAATTGTAATTTTTACGGTGTGATATATAAAAGTAAGGATGGAAAAGAAAAAAAAATCATATCTGTGACTAATCAAAATATTTTTAAACAATAATAATCTCAAAAAGAGGCGATCAGGTTGATGTTTCTCTCTTAAAAATGTTTTAATGTGGCCTAATTATATTTTTGTAAAAATATTGTGCTTTGAATCATATCATAATATTTGATTTCACTTTTTATGTACAAACTATTGTAATGAAATGTACATTTTATGTGTTTATAAATATACATTTTGGTACATCATTGTCTAACAATATGTAAAATATTAATTTTTAGTATATTCTTCGTGTATGATTATGGTTCATTATCATTTTTCCCATCATATTATTTAAACATGATTATAAGCATATGTTAGATAAATAACATTTTTTCACATAGTGTGTTGGGGTTATTTTTTCATAGTGTTTGTATATTTTTTATTTTATAGACCATAGTGGTAATGGCAGTTGTAGTGAAAAATATTTGACATGGTGCCACTTATAGTGTGTAAGATTTTGTCATATTGTGTTATGATTTTAGCAATAAACCATATCCACATGCTAACATTGCTAGTCATAAATATTTTACATGTGTTATTTATGAATAATGAAAAATAGAATTATAAATGAAATATTGTCAATTGTTCTGGCCTCTCTTTTTAAGAGGGAAATCAAGATATCTATTTTTTTATGTAACTATGGAACTCAAGTTCATCACTTACTTTAAACCAAACATCAAAAACTACTTTAAGAATTCCATCTCATAAGTTTTCCGGACTAGTTACATCAAACCAATCAGAGCCTTAGCTCATAAAATCTTTCTGCATCATTTCATCCTTATTTTTAGGTGTCATTTCTCCAATCCCTCTGACGATGTTTGACCTCCATCCTCCCATGTTTCTCCCATATTTCCCATTTCCATCATTTCTCCTACAACCCAAGGTTTTACAACCCCTATAAAGCAAATCATTTACCTTTATAAAACCCTCTTAACTAATTGAATATGCTCTATTTCCTATATCCTTTGTCCACTATAGTTCTTGAATCCATCTACCTCTGTTTATCTTGATGGGTTTGTCTGATCATGGTGCAACTTAGTTTTTGCCTGCAATCTCTCATACACCCTCATGAATCTTTAGGCACCTTCAATTGCATCTTTCTTCCAGTATTTCCCTTTTCAATCTTTCTCTCCTCCTTATGAAACCTAGATCAATTCTAAAGCATTCCTTCATGGTTTCTTGTATTTCTTCACAAAAGATTCAAAGTCTAACTATAATTGTGGCGGCTCAATTGTTTCACTATTCCTTGCGGTGGTGATGAGCATCTAACCTTGCACCTTCTCTTAGTAATGGAGGAAGGGTGAGTATTTGCTTCAAGGCATCACATAGCTTGTACAAAGGATGATTAGGATCGGGGAAGCACCAGAAACATCCCTATAATCTTCACAATGATTAATTAAAATTTTATACTAGTTGGATTCAAGGCTTCAACCACCATTGAAGAAGTTCTCTGCACAATGCTGTTGATCAATCAAGTTGGTGGTTTTACATTTTTGCCTTTTCCTGCCCTTGATCTGGTCATGCAATGTCAGGGCATTTCGGTACTATTTTGTTATATTGTTTTTGCACATGCATGAGTTGAATACCTAAATTTACAGAGTTTACCCTTGAAGCATCTAAGTTCTGATGTTTGATGTAGGGAAATAATGTCTTTGTCAGTTTTAGTTAATAAATTATTTAGATACGACTGACTTTGTGAATCTACACTAAATTGTTGGTAAAATAGAAAAATGAAGTAAAACATGTTTCGTAGTTAGAAAATAATTCTCCATACAATGGTATAAGTTTCATGACATAGTTCCAATATATTAACTATGTACTTTTTATGGTTTTTCTAATTGGCCTAAATTTGTAAAAATCCTAGCCAACTGTTTAGTAAGTTGGATAACCAATAAAATATATTTTTTGTAGATTTAGGGATTTTCTCTATATAAGGTGTAGTTTTATACCCCAAACATTTAATATTAAGAAATTCTTTTGCAAATTTCACTTACTTATTTGGAATTCATACCATGTTTCATCTAAAATTGTTACTAGGTTCTTTGTTATGTTGATGTGTACCTAAGTTTTGACCCTAAAATAACTATGAGGGGTATAAGGTATGTTGCAATGTTTCATTCATCAATGAAAAATCACCTAATTTCCTCTCTCTTGATCTATTTTTTGACCTAAAACCCTAAATCCCATACTTGATTCCTACTTGTATATCCAATCTTATTGAGAGACCTTTATTATCATATGTTTCTCTCTCATGAAGCACTGGAATTTGTCGCATATTTATTTATGGTTCCTATACTTTCCTTGAAATATGGTTGATGTTTTCATCCATAATATTTGAATCAAACTTGCTCATTCTTTTAGTATGCATCATGTAGTGACTACTAGTATAATGTAATATGTATGATTTTTTGTGTGGATATGTAAATTTATACGCTTTATGATTGTGTAAAAGTATTAATTCTCATAAATGAATTTAATTGACAATATGTGTATCATGTCATGCTTAGATCAAATGTTTATATGTTCATGCTCACCCCATATTTAAGACAAGATGTCTATCTTTGCCTGCTCACATCATATTTATTCTAGATGTGTTTTACCTACATACTTGTCTTGTATTGTTAGTTTATTGTCATATAAAAAACATATGGATGGTTTTCTCATTTTTTTATGCAAGTGATTGGCAAGTCTTTACGACCTCTTTCGTGATGCCTCATCTCTTGATTAGTCATTTTTAGTGATATTTTCTTCTGACATATATTTGGATGATTTCATATCCTTGTTTATTTGGAAGCCTTGGTATAGTATTTGATGTCATTTTCCATATTTCTACCCAATTCCCTATTTTATGCACATGCCATATTTTGCTAACATTTTCCAATATTTATTTATTTGTGTGGGGGTTTATTCCAACCTCCTAGGTAAAGATGACATTGGAAGTATGAGTATGTTGCCTGGGACATGTATATGTGTAATTGTTGATCCTTCAGAGATGCAGTTGAAGTAATTTGGACTACCCTCAGCATCCAGGGTTAGTGATAAAAATTTTACCCTATGTACTCACACATATGTGTATCAACCTTGTAATCTTATAAAATTGGATAGTAAGAAATAATTGCTTCTAATGCTATATTTGTGTTTTGAACATACTTATTTCAATAAATTAGATAATACTGCCATGAAATCTTTTTGGGTTGGTGTCATGCATTGGGGTTATTCTTTTTATTCAATTGAGTAAGGAGTGGATATCCTCTCAGATCTCAACCTTATAATAATGTATCACAACCAAGGAGGTTGATTCTTTGACTACTTCAATTTTATCTCCTATAAGTTTGTTTTAACCACAAGAACATTACCCTATCTGGAATGATGAGAAACAAATCTACCCTAGAGTATAACTACGTGAGAATGGAAGAATATATATAATATGGTCACACACCTAAATGGATATTGAATACCTGACCTAGGGTTTTAGGCCCTATGTGACTATATATGTTGATCTAGGATTAACAATCCATGTATCATTGTGTTTTTACTATATATGGCTTTAGGGTTGAATAATGTGATGAAGATGATAAGTAAACATTAATATGTAATGTCATGACTTCATTCTTGCATTGATTTTGGACCCACATTCTTGTTTTAAGTAGTGTATATCAAGGTAGGTTAGGCAGTTCTTGATGTGGCCACACATAAATTTGTAAGCATGAGACTGCTTGTGAAACAAACCATCATCATTTTCTTCCATGTTCCTTTGATATCTTTGGTGTTGTTACTGATGAATCAGTTTCCATCTTACAAAGAATACAACATATCACAAATAGGAAAGTTATGACGCCATCATCTATTTCTTTAGAAGTTGATTTTAGATTAGTGGGCTTTGCCATGCAAAAAGGATTGGCAACCCAATGTGGAGCTCACACCTCAACAAAAGTGTTTCGTTAAATTACTTTGTGCTCCTACATTATTATTTTTCATTAAATATGCGATCAATATAGTATTTAGTTTTCTAGAAAAATATGTTTCTATAGATCCAAAAAAATGGATTTCATTGACGTTTTCTTGAACAAAGTCACAAGGAAGAAACATATGATGTCTTGGTAGAGGAATCCTGGAACTAGTCAGAATAGAAATCCAAAGCCCTAGTTTGATAAAGGAGTGATGCATAAGAATAAGTGGCTTGTACCTAAGCTTCAATGGAACTATCCTTCTTACACTTTTAGGTTAAATGAAGTTACCTACTACATACTTATGTAAACAATAGGATTTTTGTGAGCCGTGATAACTTCGATCTAGATTGTTGACATCATCTAGATGGATGCATGATCTATATACATGATAAACACACTTATTTATTACTACAAAATTATTTATATACAACCATAATACCTACAGAGTTTCTTGGTTTTACTTTTAAGTTAACCCTTTTAAGGGATGTACAGTAGTTAGTTTGGTAATGTATGGATGGTCAAAATTTGAGGACAAACCCCTATTTAATGAGTGGAGTGAATTAACATACCAAAACCTGACCTCCTAATCTCCAAAACTCTAATTCTATGAATTAGCTACCAATGGGCATATATCCAAAGATAACCCCAAAACGTCGTATAGGATATGCCCTTCCATGTAAACAAAATCGATTTAGATGACCTTAGATGTCTTGCTTAATTTGACGGGAATGATAGGAAACATGTAATATGAATTATAGGACCTTTTAACCCTTGAACTTAACATGATGAAACTAGGTAGTGCTTGGATGGTTAATATTGTTGAAGAATAAATAATGGACTTGTGCATCATAATTTCTAGATCTTATAAGGAAAACATCTAATATATACAATCATACAAGAGAACTTATAATGTATGATATAGAATTTGTATATCTACATAATAAAATATCAAATTCTAGGGAGTTATAAGTTCTATATAACAAATAATACATTAAAATTTTAATGTTTCAGATATCTATTTAATAAAATATGGCATTTTAAGGAGTTGCAAATTCCACACGATAAATAATACATGAATATTTTAATGTGTCCCTACCCCCAATATGTATCTATTTCAATTAAAAAAATAATAGTGCTTAAATTAAGATTGAATGTGTCTATGCATGTAATAATGATTTAACATACATTATTTGCCATGAATAGGAACATATATGTATCAATGGGTAATTAGGTTGTCCTTAATTGAATAATAATGTCATGAAGTGACTTTAAAAGGAATCTTGGTTTAAATAATATATATGGTTGCATATTAGAATAAAGAAAAGTAAGTCATGTGAAACTGATCCTATAATCAAATAGTATTCCAAGATCTCAGTCCTAGATATTTATTTAGCACATAAATATGAGAATAAAACATTTGAACACCAATACATATTGGATAAAACTGAAAGTGTCTTATGTAAAGTATAAATGATGAGTGGGTCTAGAAAATGAATAATAGTTTAACAGCTAGATAAACTAAAAGCAAACTGAATCCCAAATTATTAGAGAAAATTATTAACTATAAGAGTGTATAATAAGATAATAACATTGACTTCAAGTTCATAAAATTATAATGTGGATGATACAAAAAAAAGAAACAAAATAGAAAATTGAATTTCTCATGCCTCATTTATTTTGTTTATCAATTTTCAAGTTATTTGGACATTATTGATCATTCATTTTAAGAAGGTAAGAAAAGAAGTAACAATTTAATAAGAGTATAGGATATTCCATCTAATGATCCGGAATTGGTTTCCTGACCACTAAGTTCCCTCATCAATGTTGTTTCTCACTTTCCCTAAAATTTCATTGTGTCTCACTTTATTTCATGCCCTATATTCCCAATTCAATGATACCCAAATTATCTTCATCCTCCCCTTCTTTCCATTTTAGTTCCAACATTGTTCATGTTCCATCTTATCCAACAGACCCCTCAATATCTCTCTCATCCACACCTTTCTTCATGATGCCTTTTCCTTTAGATTCGTAGCAACTTTTCACACCCTTTCTTTCTATTTTAAGTAGGATTTTATTTATCCAAACCCTATGACAATATATGGCATGTTTCTCCCATGTATTACTTTTCTTTTCTTTTTGCTAACAAACCAAGGTCTTCATACCCCTATCAAACAACACCTTTGCCTCTATAGAACCCCATTATACTAATTGAAATTTTCCTATTGTCCTTCTCCTATTCCCACTATAGTGCTCAAATACCATCTAACTTGTGATCTCACTGAGTTTGGCATGAGTCAACTGACCATGGTGCATCCCAGAGTTTTCCTAAAACCTCTCCCTAACACCCCATGAATCTTTTGGTACCATTGATTATGTCTTTTTTTTGGTATTTTAGTTTTCCCTCTTTCTCACCTATGTCTAATACCTAGATCAATTAGTAAGCTTTCCTTCACGATTTCTCATGTTTTCTTCAAAGAAATTTTCAAACACTAACTTCATTCATGTTAGCTCCTTGATTTGACTGTTCCTTATGGCAATGATGAGGTTCTAGCCCTTCAAATTGTCCTAGTAATGGAAGAAGAGTGAGTACGATCTCCAGAGCATCACAGAGTGTGTGCAAGGGCTCGTCGGGATTGAGGAATGACCTAAAAAATCCATGTAGTATCCATAGTAATGAATTATACTTTTCCCAAATGCTGGATTCAAGTATTTGAGCATTAGTGCAGAAGTTCTCTATGTGGTGTTGCTAACAAATTGAGTTTTAGGGTTTACACTTTTGACCCTTCACCTACTCTTGATTTATTCACGCTACCATATGAAATTTTGGTGTATCATTTTTATTTTTTCCCTAAATGGATGTTTATATACCCAAATTTACCATATTGCCCCATCACACATCTAAATGCTAATCTTGAGATGGGGGCATTGTGTCTTTACATTGATTTATTTATTAATAAGTTAAATAATATTAACTTTAAAAATATATAATAAATTGCTTGTGTAACAAAAAATTAAAATATAAAACATTCTTTGGAATTAGAAAACCATTCTCCATTCAATGCTATAAGTTCAAGAAATAATTTTAGGATATTAAAAATGTGAATTTTTAGGGTTTTTATTGTTTGGTTCGAATTTGTATAAGTCATATCTATATGCATGTCAAAAAGTTAATATAAAATATATTAGGAAACATGGGAATTTTCTCTACAATATGGTATTTTTTTTATAACTTGCAAATCAATAATGACAAAAATATGATTTCATAAGTTGATCTTCTATGTTGTTGTGTTCCTAGGTTTCAAACCCAATTCAACTAAAATTGGTACTAGGTGCTTTGATACGTTGTTGTGTGCCTATGTTTTAATACCATAATTACTAGGAGCTAGGTTTTAATGCCAGAACTACTAGGACATGATACAAGGTGTTTTGCACTATTTTGTTGATATTTGGGAAATCACCTAATTTCCTCTCTCATTATATATTTCTTGAGTTGAAACCCTAAATTCCATACTTGATACCTATTCATGTATCTTTTTAATAATCTTATTGAGAGATCATTTTTGTTATCTATTTTTCCCTCATCAAGCACTAGAATTTGTTGGATATTTATTATGGTTATTCTAATTCCCATGTTGTATTATGGATTTTCATCACTCATATTTGAATTAAACTTGCTTATTCTATTATTATGCATTATATGGAGACTACTACAACAATGTCATATGTGTTCTTTTGAGTGGATGTATAAATTTCTGCACTTTATAAATGGCCAATGGTATTAGTTCTTACAAATGAATATAATTGAGAAGCTTGTATCATACTATGCTCAGAGCAAATGTGTATATGTAAATTCACACCCTATATTTTAGAGAAGATATGTATGTTTTCATGGTAACCTCATATTTATCATATATGCATTATTACCTACCTACATGGTTTATATTGTTCTAGTATTTCACCTTAAACACATGGATTCTTTTCTCATTTTATTTATGCAAATGATTGAAAAATTTCTTTGTGACCTCTTTAATGATACCTCATCTCTTTATTTGTCATTTCTAGTTATATTTTTATTTCAAATCTGTTTGGATGATTATGTATCACTCTTGATTTGTAGTTCTTGATATATTAATTAATGTTTGTCTCTTTATTTCTATCCAGTTCCCTATTATACACACATGCCATATTTTGCTAACATTTTCTAGTATTTATTTATTTGTGGGGTTTTATTCCAATCCACTAGGTAAAGAAGACATTAGAATGATGATTAAGTCAACCTATCATGTAGATGTGTCATGGTTGATCCATGGAAGATGGAGTTAAAGTGGTTGGAATACCCTCTATATCCAAGATCAGTTATATAGTTTGTAGATTATGTACTCACCTATAAGGGTGTCAACCTTGTAATCTTGTTAAATTGTATAGTAAAAAATATTACTTTTGTTGCTATATTTGTGTTTTGAACATGCTCGATTGAATAAATTGGATCATATTACCATGAAAAAAATTTATGGTGGTGTTTTGCATAGGGATTATTCATTTTATCGAGTTGAGTAAGGTGTGGACCCCCTCTTTGCAGTAACTCCTTATACATGCATATATATCTTACATATTTTTGTCACAACAAAAAACCAATTTACATGTTTAAATAGCAAGCACCACAACCATTTAGTTTCCATATCCACTTACACAAATATAATTGTTCCAAAGACGTTGCATTATTTTATTTAATATAAATATATAATATCATATATGATTGTTGGTGACTACAATGTACAATTATATGTTCCTCTACAATATTTAACTCTAAACTGAAATCCACAGTGGAAGTGTTTGATGTTATCTGTGATACCCCTATTTGGTTTTGTGGGAAGGGGGTGAAGCGGAGATACAAAAATCTCAATAAAACTCTTAGCCAATGGATCCATCATAGTCACAAAAGTCGATATATTAAAGACATAGGAGGGATATCACATATAACTTGGTAAAACTACTTCTCCAAAAACTAGACATGTCTTACATTGTTGAAGAACTTTCACTCCTTATTGGGATCTGAAGTCATTGCTGTGTCATCGCCTTGCCTTTGCAGCAACACCTTGTCTTCTCCTTTAAGAAGTTGCTTGTCATCAAGCATCCTCCCAAGGGACTTGGTCTCTACATCATCTAGGTAGATGCAAGATCTCTTCTTACACCATTATAGTCACCAATAGGAAGTGGAATTAGGATTCATTGGCGTGCAAGAATTACGTGTTCTCTTCTCCTCCTATTGCATGAAGTCGTTGTGTTATAACCCAATCCAAGCTTATCTAGTAATCATAAGAGTTAATGATAACCATTCTGATAATTATTGTCGGTATGTACGTCCAGAGAGCCAATCATATGAATTTGTAATGGCAGATCTTGTAAACTGTTTAATTAATAATAAAGTCAATCTTTATCTCTATGTTTGTCTGGTTATGAGATAATGGTATAACATGATAGATGTCTAAAGAATTATGTCTCTTGATGACATATGTCTTTAGGTTGAGGACCTGAATAGTGAGATCATATGTATGATAAGAGTACATACATTCTTGTTATGTCCCTAGTCAGATATTACTATGGAAGCTAATGGACAACAATAATACATAAAACTAGAGGGTGTAAAGATTGATTATGGAGTCTAATTAGTCATGATATGTGATATCAAACCAAACTCTTAGTTATTTGTTAGAGAATAGTGTATTGAATAGATCCACCTTAAGAGTGATGCATGGAAACCATTGAATGGTATTCAGAATCAACTCTCATATCGATAGTGGTAATTGTGGTTCTTAGACCTAAAATCGCTACACTCATCACATGTCATTCGATGTACTTCAACATCATCCAATGTGACCTTGAATAAGGGTTGCCATAAAGGTGATTCTCGGATATCTTGTGGCACATGGGGAATGTATGTGAGTGAAGAAGATGGGATTTGGCCCTCCTAGTGGAGTTGATATTCTAAACACTTGATAATCAAGGGTGAGAAATGTATGTTCATACTCATGTGAATCAATATATGATATGTGAGATCACATGCATCTTAGACAAACTTCTCTAGTTCAAGGAACACCTGATTGAACTTTGAGAGGATGTTAATTCCATGCCTCAAGTTCGATCTGGATATCAAAGACAAAGGAACTATACAATCACTGTAACACTAATTATGATTTGTAGGTTGAAGTCATTATCCAACTTTCCAATTACTTGGGTAGAAATGATGTGTTGTTGGACACTGCTCATTCTTGTGATGTCATAAATTAGTTATGGACATTCAAAGACAATGTAATTTGGTACCTATAGGGTCACTCACGTTGGATATACCAGGAATAGGAGTTTACTCATGAATAAGGTTTAGCTTGATTACTAAAGTTTTTAGTATTCAATTTTAACAAGATTGGCTGAAAATTGGCTAAACTAGGAAATGAATTGACCATTTCAGATAATGAACCAAACAGTTCAGATTATGAATCGGCCGGTTCATATTGTGAATCATTCAGTTCAATGATCAATAAGATTATATCAAGGATTGATGCTTATGTTATGTTTTGCATTAATCATCACATTAAAGATAATGTTTTTGGGTATAGAAAATAACGTGAACTAACCAAGTCAAGTATTGAATTGATTGTTTCACATGTGAACCAGCCAGTTCAGTAGTGAAGTGATCAGTTTGTTGTTTGTATCTTCTAGAAAATTCATGAATTTCCATTTCTTCAATTCCCAGTTGATCTCAAAAGCCTTACCCTGGCCCTCCTATAAATAGAGGGGCAATCAAGGCTTTCAAGAGAACAACATTAAGCTTTGACAATTGTTGTATTCTCATAGTTTTGGTAATGTGATAGCCTGAGCAAGTCTTACCCGTCAAAAGGAGAGACATCAAAGGAGAGACAACATGGGAGAGAAGTCAATGATAGCACATTGACATCAAAGGGGAAACTCCTTCCTATCAGTCCTAAAAGAATGATAGGAGTTCACGGTGGTCTACATGGACCATGTAGAGGTGTGGAGGATGTTGCCACCCGCTAGGAGGACTTCATCAACCGCCATCCATGGTGCTACACTAGGAGATCACATCCAACACCTGTTCAGGTGCTTCTCATGAAAGAAGCACGCCGCTACAAGGATAGCCACTGGACTTGCTATAGGACTAGGTATATATCTTATAAATCTTCCATCCTGATCCATAGTTGTTGATGTGATCCACTATTTATGGGGACTACAGCAAAAAAAAAATTGTTTCCTCGGCCATCTCTATCGTCATATTTCCCTATAGTGCTATCATAGCCAAGTCAATTTACTATATTTCCATATTTAATCGATATGATCGGATTTTTATTTTATCATTTATTTTATTTCTTACAATGTGAATTTTTGAAATGATTAATGTGCATATACAATTAAATACCACATAAATCCCATATATATATATATATATATATATATATATGTGTGTGTGTGTGTGTGTGTGTGTGTGTGTGTGTGTGTGTGTGTTTTTCCCATAAATTATTTTGACGGTGGATGTAAGCTTGGTTATAGCCAATTCCATCTAGATGTATGTGCTTGTTTGAATGGTTTTATTCTTGTCTTTATATATTTATTTTTCGATATCAAGCCTCTATCCCTTTTTTCTTATGTTTGTTAATGCTTTCCTTTCTATGCTCCCCTTGAATGTAACTCGAGGTTTCACTTTTACAATGTAATAAGTTAAATAGAAATATGATAGTTCTATTTCTTATATTGGAAAAGAGAAGGTGTTATGCACAAGATGAGTTGACCGACTTAGAAGTTGAACCAATCCACTAGAGGACTGTGGAGGCCATATGATAGGAGGAGCTGATCAATTGACTGGTGGCCCAACCAATCGAATAGAGGAGTCCAAATGCCGCTTTAACTAGAGGCCATTCAACTAATGTAATAGACCAATTGAATTACCAGGAGACCAATTGACCGACTCAAAGGTTGAGTTGACCGACCAGACTGGTTCCGACATAGATTTGTACAAGTATATTTTGTTTCATATGATGTAGATCTGAGGTGGTAGCAATTCTTTATGGATCCAATGAATTTCATTAGTGTGATCATAACCATCACTTATATTTTGTGATTTCTTGTTTCGTTTATGGATATGGTATATATGTGATACATATTATTCGTATGTGATAATTGTATATGTATAAGTATTTATTTAAATATAAATCCCTCAATCAAGTATTAAGTCTTAGATGCTTTCCATAAGAAATACACATGATCAAAATAATGACCGACTAAGAATGGGCACACAAAGCATAGTGTGTCATATATCTCATGGATGTGTGATGGTAGTTATGTTGGCCTACCAAGAAGGTGCATTACTATCGTGTTGGATTTTGGGTTAGGCTTAACTAGGTGTCCTTAATGAGATTAAGTGCCTAGAAGTATGTAGGTGGATTATGACATGGGGTTGTGCATACCATCTATCCAATAATTGCATGAGATGTAATTGAAAAACATTTCCTACCTTAATAATTGGTTATGGACACTCGCATTGGTCAGGTAATAACTTAATTTTTTTGATTCTTGGATCACTTGAAGGTTGTACACTACAATCTTTCAAATTAATATGTGAGGGCTATCAATTTGAACAAAATAGTGGGAGCGATAATTAATTAAATGCCTAACTAATATTCTCAAACTTTCTTTTAATCAACTCAAACCAAAAGTATTATAATAAATTGTAAATTTCTTTTATAGAAACAAATGGCAATCAATAACACATATTCTTTGTGATCGGTCCTTGAGAAGGACAATTTGAATGGGAATAATTTCAATGAATGGTTCAAGACATTGGGAATTGTTCTCATACAATAGCATAGGCTCTATCTCTTAGAGACACCAGAGCCATATGAACCCACTCCCACCGTGCCTATGGCTGACAGGGATGCTTACAAGAAGCACTTTGAAAACATAGTAGATGTCAACTTCCTAATTCTATGCTCAATGGACTATGAGTTGCAGAGACAACATCAGAACATAGATATTATTAAGATGGTAACACATCTTAAGAACATGTCCCTAGATCAGGCAAAATAAGAGAGACATGATGTCTCCAAGGCTGTAACACCCCTGACATGGGTTAAAGCCTAAACCTAGATGTTTTGCTTAAGTAAGTTGCTTACATACTTGTTCTTATCTTTTGATAAGTAATTAAGGCCTTTGTGATAAATTATTTTCCAAATTGAGCATTATATGCAAACTATGTGTGTGTTGTATGATAATCTAAGTGAAAAGTGCAATTTACCCAAGAAGAGGGGTTATGTTGCAAATGTTGCATAATGAATGAATTCTAAGTGTTTTGTATGTCATTAAAGATAATATGATGCTAAGTGGTGGCTTGTGCTAAGCCTAATCCTATGTGAGAACTTGAGTAAACCATGCTAAGTGCTTGGAACATCAATTACAGTACAATTTGTAGTATATACTAAATGAAGGGTAAATGTGTAATTTATTACCTATAGATTGTTTTTACTCTTACCTAGTGTTATAGAGGAGAGAGAAAGGAGGAGAAAATATGTTTTAAACATCTTGAAGTGTTAGTACTCTTAATAATAAAGAAACCAAGCAAATGAATAAGTTGAAAGCTATGTGCATAAGCCATATTAAGTTGTAGACTTAAGAGTAGAAGTCCCTATCAGCCATAGAGCCATGGGGAGAGCATCCTGTCGGTTTGTGAAGCTTTGGCTTGACCCATGACGAGCAAGGAACTTCAAGGAAGAATGAGGCATCAATTTGATTTTGTCATGGAAATGATGGAGTTGAATAAAATAATAAGTTAGTGGAAGAGAGCTTGCCCTAGGAGACAACTCAAGAGCCGCTCCTTATATTTTTTTATCATTTTTGCATGCCAAGAAAATAGTGGCATGCATGCTAGTCTATGTGTCGACCTTGCATGGCTAGGTGGCATGAAGCTAATGACACCTATGACACTCTTTTCTATAAACCTCAAATATAAATATCTTGACCTTCTTTTGTTGAAAATATTTTTAGATGAAGAAAGTACCTTTCCTCTTGTATCGTGCAAAAACCTTCCCTTGTATCTCCCATAGTGAGGAGAGTGGAGTGGTGAAGGCTTGGTATCGACCAAAGAGGGAAGATATCAGCCAAAGAAGGTTGAAGCAACTAAGTAAGGTGATATTGCCCAAGGTGGTTGGAGATATCGTGCAAGAGCTTGGAGTTCAAATCTTGGAGCTTGGAGAAGGCTCATCTTCAACCTTGGGAGATGTGGAGTTAAATCTTGAGGCTTGGAAGCTCTTTGATAGGCGGGTTATATAACTTAAACCCTTCAATATTATTGTCCTTTCTTCAATATTATTCAATTTGTTGAATATTTGCAAAACATGGTTTCCTATGATCAATTGATATAATTATGAGTTCCAATATGTAATTAGGACTATTATCCATCAATTAAATGATTTTGAGGTTGATAATGATGATATCATCATTGGATGACCGATATGAGTTGGTCACTCTTGAACAACCTGAGATGGGTTGAAGATCTTGTAACTCAACATGGGTTGAAAACTTGAGACAACCGATATGGGACCCAACATGGAGACTTGCCCGATATAGAGAGAAATCATCATAGGTTCAATGAATGATTATGGAGGACTCCCATCTGTCACCTTGTGCAAGATATAAGAGTAGAGCAACATTTTTCCCGATATAAGTCAAACCCTAGGAACCCGATATGCTATTGACCTTGGTAACTCGATATTCTCCTTTAATCCTTACTTTGTGTTGGGTCAAAAAAACAACTTGATATCCACTTTGTTATAATTTGAGTTCAAGTTCTTATCAATGGTAGGGACACAATATGATGGTCAATATGGGAAACAATATGGTACTTGATATGATGCTCAATGCATTACCTGATATGTTGCCCAATATGATACATGATACCTATGCCTGATATGTTGCCCAATACACTTACCCAATATGGTAAAGCTATGAGATAATCAAACATGTGAAAACTGATATGATGCTCAACATGAGACCACAATATGATATCCAACATATGGCAAGTCCAAAATGAGCGCACGATATGGTAACCCTAGATGGAGTCCAATATGGAAATCTAAGAGGCAACCCGATATGACAGGAGACCAATATGGAAGTTGTAATTGAAAATGGACATGGCTAGCTAAGGAGAAAAACCATTATAATATAGTTGCATGAGATATGGAAAAGCCATAATGGTATGCTCGATATGGTGAACCCTAATACAGGATATAAGAACCTAGTACACTCCTATAATTGATACGAGAGTAATGGTCTAATCTATACATAGTGTGAAGTTGACCTAAGATCAGAAAAGACAAAATGATACCTAACCCTACATGGTTACAAGATATGGTGTTAAGGGATATGTCCTATACCCGATACGAGGATGTGGTTTCACCACATGATCAATTGAATACTTGTTAAGATGACAAATGCATCTTCAAATACAATAGAATAATGCTACTTGATATGGTAGACATGTTCTTATTAATTAAGCTTGTCTAAGTGATGAATATGCTTAATGCAATATTGAAATACAATAAGTTCAACTCAACTTAATAATGATGAGTTGTAGACCTTAAGGAAGGAAATTTAGTAATCTATATCTTAGTGAGGATGAAAGAGATAGACTAATACTTGAAAGGTAAGTATGAAATTTAGCTTACAGTAATGCTCCTAAGAAGAGTGGAGTATGAGTTAAGATATAAATTTACTGATGAGATTTTGAAACCCTAAACGGTTGACTCTAACCCTAATTCATAAGAAAGGATGTGTTCCTTAATGTCATATTGACATGTGTTTGAAATTATTGATAATATGATATAATAAATCATGCAAGTATCTTAAGGCAATGAGCATGGCCAAGTAAGAACTATGTTGTTATATGATGCAATGAGCTATGTGGACTATGTTAATAAATACCTGAGTCTGATGACCTATAGGTAATGATTATCTACTAAGTGGTGACAGTACTCAGTGATGAGTTAAGTGTGATGATTCTAAGTGAACTATATAACTCAGTGAATATGAAAATATATGATGAATGTAATTATGCTTTCCTTGTAGCATTTGATGTAAATCTTGTTTGTAATTTGTTTAACGCTAAAAGATACAGTAATACACTTAATTAAACAAGATGAATATTATTATGTAGTTTCCCAGACCATAGATCCATTCAGTGTCAGCATTTGTTGAATGGTGAAATATACTATTATTATGTAGTTTTTACTCAGAATGCATATTTTTGAATATGTGATAATATAAGGGTGCTCAGTGGACTCCCTAAATCATCAGGTTGCTCGGTGTACTTACTGATAAAAAAATCAAATAGGATCTTTCAGTGGTCATCCTAATAATCTGGGAAAGCTAAGTGGTATTCTCCTAAAGAGAGTACTAGCTACAATAGTAACTCTATAGCGAAGATGCCGCTATACCACGACATAGCTAATTACAGCAGGCACAAGAAGTCATGCTAAACCTAAGTGTTACCTAAGTGCTCTCATGCTGACTGAGAAAGGTGAGTTCTTGACAGCCAGCTCTACCATTGACCTTGTATGGTACTGATTTCGACTTACTAGTGGTCGGTTGGAGTATGAGCGGTATATCGCCTCTCCTCTGGGCATAAGTATGAATGTGAACATGTAATCAGTTGTGTAGTATATTTGTTTAAGGACTAAATATGAAAACATTGGTTGGTGCATTATTAGTTTTATACACCTTGATAGATAGATGTTATACATGTTCTTTATATTCCTTTCAAGCAGAAGATAATTTATAGAATTGTTATTAATGTCTATACCTTGCACTTAAAGATATATCTGTTAATCAATGAAATACCTACAATTCATTTTTTATATTATTTTCTATGATAATAATATTGTTGGTGGAGAGTTATATCTCTCATTGGGACAATAGTCTCACCCCTTGGGATCAACAATTTTTAGGTGGATGTGGACAAGGGACTAGGAACTAGACTGCAGAAGAAGGATCGTTGCAACAAGAACAGTAGTTGTATTTCAGGTTGAGTATGCTTCTTGTTAGGGTTTTGTAGATAGAAGTCTATGTGTCATCTCTGTACTCTCAGGTCCTTGGGAGATAGTTCTTAGTGTCTTTTCACAAACGACTTGATATTGTAGTTTGCTTATCTTGAGGTTTTTGTGATGTTGTTGTATATGCATCAAGGTAAAGTAACTGATACTTGTCATCCTCAGGAAGAGTCGACATACTGAATGTATGACATGAACTATGTGTATGTAAAGCTTTGGTCCTTTGTGTAAAATCTTATTGGACAGGGGTCTATGTGAAAAGATGGTTTAAATTTTTTGTGATTTTTGATAGCTCTATTATTTATATTAATCCACATTTTTACTGGTGATGGCTTGATTTGTAATCAAGTTGTCACAAAGTTTTGGTATCAGATCCTACGGTTCACTGAGTCAAAGTTTTGGTATCAGATCCTACGGTTCACTGAGTCTACAGAGACATAGGATTAAGTATGTTGAGTCTGTTCTAGTATCCTCCAGTATATCTTATAGTAAAATTCTCCTTGTCCAGGAGAAGAAGTAGGAACCAGAGATGTCTGGAGTGCACGAAGAACACGCTGCTGAGAGCAGTGTTGCTGCACCCGGAGGTGGTGTAAGGGATTAGGATAGAGATGAACCAGTGCCTGAGAGTCCCTAGCTTGACCAAACTCTGTTAGAAAGCCCATCTTTTCAAGCTCTTTTTGAGCATATTATGAATATGGTGACGCATATGGCTGACCGGATACCAGCACCAACCCCTAGAACATCAGGGTCTAGTGAGAGACATGGAGCTGACAAGACCTTTGAACGGTTGTGTTGGGTAGGAGCCATTGAATATGTTGGTATAGCTAACCCAACGGATGCAGATCTATGGCTTACTGAGATAGAGAAAGCCTTTACGATCCTTGATATCCCAAAAGTTGATAAGGTTAAACATGTTGTATATCTTCTGAAAGGAAGTGTTGGCCATTGGTGGGCCATTGAAGAAGAGAAATGACCGGGTGTCGAGGTCGAATGGCAAGAATTTTGACAAGAGTTTGTCAATAGATACTTCCCCAAGACTTATCTTGATGTGAAGATTTTACAATTTGAGCAGATTAGACAGGGAACAATGAAGGTTAATGAGTTTGAAGCCAAGTTTATGGAGCTTCTATAGTTTCGTCCGCACATGACCACCACAGATGAGGAGAGAATTTGGCATTTCGAGAAAGGTTTGAATGCTGAATTGACCACACCTGTATCTACCCTGGAAAATAGGGAGAGGTTTGCTACCTTTTGTGGAGTCAGTTACACGAGTAGAGAGGTCCGTGACAGAGAAATGAGAGGTGAATAGTAGGAAAACACATGCACAGTTTCATAATCAGAGGTCTGGCAATTTTAAGAAACTGAGATTCTCTACACCTGTGGAACCACAAAGGTTCAATACTCAGACACAGTGGACATCTATCTAAGGTAGAGGTTGTAGTTTTCCCTCAAGAAGAGATCAAAGTTCAAGATTGATGTCAGTGACAGGACCACCTAGGTTGCAGTGGGATAACATAGTCTGCTATAGGTGTAGGCAGACAGGGCATGTGATAAAGGACTGTTCATAGGGATGTGGAAGTGACCCAGACATCATGGAAAAGCCAGCAGGGCTCTGAGAGACAATAGTTCAGTAGTGGATCTAGGGTACGTGGACAAGCGTCTCAAGTAGGATCATCTGCACCGACCAATAGAGGATGAGGTCGGAAACAAGCGATTGTAATATTCTATGCTATGAATCAGTCAGAGGCATGGTTAATCCATGAGTTGTGATAGGTCAGATGGAATTATTTCATTCTGAAATGTCTTCTTCATGTTTCGTATCTGTTTTGATTGATCCGGGTGCTATGCATTCTTTTATCACTCGAGAGGTAATTCATGATTGTAATATGGTTGCTAATCCTAGAAAGGATAATATGTTATTAGAAACTTTGTTAGAGGCCCGCATGTTCTTCATGTGTTCTTTCCTTCTCAGAACACAACATTCAAGTGGATCTTATACCACTTGAAATGCATGGGTTTGATGTAATTCTTGGGATGGACACCTTAGAAAAGTATAAGGTTGTCTTGGATTGTAGTTCCAAGCAAGTTGTGTTCACATATGGTGATAAGACATGGGTTTTTTAGGGGGAAAGAAAGATTCTTCCAACCTATCTAGTGTCAGCTATGGTAGTAGAAAAGTTGATGAGGCAAGGATGCTTCACATTTTTGGCATATGTAGTGGATACCAGACTAAAGAGCCCCAGTCTTTCTGAAGTTCTAGTTGTTAAGGAATTCAAGAATGTGTTTCCCGAAGAACTTCTAGGTGCTCCTCCACCCCAAGAGTTTGATTTTGAGATTAATCTTGTTCTGGATACGCAACCTATAGCCCAAACCCCTTATAGGATGGCACCAACTGAGATGACAGAACTTAAGAAACAGTTACATGAGTTGCTTGAGAAAGGTTTCATATGACCAAGTACTTCACCGTGGGGTGCTCCAGTCCTTTTCATTAAAAAGAAAGACGGGTCTATGAGACTATGTATAGATTACAGACAACTTAACAAGATGACTATTAAGAACAAATATCCCTTATCAAGGATTGATGATTTGTTTGACCAGGTGTGTGGTGCAATGGTGTTTTCTAAGATTGATCTGAGGTCAGTATATCATCAGTTACATATCAAGGAGAGTGACATACCTAAGTCAGCCTTTAGAACAAGGTGTGTTCATTATGAGTTTGTAGTTATGTCGTTTAAACTAACTAATACACCAGTTGCATTTATGGAGTTAATGAATAGAATCTTCCAGCCATTCCTTGATTAGTTTATAGTGGTTTTTATAGATGACATCTTGATATACAGTAGAGACAGTCAACAACATGAACAACACCTATGTCAAGCTTTGACCTTGTTGAGACATCATAAGTTATATGCTAAATTTAGCAAGTGTGAGTAATGGTTATCAGAAGTATCTTTTCTTGGACACGTTATTATCTTCTTCAGGTATACATGTTGATCCTAAGAAAGTAGAATCTATTGTGGAGTGGGAACAACCTAAGACACCGACTCAGGTTCGCAGCTTCCTAGGCTTGGTAGGATATTACAAGAGGTTTATCAAAGATTTCATCTCTATAGACTTACCCTTAACTAGGTTTATGAGGAAGAAGTTCCTTTTGTTTGGAATGACAGGTGTCAACATTCTTTCCAGATGTTGAAAGAAAAATTGACTAGTGCACCTGTGTTAGTTTTATCTGAGTAGGGAAATGGGTATGTTGTTTTTTGTGTCGCTTCTAAGAATGGTCTAGGATGTGTGTTGATGCAGAATGATCATGTAGTTTCTTTTGCTTCCTAATAGCTCAAGAAGCATGAGGAGAATTATACAACACATGATCTAGAACTAACTGTAGTAGTTCATGCGTTGAAGATCTGGAGGCATTATCTCTATGGAGAGATGTGCCAAATCTTCATAGATCATAAAAACTTAAAATACATCTTCTCTCAGCATGAGCTGAATATGAGAGAATGTTGCTGGATGGAGTTAATCAAGGACTATGATTGTACAATTGATTATCATCAATGAAAAGCCAATATAGTGGTTGATGCACTCAGTATAAAATCCTCGTCTCCACTTACAGCTAATGTACAACTAAATTCCTTAGTATGCAGTAAGAAGGATTTGCTTGTCTCTTTGAGATAGATGAATGTATAGTTAGAAGTATCTTTATTAGCATGATTATTAGTTGAGATGCATGTGAAACCCACTCTGAAAGAATAGATCAAAGAGGCACAATAGGCTGATACTGTGATTCAGTAGATTCGGTCAGAGATGGGCAATGAGAAACGGGATGGTTTTCATGAGTCAGAAGATGGTTTAGTTTGTTACCATGGTAGAATGATAGTTCCTAATAATAATAACTTAAGGAAGTTAGCTATGGAGGAATCTCACTCATCCATGTATGCAATTCATCCAGGGATCACCAAAATGTATCACAACTTAAAGGATATGTATTGGTGGTCTGGTTTGAAGAAAGATGTAGCTGAGTTTGTTATGCAGTGTCCGGTGTGTCAGTAGGTTAAAGAAAAACACTAGAAGCCCACAGGAATGTTACAAACCCTACTTATACCTTAGTGGAAATGGGATCATGTGACAATGAACTTTGTGGTTGGTCTACATAGGACAACCAAAAGTCATGACTCCATCTGGGTGATAGTTGATAGGTTGACTAAGACAACACATTTTCTCCTTGTTAAAACAACGTACACTGTTGAGAAGCTGGCATAGATCTATATAGATGAGATAGTGCAGTTGCACGGAGTTACAACTACGATTGTATCTGATAGAGGTCCCCAGTTTACAAGTCATTTTTGGGAACGATTACATAAAGCCTTAGGTACTCAGTTGAAGTTCAGTATGGGTTTTCATCCTCAGATAGATGGGCAGTCTGAAAGGACTATACATATATTGGAGGACTTGCTTAGGGCATGTGTCTGTCAATTTGTAGGAAGTTGGGATCTACACTTAAGCTTGATTGAGTTTGCTTATAATAATAGCTATCAGACTAGTATTGATATGGCACCATATGAAGCATTATATGGTAGATGTTGTAGATCTCCGTTATGCTGGTTTGAAATCGGAGAATACCAACTTTTGGGACCTGAGCCAGTATAGAAAACAACTGAGAAAATAAAAGTTATACAACAACAGCTGAAGGCTGCACATGATAGATAGAAGTCTTATGCTGATAAATGTCGTAGACCTTTAGAATTTCAAGTTGGAGACAAAGTGTATCTCAAAGTTTCTCCTTGGAAAGTTGTTCTCAGATTTGGTAAGAAAGGTAAGTTAGCCCCTAGATTTATGGGACTTATCCAGTGATAGCATGGATCGGGAAAGTAGCTTATAGGTTGGAGCTTCCACCTGAGTTACATAGACTAAATCCAGTGTTTCATGTGTCTATGTTGAGGAAATGTCATCCCGATACAAAGATGGTGCTGCAACTTGTACATGTTGAATTGAATGAAGATATATCCTATGTCGAAGGCCCTACGATGGTTCTCGACAGAAGAGTCAAGAAGTTGAAGAAGAAAGATATAGTTCTTGTGAAAGTTCTTTGGCATCACCGTGGCATTGAAGAAGCCACATGGGAGTTAGAGGAGGAGATGGGGAAAAAGTACCCTTCTCTTTTCTCTTGAGATTTCAGGGACAAAATCCTTCTTTTAGGGGTTGATAATTGTAACACCCCTAATCTGGGTTAAAGCCTAACCCTAGATGTTTTGCTTAAGTAAGTTGCTAATAGAATTTTTCTTATATTTTGATAAGTAATTAAGGCCTTTGTGATAAATTATTTTCAAATTTGAGCATTATATGCAAACTATGTGTGTGTTGTATCATAATCTAAGTGAAAAGTGCAATTTACCCAAGAAGAGGGGTTATGTTGCAAATGTTGCATAATGAATGAATTCTAAGTGTTTTGTATGTCATGAAAGAGAATATGATGATAAGTGGTGGCTTGTGCAAATCCTTATCCTATGTGAGAACTTGAGTAAACCATGCTAAGTGCTTGGAACATGAATTACAGTACAATTTGTAGTATATACCAAATGAAGGGTAAATGTGTAATTTATCACCTATAGATTTCTTTCTCTTCCCTAGTGTTCTAGAGGAGAGAGAAAAGAGGAAACAATATGTTTGAAAGATCTTGTAGTGTTAGTACTCTTAATAATAAAAAAAGCCAAGCAAATGAATAAGTTGAAAGCTATGTGCATAAGCCATATTGAGTTGTAGACTTGAGAGTAGAAGTCCCTATCGGCCATAGAGCCATGGGGAGAGAGTCCTATCGGTTTGTGAAGCTTTGGCTTGACCCATGATGGGCAAGGCATTTCAAGGAAGAATGAGGCATTGATTTGCTTTTGTCTTGGAAATGATGGAGTTGAATAAAATAATAAGTTAGTGGAAGAGAGCTTGCCCTAGGAGACAACTCAAGAGCCGCTCCTTATCTTTTCTTTATCCTATTTGCATGGCAAGAAAATAGTGGCATGCATGCAGGGCTATGTGTCGACCTTGCATGGATATGGCAAAGCCATAATGGTATGCCCGATATGGGGAACCCTAATACATGACACAAGAACCCAATACACTCCTATACCCGATATGAGAGTAATGGTCTAATCTATACATAGTGTGAAGTTGACCTAAGATTATAAAAGACAAAATGATACCTAACCCTACATGGTTACACAATATGGTGTTAAGGGATATGCCCTATATCCGATATGAGGATGTGGTTTCACCACATGATCAATTGAATACTTGTTAAGATGATAAATGCATCTTCAAATATAATAGAATAATGCTACTTGATATGGTAGATATGTTCTTATTAATTAAGCTTGTCTAAGTGATGAATATGCTTAATGCAATATTGAAATACAATAAGTTCAACTCAACTTAATAATGATGAGTTGTAGACCTTAAGGATGAGAATTTAGTAATCTATATCATAGTGAGGATGAAAGAGAGAGACTAAGACATGAAAGGTAAGTATGAAATTTAGCATACAGTAATGCTCATGAGAAGAGTGGAGTATGAGTTAAGATATAAATTTACTGATGAGATTTTGAAACCCTAAATGGTTGACTCTAACCCTAATTCATAAGAAAGGATGTTTTCCTTGATGTTCTATAGACATGTGTTTGAAATTATTGATAATATGATATAATAAATCATGCAAGTATCTTAAGGCAATGAGCATGGCCAAGTAAGAACTATGTTGTTATATGATGCAATGAGCTATGTGGACTATGTAAATAAAAACATGGGTCTGACGACCTAGAGGTAATGATTATCTACTAAGTGGTGACAGTACTCAGTGATGAGTTAAGTTTGATGATTCTAAGTGAACTATATAACTTAGTGAATTTGAAAATATATGATGAATGTAATTATGCTTTTCCTTGTAGCATTTGATGTTAATCTTGTTTGTAATTTGTTTGATGCTAAAAGATACAGTAATACACTTAATTAAACAAGATGAATATTATTACGTAGTTACCTATACCATAGATCCATTCCGTGTCGGCATTTGCTGAATGGTGAAATGAGTTTTTACTCAGAATGCATATTTTTGAATATTTTATAATATAAGGGTGCTCAGTGGACTCCCAAACAAAATAAGGGTGCTCAGTGGACTCCCTAAATACATCAGGTTGCTTAGTGTACTTCCTGATAAAAAAAATCAAATAGGATCACCTAGTGGTCATCCTGATAATCCAGGAAAGCTAAGTGGTCTTCTCCTGAAGAGAGTACAAGCTATGACAGTAATCTATAGTGAAGATGTCGCTATACTACGACATAGCTAATTACAACAGGGAAAAGAAGTCATGTTATACCTAAGTGTTACCTAAGTGCTCTCGTGCTGACCCAGAAAGGTGAGGTCTTGATAGCCGGCTCTTCCATTGACCTTTTCGACTTACTAGTGGTCAATTGGAGTATGAGCGGTATATCTCATCTCCTTTGGGCATAAGTATGAATGTGAACATGTAATCAACCGTGTAGTATATTTGTTTAAGGACCATATACGAAAACATTGGTTGGTGCCTTATTACTTTTATACACCTTGTTAGATAGATGTTATACATGTTCTTTATATTCCTTTCAAGCAAAATATAATTTATAGAATTGTTATTAATGTCTATACCTTGCACTTAAAGATATATCTGTTAATCAATGAAGTACCTACAGTTCATTTTTTATATTATTTTCTATGATAATAATATTGTTGGCGGAGAGTTATATCTCTCGTTGGGACAATAATGTCACCCTGTGGGATCCAAAAAATTTAGGTGGACGTGGACAAGGGACTAGGAACCAGACTGTAGAAGAAGGATCATTGCAACAAGAACATCTATAGTATTTCAGGTTAGTACGCTCCCTGTTAGGGTTTTGTAGATAGATGTGTATGTGTTGTCTCTGTACTCTCAGGTCCTTGGGAGATAGTTCTTAGTGTTTTTTCATGAACGAATTGAGATTTTGGTCTTCGTATCTTGAGGTTTTTGTAATGTTGTTGTATATGTATCAAGGTAAAGTTAATGATACTTGTCATCCTCGAGAAGAGATGGCATACTGAATGTATGACATGAACTATGTGTATGTAAAACTTTTGCCCTTTGTGTAAAAGCTTATTGGATAGGGGTCTATGTTTAAAGATGGTTTAAAGTTTTGGTGATTTTTGATAGATCTGTTATTTGTATTAATTCCACATTTTTACTGGTGATGGATTGATTTGTAATCGGGTTGTCACAAAGGCTATGTTCAAGTGTAATATGGAACAAGGAGATCCAGTAGGTCCACATGTGCTCAAGTTGATTGGATACATGAAGAAACTTTGTAGAGTGGGATTTCCCCTGGGTCAAGGGTTGGCCACAAATTTGATTTTGTAGTCACTGCCAGAATCATGCAACCAGTTTTTCATGAACTACAACATCAACAATTTTGACAAATCATTGTCAAAATTGCTTGGCATGTCGAGAATTATTGAAGCACAAATGAAGAAGGACAAACCCAAATTCATGATGATGATCATCAAAGGAAAGGGAAGGTCTAAGGGAAAAAGGAAAAGCTAAGAAGAGTTCTAAAGCTGACAAAAAACCCAAGTCTTCTGCACTTGAAGCAAACAAAGGGGTGAGTGAGGGAGACAATTGTCACCACTATGACCAGCCTGGACACTGGAAAAGTAATTTCCCTCTTTACCTGGAGGAACTCAGGAAGAAGAAGGAGGAAATAGAGATCTCCACTTCAAGTATATACATTATTGAGATGTATATGTCTACTTCTTCATCATGTGTACTAGATATCGGGTGTAGATCTCACATACGTTCAAATTTGTAGGATCTGAAAATAAGTAAGCCTTTAAGAAAGGGTGAGGTCAAACTATGCATTGGAAATGGAGCAAGAGTTTCTACCACTACATTTAGAACCTATCATTTATCTCTACCCATAGGGCTTGTAATAGAGTTATAGAACCGCTACTTTGTACCTATAACTAATAGAAAAAATATTTTTGTATCTTTTTTGGACAAGAATGGATTTGAATTTCATATAAAGAATGGTCAATGTTCTATTTCAAAAGATGAAATATCAAATGCCAGTGCCCCAATGTCCTATGATCTTTACTTATTTGATCTAGAGACAAATATTTATAACATAAATACAAAAAGGTTAGAATGCAATAACTCAATAAAAACATACCTTTGGCATTTTCATCTAGGGCACATCAATGAGAAATGCATTTCTTGACTCCATAAAGATGGATATCTAGACTCTTATAATTTCAAATCAATAGAGAACTTTGAATCATGTTTGTTGGGAAAGATGACAAAGGATCCTTTCACTGGCAATAGTGAGAGAATAAGTGATCTATTAGGAGTCATACATATTGATGTATGTGGGCCTTTTAGAACAAATTCTAGAGGTGGTTACCATTACTTCATTACCTTTACTAATGACTTCAGTAGGTATGGCTATGTTTTCTTAAGGAACATAAGTCAGAGACCCTTGAAAAGTTCCAAGGATTCCATGAATGAGGTGTAGAACCAACATGGTAAAAGTATTAAAGCACTTCATTATGATCGAGGTTGAGAGTACTTAATCCATGAGTTTGGGGACCTTTTATGAGACCATGGTATCGTATCATAATGAACTCCACCTAGAGCACCACAATACAACTGTATATCAGAAAGAAGGAACCATACATTACAAGATATAGTGCAGTCAACAATCATTCTTTCAAAACTTTCGACATCCTTCTGAGGATATTCTCTAGTAACCACATTGTTTACACTAAGCCATGTACCATCTAAATCGGTTCAAAAGACACCCTATGAGATATGGTATGGTAAGCATCCCAATGTGTGTTTTATGAAGATTAGGGCATGTGAAGCTTATGTGAGAAAGTAGTTTCCCAAAAATTTTGGACCCAAATCAGATAAATGTTATTTTTTTGGATATACTAGGGAAATCAAAGGATAGTACTTTATACTCTATCTGACAACAAAGTGTTTGTTTCTAGAGATACAATATTCCTAGAAAAGGAATTTATTTCCAAATGAATAGTACGAGAAAAGTAGAACTCAAAGAGGTTCGAGACCAATAAGAAAATTGAACCTATAGAGGTATAAGAGGAACATTGCAAGTCACAAACTATTGTCGAATCTCAAATTCCTCATGTAACACATTAACCTCACAGATCTAGTAGGACATGCCTTGAATCTGAAATATTTGGTTATCTTGTGACTCAAGAAGGCGATGAGTTGATCATTGATGATGAGATAGAAACCTACCCACAAGCTAATAAGGGACCACAGAGATAACAAAAAATTAGTGGGAGCATATCTATATTCCACATAATGGGTAATAACATCCTTATACTACAAATATTAAAACCTGACAAGGAAGTACCTTCTCTATGAGAACATACATTGTCAAGATGTTGAAGGGGTTCAACATGAAAGACTCAATGAGAGAAAACTTGTCCATGTTCCATGAAGTTAGTCTCTTAGGAGCATAGTGTCCCAATTCTTGTCCAGAATAGAAACACATGGATAGATGACATGTTCACTCACAATTGGATCTATCATGTATGCAATGTTATGTACTCATATCATTATCTCGTATGTATTGGACATGATGAAAGGATATGTACTCATCTAGTTATCTCGTATGTATTGGACATGATTAGTGGATATTAGTCAGACCCTAGTGAGAGTCACTAAATTGCCTTAAAGAATATCCTTAAGTACTTGAGAAGTACTAAAAGGATTGGTTACTTGGTTATGGTAATAAGGAATTAGTTGGGTACAAAGCGTTACACTGATGTAAGCTTCCAAAATGATAAAACAATTATTGCAATCTAAATTTGTGTTTGATAATAAAATGAGAACTATAAGCTAGAAAAGTTATGAGCAAGAGTCAATTGTTTAATTCTACAATTAAAGTCGAGTATCTTGGTGTTGTGAGAACAAAAGAGGATACTATATGGATATAGAAGTTCATATAGATGAACTTGTGAGAGGTTCCAACCATTGATGGCATAATAGAAATAATGTTACAATAATAAATCTACTCATTAGGCAAAGAAATCTCAGATAGCATAATGCAACACTTCCATCTCATACGAGAACTCATATAATGATGAGATGTAAAAATTGCAAAATATCGACTCAAAGTAAACATTGACAACCCTCTATAAAAGCACTAGAGCAACATAAACATGATTTACATGTTAAGATGACTTGGAATAAGATTAGTAAGTGATTGTCTCTAAGTACAAGTGGGACTATGTTGGTATGTATGCCCATAGAGCCAATCATAAGATGATTGCAGTGAGGCATGATATACTTGATCTGGTAATTATAAAGGTAATTCCATCTATCATATTTGTCTCAATCATGAGATGATGACATGGATATAATATATGTATAAAGAATGATGTTACTGGATGTCATATGCATTTAGGTTGAGGACTTGAATAATGCAATCATATGTATGATAAGAGTACATGCATTCTTATTATGTCCCTACTAAAATATTACTTTGGAAGCAAAATAGACAACAATAATACATAATACTAGAGTGTGTGTTATGATAGAGTCTCATTAGTCATAATATGTGTTATCAAGTCAAGCACACAAATACATGTTAGAGAATAATGTATCAGATAGACCCACCTTGAGAGTGATACATGGATACCATGGAATGGTAGTCAGAATCAGATCTCAGAGTGATAGTGGTGATTATGGTTTCTTAGAACTAAATTCACTACACTCATAAAATGTCGTTGCATGTATTTTTACATTCATGCAAAGATATCTTGAATAAGGGTTACCAAAAAGGTGATGCTTCGATGCATTGTGACACATGGGGATTGAGTGTGAGTGGTGTAGATTGGATTTGTCCCTACTATAGGAGATTGATATCCATGACACTTTGTAAGAGAGACTGGTAAATGTATGGCCATACTCATGTGATTCAATATGTGATATGTGAACTTGCACGCATCTCAAACAGTCTACTCTTGCTCAAGGAATAGAGATTGAATGTTGAAGAGGATGATGATTCCAAGCCTCGAGTTCAATATGGATATCATAGAAAAGGGAACTATACGATCATGAAACACTAATCATGGATTGTAGGTTGAAGTTGGTCTCCAACTTTCTGAATCACTTGAGTAGCAACGACGTGTTGCTAGATACTGCTCATTGATTGTGATGTTATAAATTGGTTATCACTACCAACGTAATTTGGGACCTAAGGGTCACACACATATCATGCACTTGGAATAGGAGTTTATTCATGAATGATGTTTAACTTTATTACTATAAGTGTTTAGGTATTCAATTTAAACAACATTGGTTGAAAATGGACTGACTATACTATGAACCAACTGGTTCAAGTGTTGAACCGATCGGTTGGAGTGTCAGTTCAATTGAAGACTACAATGGATGAATATTGGATGAACTAGGGCATGAAATGACTGGTTCATTATGTGAATTGGTCAGTTCATGGTCTGAAATCTTCAGTTCAAGAGTTAAAATACCTAGTTCAAAGATCAATTCGATTGGATCAAACATTGATGCTGACATCATGTTTTGCATTAATAGAATATTGAATTCCAATGTGATTTAAAATGGGAAAGATACTGAACCGATCGATGCAAGACATGAGATGACAAGTTCACCTATGAAATGACCGGTTCAATAGTGAACCAACCATTTCACCATTTGTAACTTCTAGAAAATTCATGAATTTCATCTCTTCAACTCCTAGATTGAATGGAAACCCTGGCCCTAGCCTTCCTATAAATAGAGGGGTATTGAGGGATTCCTAGATAGAACAATAAGCTCTAACAATTGTTTTCCTATCTAATTATGGTAACCATGAGAACCCGAGAAAGTCCTACCCATAAAAGGGAGGGATAGCAAGGGAGAGATAATTACGGGAGAGAAAATTGGTGCTCATAAACCAAGGTTCGAAGGGACAAATCCTTCATGTGGAGGCTAGTGATCTTCATAGACTAATCTGTAGGTGAGGAGGCTATTTCCTGTTGCTAGGAGGACAAAGTTGGATTACCGTTTGTGGTGATCAACTAGGAGGCTGTTGTTGACGTTATCCAGATGTAACTTGATGAAAGGTGCATGCTACTAAAAGGGAATTGTTGCTAGACTTTCTCTAGGACCAGGTATAACCTTGAAAACCTTCTTTCTTAGATACATCATTGTTGACATAACCTTGCTGGTTAGGGAATCAGACATTAAAAGTTTTTTCTTCTGCTGCCTTATCTGTCGCCCAGATTTCTCAACACTTGGATGTAAAGTATTTATATAAGATCTTCACCATAACATTGAGAACATAAATGAAGATATGGATTTTAGCTATCTTTTCTAAAACTAACATCAACACTTCCCCATAGCCCTAGTAAAATGGATCCCCACAACCCAAGGGGCGGGGATGGCCCAACATAAAAGTATATTAGGTGCTAACACACTTAATGTTACAATCACATCAAAAGAAATCTAAAAGAATGGTTTCCCTAATCTTCGCATTGAAAAATGGTTACTTTACTCTTTCTTTTCTTTCTCAAATTATTTTAATTATGCCAACTTATAAGTATGTATTTTTACCCACATACTCCCCACATAGTGTTGATTAGATGTTTCACATATTTTCTAGGTACAAAGAATCCATGATTGAAGCTAAATTACCTGAAAGCAACAACAAAGATAATTTAAAGATTTATATTAGACATATATTTCTTTCTACTCCCCTTAGATAGTACTTTCCTTTGCATTCCTTGATGTATAAGATGTAGTCTATCGTAAGTAATTTTCTCTTTTCCATAGTTATTAATGTCTTTTCAAATAAATGTATAGTCTATCTTTTCCATTTATAAATGATGTGTTTTGTGCGGGAACACATGATGTTTGTGAACATGATCTGGATTCTTTATAATAGATGACAAACACTAATCGACACATTTTCCCTCTTGACATCTTGTTGATATGAGTGCATGCATACCAATGTAATTTCACCATGGAAAGTGTTCTGGATTTGAGGTCATCACAGTTGGTATCCGAGCTGGAGTCCACACATCATAGCTAGATAAAACTTCATTTACCCTATAATAAGTCTAGGGTAGTCATTAAGTTAGGGATATAAGGGGTGGATGTGTCTAGTCTAACATCTTCCAGGGACTGGTGAAAGTCTCCAGGATACTTTGCTTAGAACATGAGGCTACCTTATAGCAATGTAAGTCTTACCTAGACAAAACCCAAAGTGCCACCTACTTATGGGCAGAGCTAAATTAAGGATCCTCCTCATCTATAGATATTCACTCTCATCTCTCTCTTCTATATAGGATAAGAATGTGTCACTCTATATCAAGTACTAATGATGATTGATTCTTAACTAAGGGTTGTTAGGGTATCCTCCACAAACCATAACACTAAGATCATGAATAATCATTAACAAAAATTATGATATATGTTTCAAAAAAAGAGAACAAAAATATCTAATCTACTTCACCTAGTTTTTAGGATTTCTCCAAAAATACATGTATCTAAGGCCTCAAATGAATCGTCCTCCAAAAGGAGAAGAGAACCTAAAACTTCTAGTGAACTTGATCCTGAGAATATGGCCAAGGGTAGGTGGGAAGAACAAAAGAAAATCCTATTAGACTTTATGGAGACTGTTTCCTTAAAAGGAACTACTGAAACTAGTTCTTCTAAGAAGGAGGTAACCATGCTTGACTTTGTCAAACTAAACCCCAACACCTTTTGAGTTGAAGACCAACCTGAGGTTATGGACAATGTTAGGCATGAATCTTGTCTATATAAAACACCTTCCATATCCTAGAAGTACACAATGAGAAGATAGTTACATTTGCCACATACCTACTTAGGGGAGGAGAAAAAATATGGTGTGTAGATTTGTATGTGAATAAGGAGGTAGAGGTTGATACCATGAAGTGTGAAGCCTTCAAAACCATTTTCACCACTGTTTCACACCCATAGATGAGAGGAAGAGGAAGGAGAGGATGTACACTAAGCTTAAGCAAGGAAACCTCTTGGTGGCTGGGTACACTCAAATGTTTTGTCTTGTACATTATTATGCACCCATTTAAACTTAGGAAGACCTCATGGACCATTACATTGGCTTCCTAGTTTCCAACGTGAAAACTCTACTTATCACTTCAAATACCAAGAACTTTGATGAACCCCTAGATATGGCCTTTAAGATAGAAAGAGATCAGGGTATGTAGAAACCATTGGGTATGGGATACCTAGGGTTAACCACCACCAATGAGGATAAGCCTAGGAAGCTTACCCCATGCCATAGTAAAGTGTAACACACTAGAACTAGAACCCTACCTTAGTACTTTGACCCCTTTGACTTAGCCAAACAAGGATAAGCTAATACATCTAATTAAGTCAATAATGAAATGTAAAATGTGTCGCAAGAAGTGTAACATAATAAATCATGCTTAATAATCACACACATATATATAAGAATATAATTGGTTGAATAATAAACTAATGGGCCACTAATGGGCCATATGACCTATCTCATGAAATCAAGTTCCAAAAGTAAAAATCTAAGTTTAACATCGTGTTCCTTGGGTCATAATCGCCTTGGGAGTCAAGTTTCACAATATTCACATAATAGTAATTCATTTAATTCTAATTGGAAAAAAAGATGTGTGTTTTCCCCAAAATATCAAATAAAATAGTAAATGACTCCAGAAGAGGAAAATAATCTTGGATTCATATTCTACATAATAAATATAACCTTTGGGTGAATTTTCATTCAATTTGGAGAAAGTTTGCTTAAAAGGTGGAAATCAAGAGAGAGAAAGTGTGTAGAACCATCAAAATATTAAATAAATCCTCAAACAACTCCAATATATAAAATTGATGAAAAATTTGAATCCAACACATTAAATGTGACTTGTGGGTCAAGTTTCATAAAATTTGGATAATCTTAATGACATTAATGAAGGAGGAAAGAGAAAATAAGATTTGATTTATTTAACCAATTAAAATTTCCAAAAGGCAAAACTAAGTGCATAATCAGAATCTACATCCTTAATTAGTGTTTGTGCAAAATTTTACTTGATTTGGATAATGTTAGAACCCTAAAATGAAGAAAGATAAAAAGGAAATTATTGCAATGTCACTTTATTAAATTATATCTATTTTGTCACACCTTGGTTTCCTAATCTGATTATACACATGATCTGAGCTATTGATTTTTCAATCCAATAGTTGGGGAGTCATTTCTTGCCTTGAGTAGGAGAGCGACCCGCCCTGTACAGTAATAGGTGGGTTCCTTTTTCCTCTAGTTTCCTCATTTCTCGATCGTTTTTCATGATTTTTCATTTGTTGAATTCCGTTTTTGATTCTGAACCCAATGATCCTTATATCCACCCACAAAACCCTATAAATAAGAAAACCCTAAATCTACTCTCTCCACTATTTTTCACAAACACTTGTACCTGCCCCTCCTTCTCGTGCGGCTGCCTAGAAACTATCCTTGACCCTTCTCCTCTTCTCCTCTTGTTTCAATTGCACTAGGCATTGTGTGGAGTAGATGGGCCTACTAAGTTTCTTCTCCGATGACGTCGATAGAACCCCAGTCTTCCCTATAGCCTTCGACCCAATTAACCCACCGGTGCGCATCCCTGGAACTCCCTCCGTATTTCCCTTCTTGCACTTTTGCCTATGGTTCGTCCTACCTCCCGGTCAAAAAGCTCAGTTTGAGTTATGATTTTAGTCACTTCCAGTGAGGTTCCTGCTTGCCCTCTTTATGCATTTGACCTCATTCTAGTTTGGTTATCTTCGGTCGAATCTTTTCTTCATTTTCATAGCTTTGTATCGCCATCAGGTTCTCTAGATCTTCTCTCATTTCTCTATGCTTCTATAGCCATGGCAGAGAAGCTGCTTTTCCTTCTTCGGCCGCCTTCTGAGCCTTGACCAGGGTCAATAGCTTCATTTTAACTTCGCAAACTCGATAGAGTAGTCATTTCCTCAAAACCATATTTAATGTTTGAGTTTCATTCAGAGAATCAGACCTCTGTTTATTGAACTCGGTCTTATTCAACGAACAACAAAGCTTGCAGTGAATGGTCATGGTTGCCCTTGTGTTTCCTTCTCTGCTTCTTTTCACCTAGGGGCAAAATTGTCTTTTCACACAATTATATCTTGTTTGCTTTGTGTGATTCTTTGCTGATTTAGCATAGTCACCTGCTGACTTGCACGGCTCTAAGTGGATGGCCCGGCCAAGCCAGTGTGGCCTCTCCCTCTCTCTCTTCGCTTTGGACTCTATTTATCTGACATGTAATTTCCTGATTGGCCAATGTTTAAAAATTAATTATTAATTAATGGATGATCAAAAATATGGAAAAAAAAATTTTGGAATTAGAAAAATAAGATCTAAATAGTGGCATAATTTTTGTTAACTAGATCCAATGATTAATAACATGTGTTTTTCATAAATCTAATTAATTAGAAGTTAACTTATAAAATTCATAACTAATTATCTATAAGTCAAAAAATATAACAAAATATGTTTTGGACTATAATAACATAAACTAAAATATGGAACGATTTTCATAATGTAATTCACAAAATGATAAAAATGTGGTTTTAGGGTTTGGACAATGTACATGAAATTGACATAAAATCTACCTATGTGTTTAATAGGTTCTTTGGAATCTTAGGCTTGGACCTAGATTGTGCTTTGGACTCTGATTTTGAGGTATGTTATATCCCCTATTCCTCTATGTTGAGTAATTCACCTATATTTCCATTCTCTTGAATTTGGCCTACACAATATGTCTTATCTCTTGATATCATGGTTCATGTGAACTATCTTTTTGTCGACATGTATATTCTTTTGAACTCTTATCTTGTGCTATGGTGCATTATGGACTTGTTATTGATATATGCCCACTGTGATGTGAAGGTTTATTTGGTGATTGTGATATCTTGATCCCACTTGCATGAGGATGTATGTGTTGTCCATTGTATGATATGGCAACATGGTATAATTTCTGACCATACCTTCTACTTTCATCTACATTTACTTGCTATGCGATTCAGTAGCACTAGAGTAGTATAATTGCATTGGTTTTGTCTCATTGTGATTTATGGCAACATTGTGATATTTTTGATGGTGGGTATGTGATTCCCCATGCCAGGGCAGGATGTGTGATTCCTGGACCATGTTATATATATTTGGGTGGTGGATGCTTGATTCCCCATGCCAGTGCGGGATGTGTGATACCTGGCCCATGTCTCACCAGGGCAATATGTGTGACTCTTATCTACCTTTGTCTTTATAATATTCAAGTGTTATTCTTATCTCACACGCATGTAGGGTGATGGTTATGATATGTGCTCATGTGGCACCACTTTATTATTTTATTTATGGCAAGTATCTTATCTTAACATGCGATGATGATTCTTTTGTTTTATTCCTATGTGGGTAGTCCTTATATTTTCATGGTAAGCATTTATACTTGATGTCCTTATTTCCATATATTGCTTAGTTTTATTTTAGTATACACATACCAGCCTTTGCTGATGTTTCCTTTTCTTTTCCTTTTTGTGGGGTATTCTTCCATCCCCAGGTTTAGATCAAGGAGAGGTTAGCAAGGTGGACTTAGACAACAACCTTTGTAGCTAAGCTTTTGGAAGACTGAAAGAGGTAGTTAGATGATCCTCATCTAGATCCTTATAGTTTCTTTTATAACTCACCCATGTGAGATGTAGTGATGTATGAGATATCAAGCTTTGTAGTATTTGGATATATATTTCTTTTCCACTGCTACTCATTGTGTTATGATACATACATGTTGAATGAATTGGTCTTCATCCCTTTGGAGAACATTTTTATGTGGTGTTTGATAAAAGGGATGTTTCCTTTTTATTTCTAGTAGGGAGTGGTTCCCCTCTGGGATCTCACTCCTTATAGCATGGTATCAGATCCACTAATAGTCAGTTATCTAAATATTTCAATCTCATCTTCCTTAGTATGTTTACCTTTAACTTTGGTTGCTTATAACTAGTATCCTTGACTTATGTAGGCAAAACCCTAATGGTAGGAGATAGCTCGACTGTTGACAACCAGTACGGTTATGAGACACCCCATAATGCTATTTTTGGGATTCCAAGGATGGATCCTCCCTTTACCACACCAGTAACTCAAGATGGAACGTCTATAGGTCAGGAGACCCCAACCTCTGCTAATATAGGAGTAGTTATCACTCTAGAGCAAGAGTTGGCCTTGTTTCGATAAATTTTTGCTACTTCCATGGCAAGGAAGATGAAAGACCCATTTGTACCTAAAAAGCCTAAGGAATTCTCAATCATAGAGTTCATGAAGATGCAACCACCCTCCTTCAAGGGTGAACGTGAGATAGAGATGGTCAAAAAAGCTAATGATTGGGTGTTAGCCATTGAGAGGACTTTTGATGGTATGGCATGTCCTCCACACCAGAAGGTTAGGTTTGCTTCATATGTCTTGGAAGGACCAACAAGAGTTTGGTGGAATGGAATTGCAAGGACAAGGGACATCTCAACCATGTGTTGGGTGGATTTTTTTGCTCTCTTCTGTGGGAAGTACATTTGTACTACTTCTTTGAAGAAGAAGGAAGCTGAATTCTATAGTTTGAAGCAAGGATCCATGACTGTTTGTGCTTATGTGAAAAAATTCTTGATGCTGGAGATATATGCTTCTGGACTTAGTGAAGAGTGTAGAGTTGACCTATATCTACAAGGACTCAACTACAATGTGGGTCATGCCCTTATTCAACAACTTCCTTTGACCTTTCAGTAGATGGTGGATAAAGCTTTGGCAGTAGAAACTTATCTAGGGTTTCAACCTAGAGAGTTTGATAAGAAGAGGAAAGGTGATGAGAAAAGGAAGGAAGTGTGTGCTATATGTGGTAGTAACCATCCTCCTGGGAAGTGTTATAGAGAAGGGAACCATGCAAGGAATCCACCTAACTACCCAAAGATATGCCATCATTGCAATGAACCTGGACATGTCAGACCACAGTGCCCCAAGCTTCATTTTGGACCAGGATATGTTCCTCATCAAGAACCTCCTTAGAATCAGGGCAACAATAATGGTAACAATAATAGAGGAAAACCTGTGGAAAGAAAAGCTGAAAGAGTTTTTGCTTTGGATGGTGAATAAGTTAATGATGATGAATAAGAGCAAGTTAACCCATAGTGCCTTAGATTAGTCTTTAAAAGTTATGTTTCCTTTTTGCATGTTGCTTATGTAGTTGGATGTAATAAGTCTAGTTGAAACTTTTGTATTTGAAGTTTATCTTGATATAATAAGATGAACCCTTATAAGGGGTGGTGGATAAGTTTGCTTATGGATGTTTTGATTTCGAGGACAAAATCCCTTTAAGGAGTGGTGTGTTGTAACATACCAGAACTAGAACCCTACCTTAGTAGTTTGACCACTTTGACTTAGCCAAACAAGGGTAAGCTAATACGTGTAATTAAGTCAATAATGAAATATAAAATGTGTCACAAGAAGTGTAACATAACAAATCATGCTTTATAATCATACACATAAGAATATAATTGGTTGGACAATGAACTAATGGGCCACTAATTGGCCATATGACCTATCTCATAAAAAGAAGTTCTAAAAGTAAAATTTAAGTTTTAAAATCATGATCCTTGGGTCCCAATCACCTTGGGAGTTAACTTTCACAATATTCACATAAAAAATTTTCATTTAATTCAAATTGGAAAAGAAGATGTGTGGTTTCCCCAAAATATCAAATAAAATAAATGACTTCAAAAGAGAAAAATAATATTGGATTCATAATCTACATAATAAATATAGCCTTTAGGTGAATTTTCATCCCATTTGGACAAAGTTTGCTTAAAAGGTGGAAATTAGGGGAGAGAAAGTGTGTAGAACCTTTAAAATATTAAATAAATGCTCAAACAACTCCAATATGTAAAATTGATGGCAAATTTGTATCCAACACATTAAATATGGCTTGTGGGTCAAGTTTCATAAAATTTGGATAATCTTTTTTTTAGAAAAGTCAGGAGATCATCTATTCATCCCACTCTCCTCATGCAGGCAAACCACAGAACTAGCATTACATAAATTATTTTGTGAAAAAAAACATGGTAGTACTACTACCATTACATTTGTCTCTAACATACCACTCCCTGATAGGTTCAGGGGGTCATAAAATTTGGATAATCTTAATGACATTAATGAAGGAGGAAAGATAAAATAGGATTTTCTTTATTTAACCTGTTAATAGTTTCTAAAAGGAAAAATTAAGTGCATAATCAGAACCTACTAGCCTTAATTGGTCCCTGTGCAAAATTTTACTTCATTTGGATAATTTTTTAACCCTAAAATTAACATAGAGAAAAAAGAAATTATTACAATGTCACTTTATTAAATTATTTCAATTTTGTCACACCTTGGTTTCCTAATCTAATTATACGTACTAGTTGAGCTGTCAATTTTTCAATCCAACGGCTGCGGCATCATCTCCTATCTTCAGTAGGAGAGTGACCCGCCCTGTACAATAACATCTGGGTTCCTTTTTCCTCTAGTTTCCTCATTTCTCGATCATTTTTCATGATTTTTCCTTCGATGAATTCCTTTTTCGATTCCAAACCCAATGATCCTTAGATCGACCCACAAAACCCTATAAATAAGAAACCCCTAAATATGCTCTCTCCACCATTTTTTGAAAACACATGTACCCTGCCCCTCCTTCCTGCACGGTTGGCTAGAAACTATCCTTGACACTTCTCCTCTTCTCCTCTCGTCTCAATTGGACAATGCATCGTGTGGAGTAGCCGGGCCTGCTCAGTTTCTTCTCAGTGACCTTGACGGAACCCCAGTCTTCCCTATTGCTTTTGGCCCAATTGACCCACTGATGAGCATCCCTGGACCTCCCTCAGTATTTCCCTTCTTGCACTTTTGCTTGCGGTTCACCCTACCTCCCGGTCGACAAGATCGGTTTGAGTTTTGATTTTGGTCACTACAGACGAGGTTCCTACTTTCCCTCTTCACGCGTTTGACCTCATTCTAGTTTGGTTAGATTTAGTCAAGTCTTTTCTTCATTTTCATATCTTTGTATCACCACCAGTTTCTCTGGATCCACTCTCATTTCTTTAAGCTTCTCTAGTCATGGTGGAGAATCTATTTTTCCTTCACCGACCACCATCTGAGCCTTGACCAGGGTCAATAGTTCATTTTAACTTCGTAAACTTTACAGAGTAGTCATTTCCTTGAAACCAACTTCAATGTTTGAGTTTTGTTCAGAGGATCAGACCTTTGTTTGCTAAACTCGGGCTTGTTCAGCAAAGAACAAAGCTTGTGATGAATGGTCTAGGTTGCCCTCATGTTTCCTTTTGTGATTCGTTTTTCACCCAGGAGCAAAATTGCCTTTTCACACTGTTATATCTTGTTTGCTTTGTGCGAGTCTTTACTGAGTTGGATTAGTCACCTACTGACTTGGTCAGCTCTGAGTGGCCGACCCAAGCCAGTGTGGCCTCTCCCTTTCTCTCTTCACTTTTGACTCTGTTTATCTGACATGTAATTTCCTAATTGGCCAATGTTTAAAAAATAATAATTAATTAATGGATGATCATAAAAATATGAAAAAATATTTGCTGGAATTAGAAAAATAAGATCTAAATAATGGTATAATTTTTGTTAACTAAATTCAATGATTAATAACATGTGTTTTTTATAAATCTAATTAATTAGAAGTTAAATTTTAAAATTCATAACTAATTATCTTTAAGTCAAAAAAATATTAAAAAATATGTTTTGGACTCCTAATAACATAAAATAAAATATGAAATCGTTTTCATAACCTAATTCACATAATGATAAAAAGGTGGTTTTTAGGGTTGGGACAATGACATGAAATTGACATAAAATCTACCTATGTGTTTAATAGGTTCTTTGGAATCTTAGGCTTGGACCTAGATTGCAATTTGAACTTTGGACTCTAATTTTAAGGTATGTTGTATCCCCTATTCCTCTATGTTGAGAAATTCACCTATCTTTTCATTCTCTTGAATTTGGCCTACACAATATGTCTTATCTCTTGATATCATGGTTCATGTGAACTATCTTGCTCTGGACTTGTATATTCTCATGAACTCTTATCTTGAGGTATGGTGCATGATGGACTTGTAAATGATATATGCCCACTATGATGTGGAGGTTTATTTGGTGATTGTGGCATCTTGTTCCCACTTACATGAGGATGTATGTGTTATCCATTGTATGATATGGCAACATTGTACAATTTCTGACCATACCTTCTACTTGCCCCTACATTTTCCTGCTATGTCATTCGGTAGCACTAGGGTAGTATAATTGCATTGGTTTTATCTCGTTGTGATTTATGGCAACATTTTGATATTGTGGATGGTGGATGTGTGATTCCCCAGGTCAGGGTAGGATGTGTCATTCATGGCATATGCCATATATATTTGGGTGGTGGATGTGTGATTCCCCATGCTAGGGCGGGATGTGTGATTCCTGGCCCATGTCTCACCAGGGCAAAATGTGTGATTCTTTTCCACCTTTTTCTTTATAATATTCAAATGTTATGCCTATCTCACAAGCATGTAGGGTGATAGTTATGATATGTGCTCATGTGGCACCACTTTATTGTTTTATTTATGGCAAGTATCTTTTTTTAACATGCGATGATGATTCTTTTCTTTTATGCCCATGTGGGTAGTCATTATCTTTTGCCAGGGAAGCATTTATACTTGATGTCCTTATTGCCATATACTGCTCAGCTTTCTTTTAGTATACACATACCAATCTTTGTTGATGTTTCCTTTTCTTTTCCTTTTTGTGGGGTATGCTTCCATCCCCAGGTTTAGATCAAGGAGAGGTTAGCAAGGTGGACTTAGACAACAACATTTGTAGATGAGCTTTTAGGAGACTGAAAGAGGTGGTTAGATGATCCTCAGCTAGATCCTTATAGTTTCTTTTGTAACTCACCCATGTGAGGTGTAGTGATGTATGAGATATCAAGATTTGTAATATATGGATATATATTTCTTTTCCTCTGCTACGCATTGTGTTATGATACATACATGTTGAATGAATTTGTCTTCATCCCTTTGGTAAAAAAATTATGTGGTCTTTCGTATAAGGGATGTTGCCTTTTTATTTCTAGTAAGGAGTGGTTCCCCTCCGGGATCCCACTCCTTACATAAAGGACCAGGAAAAGGGTGTTCAGGTAAAGCAGGTCAGACAAATAATTTGAATCAACTAAAGAGTTACCAAAGAAAATTTAATACTTGTAGATGAGGACATGATGGACCCTATTGCTACGCCAAGCCAGTTTACTTCAATTCCAAAAAGGAGGGCCATTTTGTTTCCAAGTGCCCTACTCTGTGTATCTTTGGCAACCCTATAGTGGGTGCTTCACCTCCTCAGGGTCACCAAAATACAAGGGTGTTGGTCGTGACTAAAGAAGAGGCTAAGGCAAACCCAAAGTAGCTGATCGAAGGTAATCCTAAATCCTTTTTGTTTATGTCAATATCATGTCCAATTCCTTCAAATATTCATGAAAAATTATTCTATGCAGGCGTTGTATTCCTTAATGGTCATCATGTAGAATCCCTATTTGATTTTGAATCTACAAATACTTCCATGTCATTTCATATAAAAAATCTTGGATATATTCTTGATGTGTCAACTCCTAGTGGAAAAAATTCACTACATTGCAAAAAATTGATATATTGTCTATAAAATTCAAAAATCATGATATTCCCTTCGAATTTATCCTCTTATCTATGGATGATTTTGATATTAAACTTGGTATGGATTGGTTGTACAATTATTATGCACATATTGACTGTAGGGAGAAGAGGGTAGTCATCTCTCCATCAAACTTTAATCCTTTGGTGATCCCTAGGGGAAGCAGGTTCTATAATAAAGTTACAATCTCCTATCTTGAAGCTAAAAAGCTTATTTCTAAAGGCTACAAAGTCTTCCTTGCATTAGTCTCAATGGCCAATCCTAGTACCAAACACATATAAAGTCTCGAGGTGGTACATGATTTTCTAGATATATTCTCAGAGGAGCTTCCTTGGCTGCCTCCTGACCGAGAAATTGAGTCCTCTATAGATCGTGTTCCTAGAACCACTCTAATTTCTAGGGCCCTATGTAGGATTTCTCCTATTGAGATTTTAGAGCTAAAGAAACAATTGCAGGAAATCCTTGATAAATTTTTCATTCATCCTAGTGTTTCCCCTTGGGATGTTTTTCTCTTTGTAAAGAAGAAAGACAATTATATGCACATGTGTAATCACTACCACATGTTGAACTAGGCTACTATTAAAAATAAATACCCTCATCTGTGCATTGATGACCTCTTTGATCAACTTCACACTATTAAGGTCTTCTCCAAAATTGACCTTTGTTCTAGCTATCATCAACTCAAAGTCAAGGATAGAGATATTTATAAAACTACTTTCTGAACCCATTATGGGCATTATGAATTTCTAGTGATGGCTTTTGGGTTAACCAACACACTTGGCATCTTCATGAATCTTATGAACAAGGTCATCCAACCTTACCTTGACAAGCTTGTGGTTGTTTTTTTTTCCGATGACATTCTGATCTAATCTGATTCTATGAAGAAACATGGTGAGCACTTGAGGGTAGTTTTATACATCCTTCGATCTTATAAGTTCTATGGAAAACTATCTAAATGTGAATTCTGGATTGATAAATTCATGTTCCTCAAACATGTCATTTCTTTGGGTAGTATATATGTTGATTCTTCAAAGGTGTCAGCTATTCTTTACTAGAACCTCCATAGAATTGTGTTGAAATCTGGAGTTTCTGGGCCTATCCAGATATTATCTTTTCTTCATCACTAATTTCTCAAAAGTTGCACTTCCTATTACTTAGCTTACTCAAAAGGATGAGCGTTTTAAATGGCCAACTTCTTGTGAGTCCAGTTTTTAGGAACTAAAGTAGAAATTTACATCACCACCTATTATGACTCTACCCTCTAGCAATGACGGGTTTGTGATTTCCACCGATGCTTCAAAGAATGGGTTAGGCTGTGTCTTGCAGTAGAACAAGAAGGTATTGGGTTTTGGATCTAGGCAACTAAAATCAAATGAACTTAATTATCCAACTCATGATTTGGAATTGACTTCAATAATATATAATCTTGAAATATGGAGGGACTACCTATATGGGTCAACCTTTGATATCCTTATTGAACACAAAAGGTTGAGTATATCCTGACATAGAAAGACATGAACCTACATCAATGTTGGTGGATGGAGTGTCTAAAGGACTACAATTTCACCATTGCCTACCATTCGAGTAAGGCAAATGTAGTCATTGATGCCCTTAGTAGGAAAAGAGTTGTAGGTGCGTCTATATTTGTTCTTGAAAGAAAGAACATGAAGGACAAGGTGGATTGGAAGACACAGTTAATGCATGATCATGTTCATTTCAACAATATTTCTATCATTCATGGACTACAGTCTGAAGTACTCAAAGTCTAGTACTGATCTTGAAGAACTCTCTGATCTCTATTGTCTAAAAATCAAACACACTTTTTTGTGGGTCTCGATGGTGGCCTTTGATATAAGAATTATATGTGGGTTCCCCTATTCACCAAAAAAAATTATATGTGGGTTCCTAATCAATTAGTCATGAAGACAAAGATTACTAGTGAGGCACATGCGTCAAAGTACACAGTTCATTCTGGAACCACCGAAATGTACAAGGGAATGCAATGACTCTTCTGGTGGAATATCATGAAGCATGACATTGCCGAATTTGTATCTCGACGTTTGACGTGCTTGAGAATTAAGGTAGAGCACCAGAGACTTGGTGGCCTACTTAAATTCATTGAAATCCTGAAATGGAAATGGGAATAAATCACTGTGGATTTCATGGTGGATTTATCGAGGACCAGGAAGGGATATGATGTCACATGGGTTGTAGTGGATTGTCTCACCAAATCAGCTCATTTCCTACCTGTGAAGACAACACCAAAGGTGTTTGAGATTGTTGACCTTTATATAACAGAGATTGTATGTCTGCATGGAGTTCCAGAGTCCATTGTTTTAGATAGGGATACAAAGTTCACTTCTAAGTTGTGGAACATGTTCAAGAAGAATTAGGATAAAAATCTAACTTTAGCACAACTTATCTTTCATAGACAGATGGGCAGTCTGAGCATACAGTATAGATTATGGAGGTTCTTCTAAGAGTTTGTGTTCTTGATCGGGAAGGCTCGTTATACCATTATTTGCCTTTAGTTGAGTTTTTTTATAATAATAGCTATTCGGTGAGTATTTGGATGCATCCATATGAAGCTCTTTATGACAGACCATGTAAATCTCCACATACTAGGATGATGTCTGGAAACATACCTTTATGAAATATGAGGGGATGCAGATCTACACCAACAAAGTTACATTGATAAGGCAAAGGATGAAGTAGGCACATGATATGTAGACGACTTATGTATAGGCTCAATGACAAGAACAACAATTCAAAGAAGGGTGGTCATGTCTTTTTGAAGATCATGCCTATTCAAGCCTTGGCCAACAACAAAGGGAATCTCAGTCCCTGCTTTGTGGGACCCTTTAAAATCTTGGAAAGGATTGGTGAATGTGCCCACCATATTTCCCTTCCACCTCAGTATAGTGCGATGAATAATGTATTTCATGTATCTAATATGAAGCAATATGTCAAACATCCTAGTCACATTCTGAATCATGAGACTCTAGAGCTGAAAGAAGATCTATCTTATGTTGAATCCCCATTCAATATTCATTATTCTAAGACAAAGGAGCTTCACAATAATTGACACACTAACATGGTGAAAGTTCTCTGGATCAACATGATCATAATGACACTACCTAGGAGCTCAAGTTCATGATTGAGTATAAATATCTGCATCTCTTTTGAGTTGCTTTATTTTGAGGACAAAATTCTTAAAAGGAGGGGAGAATTTGAAAAAAGTGCTTTTTATATTTATTATTTTTCTCTCTGTTGCAAAATATAATGATATAAATTATTTCTAAAATTAATTCACTAAAATACCCCACAATCACCAACTCTCATGTTTTTACCATGTGGGTACACAAAATTGTGAAATAATGCATAATAATGTGATTCATGTGTTTCAAGAACATATTCAAATTTAAAGATCAACATTTGAATTTGATTCTCAATTTTCTACCACTATTAGATAACTGAATAAAAAGCTTCACATAAAGTTTCATTATGATTGGACAACCAATCAATAGATATGGGAATTTGAAATTATAGGCATTATTCCATTCATTATTAACCTAGGACCTAACTTGATCGTTTTAATCACTAGGGGGTGACACATAAATGTCATGCAAACCACTTAGCCTCTTTGGGTACGGCACGATCCTCTACTACTTGCATTATGTCCGTCTAGGGAAGATTCAATGACTAATAACTAGTCTTCAACCTCTACAACCGGCGGATGTAGCAGCTACATCTTGACATAAAATATCCCACTCTCCCTCCAACCCTCTAACATGGTCCTATAGATCCAAACTTCAAGGAGAGAGTCCTCTCCCCAAGATGAGCCTAAAAAACCCTAGCAGATCACGCTCCCCCGGATCTATGCAAACAAACTCCCTTTCCCTCACTACTCTCACCTCGCGGTGTGCCCAATTTAGGGATTCTTCACTCTCACCACCTTCTACCTATTTAAGCCCCCCCAATAGCTCTTCTACACCTCCTTTTACATATTCAGAACTCCAAGTCATCACAAAGACCACCCACACACCACCTCCATCACCATAGTCTTCAACCTTCTATCATGTTGCCATCCTGGAGCAGAAGCCTTCCACACAAAAATCCAACATCACCTTCACCATATCCTAGTCCCAATGTATCATCATGATATCTCATACACTCCACCGCTTCCTCACTCCTCTCAAACCTCCATTACTCTGGTGAGCTCTTTGCCCACCTCAGCGGTGTAGAGCTCCATAGAGAGACGCATCCTTCAATAGAATCATTTGGGTCCGCTACACCTTACTAAGTATTGTATCCCCCCTGGTGGTCAAGAGGGAAGCCACAAGGCAAGCCAATCCTTATTGGAGTTGCAGCAGGGAGTTGTGCATGCAAGAGAAACTGTAAGGAGCCAAGAAGAGAGAGAGCCGCTAGGGATCTAACATGGAGCCAACTAGACTACTTGCAAATCGTCATCTCAGTGGGGATCGTGAGTCATCAAAGGGAAAGGCGAGGAGAGAGGCAGCCATGTAGATCCAAGTTGTTCCAACCCTAATCAACCATGTCAGCCTTGCAGTAGGTGTGCCCCAACTTCTGGGGTAAAGTTGAGCCCTTGATCCAGTCGGGTTAGGTCGTTAATCTAGGTAAATTCCTCATCCTATTTATTCAATTGGTAAAAATACTAGAAATATAGATTAACTTAGAAAAATTATAGCATATTGTAGGAATATTAGATGATAGTAAAACTATATATTAAATTTATCAAAAAATATGAGGAATGAAAATAAAATACTATCCTAACCTAGGTCTAATATCTTTTTCAAAATTGATGACCTAAAGAATTATACAAGTCTTTACTTTTCTTTTCTTAAATTATTAAAATGATGGGAATTGATGCCCACAATCGAGAATCAGTAATGTTCAATTGATAAACACCAATGATATCTTTGTCACTTTTGGATCGTGAAAATTGTAATGAAGTAATGAATGATGATTTAAACCTATTGGAAACCCTAATTTTAACATATATATCTATATGATTAAGGTAGTTAATGACTTAAACATGTAACTAACCCTATATCAGTCTTGATAACCCTAGAAACAAAATAATAGCATCAAGTGATCTCTAATCTTATTATACAATGGTAGTAACAACCTTGAATAAGTCAAAACCCTACAACTAGAATTCTATGGGCACATAATGACATTGGACCCTTAGTGTCTTGTTAAGGTGATTACAAATCATCTTCAATAGTTCCTTTGTAATCCAAGATCTGATAGGATCATATACATGGGAAATATCAGTATAAGAATAGTTATTGAGTGTGAAATAAGTATGAAAGATTGCATGGATTAATAGTGTATGGTTCTTGGATGCAAAGAATTTATAATATGATCTTCACCATAACATTGATAACATAAATGAAGAGATGGATTGTATCCACTGAGTGAGGTAATCTCTCTCTCTTTTCTACAACTAAGGTCAGCACATCCCCATATCCCTAGGTGTGGGGATCCCCATAACCCAAGAGGTGGGGATGGCCCAGTATAAAAGTATACTAGATGCTGACACACATAATGGTAATCAAAAGATATCTAAAAGAATGGTTTCCTTGATTTTTGCATTACGAAATGGTTTCTTTACTCTTTCTTTTCTTTCTCAAGTTACTTCAATTATGCCAGCTTATAAGTATGAATTTTTACCCACATACACAACCCATAGTGTTGATCTGGCATTTCATGTATTTTCTAGGTACAAAGAATCCATGATTGAAGCCAAAGTACCTGAAAGCAATAATAAAGCTCATTGGAAGATTTAGAGTAGGCATGTGTTTCTTTCTACTTCTCTTAGAAAATACATAATCTTACATTCCTAGTTGATGTATATGATGTAGTCAATCCTGTGTACTCTTCTTTCCATAGTTATAAATTTCTTTCTAAATAAATGTAAACTCTTTATTTTCAATTTGTGAATGATGTGTTTTGTGTGGCAACACACAATATTTGTGAACATGATCCAACTTCCATTTATCATAGATGAAAATCACAAATCCTCATGTTTTCCATCTTGACATCTTATTGATATGAGTGCATGCATATCAATGGAATGTCACCATGGGAAGTGTGCTGGATTTGGGGTCGTCACAGTTGGTATCAGAGCCGGAATTCACACATTATAACTGCATTTAACTTCATTCACCCAATTATCAGTCTAGGGTAGTCCTTTAATTAGGGATATAATGGGTGGCAGTGTCTAGGATGGCATCTGTCAAGGTCTAGTGAAAGTCTTTGAGCTATTTTTCTTAGCACACGAGGCAACCTTTTGGCAGTATACGTTTTACCTGGACAAAACCATAAGTGTCCCCAACTTTTGGGCATAATTTAATTAAGGATCCTTCTTATAGATATTCCCTCTCATCTCTCTCTTCGATATAGGATAGTAATGTGTCACTATATTTATAGTACTAAGGATGAATGATTCTTGACTAAGGATTATTACAATATCCTCCACAAACCATAACACTAAGATCATGAATAATCATTAAGGAAAATTACGAGCTACGTTTCATAAAAAAGAGAACAAAATTATGTAATTTACTTCACCCAATTTTCAAGATGCCTCCAAAAACATGTGGCTATAAGGCCTCATAAGTGTCACCTCCAAAAAGAGAAAATAACCTGAAAATTATGGTGAACTTGATCCTAAGAATATGGTCAAGGGTAGGTGGGAAGAACAAAACAAATTCCTATTAGACTATATGGAGAGTATTTCCCAAAAAAGAACCAATGAAACTAGTTCTTCTAAGAAGGGGTCACTGTGTTTGACGTTTTCAAACTAAATCTTGACACATTTTGGGGTGAATACCAACATGAGGTAATGGACAAAGATGGCCATGGTCTTATCCATAGAAAACACCTTCCATATCCTAGAAGTACCCCCTAAAAAGAAAGTTAAGTTTTCCACATACCTACTTAGGGGAGGAGAAAAAATCAATGGGGAAATTTCTATGAGAATAATGAGGTAGAGGTTGATACCATGGAGTGGGAAGCCTTCAAAATCATTTTCACTGACTATTTGATGCCCATACATGAGACGAAGAGGAAGGAGAGGATGTACACTGATATTAAGTAAGACAAGCTCTTGATGTATGACTATACTTAGAAATTTTGACTTCTGGAGTGTTATGCACTCATTAGAACTGTGGAATGCCTCATGGGGTATTATATTGACTACCTAGTTGACAACCTAAAAATCCTAGTTATCACTTTTGATCTCAAGAACTTTGATGAAGCCCTAGATATGGTCCTTAAGTTGGAAAGGGATCATGATATGTAGAAAGTGTTGAATATCAGATACCTAGGGTTAACCACCACTGATGAGGATAACTCTAGGAAGTTTACCCCATGCCTTAGTAAAGGATCTTGCAAAAAATTGATATCTTGCCTATAAAATTCACAAATCCTGACATGCCCTTCGAATGTATCCTCTTGACTATGGAAGATTTTGATATGTCAGTATAGATTGGTTGTACAAGTATACACATATTGATTGTAGGGAGAAGAGGGTAGTCATCTCTCCACCCAACTCTAATTATATGGTGATCCCTAGGTGAAATCAATTCTATAATAATGTTATAATCTCCTCTATCAAAGCTAAATATCTTATCTCTAAAGGCTGTAAAGTCTTCCTCACATTAATCTCAAAGACTAGTCCTAATACCAGACCCATATAAAGATCGAAGGTGGTATGTAATGTACTTGACATATACCTATAGGAGCTTCTTAGGCTACCTCCTGAGCGAGATATTAAGTTCTCTATAGATCTTCTTCCTAGAACCACTTTGACTTCTAGGTCCCCATATGGGGTAGATCCTTTAGATCTTTAGGAGCTGAAGAAACAATTGCAGGAACTCCTTGATAAAGGTTTCATTTGTCCTAGTGTTTCTCCTTGGGTGCTCATGTTCTCTTCATAAAGAAAAAAATGGTTCTATTGGCATGTGTATTGACTACCGCATGCTGAACCAGGCTACTATTAAAATAAGTACCCTATGCCCTACATTGATGACCTCTTTGATCAACTTCACACTGCTAAGGTCTTCTCCAAAGTTGACCTTTGTTCTAGCTATCATCAACTCAAAATCAAGGATAGTGATATTTCATAAATTGCTTTCCAAACCTGTTACATTCATTGTGAATTTCTAGTGATGCCATTCAGGTTAATCAACGCACATGGCATCTTCATGAATCTTATGAACAAGGTCTTCCTACCTACCTTGATGAGTTTGTGGTCATTTTTATGGTCAACATTCTGAATTATTATGATTCTATGGAGAAACACTGTAAGAACTTGAGGGAGTTATAGAAGTCCTTTGAGCTCTGAATTTCAATGGGAAACTTTCTAAATGTGAATTATGGATTGATAAAGTCATGTTACTTGGACATGTCATTTATAGGGGTACTACATCTGTTGATCCTACAAAGATGTCAGTTGTTCTTGTCTGGAAACCTTCTCTATTATAACCTCGATTTTTGCATGTATTTTTACATATACTTGAATGCAAATAATGAGGGAATATCATAAAGCTTGATAATTTCTATGTCTTGTTTGTAATCTTTAGTTTTAGAATGTGAATTATCCACAGAAAAGGAATTTCATGTGTTTACTATTTCTAAATTGACTAAAGAAAGACTAGCAAATTAAATAATATAGGAATTTCTAAAACTAATGGACAATGTGTAATTTAATAATAAATTGTTTGTAAAATAGTAGGAAAAGATAATTTGAAGGAAACTCATAAGTTTTTTGCATCCCAATATTTCATTCAATGAGAGTACATACCAAAATAAGAATTCTTGCCAAATATGGGTAAGAAAAGGAGTTAATTGATGCCTTGAATAATTGAAATAAAGAAATTTCTTAAGGGACAATAAAAGGGTATTTTAACTATGTACTTTTCCACTAAATCTTATGCACACCAAGATTTGATCATTAAAATATTTTCTTAAAAATTTGGGATCAAGCAGTTAAAGTAAGAGAGTGTTATGAATTATTTAATATTCCCGAAAGTGAAAGGGTTTGTTGATCAATGTATTAAATGTCACAATTAAATCAAATTTTGAAACAAGGGCTCGACCCTTTAAAATTAGTACAGTATGTTGGACATTGGATCAAGATTTGATGACTCACAGATCATCATCTACCCTGAGTCCAAATAGGAAACCAACATAGTGCCTCCTTGCTCTCCTTCCACACTTTTCTCTCACACTGATCGATGTGAATGCTCAAAAATTATCCTAATGAATCTTGGAGGAAATTTTGAGCCCCAACATCCTAGATTTTGCTATCTTTATAAAGCAATTAAAGCTTTCCTCAATCTTAGGCTCAAACAACACCCAACACTCCATCGTCATGGCTATATAAGGTATGGAATCCATCTATGAGGCAAGACATCTCACAACGAGACCCTATGTGACTCAAGGATCATTCCTCTGCTCTCAATTTTTCTATTAACCCCACCCCTCCTCTCTCACCTTTTCTTCAAGCAACATAATAGATCTCCTATACCACTCTCTCTGCTTCAACCATCTTCGATCCAATTGTGACCATAAGTAGGTCAGACTAAGTAGGTCAAAGATGGCATTACACTTTCTTTATGCTTATGAGCCCTAAAGCACATTGTCAACCATTGATTTAACTTGCCTAAAGTCTACTTATGAGAAGACAGTGGTTGAATATGATCCTCAGGGATTTTACTTACGTGCCCTATTTTTAGTTGCAAGGTAAGGGCTTTCTACCTTTTTGTGCTTTTTTTCTCACATAACCACGTGAGAGCGGGTTGCTGACATGGTGTGAGCTGATTGGCTCGATCGTGACCCCATGGTGCATGCCTTGGCCTATCCTGCCCCATAGGTGGTAGGCTATGATTGGTCCATAGGATTTTATGTAGTGAAAATCCTTGTAATTAATGGGTAGGTCTAAATATAACATATATATATGATTTTGATAAAAAATGAGAAATCCATTAAAATTGGTCCCATGATCTAATTCCCACTCAAAATCCAAAATTACTTAAAGATGCAATCGTTAATGTAATTTAATGCATTATTAACCCTAATTCCAATGGATTGATGAAATTGATGGTCATAATTTGATTTGTTGATCATAATGAATTAAGTTTGAGTTAATTTGATAAAAAGAGCATCTTGGATCTAATCTAGGTTAAAACTTCACATGTTGCCAAAATTATAGTTTCCTGATATGAAAAGCCTTAAAATGGATTAGTTAAGGTTTGGAAAGCCTAACCCTAATAAAACCCTAACTTGACCCCAAAACCCTAACTTAGAGCTCAAGTCAAATATAATGGATATTTTGTGAACACAATAGTAATTTTTAGGTTTGATTGTGAAATAATATATGTTTCTATGGTTGTTTATGATGTTACACCTAGATGCAAATATTTTATTTCCCCCACGTACTCAGTATATTTTGATATGCTAACCACATTTTTGTTTCTCGTCATTTTTGGTTAAACTATAATTAATCTGAAGAAATAGACTTCCAGAAAAGACGACCAAAAAAATATGATTAATGTCCACTAGAGGGTTTAGATAGTGTTTTTTTTCATGTTGAAAACCTTAGTTTTCCCATTCTATGTAACTCCCAACAGGATAATTTATAATCATATTGTTATCAAACTCTTTTCCATTCAATGGAATTTATAAATTGTTTAATTGCTAAACCTTGTTCCTGTAAATATGATAATGCCCTTTCCCTCTCTGTCTGCCTTAATTGGGGATAACATGGGAAGGGAGTCATTACATTTGGTATCAGAGACTAGGTTTACTATTTAACCTTTAATAATTAGTACTTTTTATAGAATTTTGTTGATTCCAACAAAATTACTAGGGTATTTTCTAAAGGATATTGTGTCTAGGAGGACCACGACTCTAGGGGATGGAAAAACTTTCCTTTGCACTGCTATTTGGCTTATGAGGACTCCCCAGCCACCGCACATCCTGTCTGGATAAAGTCATAAGATTTTTCCCAAAGTTAGATAACTTGTTTTTCTTCTCATCTTGTGATTTGTCCCTTCTCTACCCCTTGTTTCCCTCATAAAACTCTAGGGATACAAAAACTACTTCCTCTACCCTTCTAAGAATTAGGATTAAGGCATCCTCCACCAAATTATAATTGATACATGTAATCAATGTGTCATAGATGTGATTTTATGATGCTTTAATGCCCTAAATATACAAAATTGATTAATTTATTTATGGGAAACATTATGGCCCATACCAAGAACACCACCATCCTTGATGACACACCCTAGGACCATCATACAAGAAGGTCTCTCACAAGAAGAAGGTCTCCTTAGAGAAGATAAGGAGATCCATGAAAGGTGAGTCTTCTAACAAGCAAAAGAGGTTAGACATGACCTCTTCCGAGACAGGTCCCAAGCATGAGGACATCTCCTTTGTGATCCTGAACCCAAAATATGGTCCTGACCCTAAAGATGAACCCATGTTGGAAGATAAACCCAAGGATGATGGTAACCCAGTGTTGGTGGCCCTAGATCTATTGGGCAAGTGGTGATCCAAACCCCTGAGATGCTCTAGATGGAGCAGTAGAAGATGCTCACTGAGGCCAATACTGCCTTGGCCCTCAAAGACATTGCCAGAGATGAGAGTGGTGAACTCCTACCTATCCACCCTTGTCTTGGAGCCACCATCCTTGACTTCATCAAGTTGAACATAGAGAAGTTTTGGGGCAAGGACAAGATGGAAGTCATTTTTAAAAGTGGATGCCTAACTCCTAGCTATGGAAAATGGCTTCCTCATCTTGGAGGCACAACCCAACAAGAAGGTCCTTTTCACTAGTCACCTTCTTGAAGGAGCAGTGAAGTTATTGTGGGAAAACTATATTACTGACTAAAATCTAACTAAAGCACTAATGGCTTGGGTGGATTTCTGGACCATCTTCTATGCAAGGTTTAATCTCAACTCTTCAAAAAAGGAAAAGGAGAAGTAATTCATGATCCTCTATCATGGAAACATGTCATTGACCATCCTAAATCATATGTCTAAAAAGGAGCGGATCTAGAGTAGCCATACTCTTAAATTTATAACTTGACACAGGCCCCCACAACTATTATATCGAGTCTGATGTAGTAAATCGGGGTTGAACCACAGGGACAAGGAATGGTAAGTGCTATAAATGTAGAATCTTACTCAATTACACCAACCAAGACTGCATATTAAGTTTGGTGTTACTTACAAAATGATGTTACTTCAAGCAACAAATAAAGAAAAATAAGTAAAACAAAGAAAGAAAACAAAACAAGAGATCAAGAACAAACAAAGAGCATTGTAACAAGTATGAATGGGAACTTGGATTTGGTTTCACCATATAAGATCTCTCACCAACATGCAATACTCACACCCATTATATATCCTTAGCAACATTACCAGCAATCATCATATATGTCTATTCCCTCCTCTCTCGAGCTTAGGATAGATCTAGATTATAAGGTTGTCTCTTTCCCAATATAGAAAACAAACAACCACAAACATAACCATATGACCATTTAGCTTAAGAATTCCAACATTCTCATGTATTCGTGTAACTCAATAACACTTAGATAAGGTAATTACTACTCTTTCGAGGCACTAACAATCAAAATTCACAAGATGGTAATTAACAATACAAGTGGCACATTGACGCATGCCATTGTGGCATTAATTTTGGATAATGTTACATTCTTGATTTCATAGATTTTCTTTATTAATCGACTGACATGCAATAAAATAACTTCTATCACAAATAAATTGTAAGTTGATCTTATCAATATTATTTTATTGAATTCTTATAATATTTTCCTCAATTTTTAGGAATGAATGAATATAAGAAGAGATGAAGGTAGGAGGCAATTCAGTTTCCCGCAATGCTGACTTAAATGCATACCTTGCACCAAAATTGACATAACTCTCACATCCTAAGGCGGAATTTAATGTTCAAATATGATTTGGAAAGGTAATTCAAAGGCCTACAGGAAAATCATATTTTCGGACGCACTTTAAATTCTCTGGAGAACGGAAATTCACTCGAAATTGCTGCTGCGAGAATCTACATTAAAGAAAGACAATCAAGAGTTTGTTGACTAGATCTAAAAATTCAAAAGGATGGCTCCCTCTCTTTTTCCCCCCTCTTTTTTTTGGATAGCCTACCCCTCCTTCTCCTATAAAAGGAGGGGCACTTCCTCCTCTCTGGGCATCTCGGGTTTTCTTATATTAGAGCGCTGAAGCAATTGTTCTTGTAATCATCTTCTTATTCTGCAATAAAGTAGATCTCAGTTCAAGCATAACTCTTTCATACTTGTTCTCGTCTTTTCTTTCCGCCTTGGTTTTAATCTTCTTTCTTCCTCTGTCTCCCCTTTCTCCATGAGTGAGTAGACTTTTATCGAGGCAAGGGGAATAACCCCTTAGCCATGGTTTTAACGACTTCTTCTTAAACGACTAGATGGTAATCGATTTTAATTGACGATTGATCTTCGGATCGCATGTTAATCCGAATGGAAATGACCATGGAAATTCAGATTTAGAACAATAAAATCGATTACATAGATGTTTTGATATGATCGTGGATTTTCGTCTTTTAGGATGATAAACTAGGAAACATGAGCACCAGGACCAATGGGCTCATGTGGAGTTTATCTCTTATGAGTTTTTAATTCGCAAACCTTCTTCAAATCGTCGTCTAAGAAGTAGTTGTTATCGCCTAGGCTAAGGTTGTGAAAACCCCTACGAGCCTCGATTTTCCATCTCTTGATTTCAATCACCGACTTTCTTGCTTGCCTTTGCTTTCTTTAATTTTTAGTCTTTTCAATTCATATAGTTCTTTTTGTGCTAACAATAGTCTAAAATTTTCCTTGTGTAATTTTCCTTATTCTTGTTAGTGCATTTTCATTCATTCCTTAGTGTAATCACCAACCCCAAAACTCGATTTTTTTACATTCTCGTTCCAAATCTAAAAATACAAAAAAAAAATTAATAAAAGTTCTTCAAAAATTTTGGGTTCTAAGAACAATCTCCAAATAGTTGTCCTGTGGGATCGACCCTTCTATACTACCCTTCAAACCGGAAGTAAAAAAGGTCTAAACTCTAGGATTAACCATCTTAGTGATTGATAGGGCAAAACGACGATTATCAATTTGGCGTCGTTGCCGGGGACAACGGATTGTTTTTTTTTCGAACCCCAAAAACAATTTTGAAAAACTTTTTTTTTCCTTTTTTCATACCTTCCGAGTAACATTCCGGAAGTGTACTCCTCTTTCTTCCAAGTTTCCATTCCGGTAGTCCGTTTTTTCTGCACACGATTAACTGCTTTATTTGTGCATGCGACGCCCGAACGACGATTTTCAACCATTCGATCCGGAAATAGAAAGGACCTTTCATCGTCGAAACCGTCAAAATCTAGCAACAATGAATGAAGACGAGGTCGCCCGTAGAATCGACCAAGCTCTCGCAGCTCAAAGAGAGCTCATCCAAGCCGAACAAGTGGAAAGAGAAGCCGCTTTGCGAGCAGCCTTTAGGGCTGAACAAGAAACCATAGAAGCTAATAGGAGGGAAACTGAAAGGCAAAAACAATTCAAAGACTTTTCTGTCCCCAAAACAGCCTATGCACAACATCCTGTTATACCCCCTGATATCATGGCTCCACAATTCGAAATCCGAACACAATGGATCACCATGCTGCAAACTCACCCCTTCTCTGGCAACAATGGGGAAAGTTGTCAAGATCACCTTCAGAAGTTCATTGACCTTTGCTCTTTGAACAAAATCTCAGGTGTCTCTGAAGATGCCATCCGTCTTAGGTTGTTTAAGTATTCCCTCTCCGGCCAAGCCAGTAGTTGGTACAACACCATGGAGAGTGAGGAACATGTCACAACTTGGGAGGTTCTGCAAAACAAGTTCCTTGAAAAATTATACCCCCCATCTCTCACCTATGAACTTAGGGGTCAAATAACTCACTTTTCTATGTCCCCAAGAGAGACCTTAGGTGAAGCCTGGAAAAGATTCAAGGATTTACTTAGGAAGTGTCCCCACCATGACATCTCTCAAGCCCAACTCATAGAGATTTTCTATCGTGGTGTTGATGATGATACCAAATTTTTTCTGGAGGAAATTTCATACATCAAAGTTTAACTAGCGCATGGGAGGTAGTTAAACGGGCTTCCGAAACAAGGGCTAGAAGAGGGATTGGAGGAATCCTTAAGGTAGCCAAGGCAGAAGTTAATAATGATATCCAAAGCATAGCGGAAAGCCTAAAATTAATTGCCTTAAAACAAGATCGGTTAGAGTCATCCTTAGTCACCCTTAGGGAGTCACCCCAACAACTAAAAGCCATGGATTCCCTTTGTGGTATTTGCCAAGGATACGACCATACCACCCTCCACTGTCAATACCTCTACAACATGCCCACGCAACCTAAAGTAGGTCAACAACCAGAAGACCTTAATTCGATCCATACAATACCAGGCCAAGGTTACTACAATCCCAACCAACCTAGAAATCACCCTGGTTTTCAGTATGGGAACCCTTCAGGCGCCGAGAACTCTACCCAACTTCAACAAAGGCCTCCCTACCCTCAAAGTTACAACCGACCACCACCTGGATTCCCATACAACAATCAAAGAAACTTTGGAAATCACCAAAATCGACAACCCTACCAGCAATTCCAAAACCTAAACCTTCCATCCCAAAATCCAAACCAACCTCAACACCCCCAACGACCTCAAAACTCCGTCCCTCCTCCTCCCCCTAGTCATCCCAACTGGGCAAGCATAGAACAAACCCTCGTGGCCATTCAAGCCCATCAAAAGGCAACTGACACATAGTTAGCCCGTTTGTTTGCCCAACAAAAACCTCCTGCCGGGACTTTTGCAGGACAACCTGAAAACAACCCCAAACATCTTGAACAACTCAAGGTAGTCTCTACTCGTTCGGGAAAAGTGCACACCCCTTACCCTTCAGAAAAATCTTTAGACCCACCTCTAGAATTCAAGGATGAGGACATGGTAGTTATCGAACCCAAAGTCACACCTAAACCATCCATCCCCAAAACCCCTCAAGTGGAATATGAAGAACCAGTTTACAAACCCCGACCTCCCTATCAAGACTGCCTCAAACAAACAAGACTTGATGCCCGCTTCATGAAGTTTAGGGAAGCTATGAAAAAAATACATGTAGACATTCCCTTCCTTGATGCTTTGGCAGACATGCCTGCCTGGTCCAAGTATATGAAATCCCTCTTGACTAGGAAGTATGTTACAAAAGAATACGAGACTGTTAAACTTGCTAGAACTACCTCTGACATTATCCTAAGTAAGATGCCTAAAAAATAGAAGGATCCAGGTTCTTTTGGAATAGGATGTTACTTAGGTGACAATGCTTGTAGGAAAGGCCTAGCAGATTTAGGAGCTAGTATATCCATCATGCCATATAGTCTTTGCAAAAGGTTGGGATTCAATGATATGTTACCCACAGCCATGACCATCCAACTGGCAGACTCATCCACAACCAAGCCCATGGGGATCATAGAAGACATTCCGGTTAAAGTTGGAAATGATGCTTATGTCCCTTGTGATTTTGTGATCATGGATATCAAGGAAGATTTATGCTATCCCCTCATTTTTAGACGTCCCTTCTTAGCCACTGCTCGTGCCTTAATTGATGTTGAGGCTGGTACCATTGTGTTAAGACTAGGGAAGCAAAACCTAGAGTTTAGGGTGTTTGAAAGTATGAAGGGACCTAGCCTTGAGGAAGAAGTCTACCTCCTTGATTGCATTGATGAATTAAACCAATTAAGGCAAGAATGGGAATTAGTTGATGACCCCCTATGCACTGCTCTCACCATCCCCGCCGAATGTGATTTTGACAATGAACCATCAAATCAACTTAAGATTCACTTGGACAACTTTGAGGAAATCCAAAGTGCTGAGATTGAAGACCTTAAGATGATCTCCACCATAGAAGAACAACCTGAACCACCTAAGGCCCCAGAAATGAAGGCTCTTCCCATAGGTCTGAAATATGTGTTTTTGGATGAACAACAATTATGCCCTGTTATTATCAATTCTGATCTTACCATTGAACAGGAAACCATGCTTATGGGAGAACTTAGGAAAAGGAGAACAGCCTTAGGGTACAAAATGACGGACTTGGTTGGGATAGATCAATCCATTTGCATTCACAAAATCCCAATGATTGAAAACATTAAACCTTCCCGAGACCCACAAAGGAAACTCAACCCAAACATGAAGGAAGTCGTCCGTCTTGAAGTGATTAAACTTTTGACTGCAGGAATCATCTACCCCATCTCTGACTCTCCTTGGGTCAGCCCGGTCCAGGTCGTCCCCAAAAAGGGTGGGACCACAGTCGTTAGGAATGAGAAGAATGAGCTTATCCCCGCCTGTACAGTCACAGGGTGGAGGATGTGCATTGACTACAGGAAACTCAACAAAGAAACTAGGAAAGACCACTTCCCTCTTCCCTTCCTTGATCAAGTTCTTGAACGTTTAGCTCATCAACAATACTTTTGTTATTTAGATGGCTACTCGGGTTTTTACCAGATCCCCATTCATCCAGAAGACCAAGAGAAAACCACATACGCTTTTAGACAAATGCCCTTTGGCTTGTGCAATGCACCAGCCACTTTTCAAAGATGTATGTCTGCCATTTTTTCAGGGTTAACTGAGACTGTCATGGAGGTGTTCATGAACAATTTCTCTGTCTATGGAGATAGTTTCACTTCTTGCCTTGGGAACCTCTCCCTTGTTCTTGAAAGATGCATTGAGTCACATTTAGTCCTTAATTGGGAAAAATGTCACTTCATGGTCAAAGAGGGTATTGTTTTGGGCCATAAGGTGAGCAACCAAGGCATTGAAGTTGACCAAGCCAAGATTGAGGTCATCACCAAGCTTCCCCCTCCCACCTCAGTCAAAGACATCCGAGCCTTCTTAGGACATGCCAGTTTTTATCGGCGATTCATCCGTGACTTTTCCAAAATTACAAAACCTCTCACCAATCTTCTTCAAAAGGAGGTGCCTTTCCATTTTGATACGGCATGCATGGAGAGCTTCTTATGTTTGAAAAAGGCTCTCACCACCACCCCCATCATTCGTGCTCCTGACTGGGCCTTACCCTTTGAAATCATGTGCGATGCTAGTGATTTTGTTGTAGGTGCCATTTTAGGACAAAGAATTGACAAAAAACACCATGTCATTTACTATGCATCCAAGACCTTAGATGAAGCTCAGCGAAATTACACCGTCACTGAAAAAGAAATGCTAGCCATTGTCTATGCTTTCGATAAATTTTGCTCATATCTTGTTGGTTCTAAGGTTGTTGTTTATACTGATCATGCAGCTATTCGTTACCTCATGACCAAAAAAGATGCCAAGCCTAGACTCATAAGATGTATTTTGTTATTGCAGGAATTTGATCTAGAAATCCTAGACAAAAAGGGATCTGAAAATGTCGTGGCTGACCACCTCAGTCGACTTAGCTACAACCCCATTGATGAACATCCCATAAATGAATCCTTACCCGATGACCAATTGCTCAAAGTTGACTCCCAATTTCCATGGTTTGCTGATTTTGTAAACTATTTAGCTGCAGGTGTATTGCATCCCGAGTATACGGGACACTCTAAATCTAAATTTTTACATGATGTCAAAAATTACTATTTGGATGAACCTTATTTGTTTCGACTTTGTGCCGATGGTTTATATCGTCGTTATGTTTCCAACGAAGAGAGCATAACCATTTTGGAACAATGTCACTCTGGCCCCTATGGTGGTCACATGAGTTCCCAAAAAACGGCTAGGAAAGTCCTACAATGCAGATTCTTTTGGCCCACCATCTTCAAAGACTCGTATGATTATGTGCTTTCATGTGACCAATGTCAAAGAACGGGCAATATTTCTAAGCGTGACCAAATGCCTCTCACCTCTTGGCAAGAATTAGAGATTTTTGATGTCTGGGGAATCGACTATATGGGCCCATTTCCTTCTTCTTATGGGTTTACTTACATTTTAGTCGTAGTCGATTACGTGTCAAAGTGGGTTGAAGCCATACCTACTAAAACTTGTGACTCTAAACCCGTTAAGAAACATTTTAAAGATGTCATTTTTCCTAGATTTGGAGTCCCTCGCACCGTTATTTCTGACGGGGGATCCCATTTTTTGGAAAAAAGTTTTGAGGCTCTTTTAAAAAAATACGGGGTCTATCACAAAGTCACCACTCCTTACCATCCTCAGACCAGTGGGCAGGTAGAAGTATCCAACAGACAAATCAAATCCATTTTAGAAAAGACTGTTGGACGAACTAGGAAAGATTGGGCGTTAAAAATCAATGACGCCCTGTGGGCATATCGCACTGCCTACAAAACACCCATTGGCACCACCCCTTTCAGACTGATCTACGGTAAGTCAAGTCACTTACCAATAGAACTAGAGCACAAAGCAAGCTGGGCCATAAAAAGTTTGAATTTTGACCTTTCCATGGCTGGAGAGAAACGTTTTCTCCAAATGAATGAACTTGATGAACTTAGGATGAGTGCCTATGAAAACGCAAGAATCTACAAGGACCGAACTAAAATGTGGCATGATGGTCACATCAAGCGCAAAGACATTAGAGAAGGGGATCAAGTCCTAGTTTTTAATTCTAGATTACGACTTTTCCCTGGGAAACTCAAGTCGCGATGGTACGGCCCTTATATTGTCAAGTGTGCTTATCCACATGGTGCTTTTCTTCTTTGGGATAAAGTTTTGGGTGAGTTTAAAGTCAATGGGCACCATCTCAAAAGATATATCACTACTGAAGATGTTCTCACTTCTGACTCAACTAAGTTTCCACCTTTGCAGGATCTGAACCTCACTGACCCTTCACCTCCACCGCAGTGATTCTTCCCTCCATCTCGCTCTTAGAATTTGCTCGGGTCGAGCAAAATTCTAAGTCCAAGGTGGGGGTGGGTGGTACGTAATCCACCCTTTATCTTCCCTTTTCAACATTTCTTTCTGCATTTTATTTGTTTGTTTTGTTTACTTTCAAACATAAGGCCTTTATCTAGTCGGCCGAATGTTGTACTTTATCTCCAAAAATCAATTGCATTATCAATTTTATTTCAAAAAACTTTGCAATATCAAGTTCCTTATGATCACGATAGCAATTCTTGGAAACGGTGGCAAGCCTTAGAGTATCAAATAGAATCAAATGCAGATTTTCTTAATTTTAGCATTAGATTAACTTATTTGTTTTTACTCTTATATAATGTAGCTACATGTTTCTTCTATCTTATGCAACGACATTTCAAGCAAAAAAAAGGGTTTTTTGTTGCACGGAAAAATAAATCGCATGCCAAACCCTAAGTCCGGGGTGGCATACCCTTCTTCCATACCCCACAAAGGGGCGTACCATCAAAAGATGTCAAAAAAAGAGCACACAAAAAAAATTGTGGTCAATGTAATCACAAGTCCATGAAAAATTATATCCCAAGTCGAATAGAGGAGGGATTTTTTCCGTCACACCTCAAATTCTCTATCCCCGTGCAGCAATCAACTCCTCAAAAAAAAAATTTGAATGTCGAAGCGCAAGTTAGATCGAAACTGTCTTTACAAAGTATAAGTTCAAAAACTTTAAGTTATGAAAAAAATGTTTTCTTGAGAAACATAGTGCTTGCAATTTGTGGTTCTAGGAGATGGGTCGCTTGGCCATGAAAATGATAGAAGAACTGCTAATCTAGGGAGGATGAACTTGTTATTTCAAAATTTTTTGAATCATTTTGATTTTTTCAATTGCTTGAGGACAAGCACAACTTTAAGTCCGCGGTATTTTGATGCATGCCATTGTGGCATTAATTTTGGATAATGTTGCAGTCTTGATTTCATAGATTTTCTTTATTAATCGACTGACATGTAATAAAATAACTTCTATCACAAATAAATTGTAAGTTGATCTTATCAATATTATTTTATTGAATTCTTATAATATTTTCCTCAATTTTTAGGAATGAATGAATATAAGAAGAGATGAAGGTAGGAGGCAATTCAGTTTCCCACAATGCTGACTTAAATGCATACCTTGCACCAAAATTGGCATAACTCTCACATCCTAAGGCGGAATTTAATGTTCAAATATGATTTGGAAAGGGAATTCAAAGGCCTACAGGAAAATCATATTTTTGGGCGCACTTTCAATTCTTTGGAGAACGGAAATTCGCTCGAAATTGCTGCTGCGAGAATCTACATTAAAGAAAGACAATCAAGAGTTTGTTGACTAGATCTGAAAATTCAAAAGGATGGCTCCCTCTCTTTTTTCCCCCTCTTTTTTTTGGATAGCCTACCCCTCCTTCTCCTATAAAATAAGGGGCACTTCCTCCTCTCTGGGCATCTCAGGTTTTCTTATATTAGAGCGCTGAAACAATTGTTCTTGTAATCATCTTCTTATTCTGCAATAAAGTAGATCTCAATTCAAGCATAACTCTTTCATACTTGTTCTCGTCTTTTCTTTCCACCTTGGTTTTAATCTTCTTTCTCTGTTCTTTAATTCTAAAGCAAGGAACAAAGAACTAAGCCATTTTATTGTATCTAGCAAAAGGATTGACTCCTAATTTTAGGCTAGACTATGGCTTCAGTGCTTTCTTCCTCCGTCTCCCCTTTCTCCATGAGTGAGTAGACTTTTATCGAGGCAAGGGGAATAACCCCTTAGCCATGGTTTTAACGACTTCTTCTTAAACGACTAGATGGTAATCGATTTTAATTGACGATTGATCTTCGGATCGCATGTTAATCCGAATGGAAATGACCATGGAAATTCGGATTTAGAACAATAAAATCGATTACATAGACATTTTGATATGATCGTGGATTTTCGTCTTTTAGGATGATAAACTAGGAAACATGAGTACCAGGACCAATGGGCTCATGTGGAGTTTATCTCTTGTGAGTTTTTAATTCACAAACCTTCTTCGAATCGTCGTCTAAGAAGTAGTTGTTATCGCATAGGCTAAGGTGGTGAAAACCCCTACGAGCCTCGATTTTCCATCTCTTGATTTCAATCACCGACTTTCTTGCTTGCCTTTGCTTTCTTACATTTTTAGTCTTTTCAATTCATATAGTTCTTTTTGTGCTAACAATAGTCTAAAATTTTCCTTGTGCAATTTTCCTTATTCTTGTTAGTGCATTTTCATTCATTCCTTAGTGTAATCACCAACCCCAAAACTCGATTTTTTTACATTCTCGTTCCAAATCTAAAAATACAAAAAAAAATTAATAAAAGTTCTTCAAAAATTTTGGGTTCTAAGAACAATCTCCAAATAGTTGTCCTGTGGGATCGACCCTTCTATACTACCCTTAAAACCGGAAGTAAAAAAGGTTTAAACTCTAGGATTAACCATCTTAGTGATTGATAGTGCAAAACCACGATTATCACACATTAAGACCAAAAGTATGGAGACAATATTTTCTAAGCATATGTTTAATGGATATAAGTATATAAATTTTGGGAAAACCTTAATGACTACTACCAACCTAAGTTAGATGTTTAGCCACTCATGTTCATGAGAAGCATTATAGATTTACAAATGTGGAGAGACATGAGAGAAAATAACGAAATGAATGAAGTAGATGAAGGAAGATGTACAGATCTAGAGGGGAAGGGGGGATACACTAACTACGACCACAAAATAACCAAAGTTGATGCACATATCATTCAGATCTAGATTTGGCACAGGCATAGCAGAGAAGCTAGTTCTTCTTTCAAATAATAGGACATGGGTGTTGGTGATCATGTGAATCCTCTTTCTCTTCTCAACTTTCATCTTCAGAGATCTAGGATCGATGACAGATGGATGGAGGCTATGGAATGTGACAACACTTCTTTCTCTCTCTCATGTACAACCCCCCCTCATGGATAACGTGGGCCTCTATTTATATCTTTGGTAACTGACTTAAAGAACTTCAACAGTCGTTGGAGTGATGTGTCTTCGCCGATCAATGGGGTTGTGAGCTCAACGATCGTTGAAGCGAGATGATCACAAAGGGTGTTTGACTCTTGTGGTTGCCTAGGATGGTCGGTGAGAGTGATCATTGAAGAGGTGATCTCATTGGTCAATGAGATGACTTGCCCTGTGGTCTTAGAGATACCAAGATTATCGACCATAGAGGTGACATAGAGCCTATCAGTCGTTAAGGCGAGGAAGTCTTTTTATCACTTGATTATAGGCTTGGAAACCATTTGACTTAGTGAAATTTCCATCGGCCGCCAAGGTGTCAGAACCTCAGTGGTCGCTTGAGTTTAGAGTCATTGACCGCTAAGATGTGTAGTCTATGCAAATAAAAAAGGGTGAGTCTATGTAGTTACATCAAAACTTACCAAAACAATTAGAACAATTTAGATAAAACATAGGATATATGTTATTATGAGGATAAAACAAGAACTCAAATACTCACAAAATATGATGTTATTAACTCCCCCAAACTTAGGGTCTAGCATGTCCTTAGGCTAACAAATAGAATTAAAGCATTGTACAACTTTAAAGGGCCTTATTGATTTATAGTTTTAGTGAGTGTGAAGAATGTCATTGGGTCAGCCTTAAGTCAAGATATATGTTTTTAGACTAGAAGATGTCAATCTCATGACTCTCTCTTCTTTGATCAGGAGTTGTGGTACTCATATTATCTGCTATGACCTTCTTCAAATGAAGGGTTCCTTCATCAAGATGCACTCATGATCCTTTTCCAGGAAGTATTTACAAAGGGTTCTAGATAAGGTAGCTTTTGTACCCAACTTTTATTTTTTTGGAGATCCTAACTATTGTGGTGGGATAGGCTAAGGTTGTATTTTTCCTATTTCTATGAGGTTTCCTCAACCATGTTTACTATTGTAAGGATAGTTTTACTGAATAGGGACATGATGTAATGTCAGGTGGTTATATAAGGTCCCCTTTGAAATGTAGGTGTGTAAAAGTTAGGCATACAATCCTCACTTTTGGGCACGACATATCTACATTCTTGAGTGCAACAATACATCGGCTGGGTGAAGACTTTCTACATCTTACTGTGCACAACTCTCATGATTTTATAAAATTTGACTTTAATAGTTAATCGCAAGCTTGGGGGTGATAGGGTTTCAAGGAGATATTGGGCCTCCAAGCCTCTTTTGATCCTAAAGTGGGGATTTTTGAACTAGAAGGAGTAGTTGTTTGCTCCTTGTCAGGGTTGTGTGTTTTCCTACTTGTAGTTGGGAATAGGGTGGTCAATCAGGAGCATATTAGATAGAGTCCTCCTTACTTTGAGGCTTCATCTTGTGAATACAAGTATCTTGAAACATGTTCTTAAGGTAATGCTTACGTCACAACATAGTTACACTTAGACTTTTAGGTAAATTAAATAGCCCAATTCTATCAATCTTGAAATAGTTACACTAAAAGTTAGGCTTAAGACAAGAAAGTCTAACAAAGGAAGTGATGACTATGCTCATGAAAAATGGAACCAAAATTTTCCTTGTTGTATTTAATTATAACTATTTAGAAAATTTGCTAAAAAAATAGTTTTTTTCTTCAAAATTTCCCTCATAAGGGAGGGGTATGTTCAAGGTAAAAATTAGGTCAAAGTTTTTAGTACTACAAAATAATAGAATTATAAAATTATCCATAAAAAGAGGGTATGAGAGAGGTACATTTCACACCCATGTATAACTCCCCCCAGACTTATCATACACTATGTACCATAGTGTCAACAGTAGAGGTAGGAAATAAATGGGATAGTTTCATTCTTTATATGTTGGTTCTTTGATTTCCCATTTAGAACACAACAACATTTTGACATAGACATCTCGAAGCATGTGGTACCGCTATGCATACTTTCAATTTTCACTCCCCGTTCTACCTAGCTGAACAACCAGTGGAGGCAATGGAAACCATAGTTGTTTGATTATTGGATAAATTGAGGACTTCTATGGTATAACTATGGTCTTGAAGTGTAGGATTGCAATTGTATCCTCTGTCGTAGTTTTTATCATTGTGATTATCCCTACTGCACATGCTTAAACTTTCTCTTTAGTGATGCTCTTTGGAGTTGCTGCATTAGTGTACTTGTTCAAAGAGAAAGCCGCATCAGAATTGTTGTAAAGGACTGTAGTTTTTGCCTTGATATTTATTGTTAGGAGCGTCCAATGATTATCGTGTAGTATGGACATGCGTATAAATTTTGGCAGCAAACTTTGTAGGCATTGTAGTAATCTCTCATTCTCGGTAGAGTTATTGTTGTGAATGATATCCCCCACCAGCATGAAGTAGTCCATATGTGTTGTAAGCATACCATCTCTGAGAAGGGATTGGTAGGGTGTTATCAGACTGACAACCATGTACCCATTAGGGTCATAATGTATAATGGAGATCATCCTTCTGAACACTGATTCCTTCTCTTTCAAAAACCACTTGTCCCATTTCTTCCTATGCTTTTATGCTCTTCATCAGTATTTGCAACGACTCTAGAGATAGGTCTTCACATGACCATCTGTTGAAGTCGGGGAAGATGGCTTCTATTGTCCCAGTAGGCCCATCATACCTTGCTTCCTATAATTCTTCCTCTTCAATCTCACCCTCCTCTTCAATAGTTGTGTCTTGTTGTTTAGTAGGTTCAAGAATGTTTGCGGAGGTTGGAGTCATTAAGATCGATTAGGTCTGGGTTGCATGTTTTTCATCCGCATGTTTCCTTGGATCACCCTTGTCATGAGTTTGCTCCTCTACTTGTCATCCTACCTTCCATTTTGATGCCCATTCTGGTTCAGAATGGTTTTTCCACAAGGTTCACAACTGCTCATACTAGGGATGTTGCTCTGGTAGTGGTACACATGTATGCAGTCTATAAGGAAACACATCAAGGGGAATCACTAGGACACTGAAGAAGTGATGATTGTAGATGACATCCATCATGTATATACCTTGAAATCCATGCTAGTCTTCATGAAATAGATCTTCAATGGGGATGCCTTTATTGACTGATTCAATTAGGTGTAGTACGATCAATGCATAGTCCCCTAACCCTTGTACTTCTTGTGGAACATTGGTGCTTATTGTGAAGTTCTTCTAGTAGGATACGTGGCGGGTTATGTCCTTCTTGATAGAACATTGGAGACGTATCGACACCTTCAAAATATCACATGCTTCTTTTCTTTTAAACATAAGAGAGGTACTAGGCAACTCAGCACTACAACAGTTGTAAATTGTTACCTATCTATTGTACAAATCCACCACAATCAACACCTAATGTTTAAAAATTCTAAAAGAAATGTGAAGAACCATGTTTGTTCTCTATTAACAATGTTTTGTAGCTCCCAAACAGGTTAAGAATTGAAGTTGCTTTCGTAAAGATGTCTTGATAAGCAATCATTCCATTGAATACAAGTTGCATCTTATCAGCATGTAGGAATTCCTTTAGTAATGTTGCATACAACACTTTGAATAGACTTCTATGTACTTGTTCTCTTACTAGGAACATTCCTTTAAAGTGCTCTCTAGTAAGTGTTCTCCTCTGGTTGTTGTATATAACATCTATTATAGGCAGCTTGCCTTCTAAGATGTCTTCCAAGATGTGAACATCTCTACAAGAAATGTGGAATACTAATGACATGTCCATTCCAGTCATTTTGCAGGGTAGTGGGGGAGGCATTGGTCATCTTAGTTCTACCTCTGATGGTGACCTCTATTCTCTTAGTGATACACCTAAGAAGAAAGAGGCAAGGTCACCTTCATCTTTGTCTGACGTCCCCTCTCCTACTATCATTGTTGTTACTGTCAGCACCTTGTCTTGTGGATGTAATAATGGAGTTTCTGGTGAGAGTGAAATTGTTGTTGTAGATACAACGTCAATTAGTGGCATTGACTCTTCAAGCATTATCTCAAGAATTGCTGCATCTAACGTTTCAAGGGAATCATGCATCTTTTCATCATACATGATGTCATTCTACTTGTTATGGTATGGATCTTATAGGTATATTTCATATATTTCCATACCAATCTTCATCTCATCTAGGTACCTACTAAGCATCACATTGTCATAAGATATGGACTTTAGCGCCTGCTTCCTCCTCCCTAACTGCTTCTCCCACAGGTTGGGGTCTTCCATGATAGGTTCATCCTCTATGGGTGAAGAGTTTAGATCAAACTATTACACCATGGAATGGACGTTGGATACAGATGCATGTTTAGGTTGTGGTTGCACCTCTTCTCAAGCTGACTCCTCCCTAGTCACTAGAGGTATTCTTGCAACCTCTTCTTCCTTACATTCAACTTGGTTCAAAGGGCTTGAAGATGCATGTGAAGGCAAAGAGTTGGCAATCTGCTTTGACCTTCTTTTGGCTCACCACTCCTCCATGAGCCTATGTTACTCCTCTATCTCCTTTAGGACCTATTTGTGCTCTTTGCACAAGATTTCTCCTTCCATGTGTGTTGTGTCCCTTTCCTGTCTGAGTATTGACTTTTCTACTACCTTGTTTGCATGGCATGCATCATTGCTTTCTGGTTGGCGATGATGTCTTTCATGAACTAAGGAAGGGTTTCTGTCTTGTCGTCTATGCGCTCGACCTGCGTAGTTAGGGCTTGTAGGCTAGAGGAAACAAGAATGGAATTGGAAATTGATTTTTGGGCTTGTTTACACACAACATCAAATTGACACCCAAATTCTTCTCTGAGAGTTGATGTTTATTGTTGTTCTCCCGAGGGTGTCATTGTTGCATTTGCAGTTGGCTCCTTGGTCTTCGATTACGGTGTTGCTTTGTCCACTTGATGTTGTTGTGAGTCTGCTTGTCCATGTTCCTTTTGTTGTTCAACATTCTCCTTGTTTGTGGGTGTTGGTGCTTTCTACAGGTTGTCAGTTCCTATTTCTGCTGTCTAGACACCATCGGGAGTCTTTGGTTGATTTTCTAGTCGTGAAATATGTACTTTTGGCATTCCTCTAGCCAAGTGTGAGTGAAGAGGGGTACTAACGCCAGCGTCGATCCCTTCTTCACAAAATGTATCCTTCTCTGTTGAGATTGGTCTTTCTTTACTTTATGCAACCTTTGATTGTGGTGCTGGAGTTGGTGTCTTGAAGACTGCCTTGCGGACCTTGATCGGTAGCTTCTTCCTCTTTTCTAGTTTTGTAGGTTTTGCTGCTTGCTCTTATTCATCTTCCTGGGAGATGATGGTGGGTGATGGTGGGTCTTTAACTCCTCTGATGTTACTAGAGTTCATCTTATCTATTTCATCCACAGTTGGTCTTAGTTTATCAGTGCCATAGTAGCTCATTTCAGGGGGGGAGCAACATGTTAGACTTAGATTTCTTATAGTAGAATTTTCTTCCCTTCTGTGCAAGTATCCCATCAGTGATGAGATATTTTTAGTCAATCAAGTTGTATCCCTTGGTCACCTCATGATGTCTTAATTCTTCTATGTCTATGAAGTAGGATGCAATGAGAGTTATTTGGCCTCCCATGAAGATTTCCTTTGTCTTTTGCTTATTATTTTGGCTCATGGTTGTTGATAGTTTGTCAATGAGCAATCTTTGGATGTTTATAGGTTACTTCTCTAACATGGACCAAATTAATAATAGGTCCCCTCTAAACATGTTGCCTATTTTAGATCATGCAAACATCATGTTAGCAATTATTTTTTAGATAAATCTAATGAAATAGGAGGTTATCTAGGTCACCTTGGATTGTCCTGGGCTATGTTTGGTCTCCCCTATCATCCTTTCCAAGGTATTATGACTGCTAAACCCTATGGCATCCCTATCATATCTTGATGCCAGAAATGTGTTGGCTTGCTCTTGCATTGCAGTAAATATGCCATTCAAAATATTCTCCATCACATAGAAGTCCTTGCCTCCCATTCGTGCTTGCAGTTTGTACCCCCCTCCTTCCTCATCCTTCTCTTTGTCTTACACATGCTCCTTTATGAGGAAAGAAATGAACTCAGTGGTGAGGCTTGTATAAGAATGTTAGGTCATAGTGCATATGAAGTACACATTCACCCCCTTCAGAAACTCCCTAGCATGATCGTGGAGTCATATCTCCTTGAAGTCTTCTTTGTTTATGTATTGTGCGTCGACTTGAATGTCTTTGTTCTCATGAACATATCATATTTTGCCTACTGCTCCTAGTCTCGAGCTTGGAATTTCGATTGTTGTTTCTCCTTGCCTTCATCATCTAACTTTGGCACATCTCTTGCTAATAAGTCTACTAGCATCCTCGACAACCCACTCTCTTGGTTTGTGGCTTTTCTTGAATAGCAACCTTCTTCATGTTTGCTACTGGGGTGTCTAGACATGATTTTTATCCCTTTCACTTTCCATTTGTCTTTGATTCTTCCTCAAATGGGACACATTCATATGTAGGTGTGGCTTCAGTTTCATGTGAGTCCTCTTTAGACTCAGGGGACTCATGCCCAAGTAGGACTTCATATTGCTCCCTAGGGAGCAATCGTAGTTGTATCCTTTTTTACTAGGGCATGTTGGGATGCTCATCTAGGGCCTTGTTAATAATCCGGATTGCTTATTCTATTCCTACCAGTGAGGTAGCTTGTCTATCTAGGGAATTAGAGGTTGTTGATGACATTCTGTGGGTTAAAATTTAATTTATCAGTAGAAGAAATCTGATAAAATAGGAAATTTGGTGATAAGTAGACAAAGATAATTTGGCAATAATATAATTTTTAATTAAGTTAGAAATTCTCAGTGATCACTAGGATTTGTCTAATCTTAGCAATCACTGAGAATGCTGATCATCATTGCTAACTTGGTAGTCACTGAGATTTAATCTAGGCGGTCGCCAAGATTCTACAAGGTCAGATTTTCGATGTTGAGAAACTTTGTGATCGTTGGAAAAGGCTTGTGATATTGGTCGCTAAAATTCACAGTCGCCAAGAACTCTACGGTCACAAAAAATGGTGGTTGCCAAGAATTTGAAATGACAATTACGAAACTCAAGGTCGGAAAGAAATTAGAGAGTATAGATCACTGAAAGGAAATCATTGATGCTCTTGTGAGACTCGTGACAGATCGACTATAATTTTTAATTTCGCAAAATGGGTGTTCGCCTCCCTCCACGATGAACTGGATTCAAAACCCTAAAACATTGGTGTAAGGAGGTAGAAAGGGGAAGAAATCAACATCAGAGCCTTACTGGTGTGAAGAGTGGTAATAGGTGAAGCATGACGTCATGATTAGAGATAAAGATGATTAAGGAAAAAGGGTTACTATCTATTAGTTGAAGAAGGGGATTGAAACAAAATGAGTGTTCGACGACAGATGACCGGTGTTGTGGTTTCCTTATACGGCATTAGAGGCATTTGTAGGTTCACCAGCGGTAGTGTTGTGTTGCTTGTCAGAAGAGGGAGTGTGCTTCACCCATCTCTAGAATCCTCTAGGGCATCGTCACTTTTAATTGTTAGTGGAGAGGAAATGATAATAACCTGAGAAGTTTTTATACTCATGGGTTTTGATTTCCCTGAGAATCTGTGGTTGCCAAAGTTTGGGTGATCATCAGTCGCTAAGAATCTAGGCGGTCACCAAGAATTGCAACCTTGATACGGTCACCAAGGATTTGCAGAATTCCTAGTAGTCACTGAAGATCTTGTGCGGGTGGTTGCTACTTCAGTGGTCTCCAAAGATCCTTATCAAAAATCACTGAGATTTGAATTTCATCGATTGCCAAAATTTCAATATTCTTAGTGGCCTATGATGTTACACCCCGATCTCACAATTACCATTCATCATGAGATTAGGGCATAAATTGAGGATTTAACATAATACAAAGATCACCCTTAACTTTTTCTTCTTTTTCAAACTCTTTGTTTTCTCGCATTGAACCACATAAACTAACTTTAGAAGGGAATTTTAACATTAATTTCTCTAATTTGATTTCAACAGTAAAAATGCATGTATGAACATTCATAATGTTTCTCATACTTTTAAGAACATAAGACTTGCTGATTCACATATATTGCTAAAAGAGGAATAATGTTATACATCATCATTTACAACTCTCTCTTATTTATTTACAAGGACCTAGAGTGACAAGGATTGATTGAACTTAACTTTACTCAGACTTAACTCTTGTGGCAGATCTACTATGATGCAATGATATCTTCTTCAAGTCGATGTGATTTCCCTAAAAAATGTGAGTAGAGGGGTGAGCCTACTCGCTCAGTGAATGAGTACTTCAAAGAAACAGTCTAAAGCACAGATATAATTATAGATATACTTTTGAGAAATTGAAATCAATTATAATAGTAGTAAGCTTTAAAGAGTCTAATAATTGACAATCATAAATATGGTAGGATACTCTAAATATCTATAAGAGTGAATCAATATATGAAATGCTTAATTGATCATAAAGAGAACTGATAATTCAAAAACATACAAAGAATAATTGAATAACTATACACACTTATTTGACCTCTCATTCATTTTATTATGCACTGATCATATGCAGTGTACTCTACATATGAAGACTCATAGAAAACTACGATCTCACCATACAAGACTTAGCTTAAAACCCGAGAAGCTAAGCCTAGAACTGAATCTGGGTCTGCTTGACTCGAACTGTCATGTCTGACTAAGGCAGTAAATAGCTGGCCTTTAACTGGACCTCTCCTTCTAGGCTGAGTACACAGGCGGAGGGTTTGAGATGCTCTGTGGGCCTCATCTTGGTACACTCTGTGGGTACCTCTGGGTTACCATCGAGATCTTTAGTTCATATTGGGTAACCTATATTCTCTTAGGAGACTTCCTCAAGGGCTTCATCTCCCACACACTCTATGGGTGCGATCTGATCCCCGTATACTAGTTGCTGCCAGGGTAGATCATTTCCTCCCTACAGTGCAGACATCCGTAGGGAATCTATGGTGTTCAGGGCTCTTAAGTCTATTATTTTATTATTCTTGGAAAGCTCTTATTATATTGTATCTTTTCCCTTACTTATACTTGACTCTGGTATCTCTATGGTACCATGTCTATTTATTTGAAGTTTATAACACAACATGTATATCATTCTAAACTTGGCAGAGCAATATACTCAAAAACTGTAATATACTGAGAAATCAACATTTTATATTTGTAGGCAGACTAAAATTGTTAAATAACAGAATAAATGTTCACTTGATACTTTATACACTAGAATCATGCAATTGAACTTCTTAATACACTGATAAGATTTAATTACTTGACATACGAGTAATCATCATTTGCACCTATAAATTATGTATACTTTCTTGGAAAACATGCACCTAACCCAAATCTTGAGTTGTGCATCACCACATCTCATACAGAGAACATTGATATCAAAATACTTGATTCATTGAACACCCTATCCTTCAGGTTTCATTTACCTCATTCACTTATCACATGGCTCTCATAAGGATTTCATGCAACATAAGCATTCACTGAATGAAGACTACTATCAACAAATCATATAAAATGAATATATGTATGAAACCTAAGAACTGAGATGAATTTGGGTTTCCATGCCATTCACTGATATGACATGCATCAATAATAAAATTGAATAAATAAAGTCTATCATGTCAAGAAAATCTGTTCAAATGGGTTTCACGATATCTATTCGCAAATATCCAACTTTCCTCGCATCTAGGGTTTCACCCTCTTTACTGAGATATCAAACAAACACTATTCACTTTAACTAAAATCCAAGATAGTATTTGACATATATGTACTATGAATTCAGATAAACAATCATTCATTACCAAGGGGATCTAGATAAACTAATTTCTCTATTTAATTATACAACAATTTCAGTCATAGACAAAATCCCTATATTTCAGTTTACTCTTATAACCTCTACAAATACTTAGGGAATTCTTATTAGGATGTATTTATACATTTTTAATATGATTTTATCATCTTAAATTCATCCAAATAGAGGAAGAATCCATTTCATATCATTTTGCAACGACTTAGACCAAACAAACAATTCAGGGATTGTAGTCGCATACTAAGCAATTAAAGATTATGGATGATTTAACCAATTTTCGTGCAATATACTATTTAAAGGAAGTTCCCACTCACCCTAAGGTGTGAAAACACCTTAAAAATGCAGCTCATCCCTGAAAATCTCAATCTCATATCAAATCCCTAGCAATTCACCTGATTCTTCTTCCTTTCAACTCGGAAACCCTAAAAATGAGGGATTATGAAGAAAGAGTGAGAAAAGGGGAAGTTTTGACTCAATTTTAGATAAAATTAGAGGATGGACATAATCTTGATATGTGAGAGAAGATTCACCACGAAACTATATCCAAAGAAGTTAAACTTACTTGATTTCACCATTCCTCAGACCGCAAAAATCCTAGGTCAGCATCTCCATCAGTTTCTCCTCTCAAACCCTAACTATCTCTCTCTCTAGGATTTCGTTTCTTTGGATTGAATCACGAATTATGAGAGCTCCTTGTGTGTTAGGTTGACCATATAGATCAATTGAGCTGCTTGGATCAATTGCACTTTGACCCCTTACTATGCTTTTTCTTATTTCAACAAATGTTTTTCTATCATGAAAAGGTTTCTATAAATTCGTGTATTTCAGAGATCAAACCTCCTCCAAAAATTATTAGAATTTATCATGTTGTGTATAATTGAGTTACAAAGCCTCAGTTAAAATTTGAGATCATTCCAATCTTCCATTTAATAAATAAAAATCGAACAGTGCACTTCTATCTAGAATTCTCTAGAAATGTCTATTACTATAATTCATCTACTGATAAGGTCTAAACACATCCAAAAATTATGAAAATTTTACATGTTTATGGTTGAGTTTCAGATCTCCAGTTAAAATTTTAGATCATTTGGATTTACCAATAAATAATTAAAAATCAAACGCTATACCGATGAACAACAATCTATCAGCATTTTGGTCAAAGGATAGTTCGATCGAGAACTACCTTCAAAGAACACTCAAATATTATGAAATTTTTCTCCAATATGAATGATTGAGTTATCCATATCATATATAAAATTAAATTAAATAAAAAAAATTTAGAAAATATGAAAAATCATTTACCACACTGCTGTCCTGAACAAATTCCATACTCATGTACCATCAAAACCCTAATTTCAGCCAAGTAGGGTTTATATTTCTCAAACCCTAATTTTTCAAACAATAGAACACTTAACGTTCTTATTAGGTTTAAAACATCATAATTGAATTATCATCATTAATTAGATTTAAGCAATAATCAATCCAATTAAGCATATAATCATCTAGGTAAACCCTAGTTTACCGATTAATCTCAGATGCAGTCATAACAATCCCCCCCAAAAGGTTTCATCCTCGAAACATAAATATGCAAGTAAAGTACATTCAAAGTTTATTTTAAGCTTTTGAAATCTTACTTGTCATTATATTCTTGTATTTCATACTTGAATGCAGTTTTCAAAATTAAGTCCTTCATTTCGTTTCTAATCACAACATGTTTGAAATAGTTCTCAATGATAACAAAAAAATTCTCTATGCCACAATCAATCATAGGATAGAGAGAGAAACAACCATTTCAATATTTTCATACTCTTGAGGTGTTACCTCAACATTGATAATCTGATCCAACTATCTCAATTCATACGGCTCAATATGTACTATTGTTATGTATTACCTCTAAGTCAAAAAAGAGAGTTCACCATGTTCTTTTGAATATTACTATTGTGCTACTCAAATAGCAAAGCAGTCATGAGTTGGAAGACTAGATTCAACAACAATTGTACAATATTACTCACGGCATCCCCATTGCATCATGGATGCATAAGGTGAAGCATTACCATCACATTCCATATTATTCTCAAGTATGAACCCACACATAATTCAAGGTGTAACCATCAGGTTATAGCATACTAGGGTTTCAATAATAGTAACAAAGTACTCCATGATTGTATTAGTCATTCAAGGACTATTCATGCCCATTTACCATCACTTAGTTATATTAAATCTAGGTATAACAAGCTATACCTCATTAGGGTTACATATCAATACAATATGGTTATCATCCCTTTTATTCATATGAGTGAATAGGTAAGACTACCTTATTCAGGGTAACCCTTCATTTGTTCCATCATTATTCATCCCATATCACCATACCACAATTGTACAATACTAAGATGGATTACTGGTATGAATGACTACAACTATCAGACACCTTTAATTAACATATTGCTTGCACATGTACACTAAAATCATACGTAGAACCCATTTACATCCCTTAATATACCTTCAACAAATTATACTTCTAAAAAAAATTCACATATTACTAAAAGCCATTGTTTTCTCTTATCTCTCTCCTCATTCACTACTACTTACATTTTTCTACTTATCCTTCTCATTTTAATCATGTAGATTAAACATTCATAAAATTGAAACATACAAGGTACAAATATATTATTCATGATTCTTGCTATCACTGCAAGAATTTATCTCATATCGCACTTCACTCATATTGTATTTCTCCTTTTGTTCAAAACACAGTTGTTACATATCAATTTTATATCTTACTCTTTTCTTCGAATCATTTCCATTTTGTTTATCTACCTTTTAGATTAGCTACCTTTTAACCCTGGATTACTATCAGTGCTAGTTTACTTATCATAGTGCAAATCTCATGATCTTGCTTTATAGATATGCTAGTATTCAAGGTCAAATCACTATTGACATCCCTTGAAATACTACAACTCTAAACATTCTAGGGTTTGGTCCTTATCATAAGCATGGTGTTATTGTGATGTGGCTTTGCTCCCTTAATTTGAAATTCAAACTTTAGATCTCACAAGTTTTACTAAAGTCTTCTTTATCTTATCAATTGAATATCCTTTCTCTTACTTGGACATTCAGATAGATTACATTCTCAGTTACCCTACTATGGTTTCATCATCAAATTGTGTGTCAATAATTACATTCACTAGATGTCTCTACCACGGTGGTTATGCATCATATATGATTCATTTTATTATCACTTCATTCCCACATTACTCTCATTAAGGAAGATAAGAAAGAGAAGATGATTTTGAGACTTAGAATTCTTATCTTCAAACATTCAATAATACATTTCTCATATGTAGGTTTAATTAATTATCAACAAGGATACTGGACTAATTAGCACTTTCTTGAATCTTGGAACCTCTTTCTTTCATAATCTATATTACTTCATTATGTTTCAAACCCTTCTTTACTTTACATAATCCCCTTACCATATACTACTATTCCACATGTCATCTTTAACTTCTAGTTTTCTCTTATGATCACGTTGCTTCTTTTATGTGTATGATCAAGTATACCATGTTGCATATATTTCATTTTATCCGTCTACTAATGTGAAGTTGAAATTCTAAATCAATAATCTCTCTACTAGTTTCAACTCATGTTTAATACATTACATATCCTTCATTTTAAATCAAACGGCTCATGTATGGGTGAAACATAGTTTCTCTTTCAATCAAGTTTTTCCTTCCTGAATATAGTCTACCTTTGTATGACTTATTCATTTATTTAGCTACACTTTTGTTCTTCTATTAGAAACTAGTTTGTTATTCTATAGAGACTTAGAATCCAAAGGCAGTAAGAATGAATGTATTAAACTTATTAATAAAGGTATACATTTCATGCTCTCAATTATATCATAACCCTCATTCCATAATCAAGTTCATTATTTCCAACATTTTTCTTTATTTCAATCAACTAAGTTTCTTATCCTAGTTTTATGATTTACATGTTCATCTAGTTCTCTTCACTTTAACTCTTCTGAACACTCTTCACTTCTATGTACTTATTGTATACTTAGCTCTTTTCTTCTATTTTCTCTTTGCTTTGGATTACATAAAAACATTGTACTCGATTGTATAATCCATTCCTCGTGATTCATTCTTACTATCTTGGCCCCTTACATACTTTTCTCATATATTTTCCATATTTCATATTTAGAGTTCACATAATACTAATAATTAAACTTAATCTGAACCTTATGTCACGTTCCTTTATTCCCAATTAAGGGTTTCTCATATGAGGCCCCAAAGTTGGATCTCAGATATCAGTTCCAACTGATTTTTAGTTATCCCAATCTTTCCCCTATACTTCAAAATCTTAGAGTATAAACATTCATACTAGAATTTCGATCTAATCTATCCAGAATTTACTCTTGTTATGTTACTAATAGGAGTTATTAGATCCCAGTAATGCATCCTGCCAGCCGGACCAGGATGAATCTACAGTCCTAAAGTCAAGATCTACTCAGGATTACTCAACTCCTATTCATCTCAAATGTGTGGAAGAAAACTTATCCACTTAGGAAAGAACATTTCTAGTCTACTTGATACAAAGAATGTAATAAATAAATGCTACAACTGCATAGTGTACAACAAATCTTAAAGACCCATATATATTTCAAAATATTGAATATCTGAATTCAAACATATAAGAGATTTTCTATTCATCTCCTATAAAATGACAATATGAAATGAACGTTCTATCTCATTTTATATTTATGCTCTTGATTCATGTTACTTTGAGATGAATAGGAGTTGAGTAATCCTAATATTTTTAACCCTAATATTTCTAGGGTTTCTCTCTAGCCCATCCTTCCACTGTATACCTGGGTAGGGTATACATGAAAGAATAGACATAGTAGCTTGATACTGGTTGATCCAAGTACTCAGATACCGAGCCAGGATATCCAAATACTGAAATCCCCAGAGCTAACATCATAACATCTCCTATCTTCCACACTTATGAATCTAACTTACTAACTTAATGGTCCCTGATGACTCAGCCTAAGATCTGATACCAAAGTTGTTACATCCCGATCTCACAATTACCATTAATCATGAGATTAGGGTATAAATTGAGGATTTAACGTATTACAAAGATCACCCTTAACTTTTTCTTCTTTTTCTAACTCTTTGTTTTCTCGCACTGAACCACATAAACTAACTTTACAAGGGAATTTTAACATTAATTTCTCTAATATGATTTCAATAGTAAAAATGCATGTATGAACATTCATTATGTTTCTCATACTTTTAAGCACATAAGACTTGTTGATTCACATATATTACTAAAAGAGGAATAATGTTATAAATCATCACATACAACTATCTATTATTTCTTTACAAGGACCTTGAGTGACGAGGACCGACTGAACTTAACTATACTCAGACTTAACTCTTGTGGAAGATCTACTCTGATGCAATGATATCTTCTTCAAGTCCATGTGATTTCCCCTAAAAATAGTGAGTAGAGGAGTGAGCCTACTCACTCAGTGAATGAGTACTTCAAAAAAATAGTCTAAAGCATTGATATAATTACAGATATAGTTTTGAGCAATTGATATCAATTATAACAGAAGTAAGCTTTAAAGAGTCTAATAATTGACAACCATAAATATGGTAGGATACTCTAAATATCTATAAGAGTGAATCAATATATGAAAGCTTGATGGATCATAAAGAGAACTAATAATTCAGAAACATACAAAGAATAATTGAATAAATGTACACACTTGTTTGACCTCTCATTCAATTTATTATTCCCTGATCATATGTAGTGTACTCTACATATGAAGACTCGTAGCGAACTACGATCTCACCGTACAAGTCATTGCTTAAAACCTGAGAAGCTAAGCCTAGAACTGAATCTGGGTCTGCTTGACTCAAACCATCACGTCTGAGTAAGGCAGCTAAATAGTTGGCCTTTAACTGGACCTCTCCTTCTAGGCTGAGTACATAGGTGGAAGGTCTGAGATGCTCTGTGGGCCTCATCTTAGTAAGCTATGTGGGTACCTCTGGGTTACCACCGGGATCTCCAGCTCATGTTGGGTAACTTATCTTCTCTTAGGAGACTTCCTTAAGGGCTTCATCTCCCTACACACTCTATGGGTGCGATCTAATCCCCGTATACTGGTCTCTTCCAGGGTAGATTGTTTCCTCCCTATGGTGCAGACATCCGTAGGGAATCTATGGTGTTCAGGGCTCTTAAGTCTATTATTTTATTATTCTTGGAAAACTCTTACTATATTGTATCTTTTCCCTTACTTATACTTGACTCTGGTATCTCTATGGTACCATTTTTTCTATTTATTTGAAGTTTATAACACAACATGTATATCATTCTAAACTTGGCAGAGCAACATACTCAAAACACTATAATATATTGAGAAATCAACATTTTATATCTGCAGGCAGACTATAATTCTTAAATATCAGAATACATGTTCAATTGATACTTATATACTAGAATCATGCAATTGAACTTCTTAATACACTGATAAGAGTTAATTACTTGACATACGAGTAATCGTCATTTGCACCTGTAAATTATTTGTACTTTCTTGGAAAGCGTGCACCTCAACCCAAATCTTGAGTTGTGCATCACCACATCTCATACTGAGAACATTGATATCAAAATACTTGATTCATTGAACATACTATCCTTAGGGTTTCATTTACCTCATTCACTTATCGCATGGCTCTCATAAGGATTTCATGCGACATAAACATTCACTGAATGAAGACTACTATCAACAAATCATATAAAATCAATATATGTATGAAACCTTGGAACTGAGCTAAATTTGGGTTTCCATGCCATTCACTGAGATGACATGCATCAATAATAAAATTTAATAAATAAAATCTATCATGTCAAGAAAATCCGTTCAAATGGGTTTCACGATATCTATTCACAAATATCCAACTTTCCCCACATCTAGGATTTTACCTTCTTTACTGAGATATCAAACAAAACTATTCACCTTAAATGAAATCCAAGATAGTATCTGACATATATGTACTATGAATTCAGATAAACAATCATTCATAAACAAGGGGATCCAGATAAACTAATTTCTCTATTTAATTATACAACAATTTCAGTCATAGACAAATTCCCTATATTTCAGTTTACTCTTATAACCTCTATGAATACTTAGGGAATTCTCATTAGGATGTATTTTATACATTTATAATATGATTTTATCATCTGAAATTCATCCAAACAGAGGAAGAATCCATTTCATATCATTTTGCAACAACTTAGACCAAATAGACAATTCAGGGTTTGTAGTCGCATACTAAGAAATTAAATATTATAGATGATTTAACCAATTTTCGTGAAATATACTATTTAAATGAAGTTACCACTCACCCTAAGGTGTGAAAACACCTTAAAAACGTAGCTCATCCCTAAAAATATCGATACCATATCAAATCCCTAGAAATTCACCCGATTCTTCTTCCTTTCAACTCAAAAACCCTAAAAATGAGGGATTATGAAGAAAGAGTGAGAAAAGGGGAAGTTTTGTCTTCATTTTGGATCAAATCAGAGGAGGGATGGAATCTTGACATGTGAGAGAAGACTGACCATGAAACTATATCCAAAGAAGTTAAACTTACATGATTTCATCATTCCTCAGATCGCAAAAACCCTAGGTCAACATCTCCATCAATTTATCCTCTCAAACCCTAACTCTCTCACTCTCTCTAGGATTTCATTTCTCTAGATTGAATCACGAATTATGAGATCTCCTTGTGTGTTAGTTTGACCATATAGATCAATTGAGCTTCTTGGATCAATTGCACTTTGACCCCTTACTATATTTTTTCTTATTTCAGCAAATTTTTTCTGTCATAAAAAGGTTTATGTAAATTTGTGTATTTCAGAGATCAAACATCCTACAAAAATTATGAGAATTTATCATGTTGTGTATAATTGATTTGCAAAGCATCAGTTAAAATTTTAGATCATTCCATTTCAATTGAAAAAAAAAATATCGAATAGTGCACTGCTATCCAGAATTATGCATAAATGTTAGTTACTATAATTCGTCAACTGATAAGGTCTAAACGCAATAAAAAATTATGCAAATTTTACAGGTTGTTTATGGTTGAGATTTAGATCTCCCGTTAAAATTTCAGTTCATTTTGATTTACAAAAAAATAATTAAAAATCAAACAATATACTATTGAACAACATTTTGTCAGCATTTTGGTCGAAGTATAGTTCAACCAAGAACCACATTCAAATAATAGTTAAATATTCTGAAATTTTTCTCCAATATGTATGATTGAGTTATCCATATCATATCCAAAATTAAATTATATATAAAATTTTTAGAAAATATGAAAAATCATTTACCACACTGTTATCCTGATTAAATTCCATACTCATGTACCATCAAAACCCTAATTTCTGCCAAGTAGAGTTTATATTTCTCAAACCCTAATTTATCAAACAATAGAACACTTAACGTTATTATTAGGTTTAAAACATCATAATTGAATTTTCATCATTAATTAGATTTAAGAAATGATCAATCCAATTAAGCATATAATCATCCAAGTAAATCCTACTTTCCCAATTAAGCTCAGATGCGGTCATAACATATGATCATTTGCTAAAATTAAAATACTTAAATCAAGCATACTTATTAATCTCAACTTCATTTTATTCACATTAGAAATTATGAGAGTTAGGAACACTTAAATATTAAGGGAACATGTAAAGAAAATTTAAATTTTATTCTATGTACACTAAAATTTTCAAAACAAAGAATTTTTTTCCAAAAGCTAAAATAGGAATTGAAACAAAATTAGTAAATTCTAATTGATGGAAATCAGAGTAAACTAAATATAAGGAGAAAAAGTTAAGAAATACTTGGGTTGCCTCCCATGAAGTGCTTATTTATGGTCGTTATCTTGACTTTCTTTCTTGTCTCTTTAGAATTCTTCAGCAAGTTGGGGTTCTTCCAATTGGAGTTTTGATCTCTACAAGAATGCTTCTTCCTTGTAGTACCTCTTTACATGATGTCTATTTACCTTGAAGGTTCCTGTCTTTTCACTACTAATCTCCATCATCCTTGATGGGTATATCTTGGATACTGTGAAAGGGCCAAGCCATCTTGATCACTAACCAGGAAAAATATCTGATGCTAGAGTTAAATAGGATGACCTTATCTCCTTCTAATATGTCTTTGCTTTTTAGATGGGCATCATGCCACACCTTGGTCCTTTGCTTTTAGATTATGGCATTTTCATAGGCATGCAACCTAAGCTCCTCTAACTCTTGTAGTTGTAGAAACCTCTTGTTACCGTCTTGGTTAGGGTCCATGATCAGAAACTTGATGGCCCAAAAGGCCTTATGCTCTAGTTCTAGTGGAAGGTGACATGATTTCCCATAAATAAGTTGGTAATGAGTAGTCCCTATCAGAGTCTTGTAAGCGGTGTGGTAAGACCACAATGTGTCATCAATCTTCATTGACCAATCTTTGTGTGTATTGCTAACTACCTTCTCCAAGATTTGTTTAATTTGCTGATTCGATACTTCAACTTGTCTGGATGTTTGTGGATGGTAAGGTGTGCCACTTTTTGATTAAACCCATACGTCCTCAACATCACTTCAAACTATCATTCCCCAAAGTGGGATCCTCTATCACTGATGACAGTGTGTGGAATGCCAAATCTTGGGAAGATAGTCTTCCCAAAAAGTGTGATCACAACCTTGGAGTTGCAAGTCGGTGTTGCCACTACTTCCACCCACTTGGAGACATAGTCAATAGCACAAAGTATGTATTGGTTGGCCCTAGATGAAGGGAAGGGTCCCATATAATCAATCCCCCAAAAGTTAAAGATTTCTACTTCAATCCAATCTGACATAGGCATTTAATTTCTTTTGGATATGTTACTCATCCTTTGGCATTCATCACATGCCTTGGCGTAAGCATGTGCATCTTTAAATACAGTAGGCTAGTAGAATCTTGATTGCAAACTTTTGTTTCTATCCTTTCTCCACCAAGATGACCTCCATATGGTGAAGAATGCCATTCATATAGGATTTTGGGGACTTCTTCCTATGGGATGCACCTTCTGTATAGATTGTCTGCACATCTCTTGAATAGGAGTTGGTCATCCCAGTAGTAGTTCTTCAGGTACGAATATAACTTTTTCTTTTGGTATTTGGTGATATCAAGTGGTAATTGTTGACAATCTAAGTAGTTGAAAATATCAACAAACCAGGGTAGGTTGGGGTCAACAGATGTCACTGTCATCAGGGCTTCATTGATGTATTTGTCATTAATTGGGAATGAGTCTTCTTTGGAAACTATGATCCTTGACAAGTGGTCTACCACCACATTTTCTATTCCCTTTTTGTCAATGATTTCATGATCAAACTCTTGCAATAGCAGTTCTTGCCTTAAAAGTCTGGGCTTGGTGTCCTTCTTCCGCATCAAATTTTTATGGCACCATGGTATATATATATATATATATATACCTTGACCTTTGATCCAATCAGATAGGATCTAAATTTGTCGAAGGCAAACACTATCACCAACATTTCCTTCTCAATAGTGGTTTCATTTATTTGGGCATCATCAAGGGTCTTGCTAGCATAGTATATCACATGGTGTTTCTTATCTTTCCTTTGCCCTAAAATGGCTCCAATAGCATAGTTTCTAGCATTACACATTATCTCAAATAGTAACTCCCAATCTGGAGCTTGCAATATTGGAGTAGTTATCAGAGCATTCTTTAGAGTATTAAAGGCTACAAGGCATTTATCTATAAAGTCAAACTCAAAATACTTTATAATAAGGTTGGATAGGGGATTTACAATTTTAGAGAAGTCCTTGATAAACTTTTTGTAACATCTGACATGTACCAGAAAGCTTCTCACTCCAATCATAGATTTAGGCGGTGGGAATTTAGATGTCACTTCTATCTTTCTAAAATCAACTTCTATTCCCTTTTCAGAAATATTATGTACAAGAACAATGCCTTCTTGTCCCGTAAAGTGGAATTTTTCCCCATTCAGAACCAATTCCTTCTCCTCAAACCTTCATAGGGCTTGGCTTAAGTTCTCTAGGCATTTTCCAAAATTAGTTCTACATACTGAGAAGTAATTTATAAAGACTTCCATTATGTCCTCTAAGAAATGCTCAAACATATAAGTCATGCACCTCTAAAACGTGGCATGTGCATTGCACAAACTGAATGACATACATCGTAAAGCTTAAGTTCCATAAATATAGGTGAATGTAGTCTTCCCTTGGTCATCAAGGTGGATAGGTACTTGATAGAATCTTGAATACCCATCTAAGAAGAAGAAATATGAGTGATGCACCAATTGCTCCAAGACATGATCAATAAATTGTAGTGGAAAGTGGTCCTTCCAAGTGGTGGCATTGAGATTTCTATAGTCTATGCGCATCTTCCACCTAGTCACTGCCTGTGTGGCAACTTCATCTCCCTTCTCACCTTTCACAATAGTCATTTCTCCCTTCTTGGGTACTACATGAATAGTATTTACACAATTGTTGTCGCTAATTGGGTATATAGTCCATGTGTCATGCAACTTTATCACCTTCTTCACTACCTCCTCATCATTTGATTTAGTTTTCTTTGAGGTTGGGTCAGAAGCTTAGCTATTTCTTCTAACTTTATTCAGCGCATACAAACCCTTGGTGTCAATCTCTTGATGTCTTCCATGGAATACCCTATGTCTTTCCTTCGAATCTTTAGTTCCTTCAATAACTTATATTTTTGATCATCAGTGAAAGTGGAGTTTATGATTACTAGATTCCTTTCTTCATCATCCAAGAACTCATGCTGCAATCCTTCAGGTAGTTTTTTTAATTCAGGTTTCATCTTTGGCACTTCTTTCTCTTGTTGTGTTTGTTCCGGTGAAGCATATTTTGCCGTCTCTGTGATTTCTTCTTCATTACTACTGTATTTTTCCTCCAACTGGTTAAGATAATCCAAAATCTTTATGACTTCAGGAGCATCAATATTGGATCAGGGTAGTTCAGGGATTACATGAGATGATCTACTATGGCATTATCTTCTTGCCCTTCTTCACATAACTAATAATAGATATCCATGAAATAAACTGACTCAAACAGAGAGGGCCTCTGCATAGCATTTTTAACATGAAAGTCAATATGATTGTTTCTTACTTGTAGAGTAATAATTCTGGCTTCAACATCAATCAATGCTCTCCTAGTGGAGAGGAATGGTCTCCCAATGACCATAAGGCATGTCGGTCTTCAACTGTATCGATCGCGACAATATGACATGGGATATAGAACCGTCCCACATGGATAGGGACATCCTCCATGATCCCTATAGGCTTTGCAAAATATGCTCATCCAATTGAATCCTCATCCTAGTCTTTAACATTTTAGTGAGTCCCATCCTTTGGGTAGGAATCAGGGACATGAGACTGATACTTTCTCCCAAATCTTCTAGTCTATGTCTTACCCTAGTATCTCTAACATTGAATGTAATTGTGAATGCTCCTGGATCTTTCTTATTCATTTGCATCTTGGCCTGAACAAAGGTGCTTGAAAGATTAGCTAGCCTCACTATCTCTATGTGGTTTCCTTGCCTTCTTTTCGTAATCAAATCCTTGAAAAACTTTGCATAGGATAGCACTTCCTCAATAGTGTCTAAGAATTGCATATCAAGATGTAATTTCTTTACAAGTTCCATTAATTTTCATATCTTTTATTTAGATGAGACTTGGTTAGCTTATAGGGGGAATGAATACTTGGACAGTATGAGTCCCCATTTGTGAAGGTCTCCTCTGCGGGTCGGACCTCTTTACCTTGACAATGCCCTTTCCCTTAGCTTTCTTCTTGTCTTTATCTTTCGCAGTAATCACTTCTTCTTCAGCTAATTCCTCTAATTTCTCTAGTTTGGGTTGTGTTCCACCTTAGGTGTTGCCTTCCTGGTTAGGCCTTTTATTTGGATTTTCAAATGCTTCTCCAGAACAACGAGTTGCCATTTTTTCACTTTCAATATTGGATGGAGTTTTTCCTTATGAGTTTTTGATAAGTTATGAAAACTAGCCTAGTTGCTGATCTATCTATATCTGGTATGTATGCATGTCAGCCATCTAAGTCTGTATCGATCTTAAGACACTTGTATTGGTGATAACACTTTGTGTCACTTTTTCATTTACTGTTTCATGTCTTTTTTTGAATTCGATCAACTCAGACACCATGTCAAGTTGGTTGTTTCTTTTGCCTTGATTCTAGTCTTGGCTTTGCCTATTTGAGCTTTTGTTCTTATTTCAACCTTGTACTTGACCTTGGTAAATGTTTCTATTTTTCTAATAATTTATATTACAAGTGAACATGGTTAGTTCTTAGTCTCTCCAAAATCCAAGTGGTCCTTTAGAGGTCCATGTTAACTGATGAGCATTCTCAACAACTTCTTTGTTTCCATAGTTGAAACCAGAGTGATCCGTCCTTTTGAAGTTAACATAGGAGACATTTTATGTGGCATCCTCATCATTTTCTTCCTCATCTTGAGTATAGATACAATTGTCAACACCATGACCTCCCTCTCCACATGTGACACACTTCATGACATTTTTGATTGGTTTCTTCCCTTTGCTCCCTGCGTATTTCAAATTCTTCACGTCAGAAGCAATCTTCTGAGTTTGGGATGTTATGGCTTCTAATTCTTTAGAGTCGGCAATCGTTCCTTAGAAAGTTACCTTCTTGTTTGTTCCTTGATCATATTCCAATGAGGCATGTAGAGAATCCATGTTACTAATTATCAACATGGTTTTCTTCAGATTCTTTCCCAAAAAATCATTCACTGTTGCAACATTTAGCAAACTTCTCTCAGTTGGGGTAAGACCATTGTAAAAATTTGTGACTAGAAATCCCTTGTCAAAATTATGGTGAGGGTAATCCCTATGATACTCTTGGAAATTCTCCCATGCTTCATACAAGTTCTTTTCGTGCTTCTACATGAACCGAGTTATCTTGTGCATATTCCTCCGAGTCTTGTCAATAGGGCATCAGCCAAGGGTTCCAATTCATTGATGGTCTTGTTGGGTAAAGCAAGGTACTATGACAATGCTTTGTCCCTCAAAGAGAAATTAAATCCCATGCAGTATATCACCTCCTGTGGCACCGTCTTCAATTTGATGGTGTCAAAGATATTTTTGAAGGCATCTAGATGGTGGTAGGTTTTAATCACGTGAATTTCCTCCAAAGGATTTGTTTTGAATCATGGTGATTATAGATGGATTTAATTTGAAATTTGTAGCATTGAATATAATAATGATGATTGGGTACCTTGATTCATTGGCTCTAGTGGTAGACAGTTCACGAAGAGAAGGGCCTCCGTCATCATCGTCATCTTCTTTGTTATGATTTCCATTGTTGTTATTGTCCTTGTTGTTTCTCCCATTCCTCCTTGCTCTATCTCTAGCATGACGTTCTTCATCACTGTGTCATTCTCAGTGCTCCTCATCATGGGGTGGTGGTGGTATATTATGAGCATGGTCCTAATGTACTGTCTTGCATGAGTGGTACTCCTCATGTTTAGATTCAGTTTTAGGTGGAGGTGGAGCTTTCTTAACTCTTGGGTTTCCGTCTCCCCTTGGTGTCCTCCCCTACAAGGTGGCATGTTGCTTGCAAGTGGGTAGTTGAATTCACTATCTGCTTCTCTTCAGACTTCCTAAAATAGTTCACACGGTCGAGTTAGAAACTGGACATTTTAAATGAAGTATTTGAGATAGTTAGAGATAGTGAATTTTAAAAGAAATGTGCAGTCAAGTCTATTGCAAGACTTGAGGCATGGATTTATGGTGAGTAGATTCAGGTTCATAGCAGTATTGTTTTCCTTGTACCTGGAAATGGTGCCAAAAAGTTGACCAACCTAAATCATACGTCGTAAAAGGAGTGGATCTAGAGTATTCAGACTGTTAAATTTATAACCTGATAATTAGGCCCCCACAACTATTATAAGGGGTCCAATGTAGTAAATTATGGAAAACCATTGGGGTCAATCCATGGGGATAAGGAATGGCAAGTACTAAGAATGTATAATATTGAATCAGTTACACCAACTAAGAGAGTAGATTAAGTTTGATGTTCCTTACAGAACGATGTTACTTCAACCAACCAATAAAGAAAAAGAAGTAAAACTAAGCAAGAAAACAAAACAAGAGATCAAGAACAAACAAACAGTGTTGTAATAAGCATGGATGGGAACTTGGGTTGGGTTTCACGATCTAAGGTCTCTCACCAACATGCAATACTCACACGCATTGTATATCCTTATCAATATTACAAGAAATCATTATATAAGTATATTCCCTCCTCTCTCAAGCTTAGGATAGATCTAGATTATAAGTTTTTCTATCTCTCAAGATAGCAAACAAACAATCACAATCATAACCATATGACCATTTAGATTAAGCATTTCAACATTCTCATCTATTCATGCAACTCCATAACACTTATATAAGGTTAATACTAGTCTTTTGAGGCACTAACAATCAAACATCACAAGATGTAGCTAATCATACAAGTGAAGCATTAAGACCAAGAGTATGGAGATAATCTTTGCTAAGAGCATATATTCAATGGATATAAGTATTTACATGTTGGTAGAGACTTAGTGGCTACTCCCAATCCAGGTTTGATGTTTAGCCACTCATGTTCATGAGAAACATTACATATTTACAAGCGTGGAGAGACATTAGAGAAAATAACAAAATGACCAAAGTTGATGGATGTCTCTTTTAGATCACAATCTGGCGTGGGCATGGTGGAGTGTATAGTACTTCTTTCGAAGAATAGGTCAAGTGTGATGGTGATGGCATGAATCCTCTCTCTCCTATGGACTTTTATCTTTAGAGATCTAGGACTGATAACATATGGATGGAGGGTCTGGAATGCGATAGCACTTCATCCTCTCTCTCATGTCACAACCCCCCTCATGGATGAAGTGGGCCTCTATTTATAGGAATTGGTAACTGACTTAAAGAACCTCAATGATCACTAAGGTGATGCATCTTTATTGATTGATGGGGTTGTGAGCTGAACAGTCATTGAAGAAAGATAATCGTAGAGGGAGCTTGATTCTTGTGGTTGTCGAGGATAGACAATGAGAGTGGCCATTTAAGAGGTGATCTCATTGGTCAATGAGATGACTTGTCCTACAGTCTCAGAGATACCAATCCTCAACCACAAAGGTGGCATAGAACCTATCAGTCGCTAAGGCGAGGAAGTCTGGTGGTCACTTGATTCTAGGCTTGGTGACTGCTTGACTTAGTGCAATTTCCATCGGTATTCAAGGTGTCAGAACCTTAGTCATCACTTGATTCTAGAGTGATGGACTATTGATATGTGTACCTTGTGCAAATTAGAGAAAGGGGTGAGTCTAAGTAGCTACATAAAACCTTACCCAAATAATTTAAACTATCTAGACAAAACATAGCATAAATTTTACTATGTGGATAAAATAGGCACATATATACTCACAAAATAGGATGTTATTAGTCAGTGGTGTATTATGTTTGGAAATTCTATATCCTAGAGTTCTTTGCCAACATGTGAACTGGGGAACAATGAGTGGAGCACTTTATTGAGCACATGCACCCCCATATGAAACCACATGTGATGGCTAGTAAACCTCCAAACTTCACTATGACCCTAAACTTAGTCTTAGACATGGAAAGGACCATCATGCCTAATCAAAACTTGGCCAAAGGAATCTAGGTTTCACGGAAGGCACTTCTACCATGAGAAATGATAACAAAAGGACCCAAGGTCGTAACAATGGCAAGGGTAGGAACGGAGGCAAGAAAAAGAACAGTAATGAGAACCGCAACCACATCTATCACACCTATGGGAAGAAGCACCCTGGTAAATGCCACTTTGATAAGTGGGTGGGTTACGTTGTCAATAAGATGGATATCTTGTAGAAACCTTTCCTCTCTCTAACCCTCGAGATCTAGACCCAGTGGGGGCTCAACTAGTAGATGAAGCACCATAGGGGACATTCCAGTTGCTGGAGAACATCAACTGGACCGAGTCTTCACCATTGATAATGAGGAAGCTTAGGCCAATGCAAACTAACTCATAGATGATAAACATCCCTAGGACTCCTTTACTCTCCTTTACCACAAAATGCATTATAGTTTTGACTACCATAAATACTATGTAGGATTGCTTGATATCATTGGCACATGCCTTTAAAGCTTTATTCGACCTTGATTCTACCAATACTTTCATTTTGCTAAATCTTGCAACTTTGCTTTGTTTGGACTTCAAGGACTTAGGATATGTTTTGAAAGTAACCACCCCTAGTGGTCATATCTTCTTATCCATTTTAAAATCACATGTCATACAATTTGAAATATATGAATAATGAACTCCCTATTGACTTTATCTTTCTTGATATGAATGATTTCAATGTCATTATAGGAATAGATTGGCTTTATAGATATAATATAAAGATAGATTGTAGGGAAAAGAAAATAAGAATTAAGATGCTCTATCACCCACCCTTTACCATTAGATATAGGAAAGATGCCACTACAAGCCTGTATGTGTCTGCCGTGAAAGAAGAACGGATGGTAGCTAAGGGTTGTCTAGCATTTTTAGCTGTAGTGACTGAGCCAGAGAAGAAGGTGCAATCCTTAGATAAAATGGAGGTTCTCAAGTACTATGATGACATGTTTCAAGTGATTTTCTAGGCATACCTATGGAGAGAGAAGTGGTCTTCTCAATAGATCTACCTCCCAAGACAAACCCAATTTTTAGGGCACCTTATAGGATGGCTCCTATCGAGTTGCTTGAGATAAAGAAGCAACTACAGGAACAACTAGACAAAGGATTCATTCGAGCCAACACATCCCCACAGGGAGCACTGGTCCTCTTTTTAAAGAAGAAGAACAAATCACTCTGTATTTGCATAGACTATAGAATAACAAACTAAAATTCCATACAGAATAAGTATCCCCTACCCCACATAGATGACATGTTTGACCAACTCAAAACTACTCGAGTTTTCTCTAGATTAACCTGAGATCTGGATACTACTAGTTGCAAGTTAAGAGTGAAGATATCACGAAAACCACTTTTTGAACCTGTTGTGGCCACTACGAATTTTTGGTTATGCCTTTTGGGTTGTCCAACGCTCTAAGTGTGTTCATGAACCTCATGAATAGTGTGTTCTAGAGCTTGATTGACACCTTTGTCATAGTGTTTGTAGATGACGTCTTGGTCTACTCCGATGACCTAGAACTACATTGTAACCACATATCGAAGGCCCTTAATATCCTAAGAAAGTAGAAGTTCACTGGAAATTCTCAAAATGTGATTTTTGGATAGACTGTGTTTTATTCCTCGGACACATTATATCTGGAGGAACCATATCAGTGCACCCTACCAAAGTAGCAGTTGTTCGAGAATGGTCAACACTAAAAAACACATTCGAGATTTGTAGTTTCCTGGGATTGGCCGGGTTTTACCGGTAATTCATCAAGGATTTTCAAAGACTAATTTTCCCCTCACCAAGCTCACTTAGAAGGACAAGAATTTCATTTGGTATGACCTATTTGAAGCACAATTCCAAGAGTTAAAGGAAAAGTTTACCTCATCCCTTTTCTTGACCATACCTTTATCCAACCCATGATATGGAACTTGCATCAATTGTCTATGCCTTAAAGATTTGGTGACGTTATATGTAGGGGGAAAACTTTGACATGTTCACTGATCATACGATCCTAAATTACATGTTGACTAAGAAGGACCTGAATTTGCAACAATGGTTTTGCATGGAATATCAGAAGGATTTTGATTTCACCATAGGCTACCATCTAGGTAACGCCAATGTGGTAGCTGATTCAGTCAAAAATGTCTCACCTGTGCTATTGGTTTGGTCACCTAGTAGAAAAGACTGTAAGGCTTTGCTAGATGGACTCCACAATCACTGACAGATAGAATCCATTTGTCCAATATGCAAACCGTGCTTGACCTGTTGACCAAGCTTGTAGCAACATAGTTAGTCTTTCTAGAGCTAGAAAAGATGAAGGGTTTTGTGTTGAAGCCTCAAACACACCTACCAGTGGGATGGATGATGGAAACTGATAAGAGAATCATATTTGGGTTCCCAGGGATTCACCTTTGAAGGCTCACATCTTGTAAGAAACTCATGAATCGAAGTATACTATACACCCTGACACAACTAAAATGTTCAAGGACATGTAGCCTTACTTTTGGTGACCAGGAATGAAGATAGCCATGACCTCATATGTGGTTGGTTGTCATACATGTCACACAATGAAGGTTGAACACCAGTGACCCGGTATGTCACTAAAATCTATTGAGATTTCTAAGTGGAAGCTGGACTAGATCACCATGGATTTTGTGGTGGGTCTTCCCTAGACAAGAGAAGGGCATGTTGCTACATGGATCATAGTGGACTGCCTAACCAAGTTAGCACACTTCCTTGAATTAAAGATTACTTCCAAAGTGTCAAACTTAGCTGAGATCTACACCAAGGAAATAGTCTATTTGCATGGTGTTCTGAATTCAATTATCTCAGACCATGACACTAAGTTCACCTCAATGTTTTCAAAACAAGTTCAAGAGGAACTTTATACAAGGCTGAAGTTCAGCATGAAAAAGTATCATTAGGCTGATGGTCAGTCGAAATATATGATCCAAACCTTAGAAGATATTTTGAGAGAATGTGTGCTAGAAATGGGTGGATTGTGGGAACAATGCCTACCCTTATCTGAGTTTGCCTACAACAACAAGTACCAAGATAGTATCAGGATGCCTCTGTATGAAGCTATTTATTGGAGGTTGTGTCAGTCACCACTACACTAGGATGATGTCAATGAGTGGACCTTTCTCAGGTCATAGGAACTACAATTATATTGTGATTAAGTTGCTTGGATCAAACAAAGGCTGAAGAAAGCCCAAGATTGAGAGAAGTTATATGCTGATGTGAAGCAGACAAATTTGCACTTTACTATAGGTGATCATGTGTTTCTAAAAATATGACCCCTCTGAGCTATAGCCAAAAATAAAGGAAAATTGAGTCCCTGGTATATAGGTCCTTTTGAGGTTCTAGAATAGATTGGTGAGACCGCTTATCATCTAGCTTTACCGCCACAGTATAGCAAGATGCATGATGTGTTGCATGTCTCCAATCATATGTGAAGGATCCTGCCTATGTGTTGAACATTGAACCTATAGAGAACCAAGGAAGGTTGCCATATCTTGAGTTACCTATAAGGATATTGTATTCCAAGGTGAAAGAGATCAAAATTAAAATGATTGAGACAGTAAAGGTTCTTTGGAAGCACCACGACAAGGATAAATCTACATGGGAGGTAAAGATAGACATGGAAAAGTCTAAACCATCTTTTTGGATGACTAGTCAAATTTTGAGGACAAAATTATTACAGGAGGGAAAGGATGTTATAACCTAGATTTTTGCATGTATTTATACATATATTTGAACGCAATAAATTAGGAAATATTAGAAAGCTTTATCATTTCTATGACTTGTTTGAAAGTTTTGGGTTGTGAATGCAAATTCTCCATAGGAAAGAAATTTTGTGTGTTTTACTATTTTTAATAATCCATTGATAACTATAAACTAAAGGAAGAGTGGAAAATTAAATAATAAAGGAATTTCTAAAAGTACTAGACAATGGGTAATTTAATAAGGAATTGTTAGGATATTTCTAGAAAAAATATGTTGACGACAACTTATAGGTTTTATTCAGCCCAATATTGCACTCAATGAAAGCACATACCAACATAAGAATTCTTGATAATTTTGGGCAAGAAAAGGAATAAATTTATGGCTTGAATAATTCAAATATAACAATTGCTTAAGGGGCAAGAAAATGGTATTTGACTTGTGTACCTCACCACCATTTCTTCCCACACTGATATTTAATTATTAAAATATTTCATTTAAAATTTGGTATCAATTGTTTAAAGGAAGAGAGAGTTGTGAATTAATTATTTTTTCCTAAAGTTAAACAGTTTGTTGGTCAATATATTAAATGTCACGATTAAATTGAATTTGGAAACAAGGGCTCGACCCTTTAATATTCGTGCAGCCTGTTGGATGTTGGATCAAGATCTAATGACTCGAAGATCGTCATCTACCCTGAGTCCAAATAGGAAACTAGAGGAGTGCATCCTTCCTTTTCTTCCACACTTTTCTCTCACACTAATCGATGTGAATGTCAGGAGGAAATTCATAGCCAACCATCCAAGGTTTCACCCTCTTTGGAAAATAATTAAAACTTTTCCCAATTTTTTCCTGAGATGATGCCCAAACCTCATAGTCATGTTTATAAAAGGGATGGAATCCCTCTCTGAGGCAAGGCATCTCATGCAGAGACCCTATGTGACTCAAGGATCATTCATCTACTCAAATTTTCTACTAGACCTACCCCTCCTCTCTCTCCTTTTCTTTAAGAAACATAGGAGATCTCCTTCATCACTCTCTCTACTCTGACCATATTCTAGCCAATTGTGACCACAAGTAGGTCCGATAGAGCACCTTGCTTGACACTTATGAGCCCCAGAGCACAGAGTCAACCATTGAGTTGACTCGCCCAAAGATTGATCGTGAACAGGCAAAGGTTAAAGATGAGCCTCGGGGATTTTACTTTGTTGTCCTCACATCTTTAGTTGCAAGGTAATGGCTTTTTTTCCTTTTTGTGCCTTTTTTGTTGCTTAGTCATGTGAGCATGGGCTGCTGACATGGCATGAGCTGATTGGCTCGGTCATCGCCACGTAGTGCACTCCCTGGCCTAGTCAACCACATATGTGGCAAGATATGATTGGTCCAAAGGGTTTTATTTTGTGAATATACTAGTAATTAATTGGTAGGTCTAAATATAAGATTTATGTATGATTTTGATTAGAAAAATATGAGGAATCCATTAAAATTGGTTCCATGGTCTAATTCCCACCCAAAAATCCAAAAGCAATTAAAAATGCAATCTTTAATGTAATTTAATGCATATAAACCCTAATTTTAATCGATTGATGAAATTTATGGTCATAATTTGATTTGTTGATATTAATGAATTAAATTTGAGTTAATTTGATAATAAAGAGCATATCATATCTAATCTAGGTTAAAACTTTACATGTTGCCAAAATTAGGGTTTCCTGAGATGAAAAGTCGTAAAATGTAATAATTAGGGTTTGGGAAGCCTAACCCTAATTTGACCCCAAAACCCTAACTTAAATCCCAAGTCAGTCATAATGGATATTTTGTGAACAAAATAGTAATATTTGGGTTGTATTCCTTAATTATAGGGTGTTTTCTTGATTGGTTGTATCTGCTCTTGATTTCTTGGATATTAAGTCATCTCTAAAGAAAGTTAGATTTCTACGCCTATGAATACTATCCTTATCGACTTCCTCGGTTTAAGAAGCTGTTTGGAATGGATTGAAACTAAATTGTTGGTTGTTATTTATTTCATAGAATCTACACAGTCAATATGAGTATCATTAATTATGAACATGACTTCCTCAACCAATGATGTTATATCTAGTGCATTGATTGGATATGTGGGATGTAAGGAAGTCATTATGATGATGGGTGATCAAGCCAGGAAAGGAAGATCACCAATAGACCAATCCAGGAAAGGGAGTCTTTATTAGGTCAATTTGGTAAAGGAAGTACAATGTAAAACCAAGCCTGGGAAGGGAAGGTTATAAGAAGTCCACTACAGGACAAAAACCTAGTGTCCCAACTCGAAAGAAAAAACCAACAAATGACACAATCATATTAGTAGATGTACCCCAAAAAAAAGTGTCTCCAGTGAGTGGGCATACCACAAAGATTGAATGATTAAGAGTTGAGAGGTTATAAAAGAATTTTGCAAGTTCGATTATGAAATAACATAGGGTGCTATGGTTCTTTATGTTGTTACACCCAAATGAAAATATATTGTTTCCTCCACGTACTTATTATATTTCAATATGCTAACCAAATTTTTTTCACATTATTTTAGGTAAAATTGCAATTGCTCAGAAGAAATAGACTTCCAGAGAAGATGACACCAAAAATAAATACCATTAAAGGCTACTAGAGGTTTTAGATAGTTATATTTATTTCATGTTGAAAACCTTAGTTTTCCCATTCCATGTAACTCTCTTGAAGAAAATTTATCTTCATACACTAGTACATTTCAAGCCTCTAATGTCACTTTTCCTAATGTCGGTTACACCAAACAACCGATGCTAGATACCAAACAACATTGATTGTTTAGCACAAACGTCACCATAGATGAAGTTCGGCCAATTAAAAAAAGACACGGGTACCACTTTTTCATTAACGTTGGTTATATTTCAAGAAAACGGATGACTATATTCAACTTTCATAAAATATTACACAAGTACATTAAAATATCCCATTAGGGTTTACAACAAGATACAACAAATCAGAATTCTACTTCTAAACTGCAGGTTCTACATCCTACTGACCAGCCGGGAAGTAGGCTTGCAGGCCTACTATTTAAAATAAAAACAAAATTTAGTCGTCGGTTGTAACACAAAAATTGACACTATCGACCTGAGCTATCCATTTGAGTAAAATAACCTACATTAAAGGACACAACAAAAAAAGTCATGCTAGACAACACAGCCTCACTAGGAAGCATCTCATAGGCATTGATTTTGTATCTTTCACCATCACTATACATCATAGTTGTCAGTTATTTGGTTTGCAAATGACACTATACATTATGATAGGTGTTGGTTGTTACCAAACCAATGATGCAGAGTCTTTTACCTGTTACAAATGTGACCTGGTATGGCTCTTTGGACATCAATTTTTGGAATACAACCAACGCCTGAGACTCCTATCCATTTCTGTTTCTTTTATCCACACAATCGAAGATGGATCTATGGCGTCAGATTTGTCATCCCCAAAAAACTAACATCTTAGACCCGTGGTTGTAGTGTCACCCACCTAGATGTCGGTTTATAAATAATGTTATAGGGTTGTTTTAATTAACTCTAGACATAGTTTCAGTACTAGTTATATTGTTATCAAACTCTTTCCCATTCAATGAAATTTATAATTATTATTGGTTAATTTCTGAACGTTGATCCTATAAATATGATAATGTGCATTTCCCTCTCAGTCCACCTTAATTGGGGATAACAAGGGGAGGGGGTCGTTACATTTGGTATTAGAGCCCAATTTTATCGTTTAGCCTACAATAATTAGTAAATTTTAAGGAATTCCATAGATACCACGAGAATTACTAGGGTATTTTCTAAAGGAGATTGTGTCTAGAAGGGACCACAACCCCGATTGTTGGAAAAACTTTCCTCCATACTACTAGTTGACTTACGAGGACTCGCGAGCCACCATGCATCTTGCCTAGCCAAAGTAGGAAACTTTTGGCCAAAGTAAAATACCACTAGTTTTTCTTCTCATCTTGTGATTCATCCCTTCTCTACCCGTGCTTCCTTCATAAAACTCTAGGGACATGAAAACTACTTCCTCTAACCTTCTGAGAATTAGGTTTATGAGCATTAGGGTTAAGGCATCCTCCGCCAAATTATAACTGATACATGTAATCAAAATGTCATAGACGTAATTTTGTGATGATTTAATGCCCTAAAGATAAAAAAACTAAGATTAATTTATTTATGTGAAATAGTATGGCCCACACCAAGACCACCACCATCCTTAATGACACACCCTAGGACCATCCAGAGAAGAAAAGGAGACCCATGGAAGGTGAGTCTTCTAAGAAGTAGACGATGTCATACGCGACCTCTATCAAGAGAGGTCCCTAGTATGAGGCAATCCCCTTTGTGATTTGGAACCCAGAAAATTGTCCTAACCCTAAAGGTGAACCCATGGTGGAAGATGAACCCAAGGATGAAGGTAACCCCAGTGCTGGCGGCCCTGGCTATATTGGACAAGTGGTGATCCAAACCACTGAGATGTTCTGGCTAGAGTAGTAGAACAATCTCACTAAGGCCATTAGTGCCCTGGCCTTCAAAGATACAGTCATAAATGAGAATGGTGAACCCCTACCTTTCCATCCACGTCTTGGAGCCACCATCCTCGACTTCATGAATCCGAACATGGATAAGTTTTAGGGTGAGGACAAGACATAAGTCATTAACAAAGTGGATGTCTAACTCCTAGTTGTGGTAAATGTATTCTACATCTTGGAGGCACAACCCAACAAGAAGGTCCTTTTCACTGCTCACCTTCTCGAAGGATCAAGAAAGTTATGGTGGGAAAACAATATTACCAACCGAAATCAGACTAAAGAACCGATGACTTGGGTGGATTTTCACACCATCTTCTATGCAAGGTATATCCTCAGCTCTTCTAAGAAGGAAAACAAGAATTAGTTCATGCTCCTATAGCAGATTATGCTTAGAAATTCCATCTCCTAGAGTGCTTCACCTACATGCAGACTAAGGAACATCGAATGGAGCACTCTATTGAGCACCTACACCCCATTTAAAACTACATGTGATGGCTAGTAAACCTCCGAACTTCACTGCAACCCTAAACTTCACATTAGACATGGAAAGGACCATCATGGACCCAAGGTCATAAAAATGGTAAGGTTAGAAATAGAGGAAAGGGAAAGACCAGTCATGAGAACCACAACCACATATGTTGCACATGTGGGGAGAAGCACCCTGGTAAGTCCCAATTTGAGAAGTAGGTGTGTTTCACTGTCAGCAAGAGGGACATATCATAGATAACTATCCTCTCTCTAATCCTTGAGGTCTTGGCCTAGTGGAGGCTCAACCTATCGCTACAACACTACAATGAGCAGTCCCAGTTGCTGAAGAGCGTTGATAGGCCCTAGTCTTCTACAAATATTTTCATTTTGTGTAATCTCGTAGTTATGCTTTGTTTGAACTTCAAGGACTTAGCATATGTTTTGGAAGGCACTACCCCTAGTGGTCATACCTTATTATCCCTTTTCAGAACACCAGACATCCCTATGAAATATATGAATAATGAACTCTCTATGGATTTTATATTGCTTCATATGAATGATTTCAATGTCATTATAGGAATGGATTGGCTTTATAACTATAATGCAAAGATAAAATATAGGGAAAAGAAAATAAGGATTGAGATGCCCGATCAGCCATCCTTTACCAAAAGAGGTAGGAAAGATGCCACCACCAGCCTATAGGAATCAGCCGTGAAAGAGAAAAGAACAATAGATATGGGTTGTCTAGCATTTCTAGCTGCAGTGATTGATCCAGAGAAGAAGGTGCAACCCTTAGAGCAAATACATGTAGTCAGGGACTATGTCGATGTGTTCCCAGACAATTTTCTAGGCATACCTCTAGATAGAGAAGTGGTTATCTCAATAGATCTAGCTCTAGAGGTAAATGAAATTTCTAGGGAACCTTATAGGATGTCTCCCGCTGAGTTACTTGAGCTAAAGAAGTAACTACAAGAATGACTAGACAAGGTCTTCATCCGACCTAGAACATCCCTGAGGGGAGCATCGGTCTTCTTTATGAAGAAAAAGGAAAGATCACTCTGCATGTGCATAGACTACAAAATGATAAACCAGGCTACCATTAAGAATAAGTATCCCCTACCCCTCATAGATGACTTGTTAGACTAGCTCAAAACTACTTGAGTTTTCTCCAAGATTGTCCTGATATTTAGATACTACTAGTTGTGAGTTAAGAGTAAAGATATCCTAAAAACCACTTTCCAAACCATCTATGGCCACTATGAGTTTTTGGTTATGCCATTTTGGGTTGTTCAATTCTCCAAGTGTGTTCATGAACCTCATGAATAGTGTGTTCTATCCCTTCCTTGACACCTTTGTCATAGTGTTCATAAATGGCATCCTATCTACTCTTATGACATATAACAACACTATAACCACCAATTCAAAGTCCTTTATATCCTGAGAATGTAGAAATTATATGATAAATTCTCAAACTATAAGTTTTACATAGATCGAGTTATGTTCCTTCGACACATTATATCTGGAGGAACCATGTTGGTTCACCCTATCAAAGTAGTAGCCATTCGAGAATGGCCAGCATCGGAAAATTCATCTGAGACATGTAGTTTCCTGGGATTGGCTATGTATTACTGGTGATTCATTAAGGATTTCTCAAAGACTACTTTTCCCCTCACCAAGCTCACTTGGAAGAATGATAAGTTTGTTTGGTCTAACATGTGTGAGGCATGATTCCAAGAATTAAAGGAAAATCTTACCTCAACCCTTTTCTTGATCATACCTTCAGGCAATGATGGTTTCATCATCTTCACCAACACATCAAAGATGGGCTTAGGATGTGTTTTAGATCAAAACAAGAATGTGCTCACCTTTGCTTCTGGATAGCTTCATAGACAATAAGAGACTAAAGTACTTGTTGACTCAAAAGGACCTGAACTTGCAACAATATTGTTGGATGGAATATCTAAAGGATTTTGATTTCACCATAGGTTACAATCCCAGTAAGGCCAATGTGGTAGTAGATGCCCTCAGTCAAAAATGTCTTAGTTGTACGGTTGGTTTGGTCAGCCAATGGAAGAGACTGGAAGTCTTTGCTAGATGGAGTTTAAAACCATTGGCAGATAGAATCCATTTGGCCAAAATCCAAATCGTGCCATACCAGTTGATTGAGCTTATAGCAGAAAAATAAATCAACCCAAAGCTAGAAAATATGAAGGGTTTGACGGTGAAGCCTCAAACAGACCTCTTAGTGGGATGGATGGAGGAATCTGATATAAGCATCATATTTGGGTTCATGAGGATTCACCTTTTAAGGCTCATGTCCTGCAAGAGCTCATGAATCAAAGTATAATGTACAACCTGACACCACTAAATGTTCAAGGACCTTCAACATTTCTTTTAGTGGCCAGGAATGAAGAGAGACATAGCCTCATATGTGGCTAGTTGTCTTATATGCCATATGGTGATGGATAAACACCCATGACCCAGTTGGTTATTGTAATCTATTGAAATTCCTGAGTGGAAGTGGGAACATATCACCATGGATTTTTTGGTGGGTCTTCCCAAGACAAGAAAGGGCATGATGCTACATGGGTCGTGGTGGACCACCTAAACAAGTCATCACACTTCCTTTCCTTAAATACTACTATCAAAGTGTCAGACTTAGTTGAGCTCTACATTAGAGAAATAGTCTATTTTCATGGGGTTCTGATTTTTATTATCTCATATTGTGACTTCACCTCAAAGTTCTAGAAACAAGTTCAAGAGGAACTTGGTATAAGGTTGAAGTTTAGCACAACCTATCATACTTAGGCTGATGATCAGTCAGAACATATGATCCAAACCTTAAAAGATCTATTGAGATCATGTGTTCTAGATTGGGGTGGACCGTGGGAAAAATGCATGTCGTTATTTGAGTTTGCCTACAATAATAGTGACCAAGACAATATGAGGATGCCTCCGTATGAAGCTATTTATTGGAGGTTGTGTTGGTCACTGCTTCATTGGGATCATGTTGGTGAGTGGACCTTTATAAGGTCACATGAACTACAATTATATGCTGATAAAGTCTATTTGTTCAAGTAGAGACTAAATAAAGCCCAAGATTGATAGAAGTCATATGATGATGTGAAGAAGACATATTTGCATTTTACTATAGGTGATCATGTATTTCTAAAAATCCGAATCCTCCGATCTATAGCTAAAAATAGAGGAAATTGAGTCCCAGATATGTAGGTCCATTTGAAGTTCTAGAATAGATTGGTGAGGCTGCTTATCATCTAGCTTTATTTCCACAATATAGCATGATGCATGATGTGTTGCATGTGTCCAATCTAAAACGTTATGTGAAGGATCATGCCCATTTATTGAACATCAAATCAATAGAGCTCCAAGGAAGGGTTGCCATATCCAGAGTCACTTGTGAGGATATTGGATTATAAGGTGAAAGAGCTCAGAAATAAAAAAATGTTGAGATGGTAAAGTTCTTTGGAAGCACCATGGCAAGCATGATGCCAACTGGGAGTTGAAGACGAACATGGAAAAGTATCACCCCAACTTTTTGGATGACTAGTCGAATTTTGAGGAAATTTTTTTTAAGAGGTAAAGGATGTTATAACATGGATTTTTGCATGTATTTATACATAAATTTGAATGAAAATAATGTGAACATATTAGAAATCTTGATAATTTCTATGTTGTTTGAAATTTTTGGTTTGAGAATGCAAATTCTCCATACAAAAGAAATTTTGTATGTTTTACTATTTTTAATAATCCAATGATATTCTTGATTATTATTATGTGATTCCACTATTGAAATGTAGTCATGCTATCTTTCTCACACAGAATTGGGCCAGATCTTATATTAACTAAAGAAAAAGTGGAAAATTCAATAATAAAGGAGTTTCTAAAAGTAATGGATAGTGGGTGTTGTTTGAATTTTTTTAGAAAAAGATAGGTTGAAGGCAACTCATAAGTTTTATTTGTCCCATTATTGCACTCAATGAGAGAATAATCCAAAATAAGAATTCATGCCAAATTTGGATAAGAAAATGAGTTAATTGATGCCTTGAATAATTTAAATAATGAAAATTCTTAAGGGGCAAGAAAAGGGTATTTCTCTTGCATATTTTGCCATCAAATCTTTCCCATACCATGATTTAGTTATTAAAAGCTTTCTTTAAAAATTGGGATCAATTGATTAAAGGAAGTGAGAATTTTGAATTAATTAAATTTTCCAAAACTGAAAGGGTTTGTTGATCAATTTATTAAATGTCATGATTAAATTGGATTTCTAAACAAGGGATCCACCCTTTAATGTTCATGTAGCTTATTGGCTACCGGATCATGATCTGACGACTCGTATGTCATATTCTACCCCGAGTCAGAATAGGAAACTAGGATATTGCCTCCTTCCTCTCCTTTCACACTGTTATCTCCCCTAACTAATCTAGATGCTAAAGAATTATCCCAATGAATTCTGTAGGAAATTTTGAGCCCAACTATTCTCAGTTTCACCCTCTTTGGAAAGAAATCAAAGCTTTCCCCAATCTAAAGCTGAGACGATGCTCAACCCTCCATAGTTGTGGCTATATAAGGGATGGAATCCCTCTACGAGGCTAGGGATCTCACGGTGAGACCATGTGTGACTCGAGGATTGTTCCTCTTCTCTCATCTTTGCTACTAGCCCTTCCCTTCCCTCTCACCTTTTCTCCAAGAAACACATGAGATCCCCCTCACGATTTTCTATGCTCCGACCATCTTTGAGCCAATTGTGTCCATGAGCAGGTTCAGGTAGAGTAGTCTAAAGGTGGCAGTACCCTTGCTTGTCACTCCGAAGCCACAAAGCCTAGAGTCAACCTTTTATTTGACTTGCTAATGACTGCTCGTGAGAAAGAAGAGGTTGAAGACGAGCCTCTGGGATTTTACTTCCCTGCCCCATGTCTTCAGTTACAAGGTAAGGGCTTTTTAACCTTTTTCTGCCTATTTTCTCACTTAGCCACACGAGCACAAGCCTCTAACATGGTGCGAGTTGATTGGTTTGTCTGTGGTCCCGTGGAACACACCCTGGCCTAGTCAGCCACCTAGGTGGCAGACTATGATTGGTCTAAAGGGTTTTATTTTGCAAAAATCCTAATAATTAAATGGTATGTCTAAATATAACACACACACACACACATATATATATATGATTTTGATTATAAAAATATGAGGAGTTAATTAAAATTAGTTCCATGGTTTGTATCCCACGTGAATTTCAAAATTACTTAAAGATGCTATCTTTAATTTAATTTAATACATATAAACCCTAATTCTAAGAGATTGATGAAATTGATGATCACAATTTTATTTGTTGATCTGAATGAATTAAGTTTGAGTTAACTTGATAAAAGAAGCATCTTGGATCAAATCTAGGATAAACGTTCACATGTTTCTAAAATTAGGGTTTCTTGAAATGAAAAGCCTTAAAATATAATAATTAGGGTTTGGGAAGCCCAACCCTAATAAAACCCTAATTTGACACCAAAATCCTAACTTAGAGGCCAAGTTAGTAATAATAGATATTTTGTGAATTCAATAGTCATACTTGGGTTTTACATATTAATTACAAGGTGATTTCATGACGGGTTACATCTGCTCTTAATTTCTTGGACATTTAGTCATTAATGAAGAAAGGTACATGGTACACCTATGAATACTCTCCTTATCGACTTTCGTGGTTGTTAGAGGTTTCCCAAATGGATTGTAACTAAATTGTTGGTTCTAATTTATTTCCTGCAATCTATAAGGCCAAATGAGTATCACTTATGATGACCATGACTTTCTCAAGCAAGGATGTTATCTATGTTGGGTTGATAGGATATGTGGGATGTAAGGAATTCATTATGATGACGAGTGTTCAAGTTGGGAAAGAAAGATCACCAATAGACCAAGCTGGGAAAGGAAGGTCATTAGTAGGCCAAGATAGGAAAGGAAGGCCAATCTAAAACAAGCCCAAGAAGGAAAGGTTATCAGAAGTCCACTATAGGGACAAAACCCTAGCGGAAGGGTACCCCACAAAGAATGCCCCTAGTAAGTGGGTGTAACACATATATAGAATGATTAAGGGTTGAGAAAATATAATATAAATTTGCAAGTCCAATTATGAAATAATATTTGCTTCTATGGTGTTTATGTGTTACATCTAGATGCAAATATTTTGTTTACCCATGCACTCAATATATTTCAATAGGCTTACCGCATTTTTGTTTCACACTATTTTAGGTTAAACTACAATTAATTTGAAGAAATGGACTTTTATAGAAGATGACACCAAAAGAAAAGATGATTAATGCTTACTGGAGGGTTGATATAGTTAGATTTATTTCATGTTGCAAACCTTAGTTTTCCCATTTCATGTAACTCTCTAGAGGAGAATTTATCTTCATATTGTTATCAAACTCTTTTCCATTCAATGAAATTTATAATTATTATTAGCCAATTGCTAAACCTTGATCATGTAAATATGATAATGTCCCTTGCCCTCTCGGTCCACCTTAATTTGGGATAACATTGGGAGGGGGTTGGTACATCCTTGGAATCCTACTGAAATCCAGAGTTTCTTGGGTCTAGCTGGATATTATCATTTCTTCATCCCTAATTTTTCCAAAGTTTCACTTCCTCTTACTAAGCTTACTCGAAAGGATGAGTGATTCATACCGGCAGTTGCTTACAAATCCAGTTTTAGGAGCTAAATTAGAAATTGACATCAACACATGTTTTGACTCTACATCTGCAATGAAGGGTTTGTTATTTTCATTGATGCTTTGAGAAATGGGTTAGGTTGTGTCCTACATAATATAATGGGAAGGTAGTGGATTTTGCATTTAGGAAGCTAAAACCAAGTGAATTTAATTATCCGACTCACGATTTGGAATTGGTTGCAATAATACATGCTCTCAAAATCTAGAGGCACTACTTGTACGATTCAACCTTTGATATCTTCACTGATCACAAAAGTTTGAAGTATAACTTAACATAGAAAGAGTTGAACCTGCATCAACGTCGATGGATTGAGAATCTAAAGGAGTATGACTTCACTATTCCCTACCATTCGGGTAAGGTAAATGTAGTCATTGATGCCTTTAATAGGAAAAGAGAAATATGTGCATCTCTATCTATTCCTAAATAGAAGAACATGGAGGACTTGGCGTATTGGAAGCCACAATTTATGCATGATCGTGTTGATTTCAACAATATTTCTATCATTATTAGACTACAGTCTGAATTACTTAAGGCACAAAAGGTTAGTCCTAATCTGAAAGAACTCTCTTCTCTCTTGTCTAAACCTCAAACACACTTGTCTGTGGGTCTCAATAGTGACTTTTGGTATAAGAACCATATGTGGGTTCTTGAGAAATTATCTATGAAGATAAAAGTTCTCAATGAGGCACATGGGCCAAAGTACATAGTTCATCCTGACATGACAAAAATGTATAAGGACCTGCAATGACTCTTCTAGTGGAGGAGGATGAAGTGATGAACTATGATTTTTGAGAGAATTCTAGTAGATACCTTTTTGCCAAATTATTGTTGTGGATAATTTCTAAATGCTCGATTATTGAGAGTAGGGTAATATTAGCAATGAGAAAGATGTTATCTAGATAAATTAGATATCGCTAGACATTAGCTGCCTTGAACACTATAGAATCCTTCAGAGGAGGTGTTCACTGTGCGGATGAAACATGCTTCCCAATTGGAGGATAAGTCCACATTGAGATAGATGGATCCTACCAAATAAGGTTTTTGAGGTCTATGATAGTGAGGATGAAAAGTGTGGTACCCAACATTGATGGGGTATGCAAGTGGTACCAATGATATTGTTCAGTTGGTTATCTTCAATAAAATCACTGATAGAGAATAAGGCACAATGCTTGGACTCTCCTAGTGAGTATTAGGTTTGGAGGAGGAGTCTATATATCTAATTTCTTCCATTAGTCATCAGAGCCAGATGTGGTGACACCCACTTCAGACAGGGTGCTAGAGATTTCAAACTTAGGATCATGTGCATTCTTCTAATTCTTATATAGTTAGATCGTAGCTTTTTGTGATGGTTTCACATGTTGTGTTACACCTCATGTGGGTCTAGAGAAATTCAAAAAATGGACTAAAGAACAAAATAGGTATTCACTAATTTCGATGATCAGTTATTACAATGATCATGATATGGTTGTATAATAAGATAGTTTTAAATGACTTGTTTAATTTGCTTGTATCCTAAATAGTAAATAACATAGTTTATTTATCATGGTTACTTGTTGATTTTCTATGAACTAAGCTAGTAGCTCATCAACCTATTGAACCATTTTTTATAAAAAGTACCAGCCACTCCAGAAGAGACAAAAGCCAACTTTTATCAAGAGTAGAGCAGAGGTCCTATGAAGAAGTACTTGTTTTAGTTGTTAAACTCTTATCCTTCCTCTAGATCCTAGGTATGAGAGTGAGAAATGATAGAAATTTTGTAATATGTAATATAATTTGTATTATGGACTAACTACTTTTTATGTAGAAGTCAAACTCTATTGTAACCTTTCACATTTTGCATACACAACATGTTATCATTCTAGTTCTCATGATTTTTCACTAGTTTTATTAAAAATCTTGTTTCTAGTAAATGATTAAAAATTGACGGTTAGTCTAATCCCTCCTTACTAGACTTGAACATCATATCAAAGGGTATGATTAGTGTCAATCGTCCTTGGGATGCATTTTTCTCTCTTTAAGAGGAACAACTTTTAACAACTTGCCTCATAATATGTGTATCCCTTTACATGTCCACCACTCTATATAGGAGAGTCATCAGTTTGGATTTCCAAAATAAAATCCAATCATGTCCCTAGCCGCAACTCAAAACATAACCAAATTAGAAAAAATTAGACAAAGAATCAACCGATTGGATCACCCATTTGACCAAATCTATAAATCTAATCAACAAGTATACTAGTTTGGTTCTGATTTCAATTAACCAATTTGACTCCAAATTTAGCTTAGATCTTATTTATTGTTGTTTCCTAAATTCAATATAATTGTCCAACTAGGGGCCACATTCCAATAGTGGTGATTAGTCGATCGAGCGACAATCAATTGACCAATTGATCCAAACTATCTTGTCAAGTGACTGGCTTGCCCAGTTGACTGGTTGGGATGTAAATCGACATTTACATGATTCAAAGCCATTTTTATAATGTGTTCTATTATGAAAACCATTTTTCTTATGCTTTGTTATGTGTGCAGACCCGCTAGTTCTACATTTCATTCATGATGATTTTAGAGACCTCACCAAGAAAATAAAGAATCTAGAAATAATTCGATGCTACCCAAATAATAGAATAAGTTGAGAACATCTATAGCCTATAGTGACCAGTTCTATCAATATTATATAATCACTTTTTCATAGATATCCAGATTGAAAATGAGGCATGAAGTTGTCATAATCTTAACATTTACTGTGACACCTCATCACGCTAATAAGATTACTCAAAACACAAAACATGATCAACTACTAATTTATCCCATAGTCAAAAATGCGGAATAATTAAAACCAATTCCAACAATGTAAATAAATTCTAGAAAATTAAGAAAAAATCCATCATTCCATTCTCATATACTATAACAAGTATTTACATATGGGTCCAAATACCTCAGTCACATCCTGCATACAAAAGATATTTCACATGTACATGCCATATATTTACAAACATTGGCATACTACCAAAATCTTGTGTCGATACAAGTATATCATCTAGAAACCACATCCCACACCCGGACATGAGAGTACAGGGATGACACTAGGACTCTACTACTAACATCTACAACTAACCAACCTTCTAAATCTATTGATCACCAGGTTGGTTCTCTTCCACAGTGCGACCTCAACCTCGTTGCCCATGACCACCTAAAAAAAAATTGGTGACCCACGGGTAAGACCCAGTCCCAGCGAGATATATAATTCTCTACAACATACATTGATTATAACATATTGATTGATAGTAAATGAACTAAGCATATACAGTAATGAATAAGCAATTTAAGTAGATTGAATAGGTTAAGCATACTAGGCCATTAAACAAATTAACTTGACAAGAAGTATAATTACACAAAGGTCATATGATATCATCTTGTAAACACTGAATAGTATAACGACGGGTTAAAGACTAATCAAAAAATGTGAGATGTATTTAACCATAGTCAATATACTATACAGCTTATATCACTTCTTTTATTACATTGCCCTGAGGGATTTGATAAATACCACTCAAGTCCCAAGTGACCACTACTAAGTCAAAATCAGTGCCATAAAAGATCTAGGAATTGTCAGACTCCTAAGATCTTCTCCGTCCCCGGTCAGTACGAGTCTGCCACAATGACATAATATCAAGCTGCTAATAGCCTAGTCCATCCTTGGTATAGGTCACAACACTAGTGAAAGGAGGTGGGTACGCATACCCTACCATATGAGGTACAACCACAATTGCCCTCCAATCTCATCATCATATATATATAATCACCGAGACATGACCGCAGCCGTTCTCAAACTGAGGGCTAGGTATGACCACTGTCATCCTCCCTAACACTTCAATTCAGGATGACAAGCAACCCACATACTCATCAATATGCTCTCCGGGTATCCCTTAGGAATACTCATTTCACTATCTGGAAATTTCTGAGAATCAGATAGATCTATGGCACAGGGCACTACATGATTAGAGTTTCATGTAATTAGTTATGCCAATTGGGTGAATTAAGGATAAATCATACAAATGGACATTCAAACCCTAATTCTTTTCTAACAAGAGTATATGTATAACAACTTCAAAAGATATAAAACATTTGAGGTATAAATCTTAATCACATTACCACATGCTATCATTCATTGCAAATTAATGGACCACACTTATCATCATACTTTTATAAGATACCAATATCTTATCACAAGTTCTAGGGTTTTAACCTTTATTGGAACATGAAGAGGATTTCACCCCAATCATGGCTTCAAACATGCCCAAAGGTCGTTAAGACCATCACATTATTCATAGTAAGGTTATCATCATTCCATGCCTTAAACAAGGCTCAAAATATCATTAGCACATATGTGTCCATAGATACTAACATAGCAAGGCACTATGATATTCAAATAGTACTACAATGTGGTTTCAACACAAGAAGAGTGTAATTGATTATCACATTAATCATTCAAGAGGTCTGATTATAACCAATCAACATCATATAATTACACTAGGGTTAGGTATAATAAGCTAGATCACAGGGGAGTTACACATCCACTTATTATAGCGATTTATCAAATATAACTATATGATGGCAAAGGTAAGACTAAACATTAATGGTATTGAACCATCGAATTTACATCACTAGGACCCACATATAATACTATGTGATTTATTCTAATCCATTGGATGTTAAAGCATCCAATATTTTTAATTAGATCAGATTGTTCAAGGTTATCAATTGAAGTATAGGTCTAACCATTAGATCAATTGAACTAAGAAAACATTGGTTCAAGGTTTAGTCAAATCTACAATTACATTCTTAACTCATCATACATGATGATGACCTGATCCACCATTAATTGTAATCATTAGGTCACCATTGATTGTTAGATCAGTAATACATTTAGTTAACACCATCAAATATTAAGCTAATGTCATCATCGATTGATAACATCATTAGAATACTTCATAAATGATAATTAAACGTCTAATTGAGCCAAAACCTGACCTAAGGGGGTGACCATAGGTTTTCACCATAAATTTGACACCCTTTATCACGAACATTAGTTGCTAAGATAGCAACACCATTGGTTGTTGAATGGTATGACCATCGGTTGTGTGATAGGGAAGGAAATAGTTTGACAACCCCAATTTGAACCATCAATTGTTTTGTGCTTAGCACCATAGGTTGTTGCTATCAACCTATCCCAGATCATGTTACACCTTAGAAAGGTCATAGGTATGTTTACAAGTTCATATAGAACTGGAACAAAATAGAGAACGCCACAAAAATTTGTAATTCTAAACAAGCATGGTTTCTCTATGCTTAATTCAACACATTAAGGCATAAACATGAACTAACAAGCTTCTAGTAAGCAATATAAGTGAAGAATGTTATATAACTCACCTCGATAGAGTGGTCAGATCCAAAAAAACAAGAATTTCGAGAAAATAGGGCAAGAAAACCTTGGATTCAGATCTGAACTTGGCAAAATAAGTACTTCTCTCCACAAGGAATCAAAACCCTAGAAAAACAAACAATAAGGATAGATTTTTGAGTTCTAGAGCCACTTTCACCATGGAACAGCAGGGTTCCGACCAGGAGGAAGGTCTAATGAAGGATAAGATCAAGAAAAACGGATAAGGAAGGAATAAAACAACTTGCCTTGGTCGAAATCCCAAAAAGATGACCTTGGAAACCCTAGGTAGGGCTACATGGAGCTCTAGGAGACCTTCTTCTTCAAAAAGAGGTTGTCTTCTACCTTAGAGTAGTTGGTTCCATAGAAAAACAGAGTGGATTCGTTGCTCCAGGTTAGAGGAAAGAGAAAGCATGCATAGTTTCGAATTTTGGCAAAGAAGAGGTAAATATAGCCCATGGATAAGGATAGAAGCAAGCATGAGGTGTAAAAGTAGCTTCCCCATGTGTCTATGGCCTTAAATTATTAAGAATATACAAGAACAGACACAAGAATCTCCCCCACCATCCATATTGACCTGCTTAGCTTTAATTTGTCTAATTTCCCAGTCAATCACATTATTCATTAGTTGGTAGCTACTAAAGGTAGCTCATCCATGAAGGGGTAAACCCTAAAATACCCTTGATGAAAACACCTTCAAACCATGGCTCAACTAGGAGCCCCATGGATTAAAACACTCAATAATGATAATATAACATCTAAGAAACGTAATTTATGTGACAAATTGCAAATAAAACCCCTCAATTGGATAAATTGTAGAAAATTCCAAAATGTACAAAAAATTGCATAACTTGCTCAAATAGTGTCCAAATTGGACCAAATTTGAAATGTAAGCTTGTCTTATGATTTAAAAACATATCAAAAGGTTATATTAGGGTTATAAGCATTCAATTATGGTAATTAAGCTCATTAAACTCATTAAGCAAGTTCAGGGGCCTTACAACTATAAACCCCTAACAAGGATTTCCCCGAAATCCAACGCAAAAAGAGATGGGTATTTTCTACACATCTCATTCTCTAGTTCCCATGTGGCTTCCTATATTACATGATGATTCCACAAAAATTTCACTAGTATTATAGCTTTTCTCTTCAACTTTTTCACCCTTCAATCTAGGATCAACACAGGACCCTCAATATAGGAGATATCCTCATCTAACTCAACCTCTACTGGTTGGATTGTTTGGCCAGTATCTGGATGGCATTTCCTCAACATATAGATGTGAAAGACATTATGTAATCTATGTATCTTTGGTGGTAGCTCCAACTTATATGCTACCTTTCCAACACAAGCTACGACAGGGTATGGTCCCATAAATCTGGGAGCCAACTTACCCTTCTTTCCAAACCTCAGCACACCTTTCCAAGGAGAAGCCTTAAGATATACTCTATCTCCCACTTGGAACTCAAGTGGTCTGTATCAGTTATCTGCATATGATTTATGTATGTCCTTGGCTGCTTTCAACTGTTGTTGTATCACTTTAATCTTTTATGTAGTCTGATGTACTAGCTCAGGACCCAAAAGTTGATATTCACCTATCTCATACCAGCAAAGAGGAGACCGACATTGTCTCCCATACAGAGCTTCATAAGGAGCCATATCTATGCTTCTTTCATAGCTATTGTTGTACGCAAACTCTATCAGAGTCATATGTACATCCCAGCTACCAAGAAATTGTAGCACACATGCCTTGAAGAGATCCTCTAAAGTCTGAATAGTCCTTTCAAACTGGCCATTAGTCTGCAGATGAAAAGTTGTGTTGAATCTCAGTTTTGTTCCCATTGCAGAATACAGACGCTCCCAAAAAAAACTTGTAAACTTTGGACCTCTATCAGAAACTATAGTCACTAGAATGTCATGTAGATGGACTATCTCATCAACATATATTTATGCCAATTTCTCTACTATAAACATCATCTTAACTGGAAGATATAAAACAATAAGGTGTGAACTTGTCACACAACCACCACATAGTACTCCAAGCTTTTCCATAAGGCAATCATCAATGTCACTTATCATCATGGGATCGCAATCCCTTAATCACATCACTTGAGGATATCACATTTCAATATGCATGGAGCCATCACCAGGTTAATGGGCATATCATATTAAGTCATGCATGCTCATCATCACATATTTTGTTTCATTAGTGTGCATAAGAACCCTCCTATATCACATAATCATCACCATAGCATGCAAAAGCCCTGGCTTACATATCACCTACAAGGTTAGGGCTTATAAATAAGTGAGAGAAAATATTCTACGTAATGAACATCTCATGAGAGAGAAAGCAATCAAATAATTAAGCATTAGGGTTAGGGTTCAAAACTTTAGCTGATTAGGGTTTTATATGTACATACAAGTACTAAACCATATATATAGCATCTCCCGCATTCTTGGAATACTTAGGGTTGGGGATCATCATAAGGGGATAAGAAACAAGTTATCCATGTAACACTACACATGGCCCATACATAGCCCATTCATTGCTCATACAAGTGCTTTGATGAAACATTCAAGCATGTGATTCAACCATCCACTTCATGTATGTCACGACCACCACCATACATGGATCGCGGACACCATCACCCGTGGTGTCACAATCAAGGCCAACCTCCTTCATGTCACAACCGTGACCCACCAAAGGGGTGCACCATGCCTCGAACCTCAAGCAACCAAGTCATGTCAACTAAGGTTTGGGTTCAACCACCCAAGGGAGAGCATGTCACAGCCCAAAAACTAGGACTCACCACGACCCATGACACTAACATGTCTTGACCTCAAAATCCAACCATGTCGTGACCAACCATGGGAGAAGGAAACATCTCAACTAAAACCATGGTGTATCATGACCCTCAAGGAAGTAGGTTTTGCAACCATCAAGGAGGAGGATGTCGTGATCTTTACAAGGTCAACCATCTCAACCCAAAACCAACATGCCAAAGGATTTCACGACCCAACACAAAAACAAGGAATAATGCCCACTAAGGGTCAAGCCACCACCAAGACCAAGAACCAAGATCAAACCAAGGTCAAAATAGAGATAAAACCTGGAAAAAATAGGTGACACAAAAAGGGAAAACCCATCATCACCATAGAGGAAAACCTCATGCAAAATGATCATCAAACCCTAACACAGACTCCAAGAAACCATCATGAAAAGGAACCTCAACAAGATAAAAGAGGCATGATCATCACCACCAAAACCAAACCAAAACTTCATAGAACACAAAAACACTCAATATTCATGCATGCAACTCAAGACAAGGTCAAGAAAGAAAGGACAACCATCATGCCACACAAACACCAATAAATCAAGTACAACGGAAACTGGGGTTTGGGATTACATCCAAACAAAGCATGATCTCAACATTATCTAAGATCTAAGGTCTATCACCATCTACTAGAATGTTAAGAAAACATTTAGAGAGAGAAAACATTGACATGCAAGCATAAAGAGTGCAACAATATAGGAGGTTAAGAGTTATATAACTTGTTTTAAAGATGATCAGCTCCAAGGTATGCCAGCTCCAAGCACACAGTCACCAAAGAAGATCAAGCTCCACCAAAAGCTCCATTTTCAGCCACAAGATCACCTCGAGAAAGAGGAAACACCAAGGTCAAAGGATAGCTCAAGAAAGAGGGCAAGAACTTCAAGGCTGAACCAAGAGAAAGAAGGGGGGAAAGAGAGAAGAAACTCCCTTTCACTTGGGTGTCACCTTCCCAAAACATGGCCTATTGCCCTTGTGATGAGGAGATTACTCTAAAGAATGACCACCATGTCAAAACATGGTCTAAGACTGAGAAAAAGGAAGAATATGGGGTAAACAATCCAAAGAAAACATTTACAAAGAAGATAAAAACTCACCAAGGTTGAAGATGACCAAGGATCACCACAAACACCACATGTAAGGGTTGAACCACCTCCAAAGCACCAAGGATAGATCCTTCTTGCTCCACAAAGCTCTAAGATCATCCAAGCAAGGAAGGAGAAAGTGGATGGCCAAAAAAAATGACTTGCATAGAGAGAAGAGTGTTTATATAGAAAAGGAGGAGAGATGTAGGACAAGGGATGAGGTGTCAACGAAAGAAGGCCCCAAAGGGACACTTGTCAAGCCAAGAAACTAACATGCAACAACATAAAGCCCAAATGAAAGATATGGTGATACATTCTAGGTTGGATATCCACAACCTAGGCCACCCAACCCTCATGTCACGACTACAACACACCAAGGGAACCACCCATGGTCGCAACACACCACCAAGGACCACTAGGTCGCGACACAAGGTCACTACAAACCCTAGGTCGAGACACTCTACACAAGAGAACCCATCTCCACCAAAGACACCCAAGGCCATCTCAGTCACTACAACCGTATCTAGGGGAGGTGTCTCGACCTTGAAACCCTCCAACCAGGCCCTAGGTCATGACCTAGGTCGAAACAAACCAACAAGGGTCACATGGTCAAGGCACACCAAACCCTAGAAACCCTAATTACCACTAAGGGTGATACCACTCAACTAAGGGTCCACTAAGGTGACCCAAAGCACCAAAACCTCCCTCATGAAGCTAAGAGATAGAAGGAACAATCTAGAGGTGGAAAATTACAAGAATACCCCTTCAAATGGGTAATTTGTAATTTGCACAAAAACTAGCACAGAAAGCACAAACAACCTCAACTTGGACACTTAAGCTATCCACATGATCTAAGATCATCTCAAAGGAATAGACCAAGGTTCTAATCTCAACATAAAGCCAAAAAATAGGTTTAACCCAAAACATAGGTTAGGGGTCTTGCAAGCCATAAGCCCATAACAAGGATTTTTCCCCTGAAATCCTAAGAGAAAAGAGACAAGTACTTCTTCTGCATCACTTCATCAAGATCCCAAATGGATTCCTCAATTCCATGGTGATGTCATAGAACCTACACAAGAACTATGTCCTTCTTCTTCAACTTCTTCACCCTCCTGTCAAGGATCAACACGGATCCTTCAACATAGGATATGTCCTCATCAAGCTCAACCTCTATTGGTAGCAAAACCAACTCAGTATCAGGGTGTCACTTCCTCAACATAGACACATGGAACATTGGATGCAACCTATACATCTCAGGTGGAAACTCCAAAATGAGGCCACCTTCCCAACACATGCCACCACAAGGTAAGGTCCCATATGTCGGGGAGCCAACTTACCCTTATTCCCAAACCTCAAAATGCCCTTCCAAGGAAAGACATTGAGATACACCTTGTCTCCTACTTGGAACTAAGGGTCTTCGATGGTTATCAACATATGACTTTTGTCTATCCTGTGATACTTTAACTTTTTTTTCAATCACTTTGATCTTATATATTGTATGTTGCACTAGCTTAGGACCAAGAAGTTGAAATTCACATGTCTCGTACCAATACAATGGAGACCTACAACACCTTCCATACAACTCCTCGTATGGTGCCCTATTGATGCTCCGCTAGTAATTGTTATTATAGGAAAACTCTGTCAGACTAAGGTGGATGTCCCAACTCCCCAAAAACTACAAGACACAATCCATCAATAGGTCCTCCCAGGTCTGTATGGTCCTCTCAGACTAACCATCCATCTACGGGTGGAAAGTAGTGTTGAACCTCAACTACGTACCCAAAGTTTGTGCAAATTCTCCCAAAAGTAATTTGTAAACTGAGGACCCCTATCTGACATAATAGTAGCTGGGACACCGTGCAAATGTACTATCTCATCCATGTAGATCTGAGTGAGCTTCTCTACTGAATATGTTGTTTTCACTGGAAAGAAGTGTGCTAACTTTGTCAATCGATCAACTATCACCCAAATGGAATCATGTCATGTGGCTGTCTTAGGCAGACCAACCATGAAGTCCATTGTGACATAATCCCACTTCCACTGTGGTATGGGTATCCACGTCCCTGTAGGCCTCTGATGTTCTACCTTGATTTGTTGACACACAACACACTTGGCCACAAACTCATTCGCATCCCTCTACAAGCCAGGCCACCAATATAGATCTTTAAGATTATGGTACATCTTGGTTCTACCTGTGTTCATAGCATACATAAAAGAGTGAGTCTCTTCTAGAACCATCTTTCTCAAACTGCCAACATTAGGAACCACAACTTTGTTATGGTAACAAACTATCTTGTCATCTAACTCATAGAAGCCATCACGCTTCTCGCTGCTGAACTAAGATCTTACCTATTGTATCACAGTATCAGTCTGGTGTGCCTCTTTGATCTGCTATCTCAACATGGGCTTCACCAGCAACGATGCCAATAGCCCGGCTAGCATGGACACCTCTAGATTCACGTTCATATGACACAAGGAGACCAATTTGTCTCTCTTATGACACACCAAGGAGTTCAACTATGGCCCACTGATGATGTTGAAGAAGACTTCATGATCAGCACATCTGTCATGACATTTGCCTTTCTTGTGTGGTAATCAATCATGCAATCATAGTCCTTGATTAAATCCATCCAGCGCCTCTTTCGCATGGTCAACTCCTACTGTGAAAAGATGTACTTTAGGTTCTTATGGTCTGTGAAGATCTAACACATCTCACCATAAAGGTAGTGCCTCCAAATCTTCACAGCATGAACCACTATAGAAAACTCTAGGTCATGGGTAAGATATCTATCCTCGTGCTTCCTCAACTTTCGTGATGCAAAAGATATCAAATTCTTGTCCTGCATCAGCACACACCCCAAACCATTTCGTGATGCATCACAGAAAACTATGTAACCTTTCCCCTACTTAGGCAACACTAGCACTAGTACACTCATCAACTTCTCCTTCAACAACTAAAAGGCATGTTGACATCTATCATCCCAGACAAAAGGTGCATCCTTCCTCATCAGCTTGGTTAGGGGTAACGCTATGGAGCTGAAGTTATTAATGAACCTCCTGTAGTAGCCTACCAAACCCAGAAAGTTGTGCATTTCCATTGGTGTCTTTGGCTGCTCCCATTATAACATGGATTCAACCTTCTTGGGGCCCACACAAACACCTTTAGAAGATATCATGTGTCCTAGTAAGGACACCTCCTTTAGCCAAAAATCACACTTGCCGAACTTGGCATACAGCTGATGCCACCTCAACACTGTCAATGCCTGATAGAGATGGTGTTTGTGCTATTAGTTGTCACGGTTGTATATCAGGATGTCATCTTTGAAGACCACCACAAACAAATTGAGAAAAAGACAAAACACTTTGTTCATGAAGTCCATGAACGTTGTCAGTGCATTGATTAGCCCAAACGGTATAACTACAAACTCGTAATGATCATACCTAGTCCTAAATATAGACTTAGGTATGTCATCTACCTTGATCCACAATTGGTCATACCCTCACCTTAGGTCTATCTTGGAGAAGACTGCAACACCTTGCAACTGATCAAACAAGTCATCTATCCGTAAAAAGGGATACTTGTTCTTTATCATCAACTTGTTCAACTGTCTGCAATGTATACACAGCCTCATGGATATGTCTTTCTTCTTCACGAACAACACAAGAGCACCCCATTATGATGTACTCAATCTGATGAAACCCATCTCAAGTGTCACTTGCTACTATTTCTTCAACTTTGCCATCTCTACTGGTGCCATCCTATATAGTGTCCGCGCTATCAGTTGCATGCCCGGGACTAGATTGATCTCAACATCAATCTCTCTGATAAGGGTAACACTTGGGAACTTGTCTAGGAACACGTCCTCAAACTCTCTATCCAATAGGAACCTCCTAGATACTCAGACTCCTCACTTTGGTATACACCACATGCACTAAGAACGCATCACAACCATATCTTATAAACTTCTCAGCCACCATCGTTGACACCAAATAGGTGGGGAGAATCTTCCTATCACCTTGGAAGATCCATGAAACACCGCCTTCTACAAATGTCTCCACCTTGGAACTACAGTCCAAGATCACCTAATATTTCTCCAAAGTATCAATTCAAATGATCACATTGAATCCATGCATGTCTAGTGGTAAGATATCCACTTGAATGATATGTCTTGAAAAAGAAAGTACACAGGAAGGACACACCTCTCACAACTTTGTGGGACCAACTAATGGGGTTTCTAAATGAAGACTATCCCGTCTACGACTAACAGGCAAAGAACAAGAACCAACCACTTCTTAGATGACAAAAGAGTGCATCGTAACCGGGTCAACCAGAACAAATATAAAGAAAAAAGAAGACAAATTAGAATTAAATAACTCCATTTGACTTGTACTACTCACGGGTTGACCAATCCTTCAGGATAACTCATGGTGTAGAATCTAGTTATCACCTATTTCCACCCTCTTCCTCTGCTGGCATGTTCTGAAGAACCAGCTTGAGACACTTGTCCATGTCCCCTTCCACTTCCACTAAACTGCTATCTCTGTGAGCCATGCTGACTCTACCTTGGTTGCTAGGTGACTTCTTCATCTTTCATAGGGCAGAACAACTTTGTATGCCAAACTTGTCTGCACTTGTAGCATGCCCTACTCTCATACCATGGCCTAGATGGCCCTATCACCGATGTTGATGCTACAACCTAAGCTCATGCTGGTTGAAGATTGTGTCCTCTACCCTTACTAGGTGACCATTATGTCTATGCACTAGACCTCTACTATGATAGCGGTGCAAAAAACCTAGGCTTCTTAAAGCCTCCCGACGACTACCCTTGAGACTGTACTAGCCTCTTCTTAACACTCCTCTCCCGATTCTCGACCAGACACTGTTCAATCCTCCTAATAGACTCCACAAACATTGCAATTTTCATGGTTCTCAAGCACTGCCACCACCATCGTCAGATCACCGTTCAGACCCTTTTCAAAACATTTGATCCTTTCATCATCTATCAATGCCATGCGAGGGCAGAACCTCACCAACTCCATAAACTTTTCTTCGTACTCATTGATCGACATGGATACCTTCTAGATCTGCTCAAACTGACTGATCTTCTCATCCAAATAGGTTTGTTGGAAGTACCTACTAACAAGCTCTCTCCTAAACTCCCCCCAACTGATGTTAACATCTGGATGTTTCTCCTCTTCAATGGCCCACCAATTGCAAGTACTCCCCTTTAGGAGATGCACTACATGCTTCACCTTATTAGCCTCGAGGATATTAATGATCTTGAAAGCCTTTTCCAACTTTGTCAGTTATTGATCAACATCTGTTGAATCAGCCGTATCGGCATACTCCACGACACTAACACATCTCATCCTTGCAAAGGTCTTCCCCACTACTGAAGATTCGGCACCGCAGATAGCTACCCTAGGTTGAGGGGCAGACATCCTATCCACCACATCCGTCATTATTACCATAAACTACCCAAAGAGAGACCAAAAGGCACAATTCTCTACCACATTTGGGTCAAACTAGGGCTCATCAGGCACCGATCTTCTCTTTCCTGAACCCTTGCACCACCATCGGGTGTAGCAACACTACTCTCTACAACATGTTCTTCATGTTCTCCAACCATCTTTCCTACTCTTCTTCTTGTTCTGCATAAGCAAAATTCACTATAAGATGCACTAGAGGACACTAGAATAGATAAAAACCCTAGGCCTAGGTCCCCGTAGACTCAGTGAACCAAAAGCTTTGATACCAACCAAACTATGACGCCCCATCATGCCACAAGAGAGATTACTCAAAACCAAATGTGGAAATAACACTAAGCAAGCGGATTACTAGAAAAAATAGATAATTAAAACAAATTCATTGAAGCACGATAAGCCAAAAAAATATTACATAAGAGTCCACAAAGTTTGCCACATGCATCACATAACATATCACATGGTGCTTACATCACTATAGATTGACATTCATATATTCAACCTGTTACGTAAGATACCTGGTACCACATATATACATGTCAAAAACCATGTATGGATTACATAACCACAAAACATATCAAAAACACCCCAAGGACCTGAGTGTACAAGGATGACTCTTGGACTCTAACACCAAAAGACTAGCAGCACATCCAACCTTATCAGCTACTTCTCTTGTTGTTGCTCTTCCTCAACTTCATGACCTCTACCTCTTCATGCATGATCACCTAACAGATGTGGAAACCCATGGGGTGAGACCAAACATCCCAATGCAAGATATAACTCTCCGCCAACGCTATTAAATCACATATAATCTAAGTAGCTAAAACTAAGCAGATAATTAACATAAGCTAACAAGTTGAGAAGATTCAGCTAAATGATATGTATTCAATATATAAAGCAGATTAAATAAGACTAGGCAACTGCTACTGAATAGTAGATCAAGTTATATTCTAAAAAGGAATATGAAGAACATATATAGCATTTGATTCTTCTTACTGCATTATAATTCAAGAATTTAGTACAAAGGTAAGGCAAAGGCTCAATCAATGTGAGACGTATGTCACCCTAAGAACATATACTACATGGTTGCATTATGTCTTCTATTATGCCCTAAAGGATTTGAGTCATACCACCTAAATCCAACTGCTCACTGTGAAAGGCAACTGACACTGCCATACAAGGTCCATGGAAGAGGAGGAATCCACAACCTCTCCAACACCTCTTGGTGAGCATAAGAGAACATCATAGATACATACCAGTCAACTGTAAAAGAGTGACATATGGTCACAAAAGGATCGACTCACACATGGACATCCATATAAAACATCTAGCTCACCTTGGTAAGGTAACAGTGCTAGAAGAATAGGCTCTCACATGGCCATCCTTAAAAGAAGGAGTGGCTCACTCATGTCTATCTGTATCACAAGGAGATCGGCTCACGCATGGCCATCTCACACAACCTGTAATTTTGGATGCAAGGAGATACTCAACTTGCACCCTTGCATATTCAAAAATATGTTCTTTGAGTTAAACTTGTTTTACTAATCCAGAAAATAAAGCTGACACTAGAATTGAATCTATGGCACAGGGAAAACTACATGATTAGGTTTCACTTGATTAGTTAGACAATTGGGTGACTTTTAGCATCAATCAAGTTACAACGTATAAATCTAAAACAAACTCTACAAGAATAAGGGTGTATTACAACTTCAAAAGATATCAAATGTATAAGGTGTGAAATTATCACACAACAACCACATAGTACTTGAAGCTTTGCCATTAGGCTATCATCAATGTCACATATCATCATGGGATCTCAATCCCTTAATCACATCACTTGAGGATATCACCTCTCAATAGGCAAGAAGCCATGACCAGGTCATATGACCTATCATAATAACCCCTACATGTTCATCATCACATTTTTGTCTCATAAGTGTACATAAGAACCCCCCCTATGTCACATAATCATCATCACAGCTTGTACAAGCCATGGCATACATATGACATGCATGGTTAGGGCTTATAAACAAGAGAGACAAAACATTCTACATGATGGACATCTCATGATAGAGAAAGCAATCACATAATTCAGCATTAGGGTTAGGGTTCAAAGGTTTAGCCGATTAGGGTCTTGTAGGTACATACAAGTACTAAACCTTAGATATAGAATCTCCCACATTCTTGGAATACTTAGGGTTAGGGATCATCATAAGGGTTGAACAACAACTTATCCATGCAGCACTACACATGGATCATACATAGCCCATTCATTGCTCATACAAGTGCATTGATGAAACATTCAAGCATGCGACCCAACCATCCACTTCATGTATGTTACAACCACCACCATACATATGTTGTGGCCACCATAACTTGTGGTGTCATGACTGCATCCAACCTCCTTCATGTCATGAATGCGACCCACCAAACGGGTGCACCATGCCTCGACCCTCAAGCAACCAGACCACAACAGCTAGGGTTAGGGTTCAACCACCCAAGGGAGAGCATGTCGTGATCCAAAAATAAGGACTCATCATGACCCGCAATAAGAACATGTCTTGACCTCAAAACCCAACCATGACACAAACAACCAAGGGAGAACGAAATGTCTCGACCAAAACCATGGTGCATCATGACTCTTAAGGAAGTAGGTGTCACAACAAGGAGGAGGATGTCGCGTCCTCCACAAGGTCAGCCATATTGACCCAAAACCAACATGCCAAAGGATGTGGTGAGCCAAGACAAAAACAAGGCATAACTATAGGGAAATATGAAATCGGTAGGAAGCGGAAAAAAAACTTTTACTGACATATTTCCCATAAACCAGTAGATTGTGTTACTAACTATGCAATGGGAAGGATGGTTTCACGAAGATATAGCTAGTCCCAGAGCAAGTTGCAACAATAATCCTCGTCAATGTAGATGTACACTCTATCTTGGATGGTCGTTGTGTAGCTCTTGGTTGCACTGGGACTCGTATGACTACTAATCCATGGACAATAGACTCAGACACCTACTGCAGCAACTCCTCAGATATCGCCATAGATTGCAAGTTGATGTTGCCCTCCTAGCAGGAGCCAAAGGCTCCTTCCACTAGAGCAGTCCACACGAACCAATTAGAACCCCTTTCATCCTACAAGACTAGACACGAAGTAGTTCTCCCTCCCATTGGTGTACTAGTCTCCAACATGCTCTCCCACAATAATGATCCTCAGTTGTTTCTCTCCAATGACTATCCCTTCCTAGTTGGGTAGGACTTACCTTGGCTCTTGTGATTACCACAACCAAACAGGACAACAATTGTCAGAGCAACTAATTCTCAATTTTCTATGTAGTAGATGTGTTCTGGGAAGTCCCCCAATACCGCTCTATATATAGGAGGGGTTAGGGTTAGGTTCCCAGTCCCCAGCCAATGCGGGACTAAAGCGGGAGTGGAAAGGACCGGAAGATCTTGAATTTTTACAAAGAAGTTTCACAATCTGTGTGTGTCGAAATGGTCATCTCACCCAGAGAGACAGTCATATGGCACATGAGATGGTTGTTTCACCTAGTGTGATGGTTGTCTTGCATGCGAAGCGGTCAATTTGTAGTTTCTAGTTTTTCACATATGTTGGCAATTCAATTCCAATCAGTGCTCAACTTGACGTCAACACCAATCCTCGATGCAATCGAATTGCACCCCTGAGATGGAGGTTTGGTGCAACTAAGATGGGTGTCTCGCACTAGGCCAGACGGCCATTTCACACAAGTGAGATGGGCATCTTGTAGGCCAGGTCAGACAGAATTCCAACCAATGTATAATACAATCACCCTAACACTCCAAACAACATTCTCAACACTTGAATTGATCGTTTGGTAGTTCGTTGCATGAATTGAAATACCTAAACACTTTAGTAATCAATCCAATCATCCTCCAAGATCAAACTCCTCTTCTAGATGAGTTCCTATGTGTGTGACCCTATAGGTCCCATATCACATTGGCAGTGAATGTCCATAACAACTTATGACATCGCAAGCAAAGAGTGGTGCCTAATCACACATCATTGCTACCCAAGTGAATAGAAAGTTGGGGATAAACTTCAACCTACAATCTGTGTATGGTGTCATAGTGTTTGTATAGTTCTTTTTTCACTTATATCCTGATTGAACTAGAGGCATGTATTAGTCATCCTCATTATTATTCAATCTTGTTCCTTGAACCAGAGCAGACTGCATGAGATATATGTAAGCTCAATATCACATATTGGCTCACATGCATATGGAATTTTCTCAGTCTCTCTAATCAAGAGTCCTTGGATATCATGCTCCTTTTAGAGGGACAAATCCCATATCTATCACTCACAGTCAGTCCCCATGTGTCAAAGTCACCCAATCATCACTGTTATAACAACCCAAGTTTTAGGACGTCATTTAATGATGTCAAAGTGTATTCAATGACATGCGATGAGTGTATTGATTTTGGGTCTAAGAACCAAAACCACCACCATCACTGTGAGGGTTGACTATGACTTCTTTGAAGATGGATTCCATGTGTTAATCTCATGGTGGGTCTACCTGATACATTGTTGCATAACATGTATTTGTGTGCTTTGTTTGATATAGCAATATCTTGACTCACAAGTTTATGTCATCAACCAACCCACACTCTGATCTTATGTGTTATTATTATCTATCAACTTTCCATAATAACAATTGATCAAGGATATAATGTGAATATGTATATGTACTCTTAACATCTGTACAATCTTGATTCAACAAGGCTAAAACTTGAAGACATACGTCATTGAGTAATATTATTCTCTAGACATTTATAGTGTTCCATCATTATCTCGGAACTGAATGAAACATAATACATTGGAATCTTTCCTTTTGTTATTAATTATCAAATCATATATATAATGCCTCATTCCAATCATCATATGATTGGCTATCTAGGCATACATATCAACAATAACACCCACAAAGGGTCAAGCCAACACCAAGACCAAGAACTAAGATCAAACCAATGTCAAAATAGAGATAACCCATGGCTAAAATAGGTGACACAACAAGGGAAAAACCATCATCACCATAGAGGAAAACCTCATGCAAAATGATCATCAAACCCTAACATAGACTCTAGGAAACCACCATGAAAAGGAACCTCAACAAGAGAAAAGACTTAATATCATCACCACTAAAACCGAACCAAAACTTCATAGAACACACAAACACTCGATCATCATGCATGCAACTCAAGCCAAGGTCAAGAAAGGAAGGAAAACCACCATGCACCATAAACACCAACAAATCGGGTACAAAGGAAATTAGGGTTTCATATTACATCCAAACAAAGCATGATCTCAACATCATCCAAGCTCTAAGGTCTACCAAAATCTACTACCATATTAAGGAGACATTTAGAGAGAGATAAAATTACATGCAAGCATAAAGAGTGCAATAATAGAGGAGGTTAAGAGTTATATAGCCCGTCTTAAAGAAGATCAACTCCAAGGAAGACAAGCTCCAAGCACATGATCATTAAGGAAGATCAAGATCCATGAAAAGCTCCACTTTTATCCACAAGATCACCTCAAGAAAGAGGAAACACCAAGGTCAAAGAATATCTCAAGAAAGAGGGCAAGAATTTCAAGTTCAAACTAAAAGAAAGAAGGGGAAAAGATAGAAGAAACTCCCTCTCACTTATGTGTCTCCTTGTTAAAACATGGCATATTACCCTTGTGATGAGGAACTTACTCTAAGGAATGACCACCATGACAAAACATTGTCTAAGGACGAGAAAAAGGAATAACATGGGGTATAAGATCCAAAGAAAAAATTAACAAGGAAGATAAACACTCGCTAAGGTTTAATATGACCATGGATCACCACAAAAACAACATGTAAGAGTTAAACCACCTCCAAAGCACCAAGGACAGATACTTCTTGCTCCACCAAGCTCCAAGATTGTCCAACCAAGGAAGGAGAAAGAGGATGGCCAAAAAAGATCACTTGCATGGAGAGAAGAGGGTTTATATAGAAAAGGAGGAGAGGTAGGGAAAGTGATGAGGTGTCAACGAAAGAAGGCCTCAAAGGGACACTTGTCCACCCAAGAAACTAACATGCAACCGCATAAAACCCACATGCAAGAGATGGTGATACACTCTAGGTTGGATCTCAAACACCTAGGCCTATCAACACTCATGTCGCGACCACAACACAACAAGGGAAGAACCCATGGTCACGACACACCACTAAGGACCACTAGGTAACTACACAAGGTCACCACAAACCCTAAGTCGAGACACTCTACCCAAGAGCACCCATCTCGATCCAAGTCACCCAAGACCATCTATGCCATGACAACCATACCTAGGGGAGGTGTCTGGACCACAAAACCCTCCAACTAGGTGCTAGGTCACGACCTAGCTCAAAACAAACAAACAAGGGTCACATGGTCAAGGCACACCAAACCCTAGAAAACTCTAATCACCACTAAGGGTGATACAACTCAACTAAGGGTCCACTAAGGCACACCAAAGCACCACAACCTCCCTCATGAAGCCAAGAGAGAGAAGGAACATTCTAGAAGTGGAAAATTACAAGAATACCCATTCAAATGGGTAATTTATAATTTGCACCAAAACTAGCACATAAAACACAAACAACATCCAAACAAGCTTAAACTGGAGACTTAAGCTCTCCACATGCTCTAAGATCATCTCAAAGCATTAGAGAAAGGTTCTAAGAACAACATAAAGATAAAACAATTAGGGTCAACCCAAAACACAGGTCAAGGGTCTTATATCCAGTGTCAAAACTTGATGGATAGGAAAATGAGTATTCCATCAGGGAAATTCAGAGTCGCATATTGTTGAGTATGTGCGAGTGCAGGGAGGGTACATCATTCTCATCCTGATCCCAATGTTATGGAGAATGGTTGAGGTTGTATCTGAGATGGTTATGTATATGTATATGTGATATGATTGTGTACATATGAAGTGTACCTTAGATGATAGGGTTGTATACCCTAATTTCTAGTATCATGACCTATATACCAAGGGCAGACTAGACTAATTGTAGCTTGACTAATATGTTGTGCTGGCAGACTTGTACTGACTGAGGAGAAAAAACCATAGGATTCTGACTCTCTTAGATCTTGTATGGAACTAGTTGTGACTTCATAGTGGTCAGTTAAAAGTTTGAGTGGTATGACTCAAACTCTCCTAGGAATAATAAAAGATGTAATCCAATTGTATAGCATATCTGTTGGGGTTAAACATCGATTCACATTGGATGATAACCCTTGACTTGTCACTTGTAATGTTTAGTTGATGTGTAATGTGATAAGATAAATCAACTGTTTAAAAGGTGATAGTTTAATATGTTCCTTGAATATGATGGTAATCATTTCATACTGATATAATATTTGTCTTATATGCTTAATCTGCTTAATAACACAACTTGATGTAATCAATAAATATTGTTGAGATTTATATCTCTCGTTGAGACATAGGTCTCACCTCATGAGCCACCACATCATTTTAGCTTATCGACAACAACATCATCAAGCTCGTGGTGGTAAGGAAGAGTAGGTTGGAAATCAGTATGAGTGGAAGGTCGCCTATTGTTTAGTGTGTCCTACAATCATTCTTGTACTCTCAGGTCTGAGCCGGGGGTGTTTCATAGATGATATGTATATTAACTCGAGTTTTTGGCAGTATGTTTATGTTGTATATGACATGTATATCTGGAATGATGCTTTTGTATACATGTTGTTGTTGAGGCCAATGGAGAGTTATGTAATTACCTAATATGGTATGTGCTCTTATGCAAGTTGTTGGACTTATGTGTGAATGTTCATGGACATGTTTGTGATGTTTAAATCAGTTTTAGTTATATCCTTTTTTAGGAAAAGGAAGTAGGATAAGATGGATATATGAAGGTATTAAATGGTCTCAGTTAGTATGGAAAAAGTGGAAAAATAGTGTCAACAAACTTGTACAATTCCCAATAAGGACTCAATCAAATTGAATTCATATAAAAAGGAGAAAACCCCATTAATCCCTTATGTAAAAAAATATTAAAAAGAAAACTCTTTGATGAATCAAAAAGAAAAATTTAAAAGAAATTGTAGATTTGATCTTTTATTATATAAATATATATCACATAAATATATAAACGATGAAAACAAAGGGGATTCCTATATTTATGGATGTCCATTAAAAATAAAGAGAAATCAAGAAATATTATATAATTTTAATATAGAGAAACCCCAATAACTTTATGTACTAATGGATTTAGATGTAAATATTAGCATTTATCTAGTACAAAAATATTTTATCCATAGGAAAAAATATTAAGAAAAAAATATTTTAATTATAGAATTTTTTACTATGAGTTCATGGTTATGCCGCTTGGGCTAACCAATGCACCAGAAGCTTTTATGGATTTGATGAATAGAGTGTTTAGACCATATCTCGATTAGTTCATAGTTGTGTTTGTAGATGATATCTTGATATACTCTAGGGATAGTCAACATCATGAGCACTATCTTCGTCAAGCATTAGTGTTGTTGAAGCAACACTAGTTGTATGCCAAGTTCAACAAGTGTGCATTTAGTTTGACCAAGGTATCTTTTCTTGGTCATGTGATATCTACTAAGGGTATTTGTGTTGACTCAAAGAAGGTGGAGTTTGTGTTGGAGTGGGTACAACCCAAAAAACCAACTGAGGTCCAAAGCTTCCTAGGTTTGGTAGGCTACTATAGGAGATTCATTAAGAATTTTAGTGTTGTAGTGTTACCCAAAACCAAATTGACTAGGAAGGGAGTTCCTTTTGTTTGGGATGACAAGTGTAAGCATTCTTTCCAATTGTTGAAGGAGAAGTTGGCAAGTGCTCCAGTGTTAGTGCTGCCAGAGCAAGGGAAATGCTACACCATCTTCTGTGATGCTATGAAGAATGGCTTGGGATGTGTGTTGATGCATGACAAGAATGTGATTTCTTTTTCTTCAAGACAACTTAAGAAACATGAGGAGAACTATCCAACTCACAAACTAGATTTAGTCGATATAGTTCTTCTCTTGAATATTTGGAGACACTATCTATATGGAGAGAAGTGTTAGTTCTTCATAGATCACAAGAACCTTAAGTATATCTTTTCGAAGTAGGAGCTGAACATGAGTCAGAGTAGATGGATGTAGTTGACCAAAGACTATGAATGCATGACAGAATGCCATCCAGAGAAGGAAAATGTGGTGGCAGATGCATTGAGAAGGAATTCATCTTCTTCATCATCTGTAGATAAAGCACAGTTACATGCCATGGTGTGTCACTACTGGGATATGCTAGTGTCACTTTGTCATATGAATGTACAATTGGAAGTATCTCTATTGGAAGGATTGTTGGCACAGTTATAGGTTAAGCCGACATTGATATAGTGATTCAGAGATGCATAGAAGAACTATATTCTGATACAAAATATCATATCAGAGTTTGGCATCAGGAAGCATGATGGTTTCCATGAGTCAAATGATGAGATGGTATGCTTTCATAATAGGATAATGGTTCTAGATGTTGATGGCCTCAGGGATATCGTACTTCAGGAGGTGCATTCCTTGATGTATGTGATGCATACTGGCAGTAACAATATGTATCATAATCTAAAGGATTTGTATTGGTGTCTACGTTTGAAGTGTGATGTGGCGGAGTTCGTTCCCAAGTGTCTAGTTTGTCAGCATATTAAGGAAGAGCATTAGAAGTCTACAGGGACATTGCAACCTTTGTCGATACCGTAGTGAAAATGGGATCATATTAGTATGGACTTTGTGGTTTGTCTTCTAAGAACAGTCAAAGGTCATGATTCTATATGGGTGATAGTTGACCGGTTGACAAAGTCAGTTAACTTTTTTCCAGTCAAGACAACTTATATAGTAGATAAGTTGGCACAAATCTACATTTATGATGTAGGAAATAATGGGCACATAGTAGTCAGTGGAAACAAAAAATTGTCTTTATGTCCCATAACAGCAAGATCGTGTCAATATCTATATAATATAAATGATGGATTGATGAGTTCATACATGGTCTTGGATCAAGTCTAGTGACTATAACTCATTGCAGTAGTACAACAATCCTAGTTGTACTGGGATGACGTCTACAGTAGCTCCTGGTCTTCACCACAGACATCAAGTTGACATTGTCCTCCAAGCAGTATACAACAGCCTCCTCACCTCTATAGTAGTCCATGGACCACCTAGAACTACTATCATTTTACTAGAATAAATAGGAAGGAGTTGTCCCTCCCGTTGGTGTACTAGTCACCAACTTGCTCTCCTATAATTGTTCCCCCTTTCTATCTCTCCCTTTTGCGGGTAGGACTTGCTTGGGATCTCTATTGATTACAAAAACCAAAGATTAAAACAATTATCAGAGGAAATTTAGTTTTTTCTTAGAAGCCCCCAATACCCCTCTATTTATAGAGGGGTTAGGGTTTGGGTTCCCAGTCTGTGTGGGAGTGGAAGGGACCAGAATATCACAAAATTTGCAACGTATGAGCGACAAACTGGTCAGTTCAACAAGCAAACTAGTTAGTTCACATGTCAACAAATTGGTTCATTGAGTGAACTGGACATTTCACCATGTTTCTCAATCGCATATGAATCGACAATTTGAGTCCAATTAATGCACAATATGACATCATCACTAATCATTGATGCAATCCATTTTCTCCATGAACTGGGTGTCTTGCCCTTGTGAGCCAGTCATCTCACGGACCCAACCAGTCTCTTGGTGACCCGATCCGATCAGTTCACAATGTGAACCGGTCAGTCACTCCCTAATTTAGGCATAACACAGTCAATTAATTTTCTAATCAACTTGGCACTCCAATCGGTCAGTTCATCACATGAGTCAATTGGTTGGGAGTTCAGTCAGCTTTTTTGTTGTTTGAATTGAATACCTAAACACTTTGGTAATCAATTCAATCATTATTCATGATTATAACCCTCTTCTTGTTGAATTTCTATGTTTGTGAACCTATAGGTCCCATATCACATTGACAGTGAATGCCATAACTAGTTTATGACATCACAAGAAAAGAGTGGTGCCTAGTCACACATCAGTGCTATCCAAGTGAATGGAAAGTTGGAGAACAATTTCAACCTACAATTCCTGTAAGGTGTTACAATGATTGTATAATTCCTTTGTCTCTGATATCCATAATGAACTCAAGGCATGGAAATGTCATCCTCTCAATGTTCAATCCATGTTCCTTGAACTAGAGCAGACCGTCTGAAATATATGTGAGCTCAATATCATATATTGATTCACATGTGCATGCACATGCATTTCTCAATCTCTCTTATCAAGTGGCCCGGATATCAAACTCCAGTAGGAGGGACAAATCCCATCTACATCACTCACAGTCAATCCCATGTGTCATAGCTACCCAACCATCACCCTTATGGAAATCCTTATTCAAAGTTATGTTGGATGATCTCAAAGTATACCAAATGACATGTGATCATTGTAGTGACTTCAGGTCTATGAAACACAATCGCCACCTTCACTATGAGAGGTGACTATGACCACCAATTATGGTTTCCATGTGTCACTCTCAAGGTGCGTATGTCTGATACACTATTCCATAACAAGAATTTGTGTGTTTGGTTTGATTTCACATATCATGACTGATGAGATTTTGTCATCAACCAACTCACACTCTAGTCTTGTGTGTTATTTTTGTCTATCTACCTTCTACAATAACAACTGACTAGGGACATACTAACAATGTGCATACTCTTAACATCTGTATGATCTCATTATTCAAGTCATATACTTGAAGACATACGTCATTGAGTAATATCATTCTTTAGACATTCATTATGATTCTTCATTATCTCATAACTGAGTGAAACCGAATGAATAGGAAGCTTGCCTTTATGATTATTAATAAAATCCTTAATGTGATATGACATCACAATCATCATATGATTGTCTCTCTAGGCATACCATACCAATATACTCCCACTTTCACTTAGATACAATCACCCACAAATCTTATTATTAGTGATCTAAACATGACCATCATGTTTTTGCTGCACAAGTGCTAATCCAGTGGGCTAGCAAAACTTTTCTAAAGTTGGCATATTGCATGTTCCTTATCTCTGTGTTGCACGCTTTATCATATGAGACAGAACTGTCATAATGTGCTATCAGATATTCCTTACCTAACTGGTAGCTCCATTGTTGTCACAATATCTGTATTGTGTCATCAATGGTTGTAAATCTTTATGTTCATCTATATGAACTTCTAGGTCCATATAGTATCTATAACACTTGGGCCCACTACCCAAGGCTCTAGTAGAGTTTTAAGAATGACGACTGGCCCCACAAACCATGACTAGCCTTAACTACGCACATTGTCCACACTGACGCATAAGCCAGGATCAACTTCTCGTCTGGTCACCCATCCCAGTACTACTCCAAGCTGAGCATGCTTAACTATGGAGTTCTTTAGTGATGGGCTCCCAGAAAAGGAGGTGCACCTTGGTGATATGGGTAGTCCAATAATTCCTTTGAAGATCATTATATCTGAGGCCTCAAATCCTGGGACGTTACAATCTCCCTTACTTAGACTCTTCACGTCCTCGTCAAGGCTCAATATATGGCCTCATAATCTCTTCCCCATTTTAGTGCAGTCCCAGAATGGCCCATGGACACCCAACTCTCGATCACAGAATACCAGTGCATGGGTGGCTACGTCAACCATGGACAACCCTTTCCAACATGCCTGGACCGCAAGGCTCAAGACTAGCATGTCACATGCCCATGTGGGCCCCACCTAGTTCTGATACCATTTTTAACGTCTGGGCCCACTTCCTAAGGCTCTAGTAGAATTTTAGGAATGACGACTGACCCCACAAACCACCACTAGCCATAATTGCACACTTTGTCCACACTGACACACAATCTAGGATCAACTTCCTGACTGGTCACCCATCCTAGTACTACTCCAAGTTGAGCACACTTAACTATGGAGTTTTTAGTGATGGGCTCCCAGAAAAAGAGGTGCACCTTGGTGATATGGGTAGTTCAATCATTCCTATCAAGATCATTATATCTGATGCCTCAAATCCTAGGACGTTATAGTATCCACCCCGATGTTCACAACACCAGGATACTAGGCTTCTATTATAGAATTGAATTAATGGTCTATAGTTTGGAACCCTTCCAATTCACAACTCTTTTCTTAAGATTAAACACATTTTATATTGCGATCACTTTTTCCATTATAGAAGCTTGCATCGGTGTAACTCTTTACATCCAACTCTTCCTTGTTGCTATGATCTATAAATTAATCTTTTAGTGCTTCTCAAGTATGAATGGATGTCTTTTTAATGATATTCCAATGACCCTCATTGGAACTAATCATTTTATCATGTCCAACTAATACAAGATTATGGGATGAGTACATTATATAGCGTACATGATAGATCCAATTGATGGTGCATATTGCATCTTCCTCATGTCTTTCCATTCTTCACAATAATTGGAACACATGCTTCTTGAGAGACTAATCCCATGAATCGTGGATAGATTCTCTCCCATTGAATCCTTCATGCTAAACTCTTTCAGTATCTTGCTATTACTCATACTTAGGTTATGAAACTTTCAAGAACTATTTGTATATATCTCAACCCTATCACGATAGGATGTTTCACCTAATCCTTCATTATAAAAGCTGTTTTGCATGCTAGGTCTCAATATTTATAGTATTGAGATGTTATTCATCATCAATATGTGGAATATTTATATATGCTCCCACCAAATCTTTTGTAATCACATATTTCATCTTTTATCTTGGCTCAAGTCAAACTCTTTGATTATCTTGTGAAGTCAAAAGATCTCATCCCTGAGATTCTTGTTTCAATCTCTTAGATTGAACTTTGTAGCTTATAGACTTTATTTGCATTGATGAAGTTATAAAACCTTTATGTTTTTTCATGTACACATCCTGTCATATATTCCTTTTAAGGAATGTGGTTTTAAGTTTCATATGCCAAATCTCATAGTCTATACTAGCTGCAACAACAAACATGACAATTGGTGAAGGAATTTCTTCTTATTCAATAATTTGATCTGATTTGAAAACCTTCGCAACCAATCTGTCCTTTTATGTTATCCATGTTGGTCTTTACAATGAAAATCCAACTTCACCCTATGTGTTTTACCCCTTTAGGTGGTACAACCAAGGTCATACCTTGTTAGTGAAAATAGACCCCATAATGGCTTTAAGACATTTCTCAAATTTTGGATCTCAATAGCTTCTAGTTTATTTTTTGACTCATCATCTTATGAACAACCTATCTGAGTTGTTGGATTCACAATCTTTCAATCTCAGATGTGTTCTACTAGAACTTATGAGGTTCTGTGGTACATAAGAAACTTGAGATTCCATAATAATTTGTGATTCCCAATTGTTCTCATTATACCTTCATGTTGACCTCAAACCTTCTGAGTTCTACTTTTAATCCTGTTGATTCTTTTCAAACTCATTTATCCTAGTAACAAACACTTTTGTTATTGGATTGGGATTATATGTAGCATTCAACAATTATGTTTGTGGATAAACCTTTTCAAGTAACTACTTTCTCTATGTAGGTTTCTATCGTTAAGATGTATCTTACATTCCCATATCATATCTCATATGATGCCTTTTAAAACCATTTATGACGGTACATTGTTTTAGTGTAAAGTATATACCCATGAGGAGATTAGAGTATTAGATTAAATAATAATCACATCCTGATCCATCAAGATGTAATTCCTTCTTTCTAATACATCATCATGTTTCAGGTGAAATTGACTTGTGATACACTATCACAGTCCTTTCTAGAAGGTCCTAAAATCATTGATGTAAAGTATTTCAACAATTGATTATATCAAAGTTTCTTATGACTTCTATCAAAATTATACTCCATTTACAATCTCCTTGAACACTTCATGAGATTCATATTTGTATTTCACCAAATACAAAGTCTATATCAACTGAGGTCATCAGTAAATATAGTGAAGTACAAACAACTACCTTTAGCATTTATTCTAGAAGATCTTCATACATCAACATGTATAAGGCCTAATATAATGCTTTCTCTCCACTATACCTAGTGAGATTTGGTTTTCATGTTTCTCAAAAATAAGACTTGCATGTCTCTTGTTGGTTCAATAACCAAAACATTCTAGATAAACATCAATATGTATTCTAGAAATGCATTCTCATATTTGTGCTCGAGATGACTAAGATATAGATATTTATTGTTTGAGTTATCAATTATAATCCTTTAGGTATTTCAACATTCATCTTTAGATCCTTTCATACAATTATCACTAGATGTTTGGGGCATTGCCACAAAGATCATATCTTTTAGAAGCATTAACAACTCTTTATTTATTATCATTCTTGTGATACAAGATTCATAAAGTAAAGTGTTTCTATTTATTGGCATAATGAAATATCAATTCAACTAACTCTATTACATGTCCAATGCTCTAAGATAAATTTTAAATGTAGAATAAAGTTGAAGCAACTCTTTCTCTGCATAGTCCACCCTTGCCCTTTCATAAAGGCTTTACTTTTTATCAGATCATGCACATCAATGTATATCCGATATACATCCAATATCACATACCAAGATGAAGAAGTAATTAAATTTATCTTATAATGTTTATACATGAAGTAGAGCCCTTTTCCCTATCCTTCTTCTTCTTTAATTCATCCAGAAAGAGAGGGTGATTCCTTTTCCAATGTCCAAGCTGGTGACAGCTGTGACAATTGCGTCCCTTTTTTACTCCTCCCTTTGCCTAGAGATAAGAAGATTTGGGCTTCTGTCCAGCTTTAGAACTCCTCTTAGCTTTTCCTTTTCCTTTATACTTTCCCTTTTCCTTGTTGATCGTCATCACATACTTGGGATTTTCTTTCTTCATTTGTGCCTCAGTTGTTCTCGACATACCCAATAACTCTATCAAGGGCTTGTCAAAGTCATTCATGTTTTAGTTCATGACAAACTGATTGTATGATTTTGGAGAAGACTGCAAAATCACATTAGTGGCCAACTCTTAACCCAAGGGGAATCCCAGTCAAGAAAGGTTCTCCACATACCCAATGAGTTTGAGCACATGGGGACCTGTGAGATCTCCTTCTGCCATGTTATATTTGAACAACGCCTTAGAGACATCAAACCTCTCATGTCTTGCCTAATCTTGGAACATGTTCTTAAGATGTGTGACCATCTCAATAACATCCATGTTCTCATGTTGCCTCTGCAACTCATAGTTCATGGGGCATAGCATTAGACACTTGACATCAACCACATCTTCAATATGCTTCTTGTAAGAATCCCTATTAGCCTTAGGTGCATTGGGAAGAAGTTCATCTAGCTCTGGTGTTTCTAATATATAGAGCTTATACTCATGTGTGAGAACAATTCTCAGCATATTGAACCAGTCGTGGAAGTTATTCCCATTTAAGTTTTCCTTCTCAACGACTGATCACAAAGAAAAGTGGTTGTTGTGTTGTCATTTCATTCTAAAAAAGGAATTGACAATATTGTCAAAAAATCATTTTTGATTTGATTTATTTTGATTTGATTAAAGTTGACCATATTAATTAGGACTTTAAGTAGCTATCACTCTCATTTTTTGATAAATTGACAACCCTCAATTATCAATTCTGAAGATTGTAGCGAACAAACTTCTAATGAGCCAAGATCCAAAATAATTCAATTATTACCCGACCAATCCATAATCAATCATTATGGTAGGCAATGTTTCCCAATTGAATCTTATGCAATTCTTAGATAGATGATATGCCCAACTCCTTTCCATAATCATCTGTATGCTTCTGGTGCTTAATCCCATTAATAACACACAGTTAAGCCTGACCCAGAAGCCAATACGATAATAATGCACCCCACTTGGGTGGAACAACATTAATACCATCACACTTCAACGAGATGGACAACGCACCATGCTTGGGAGTAACCTATGCTTAGTTGATCAAGCTTTTCATGTGTTTTGCTAATGGAAAGCATCTTAGACTTAATATGTTTGATTGAGGGATAACACACACACACACACACAGATATATATATATATATATATATATACATATACCACTACTACAGAAATGGCTTATAACGTCACTTTTAATGGTGTTGGTTGTAATAATACATCGACACATAAATCATACAACGTCGGTCTATAAAATAAGCCGACATCAATCTGTGAAGGGCGACCAGACACGGGTATCACTTTTATTCAGTGTCAGTTCCTTAATAAGAAACTGACACCTAAAAGTAACCGCCAAAACCAAAATTTCCAGTGAAAAAAATTACCTCCAAAAATTTACATACATCGTCGGTTTTTAAGACAGAAACCGACAACTAAAGGTTTTCTACAAGACAGAAATTTGCTCACTTTTTATCGTCGGTTGTGTGACAATAACTGACGCCATTGTGTTTTCGCACGAATAACTGCGAAAATTTTCACCTCCCTTTAGTGTCGGTGTTTTGTTGCAAATCGACACTTAAAGTTTTTATTGTCAGTTTTTGTTCGCAACCGACACCTATAGTTAACTTAACAGCACGAGGTAGACTCTTCCTCTTCTGTTTCATTCATTTCCGCTGATCAGAGTTTTTGCTCTGACGATTTCTTTGCTCCGACGATTCCGCTGCTGCTCTGCCTCTACCTCGGCCTCCGCCTCTGCCTTCACCTCCGACATCGCCGCCACTCGCCACCTCTACTTCCGCCATCCGCTGCCGGCGACCGCCCGACCAGAGCTCTCCGCCGCAAGAGCAGCAGCGTCACCGGCAAGGAGCAGCAGCGCCGCCCGCACGGAGCAGCACTGCCACCTGCACGGAGCAGCAGCATCACCGCTTGAAACAGCCAGTAGCATCGCCGCTTGAAGCAGCCAACAGGGCCGCCTCTTAGAGCTGTTATAAGGGCTGCCGGTTGAAGCACGACCATCCCTCCTACACGCCCATTATCAGGTTTTCCCCTGACCTTCCCCCCTATTCTTGCTTTTCCTGTATCACAGGCACGCCCATTAATCCTATGGCTGTGGCTGTGTGCTTTCTTTTTATATGTGTGGTTTACATGCATCAATATTTTGCAATTGTTCTATGACAAACTGCATTTTGTTCTACAAAATATTACTCATGTTTACAACATACTCACATATCAATTCAGGGTTAATGTGGGGGATTTGGGGGCGGGATATTGCACTACAAGTTCTTCATGTGCTTATCTATGCATAACCTTTTATATTTATTTATCCTCTCTTGGTTCAAGTTTTAGAATTCTAGGTAGTTTTAAGCTACATCTTCACTACTTCAACCACTCAAAAGTTTTGATATGTAGATTCATCAAGTTGATGAATGCATTATTACATTGTTTAAAGCTTGATTAATTATGGTAATCTAATCATTATGTTTTAAAACTAATGAGAAGATTTAAACATTATTTGATTCACATAATTAGGGTTTGAGAATTGAAAATCCTAATTGACATAAATTAGGGTTTTGGTAACATATGAATACAAAATTTGATTAGTATAGTCGTGTACCAAATGATTTTCAGCATTTTATATACAACTAGGATTTATTTGAAATTTGCATATGGTTTGGAGAAATTAGATATTAGTTGGAAGATTTTTTTGACTTGTTTGTCGGCCGATTTTACCCAACATAAACTCAATCGGCCATGTATTCAAACTGAAATATAGCAGTCTAGTATTTGAATTTTATCTTTTTATCGGTATATCCAATTGATCTGAAATTTTAATTATGTTTTGGAAACTCCATTTTGGATGTCTTGTTAAACTTTCCTAATTTTTTAATGATGTTTGAACTCTATAGAGAGGAGTGGTGGTTGAGTATTCCCTAGATTAACTTGACCGGCCATGTTGCATACTATATTGATTGATGATCCATTGGAAATTCTATGGATATATGACTATGCTATTTCATGTGAATATTGCCTAAAAATCAGGTCAGTGGTCAATATGCTTGGGAATTGAAATTGACATTATAAAATCATATTTGAATTATATTAGAATGAATTATACAAGTGTTTGTTGAGTCTTACTGAAATTGAATATGATATATACATAAGGATCAGTGTGAGGTGGCAATATTCCCTATTTAGGGTTGTGTTGATGGATTACTGAATTATGTAATTCTTATGATGTTGAACAAAGGATGACTTCTTGAAAACCCTAGAAGTTTAGTATTAAGATGAGTATGAGTGATAAATCTAGAACTTGTATATAATGGTGCAAATGTGATGAATTGTTGAAGTGTAAGTATTAATACTTGTATCATATGGCTGATCAGGACCGTGTTGATGATCACTGTGAGGGTGAGGACGTGCTTGCACCGCCTGACAATGTGAGTTTTAAGAATATATCCCTGAGGTTTCTATCTATATGTTCATTTATAATTATATTATGTAAGTGTGTTTTTTATCAAATTTTAGGTTGGTGATGTACCCCCTGAAGAAATTACAGCACTTGATGAGCAACAAAAGAAAATTGAGAAAGTGAGGGGCATCACAATGATGAACAAGTTAATACAGAAAAGGGGCAATGAACCCAAATTGGCTGTGGATTTCGATCAGGTAGGAAATCCATATGGAGTGAACCGCAACTCATTTGTTTCATATCTTGGGGTTCTTACTCACAACCATTGCAGTCTTATCCTAGAACCATGGCATAGAGTTCCTAAGGAGAAGAAATACCACATATGGAAGGAACTATGTGTGAGTTGTTATTATTATTTGTAATTCTATTTGTGTAGATTACTAATTTTTAGGATACTAGTTAATAGCAATTCTATTTAATTTGTAGAGCATATTTGATCTGGATGAAAAGTTGCATCGTAAATGTGTGATGCAATGTTGTGGGAGGGTCCTAAGGAACTATAGGACCAATCTCACCCGAGATTGCATACGCGATGTTGAGAATAGGTTCTTGATAGATTCCAATTCTAGACATTGATCAGTATTTTGCTAACTTTACACTAATAATTTTTGTTTGTATTCTCTTTAAAAAATATATATAGGAAGTAGGAAGCCACACAGTAATGGAACTACTTGGACCCCAGAGAATGGGAGGAGTTTGTTACCCAAAGACAAACAGATGAATTCAAGGTATTAAGCGTCGCCACTCCCAATTTAATTAATATATGTTTTTATGTATTCACCTATTCAAGATTAACCTTTAGTGTTACTAACCAAATCAATATGCTAACTAACTAGGCTAAGAGCGATGCTCAATGAGCAAGGCGTGCACTGAATGTGCACGACCACACAATGGGTCCAAGAGGATATGCAGGTGTTCGCCAAAGACTACAGGCTGAGTCTACTCAGCCTACTGCTACTCAGGAGACTACAGAGTCCTCTACTGCTGCTCCCGCACCTCTGCCTCGTCATGTTATGTGGATAGTTGGGAGGCAAAACAAGAAGGGAGAGATACTGAAGCCCGCAACCGCTGAGGCGGCTACAAAAATGGTAAAAATCAAACTCTTAGAGCAATCTATCGATATTGGTTATTGTTATGTTTACTTATGAATTTTTTTTGATGGTGCTTAGCGGGAGCTGCACGAGCAGAGGAAGGAAGGCAAGTACATCCCTCAGGGCACAAGGGATGAACTGACAGTTTCTCTAGGTAACCCAGAGCATCTTGGACGTGTAAGGGGTGCAGGCGCTAGTGTGGGCATCAAAACGTTCTTTGGGCCATCCCAGCGTAAATCTGTCCCAAAAGCAGGACTTTCACAAGCTGAGGTAACTTATTCTTATTTTAGAATGTTATTGCAAAAGGGAATTCAATAATCAGAAACTAGCATTTCTTTTATCCATGTATAGGTAGATTCCTTAATTGAAAAAAGACTCGAGGAAGCATTTCACAAGTGGCAGGCATCTCAGACTGCCACTCAGACAGTACCTGTGGCGAACCTCTCTTCTCTTACTCCTTGTACTGCAGAGGTTGGGAGTAATCCTATAGACCCACCTAACACATCCTCTGTAAGTATTTTTATGGCATATATAGTAGCTAGTCTGTTCAAGATGATATGTTTGTGTATATATGCATATAACATTCTTTACGTAGATTTGTAGGGATTGAAGCCATGTCGACTACAAAGTGAAGGATATATCGTTGCAAATGCATCGTCTTACCCACCCCTTAAAGGGTGCATGTTTCATGAGAGTCCAGTACCATATGACATGGTACGTGTGAGCCCCATACATATACTCACTGGCTGGACGAATCTTGCACTGCCTCATGCATACCCAGATGCTGAAACACTTAGTGAGGCAGTAGGCGGAGTGATGCTGTGGCTCGAAGCGAATGTCCTCTATACTGATATTGTATGATAAATTTTCATTACTTTACTTTGTTAGTGTGTATATATATGAGTCAATTGATATGAAATTATATATACAGATCAAAAAAATGAGACCCGCTACATCTTGACCTCCACCTCCTCGACTACCAAGTTGGCTTCTAGGGGACCTACACGCCTCGATAGGTACTAATTGTAGGATTGTGGCAGTATGGATCGGCGAACATAATCCAAACTGCCTTATAAATGTTACTATTCTGGAGAATGGTACAGGTAAATCATACGATAACAATCTATTTATACAAGTTTAGCATACGTATTAATGCATATGTAATAGAAGTTCTGGATACGTATTAATGCATGTCAAACATTTGGAAATAACATATTTATACAAGATATTTTGGAGTTGTTTAAGTATGAATAGATGAACACATCTATGATAGAGTTGTGGATATGGTGAGATTAATGCATACGACAATCTGGTTTATACATTCATATACCTTGTTTTATATACGACAATCTGGTTTCTTATATATTAATGCATACGTAACACATATTTTGCAGCCACTTATACAAGACATGTAAAGATTTTGGGTTTTCCCATGTGGGATTTTTGGTTCCATCTTTGATTAGTCTTGTAGATACAGACCCTAGTTCAGTTACTTCATACTGCTGTGATGCTTTTGAATATTTTGGTAAAAATAATAAGACGGTGATAATAGCTCCATTCAATGTCGAGTAAGTTTACTTTGCTTGTAATTTGGACTTAAGAAAATTACATTTTTATTGCGGATATTGAGTTATTAATTTTCTACTTTCTTACCTGTAGTTCTAAGCATTGGGAGCTATTAGTTATTGTCCCCAAGACATTCACTGTCTATTATCTAGATCCTGCGGGGAGTGAGTTGGATGTATATGGACATGCAATTAAAAGGCCATTATTCTCGTGGGAAATATTTTATGTTTTTATATCTCTTAACATCTGTTACTGCATTACTATTTAATTATGCAATTTAATGTGTTACATTAACATATATAGGGCTTTACAAGAGTACAAAAAAGCTGGAGGAAAGGTCCCCAGGAAAAAAAATCTGACACTCATTTGGAAGAATGTGAAAGTAATTTCCTGACTCCAATGTATATATTATTTATGTGAAGTGTGCTTATTTGTATTTTTGAATATTTTGTATGTTTCAATTTATAGTGTGCTACACAAGACAACGGTTGGGCATGTGCCTACTATGTGATGTGATTTATGGACCTAATCATCAAACATGCTGTATGGGAAATCAATAAAATACAACATGTATTATACATAGTCTCGTTAGATAATATGAAATATATGAATCTTATTATATATTATTATAATTATGTATGTACGTCATTCTCTTTGTAGGTCTTTAAAACTGAAGACTTCAACACAAGTGTAAAGCGTTTCGATGTACATGCTCCCTATACGAGAGATGAATTAGATGTTGTAAGAGAAGATTGGGCAAAAGCCCTGCAAAGAATGGGAATTTTTCAATATGATTTTGATGACAATGATGACAATGATGATGATGAATAAAATAACTTAGTTCTCATAATTAATTTTGTGTGAATGTGAATGAATTTTTATGAATTGTCATATGTGTGTGAAAATCATCAATACATGAATGTTTCTACATGTGTCTGAATGTGAAAAGAGATGAAATAAATGGAACTGCAGGTTGCTACTGGTTTCTACATGCGTGTGATGAAAAAATAATATGAATTAAATTTCATATACATGAGTGTGAATCATATATATAATAATTTGTCCATCATGTTAATTTTGTAGGTTTGTGGCCTGTTGTTGGCTGATATCAATGGATGTCGTAAAACCTGCAGTTCATAACTGAACTGCAGGTTTCTCATCCTACGACCAGCCACAGCAAGTCTGCAGACTGACAGAAAAAAAAATCAAATCATAGGTGTCGGTTATTTGTATAAAACTGACGACATAAGGTTACAGTGTCGATTTCCATACTAGTACCGACGTCGATTTCCCTACACCACGGCCGTGCTGGCCAGCACGGCCGTGGCAGCGGACCAGACATAAAATATGTGTCGGATATCTGTATAAAACCAACGATATATGGTTACAATATCGGTTGCCATACTAGTAACCGACGTCGATTTCCCTAATGAGATCAGACACCACGGCCGTGTTGGCCAACACGGCCGTGTAAGCGGGTGATTCAGTGTCGGTTTCGAAGCGGATAACCGACGCCTATACCCCCTACTGGCGCGTTTTCGACGTGTTTTCAGTGGCGCGCGAAGGGTTGTGGCGTCGGTTTGAGAACCGACGCGTAAAGGTTGGGCTTTTAGCGGTGCCCACATAGGTGTCGCTTAGAAACCGACACTAAAGGCCTTAAATAACCGACACTAAAGGTCGGTTATGTACTAGTGTACATATATATATACATATATATACATATATATATGTATATATACATATATACATATATATATATGGGATTAAGAGAGAAAGATTCCCCCCCCCCCTCTCCCATACCCGTGACGGAGGCCGAACGTCCGAGAGGGTGGTAAATCGAGGCAACAGCTGGGATTCGAACTCGGGTCCCTTCATGAGGAGACACCGTGCTTGACCACTTGATCCACTCCTTGTCTGCTATATATATATATATATATATATATATAAGCTTGACCACTTGATCCACTCCTTGTCGGCTATATATATATATATATATATTTGTGTGTGTGTGTGTATGTGTGTGTGTACATATACATATATATCCAATCACCACATATTAGTATGTGTCATATACATGCTATATCCCAAAATGTAAACATGCAATATAAAATATTAGTTATGGTTATGGCCATATCAACTATAATTCCTTAGAGCCACAAGGAATTACTATCACCTTGGTCAACTACACATGTATGAACCTGTTGTTGGTGTAGATCTCTACTTGCCAATCTGGGATGATCGGTCCAACCCTTGAACCGGTCATCTTGCATCTTGGTTGGTTAGTTGGTCGACTAAAATGATGATTTGGCCTCCAATTCAATCAATGTCTAGACACCTCCAAATGATCGATTGGATCTCGGCTAGTAGATTCACTCCTCCTATGGTCTGCCCTCCTTGGTCCTCTAGCTGATCAACTCATCATGTGAAATGGTCGGCTTACCTGATGCTAATCTTCATCTTCATTGTTGCAAGAAAAGAAAATATTTTATTACTATTAAACTTATTAAATGGTAAAGATAAACCTTAAGTTACATTCGAGGGGAGAAAGGGTAGGAAAGAATAACACTTTTACATTGGAAAGAAGAAGGTAGAGGTTCGGTATGAAAATCGAGATATAACAAGAATGAAATAAATTATTCAACCACACACAAATATTTGGGTTCTTGTCCATAACCATGCTACACATCCACCATCAAAACTAATTTTTAGGTGACGCATGTAGATTGCATATATATATATATATATATATATATATATATATATATATATATATATATATATATATATATATATATATATATATATATATATATATATATATATAGTCAGGCTAGAATATACTCGAGTGTATAGATCGCATGAATACGCTCAAGTGTGCTTGCATATCAAGACTATTGTTTGCGAAATGTAAACTATTGATCTTCACCGTCATACTATAACTAGGCTACACACAAATTTTGAGCCCATTTGGATGAGTGTAAGTCACTCATCCAAGGGAAACAAAATTAACACGCGAAACTAATTTAAAATGCATAATTTTTGCGGTCTTTATAACTTGACATATAAATGTCCAAATGTGCTCAAATTTTGCGTATGAGCTATTCACAAGATGTTTAAGAAGATCAATGGATTATATTTTTGAAAAAAAAAATATTGCATCATTAAAAACTACTTGAGTGTATTTTGTTCCGAATACACTTAAGTGTATTCTAGCCTGACTCTCTCTCTCTCTCTCTCTCTCTATATATATATATATATATATATATATATATATATATGTATATATATATATATATATATATATATATATGGGCGGATCTAGGGGGCTACCGGGGCTTCAGCCCCCCTCCCAAAATCTTAAATGTTTATTTATATGTATTTATGCATGTTTAGTATTATAAATATAGTACATATACGAGCTCTTTAGATATATGACAAGGCAAAGTTGTAGTTGAATTGGTAGAAGTACATTAGTTCTAAACTATGGACTCAAGTTCAAATCCCACTGTGGGCATATTTTTTTAACTCAGCCCCCCCTACCACAAGTGTCATGTATAGCTAACTCAGCCCCCCCTTATGCAATTTTCTGGTTCCGCCAATATATATATATATATATATATATATATATATATATATATATATATATATATATATATATATATATATATATATATAAAGAGCGAGTTTGATGCTGCATTCTCCTTGATTCACTCTCTTCTCTCTTTTTTTCAAGGAATTTTGCTCCTACAAATATTTATTCTCACACTCTACTATTAACTTTTATTATCTTTAATTCTGTATTTCTCTCTCCATCACACGGAAATGGTTCTTTGATTCTCTCCTTTCAAACAACCAACACAAATATCTTTTACCGTAGGGACTCTTTCACGGACGAGTCCTCTCTCCGCACATTTCTAACAAATTTTATATGTCACGTGCATGTGCACGTGTGCGTTCACTAGTATATATATATATATATATATATATATATATATATATATATATATATATATATATATATATATATATATATATATATGAGTATGTTTTGAATGGCCGCGTGAGTAACAATCTTTGGCTACCTGTGACTGAAAACACGGTGGCATTAATCGTAAATAGTTCAAATATTACTGAATCCCGTGAAAAGTGAAAACACGATCGCAGACGGAGATGGTACTGGAGTCGTCAGTGGGTGTTGAATAGGCATTGTCATTGTGGGATGAAAGGCATTGGGCGTCGGTGACATTGTGGAACGAGGGGGCCTGGCGGAAGGAGACAAGGCATGTGTGAGGAAGGTATGAGGAGGGTGGGTTGTGGTGAGATTCAGTCTCGAGGAGTGCCGCTGACAATTTAAGAGCTTCCACGTGCGGCTCTCCGGAAGGGATGTCTGGCTTCCGGTTCATAGCTTCCTTAATCCCCGGGACCTCAACCACCGGTTCATAACACCTCTGATCATGACCGAGGGGGTTCAATCTTGCTCTTCATCACCTTCCCTCTGTTCGGCGGTGTCAGGTTTAGGCCCTGTGGGTTGGGCAGAGCAGGATGCCTGGCAGCTTGTGTGGTTTATGTGGCATTGGCTACAATCCCTGTCTGAGCCTTGGATCCTAAGGCGGAGCGGGGGCTGATTCTTTTTACTTCGGTTTTTGGCACCAACCAACGAGATCAAAGCTTTCCATTTTCCATCTCTTTCTGTGGTGCTAGTTTTCTGGCTTCTGTCTCAGCGCTAGTTTCTTTTTCTTTCTTTTGTTATTTGTTTGTTAGGGTGGTTTCTCTCTCATTTCCATCATTGGTAGTCGGCGATTAGTAGTCTTTTGTGAAAAAATATCAGTTTTCCAGTTTCCTTGTGTGGAGGTGGTTGAGTACGAAAGTTTCCCCAATGTTTCGACCATGAAAGGGGGTCTTCTTTTGCTGTTAGTTGCTTGTTGGGTACCTTTTCTCCATGAACAGAGGTCGGATGGTACATTGTTCTTAGATTGTGATTGTCTTAATTGCTCTTTTTCAACCTTACAGATGTTAGATATATGGCTGCAACATCTATGTATTTAGCATGGGTTAACCCTAACTTATTTAGCATGTCTTAATTGATCCTGGTGTCGCTCAACAACGTCGTCGTCTGGAGGAAGCCGCAGAGGCAAGGGAGCTGGTTAATGATGGTGTCCTGATTGAGGTGCAGCACGTGACGGACGACGTGGTGGAACTGAGGTCCTTGGCACAGTCAGTGAGCTTGGACACACAGCTCGGACACACAGCTCGGGGTCTACAAGGACTACGCAGAGGCAGAGTGCGCCAGACGATGATTAAGCCATATGGACAATGTTCTAACTAGTAACCAAATATAAAAAAATATTAGAAATGCAGTTAGATACGATTAAAAAGATGAAAAATAATTATTTTACATAAAGTAACTATGTCATATAGGAAGTAACTATTTGGTATCAAAAGTAACTATGTTGTACAGAAAGTAACATTTTGTTATTGGAAGTAACTATTTGATATCAAAAGTATTTCTATGGTACAAAAGTATCCATCTAATATCGAAAATAACACACCAAGACACAAAAAGTAACTCTATTGTATAAAAGGTAAGTATGTGACACTGAAAGTAACCCCAAGACACAGAATGTAACTATATGGTACGAAACACAATTATCTGATACTAAAAGTAACATCATGACACAAAAAGTAACTATCTGAAACCAAAAATAACAATAGGACACAAAAAGTAACTATATGGTATGGAAAGTAACTACATGATACAAAACATAAATATAGGACAAAAAAGTAATTATACGGTATGGACAGGTATATTTGCGATCAAGTGTAATGTTATAAGAATAAATTGTAATACTAAAGTGGTGTAGTTATAGTGAGCTATACATCGAGATAACAACATAGCGAGGTTTGGGTGAATCCAGTCTCAATTTGTTACTTTTTTAAAAAACAATGTTACTTTCTGTGACAAATAGTTACTTTTTAGACCAAATCGTTAATTTATACATCGTGTAGTTACTCTTCGTTGACCTTTTGTTACTCATTTTTTTAGTTGTATTCATTTCTATTTTATTATTTTCATACCTTTTAGTTATTAGTTTGTCCATCTTATTTAAATTACAACACTCTAAAATAAGCATTACTTATTTGGAAGAGACCAAATCTGTAATACAAAAGCAGAAGTTGTTAGTGGTAATTGGAGTTAAACTATTGGTAGAATCATTCAAAGATGATGAGGGTAGTGTAAAATCTATAAAATTGCCTACTGGATGATGAAAATATTTGCTACAACCACTTGTCCTTGTTCCCCTCACTAACTCCTCTGTTTGGCACAATGACTTCTTGCTGATTACTAATTTGTAGCACTGACTTATGGGTCTCATACTAGTCAGCCATGCATCTTTTTCTTTGATTTCGTCTGCATTGTGAACTTCATGTACATAGCACCCTACCCAACTACTACATCAGCTAATCAGCACGATAAGTCTTTTTCCTTCACTTTGGCCTTGGTGTCCTACTGACAGATTGGGGAGGGGGCAGACGAAAAGGAGGACGCTGATGAGGATGAGGTGCGACAGAACAACTGCGATCAGTGCCAATCTTAGTGGTTGATTGGGGATCTTGTTCAAATAATTTGAAAAAATAAAATAGAAATATTGGGGACAAGGAAAATGAGAACCAGATGAGAATTTGTCAAAAAGTATGTTGTTGCAGCCGCAGAAGTTGGTAGGGAGAACATGACGTTCCACTAGTCCATGGACACGATACCAAGCTATGATTTCTGGTGGTGGATTCTGCTAATCGTGTTGGAACCGACCACAACGGTTGGATGGGGTTAGGTATTAGGTCGAGATTGTGGCAGATGATGGTGTAGTGGCTAATGACAGTATGCTAAAGGTTAACCATCTTGACCAACTTGACCCTTGACCCTCCCTTATGCTGAGTTCCATCTTCTTTCTGCCAACCATCTTCTTGGAGTAAAACCCCCCAGCTCGCACCCAGTACTCAGCCGACTCCTTCCACAAATTATCTGCGATGCCAACAGAGGGTTCCATGTCCGGCGGCCTCTTCTCTCCACTACTTCAAGATGAAGTGTTGGCACTAGCACAGACACCAGGTGGAATGGAGTACCCAGAGCACCCCACCTCCTCTGATGGAGAGAAATTTGTTGCATCCATAACCGGGACAATGTTCAACATCTCGATGAGCATCGTCGAAGCGGGTATCATGTCGATTTCGGCGACCCTGAAGGTGATGGGGATCGTACCCACCTTCACCACAATCATCATTGTAGCCTTGTTGTATGACATCTTCGTGGAGTTCATGCTACGGTACACCACATGTCAGACAGTGGTGATGTCCTACTCTGAGATCATGGACGAGTCCTTCGACAAAGTGAGTGCACTGGTCGTGAAGGCTTGTGTCGTCCACAAAAATTTTGGAGCCACCATCGTCTACCTTGTCATCATATGATGTTGTAGTGGTAGATGATGGTGTAGTGGTGATGAATCCAAATTCATCACGATTTTCAGTCGCCATTTTGGGCCAATTCGACTAAATACATTTGATTTCATCTCCTAAAACTTACAATGTGCAATTTTGCCTAATTAGTTGAATTTTCGAGTTATTGATTGAATTCCATATTGATTTCATGCAGGTCGTGGTTGAGGTTCAACCAGCAACTGGAACTCACCTTCACTCCCGATCCTCTCAGCCTCAGTCCGACCAAACGGTCTTAACCAAACGATCTTAATCCACTCGGTTTCACCTCATTCAATCTTGGGCTTTCTCCTCACAACACGATCACGGATCAACAACCCCTATCCATCCAACCAAATGGTTGTGGTCCAAGCGGTTTTCCCATTTGGTATGATCAATCGATCTTGACCATTCGGTCTCGATCCAAACGGTTTCATTCATTCAGTTTTAACGTGTCGGTCTTAGCCATTCATCCACACAATCTTGATCCAGCGATCCACCCTCCTTGGAGTTTGCCTCCAACCGGTTTTGCCCTTCCATACGGTCTCAAGACCGTGTGAGGCTGCACGGTCTCAAGACCGTGTGAAGCCTCACGGTCTCAAGACCGTATGGGCTACCATCTACATGAGACCACAAGGAGCAACGACGACCACCCAGCAGCGCTTGCGACCAGTTCTTCTCTGCCTTTGTTTTCTTCTTCCTACCGCCCAAACTACAACCCTAACACCTCCATCACCTGCCATGGGCATCACTTCTCCTCGACCCCAGCATAGTTGTAGCGATGACACCGCCTGCTCCTTCAAGACCACAACAACTACAACGACCCTCCAAACCGTGAAGACCACGCGATCCCAATTGTCGTCAAGACCGCTAGGGCACAAGGATTTTAGACCGCGAGGACCCCAGACCGCAAGGAGATATGAACGCGAGACCATTTGGATGGAACATGAGGATCGTCTGTCTTCGAAACCGCTAGGGAAGCGACCGTTTCCAAAACCGATCAGAGCAAACGATCCTGAAGACCGCTTGGGCGCTGAAGACCGTGAAGGCCATGAGACTGGTTGGAAGAAAGACTGTGAGAACCGAGACTAGTTGGAACCAACACCATGAGAACCAAGATCAGTCAGAAGCGAAGACCGTTTGGATGGAACGCAAGATCGTGAAGATCCCAGGATCGGTTGGAGTCGAAATCGTGAAGGCTGGGTTTGTGAAGATCGATAGAACGCACAAGACCGTTTGGATGACAGTAGCAGACCGAGAAGACCCTCAGGGTCTCAAGACCATGAGGAAGTCTCACGATTCCAAAATGTTTAACACTCCAAACCGTGAGATGACTAAACAGTTTCCAAAACCATTAAAGCAAGATTGTGAATACTTATCAATTCCAAACTGTTAAGAACTCAAACCAGTCCTCCAAAACCATTTAAAATAGATTCACACCAGCAGGGTCCTCATTTGAGGCATCGGACCTAGGATGTCGAGAGGCTTCCTGAACGCAGGTTCGATCCCGTTCATCACGTACATCCACAACCTTTCTACTCCTCTTGTTGTGAGCAAGGAGGTCAAGACGAGAAAGAAGGTGGAGAAGAAGAATAGCTCGGTATGCCTTGGTGGTTCTTCCTCCTCGTCTCAGATCTGCTTCGAAACGGCATAGAAGACCACATCATCTTCATTGAGCTGTGACTACCTTCTGCATCATGCTAATGGAGGAATCTTCCTTCTCTCTTATTCTTCTTATTTCTCGCATCATGAGCGAGTAGTTCCTTTCCGCTAGGGTGTGGGGACTAGACCCGCTGCCCATGCAAGCATGTTCTTTTTTTAAATATTCCATGTCAATGTATATAACTTTTCATTTCATTGTTAATCGTTGATGTTTGTAGATTGATTACCTGCTTTCTTTTATCTTGTTCTTCCCTATATTGTGAGAACTTCAATATGTAGGGTAGAATGTTGTTTAATGAGGTTGACTCCCAAACTAGAAATAGAATGAGATTCCTTGAGGTCGTAAGTGTATGATCTGTGAGGGGACGATCCATCTAGCCCATAGTGATACTTTTATGGCCTAAACAACCCTCAGGGAGGGCCACAACTTCAGTTGGATATCTGTATCATCATTGTTAATCGTCGATGATTGCTTGTAGATTAATCGCCTGCTTGCTTGTTCTTTCCTATGTTGCAGGAACTTCAATATGTAGGAGAGATTTTTTATTAATGCGGTTGACTCCTTGACGAGAACTTCTGGTAGAATTCCTTGAGGTTGTAAGTGTATCATCTGTGAGGGGACGAGCCATCTAGCCCACGATGACGCTTCTATGGCCTAAACATCCCTCAAGGAGGGCCTCAACTTATGTGGGATATCTGTATCTTTGGAGCCGTAAGTGAGTGATATGGATGGTGACGAGACATCTACTACCTAAGGTGATGCTTATGCAAACCTAACGCTCGTATGGGGGGTTTTGCAACAGCTCCATTTGGATGGTTATATCTTGCATGGATGTTTGATGTTTGGATGTGTTTACATGAGTAGTGGTGGTGAAACCCGGGACCATCCCAGCGATTCCATATCATAAATCTAGATCAACTTTAATTCTGCTCTTTACTTTCATGTTCTTAGTTTAATTAACCTCAAATCAACCAATCGTTTTAAATATTAGTCTTACTTGAACTAGACTCGACTAGCAACAATTCTTAAAAATGTTGTCCTTTGGGATTCAATCCTCAACTATACTGTGATAAGACCCGTCCACTTGCGGGTGGTACTATTGCACAAGGTTTTGGTAAAAGCTAAGGGATTTCAACCCGGAGTGAATTTGTTAGTGCGATAATAAACCACGTCAAATTTTGGCACCATTGCCGGGGACAACGGAATCAGTTAGTCAAATCTAGTTCTTTTGAGGCTAATCTAGGATTTTGTTTTTTATTTTGATACAATTGATCATTCACTTGAATTCGGTTCTACTCCGTCAATCTCACTTTTGAAAAATCTATCCATCCCAGGTACCAACAAAGACTAGTGCATGCACCGCTCAAACAGTCCTAGTCTCGCTGCTAGCTTTGATCCTGAGATAGACATAACTTTTTGTCGTCAGAATAGAGAGAACCAAGCAAGGATGGCTCAAGAGGAGGAAATAGCCCAAAGGGTTGCTCAAGCCCTTGCTTCACAAAGAGATAGGCTTATGCAAGAAGCCAGAGCTACAGTTGAAACAGAGATCTGAGCAGCACAAGCACCAGTGCAAGTAGCAGAACTGTAGAAGGACCTTAGAGAGTTCTCCATTCCTAAAGTTGTCGAAGTTCACCACTCAGTACAACCTCCTCCCATCAACACTCCAAATTTTGAGATCTGAGCACATTGTATCACCTTGCTTCAAAATAGCCCATTCTATGGTAAGCAAGGAGAAGATAGTCAAGAACATCTTCTGAGGTTTATCGATCTATGTGCTATGACAAAGAAAAATGGAATCTCAGATGATGCCATCTGACTCTGTCTCTTCAAGTATTCTCTTACTGATAGAGCTATAAGTTGGTACAATTCCTTGCAATGTGAACCCATCAACACTTGGGAACAACTTCAAAATGTTTTTCTAGAAAAGTTCTATCCTCCTTCTCTCACCTATGAAATTAGGGGTCGAATAACAATGTTCACTCAGGTCCCTAGAGAATCCCTTACTGAAGCATGGGAAAAATACAAGGATCTTCTACACAAGTGTCCACACTATGGCATTCCTAAGAATCAACTCATCGAAATCTTCTATAGGGGTGTGGATGATGATATCAAGAGATTCTTAGATTCCTCATCTGGAGGAAACGTCATGCGTCAAAGTTATGATAGCGCATGGAAGGTTGTCACCCTTGGAGCTGAAAATCAAGCTAATTGGGGTAGATCTATAGGCAAAGGAGTGTTGAAGGTAGCTATGGTTGAAGCTATTCCTGAGTACAAGTCTATCACTGAAACCCTTAAACTCTTAGTTGCCAAGCAAGACCATATTGAATCATCCCTCATTGCCTATGAAAGAAGACACTCACTCCTACAATAACAAGAATAGATCAAGTTAGCTTCATTGTTCTACGAAGCATGTAAAGGCACTGATCATTCTACGCTAGCCTGCAATGTTCTTTATGATGTTGTTCTAAGCAAGGTTTATGGCCAAGGAGATAATAGTCAAATGGAAAATCTTAATGCTGCAACACCATCCCTGGTCAAGGATATTACAATCCAAATTAGAATAGAACCATCCTAGTTTTTAATATGGAAACCCTTTAGGAGCGGAAAACTTGTGACAACTTGGTTCAAATAATCAGCAACGAGGCCCACTAGGATTCCAGTATAATCAACAACAAAATTTCGGGAATCAAGGAAACTTTAGGGGTAACTTTCCGAATAGGAATTTCAACAATTATCAAAAGAATTCTCAGTTCCAGAATCCCAACCAAGTCACTTACCAGAATCAACAACAAGGGAAACAAGCCAGTCCAATCTCTCCTGATGACAAGCTATAAACCATTGAGAAGATATTAAAGTCGCGACAGACTATGATAGCTAACCAGCAAGCCCATCAGAAAGCCACTGAATCCCAACTAGCTCAACTTACAACTAGCATGAAGCCACCTACTGGAGCCTTTGCTGGCCAACCAGAAAACAATCCTAAGCACCTAGAACAACTGAAGGTTGTCACCATAAGATCTGAAAAAGATTATTCTGATCCTCCTATTAAGACACATGTGGATATTACTGACAAGGATGATTTTGTGATCATCTAAGACACAACAACACCGGAGTCTCAACTAAAAGGACCATTTACTGTTGATAAGACTAGAAGAGTAAAGCTCTGAGAAACCAACTGATGTAGAATCAGAAACACCTGAGCCAGATGTGCAAATATACAAGCCTCGTATACCTTTCCCAACTCAATTGAGGCAGATAAAGCTTGACACTCGATTCAACAAATTCAAAGAAGCTATGAAGAAACTTCATGTCGATCTACCCTTTCTTGATGCACTGGCTGAAATACCAGCATGGAAAAAGTACTTAAAGTCTCTCCTTACAAGGAAGTATATAACTGAAGAATATGAGACAGTCAAGTTAGAAACGACCACTTTCGACATTATTCAGAGCAAGATGCCAAAGAAGTAGAAAGATCCAGGATCCTTTGGGATTTCATGCCATATCGGTGACTCTTCATATAAGAAAGGATTGGAAGATCTTGGTGCTACCATCTCTATCATGCCACTTAGCCTTTGTAAAAGGCTAGGGTTTGCTAAATTTCTCCCGACAAGCATGACCATACAACTTGTAGATAACATCATGACTCTTCCCTTGGGAATCATTAAAGATGTACCTGTTAAGGTAGGTAAAGATTCCTATGTTCCATGTGACTTTGTCATTATGGACATAAAACAAGATGCCAGATACCCTCTCATATTCGGCCATCCATTCCTTGCCACTGCAAGAGCTCTGATTGATTTGAAGTGGGAACCTTGCTGCTCAGACTAGGCAAAGAAACTCTCGAGTTCAAAGTTTTTGAAAGTATGCGAAGACCAAGCACGCAAGAACAAGTCTACTTGATTGATTGCATAGAGCAGATGTCACTCCTCACACAAGAGGATTATGAACAAGAAGATACTTTAGAAGTAGCTCTGACTAATCTAAATGCAGAAAGTTCAGTTGACAAATAAATGAAAAATCATGTTCACCACCTCGACACTGCTAAAGAAGATCCTAAAGCCAAATTTGAGGAACTCAGGGCTGTGAATGTTACCAAAGAACCGAGCGAGAAACTAGAAGCCCCTGAAATGAAACCCCTACCCGAGAGATTGAAGTACATGTTTCTGGATGATCTCAAGGTCTGCCCAGTCATTATAAATTCAAACCTAACAACCGAACAAGAAGATAAACTCCTGACAGAATTAAAGGAAAGAAGAAAAGCCATTGGCTACAAAATGAGTGATCTCACCAGGGTGAATCAGGAACTTTGCATGCACAAAATCCCCATGATGGAAGATCACAAGCCAACTATGGAACATCAAAGAAAGCTTAATCCTAACATGAGGGAAGTAGTCTGTCGAGAAGTCATTAAACTGCTCACTACTGGAATCATTTATTCAATATCTGACTCGCCATGGGTGAGTCTCGTGCATGTTGTCATGAAGAAAGGTGGAACTACTGTGATACGGAATGAAGACAATGAACTCAACTTCACTCAAACGGTCACCGGGTGGAGGATGTGTATTGATTACAGGAAGTTAAATAAGGCAACCCGAAAGGATCATTTCCCGATGCCTTTTCTTGATCAAGTCTTACAAAGTTTGGCCCACCAAGAATATTTCTATTATCTGGATGGTTACTCTAGATTCTATCAAATACTTATACATCCATATGACCAAGAGAAAACAACTTTTGTATTCCCATTTGTAACATATGCCTTTAGAAGGATGTCGTTCGGCCTCTGCAGTGTGCCTGCAACTTTCCAGCGTTGCATGGCAGCTATATTCACGGGTCTCACTGAAACTATAATGGAAGTTTTTATGGATGATTTTTCCATATATGGAGATTCATATGACTCATGTCTGAAGCACCTCTCCCTTGTCCATAAACGGTGTGAAGAAGCACATCTTGTGTTGAATTGGGAGAAATGTCACTTCATGGTAAAAGAAGGCATTGTCCTTGGCCATAGAGTCAGCAGTAAAGGGATCAAAGTAGATAGAGCAAAAATCAAAGTAATTTACAAACTCACTATCCCGAAAAATGTAAGAGAAGTTCACGCTTTCCTTGGTCATGGAGGCTTTTACAGATGGTTTATGAAGGATTTCTCCAAGATAACCAAGCTAATGACGAATTTGTTGCTAAAGGACGTTGATTTCCATTTTGACAAAGAATGTGTCAAGAGTTTCAATAACCTGAAGCATGCCCTTACAACAACACCCATCATCAGAGCTCCCGATTGGGATCACCCATTTGAAATTATGTGTGACGCCAGTGATTACACTATGGGTGTTGTTTTAGGCTAATATATAGAGAAGAAACATTATGTAATCTACTATGCATCTAAGACCCTCGATGAAGCTTGAACTACACCACTACTGAAAAGGAACTCCTTGTAGTTGTGTATCCCTTTGACAAATTCAGATCCTATCTCATTGGTTCAAAATTCATTGTCTATACGGATCATGCTGATATATGTTACCTCCTGGTGAAGAAAGATGCTAAGCCCAGGTTGATTAGATGGATTCTCCTCTTACAAGAATTTGATCTAGAGATAAGAGATAAGAAGGGTACAGAGAATGTTGTGGCAGACCATCTCAATCATATTCATACTCTAGAAACTGTGAAGATCTCGATTAATGATTCTCTTCCGGACGACCAACTTATAAAAATTTTAGAAGCTACCCCTTGGTACTCAGACTATGTGAACTACCTTTCCGCTGGTGTCATCCACCCTGAATGCACCAGGAATGCACTAAACAAATTCATGCATGATGTGAAACAGTATAACTGGCATGAGCCGTACCTGTTCAAGCTCTATGTTGATGGTCTTTACAGATGTTGTATCGCTGAGGAGGAAGCCCAACTCATTTTAGAGCAATGTCACTCAGGCCCAGTTGGAGGCCATATGAGTTCTAAGAAAACTACTTTGAAAGTTTTGCAATGTGGTTTCTTTTGGCCAACCAAATCCAAAGATTCCTATGACTTTGTTCTATCATGTGACAAATGTCAGAGAACATGTAACATAACAAAAAGAGATGAGATGCCATGCAAGTTGTGGCAAGAAATCAAGATTTTTGATGTTTGGGATGTGGACTACATGGGTCGATTCCCATCCTCACATGGATTTTCCTACATCCTAGTCGCGGTAGATTATGTCTCAAAATGGGTTGAGTCCATATTGACTGTCACTAGCGATTCCAAACCCATCATCAAGATGTTCAAAGATATTATTTTTCCCCGATTCGGAGTCCCACACACTGTGATATCCAACGAAGGATCTCATTTTTTAAAAAGAAGTTTTGAAGCCTTACTGAGGAAATATAGTGTAACACACAAGATAGCCACACCCTACCATCCCCAAACAAGTGAGAAGTTTCTAACCATCAACTCAAGGCTATCTTGGAAAAGACAGTAGACTGCAACAGAAAAGATTGGTTAGTAAAAATCAATGATGCCTTGTTGGCCTACCGAACTGCTTTCAAGACCCCCCTTGGAACCACACCATTTCGATTAATCTATGGGAAGTCATGCCACCTACCTATAGAACTCAAACACAAAGCATGGTGGGCAATAAAACAACTAAATTTTTATATGAAGAAAGTTGGCCAAGCTAGGATTCTGCAACTTTAGGAGCTGGAAGAACTCCAGATGATAGCTTATGAGAATGCATGAATCTACAAAGAACGCACCAAACTCTGGTATAATGGTCATATGAAAAGAAAGGACATACAAGTGGGAGACCAAGTTCTATTGTTCAACTCAAGACTGAAGTTATTCCCAGGGAAACTTTGTTCTTGCTGGTTTGGACCTTACATTGTCAAGAGCATATACCCACATGGTGCTTTCTCTTTATGGAGTGAAAAGTCAGGCACATTTGTAGCCAATGATCAACACTTGAAGAGATATTTCACCTCCTCCGACATAGGCACTGAAGCAATGATGGATCTCACCAATCCAACATATCCACCAGAAAATTGAAGGAATCAAGTCGAGCCACCGACATAAAACAAAGGCGCTTGTTGGGAGGCAACCCGATCAATAATTTCATTTTTACTTTTAATTTTGAATTAGAAAATTTCCTTAATTTTGTTTTTACTTTTTAGAAAATTTTGCATTAAAGAAAAATTTCATCGTGAGATGCTATCTTAAGTTTTGACTAGTCTTTATTTTTGAGATTTTCAGATGGAGGATACACTCTGATTGGAACGCAACCACATCTAGTGGTCCAACCGGCATGAATTTTCCCCTCCATCTTGGATTTAGAGTATGCTCGGGATGAGCAAATTTCTATGTTTGGGGTGGAGGGTGGGTGGTACCTACTTTACTTTCCACCTACACCCATCTATTTCAGACTTAAGATTTCATCGTTGCATTTTTTATCTGATAAAAATGCTTCACAATTTTCAAAAGTTTTTCAAAGATATTGAACAAAAACTTGATGAAGTTTTGACACATTTTCATTTCATTTATAGCCATTACCTAGCTAGCTAGTTTTTCTCTCCATGCTTTTCTTTGCATCATTATACCCTCCTTATTCGAATTAGATCCTCAAAAGGGCCATTTTTTGAAAACTAGCCTATTGATTGAAACCATCTTGTGAAGCTTATGAATCCTAACATCATGATCCTTCTACAAAAATGGGAAGTGTCTATCGAATTGATAGGGATCAAACATGTCATGCTTCCTAACTAATAAGTGGAACAATAACATGGAATCTCCATCGGATCCTCATCAAGTCATTATTTGAGTAGAGTACGATAAAGAGAATGACCTAGTGCATGGAATTGTAAATCAAGTTGCATTATGATCTGAACTCTCTTCTACACTTCTTCTATCATCTTCGTACCCCTCCATCCATCAAAAAGAAAAAAATAGCCAAAATAGTGCCAAACCCTAAGTTCAGGGTGACACACCACCTCCCTCTATATCTGCTTCTTCCATACCCCTCGCTAATAAATAGGGGCATACCACCAAGAAAAGATGCCAATGTGCACACAAAAAGAAAATGCAATCTCAAAGTTAAATGGACGAGAGATTCACACAAAAAAAATTTGCAATCAATGAAATTGCAAATATAAAATAAAAATATCGAGTCAAATAGAGGAGAGATTTATTTCTTCCTTCCATACCACCATTCACTCCCTTTTCTACCTAAAGGCACAATGATGCCTCCACTACCCTAAAATACACCAGTGTCAGATCAGGTACACACTTGTTGTTCTATGGGTATCTCTGGACTCTTACGAAACTCTTAGAAATGCTTGTTGTTGGAAAAAGTGAGGAGGAAGTGATGTTGGAAAACAAACTCAGGAACGAAGATATGGTAAGATGTGTTCAGTGATCTCAGGAAGTTGAGATGCCTAGTCATATGAAGCAGAAAGTAAACAATCGTGATGTGAAGATGAGGCAATCACACGAGTTAAAAGTATTCATTTGGCAACTGTTTCAGATTTTGTGTTACTCGAGGAAGAGAAACATTTAAGTTTGGGGTATTCTGATGAGTCCAAATTCATCATGATTTTAAGTCACCATTTTCGGCCCAATTCGACTAAATACATTCTATTTCATCTCCTAAAACTTACAATGTGCAATTTTGCCTAATTAGTTGAATTGTCGAGTTATTGACTAAATTCCATATATATTTCATGTAGGTCGCAATTGAGGTTCAACCATCAACTTGAACTCACCTTCACTCAAGATCCTCTCAGCCTTGGTCTGACCAAACAGTCTTGACCAAATGATCTTGATCCATTCGGTTTCACCTGATTTGGTCTTGGGCTTTCTCCTCACCACACAATCACGGATCAACGACCCCTATCCATCCAACCAAATGGTCTTGGTCCAAGCAGTTTTCCCATTCGGTCTGCTCAATCAATCTTGACCATTCAGTCTCGATCCAAACAGTTTCATTCATTTAGTTTTGACCTCTTGGTCTTAGCCATTCATCCACACAATCTTGATCCAGTGATCCACCCTCTTTGTGGTTTGCCTCCAACCAGTTTTGCCCTTCCATATAGTCTCAAGACCGTGTGAGGCCACACGGTCTCAAGACTGTGTGAAGCCTCACGGTCTCAAGACCGTATGGGCTACCATCTACTTGAGACCACAAGGAGCAATGGCGACCACCCAACAACGCTTGCGACCAGTTCTTCTCCACCTTCATCGTCTTCTTCCTTATGCCCGAACTGCAACCCTAACACCTCCATCACTGGCCATGGGCATCGCTTCTCCTCGACCCCAGTAGACCTACAGCGACGGCGCCGCTTGCTCCTTTAAGACCATGACAACAGCAGTGACCCTCCAAACTGTGAAGACCACACGAGCCCGATCGTCGTCAAGACCGCTAGGGAGCGAGGACTCCAGACTGTAAGGACCCCAGACCGTGAGGAGATGTGAACGCAAGACCATTTGGATGGAACTCGGGGATTTTCTATCTCCGAAACTGCTAGGGTAGCAACCGTTTCCAAAACCGATCAAAGCAAACAATCATGAAGAATGCTTGGGCGCTGAAGACTGTGAAGGCCACGAGACCAGTTGGAAGCAAGATCGTGACAATCGAGACCGGTTGGAAGCAAGACCGTGAGAACCAAGACCGGTCGAAAGCCAAGACCGTTTGGATGGAACATGAGATCGTGAAGATCCTAGGACCGGTTGGAGTAGAAACTGTGAAGGTTGGGTTTGTGAAGACCGATAGAATGCACGAGACTGTTTGGATGGCAGTATCAGACCAAGAAGATCCTCATGGTCTTAAGACCGTGAGGAAGTCTCATGATCCCAAAATGTTTAACACTCCAAACTGGGAGAAGACTAAACAGTTTCTGAAACCGTTAAAGCAAGACCATGAATACTTATCAAGTACAAACCGTTAAGAACTCAAACCGGTCTTCCAAAACCATTTAAAGTGGATTCACACCAAAAACATGAAGACCCCATCCAAGCCTATAAATAGGACTAGTAGGGTCCTCATTTGAGGCATCGGACCCAGGATGTCGAGAGGCTGCCTAAACATAGGTTCGATCTTGATCATCACGTACATCCACAACCTTGTTGCTCCTCTTGCTGCAAGCAAGGAGGTCAAGATGAGAAAGAAGTTGGGGAAGAAGATCAGCTCGATCTGCCTTGGTGGTTCTTCCTCCTCGTCTTAGATCTACTTTGACATGGCGTAGAATACTGCATCATCTTCATTGAGCTATGACTACCTTCTACATCATGTTGATGGAAGAATCTTCCTTCTCTCTTGTTCTTCTTGTTTCTCGCATCATTAGAGAGTAGTTCCTTTCCGTTGGGGTGTGGGGACTAGCCCCGCTGCCCATGCAAGCATGTTCTTTTGTTAAATATTCCATGGCAATGTATATAACTTTTCATTTCGTTGTTAATCGTCGATGTTTGTAGATTGATTACATGCTTGCTTTTATCTTGTTCTTCCCTATGTTGTGAGAACTTCAATATGTAGGGTAGAATGTTGATTAATGAGGTTGACTCCCAAAATAGAAATAGAATGGGAGGTCTTGAGGTCGTAAGTGTATGATTTGTGAGGGGACGAGCCATCTAGCCCACGATGACGCTTATGTGGCCTAAACAACCCTCAGGAAGGGCCTCAGCTTCAGTTGGATATCTGTATCTTTGGAGCCGTAAGTGAGTGATCCGGATGGTGATGAGACATTTGATACCTAAGGTGATGCTTATGCAAACCTAACACCCGTATGGGGGGTTTTGCAGCAACTCCATTTGGATGGTTATATCTTGCCTAGATGTTTGATGTTTAGATGTGTTTGCATGAGTAGTGGTGGTGAAACCCCGGACCATCCCAGCGATTCCATATCATTAATCTAGATCAACTTTAATTCTTCTCTTTACTTTCCTGCACTTATTTTAATTAACCTCAAATAAACCAATCATGTTAAATATTAGTCTTACTTGAACTAGACTCGACTAGCAACAATTCTTTAAAATGTTGTCCTTTGGGATTCGATCCTCAACTATACTGCGATAAGTCTCGTCAGCTTGCGGGTGGTACTATTGCACAAGGTTTTGGTAAAAGCTCAGGGATTTCAACCCTGAGTGAATTTGTTAGTGCGATAATAAACCACGTCAAGTGGCTGATGACAGTGTGCTGAAGGTTAACCAATCATCCCAATAGTTTCAACACAGCAACATGTATTTGGTGATGCCGCTTTGAGGAGACAGACGTTGGAGAATCGACGGTGTGAGAAAGGCGGAGAGTCAGCATAAGTCTGGAGAAAAGGATGATGGTGGCATCAAATAGTAATTAATTTGAAAATTTATAAGAGACGGACAGACGGGTAGAAAAACAATTATACCCGTGCGAGCATTAAATAAACAGCCTATATATATGTGTGTGTGTGTGTATATATATGTATATATACATATATACATATATATGCATATTTATACATATATGGCCATTCATTTGTTGCCCGCACGGGTATTTAGATTTTGCTACCCGGCTTGGGTTTGTGGCGGAAGTAATTGTAAATAGTCCGGGGAGGTCACTTTGTGCTTCTTCCACCTTCCGCTCTAGTCTTCTCCCACTTCCTTCCTTCAAACATGCTACCTAACCCCAGAGTGGAGCAGGCGTTCTCCCAACATCACGATGAATTTCCTGCAACCGCCCCAAGGAAAACCACTACCACCACATCATTAGACCCTAACCCTTGTTATCCACACCGCCAACAAAGACGATTACAACATTGACGAAGAGTGGTGTAGTATGTTAAAAAAATACATGATCTGAGGCTGCTCATGGTCTGTGCCATCGACAGGAGACTCCATCTGATGGCGTATGCAGCCAGAAACAGACTCAATCTGTTCATCGAGGTTAACACGTCTGTGAGGAATAACATGGTGGTAGAGGCAGGGCACCTGTCAGGCCTTACTGCTTATGAGGAGGGTGTTGTAGGCAGAACATCCGCCGGACAGAACTACTTGCGAGAAATCAATAGACACCGGACACAACACCCCATATACAAATAGATTAGAAAATAATAGTCGCTGACTCACCTGCACCCACTCTTGTTCAATCAGATTTATATATAGATGAGCATTGATAGCAGGAGGCCTGACTGATCAAGAGGTGGTGCATGTGGGATTGCTTTGTATATCCGGATGATTGGCACTAAGCGATTAAGAAAAATATTGAAGTAATCTTCCAATTTGATTCTTGATCTACGTATTCAATAGTATCTCCATGTTTGTCTCGACACTATAAGGCTCAAGTAAAAAATGTCTTACCAACAACATAGCAAGAAGCAGTGTTACTTTTTATGACTCGGTGTTACTTTTTATACTAAATAGTTACTCTTTTGACAAAATAGTACTTTTTATACTAAATAGTTACTCTTTTAACAAAATAGTTACTTTATGTACCGCATAGTTACTTTATAGTGACCTTCAATTGTTCATTTTTAAAACAACTGAATCTCAATCACGTCAAAGAAAATGTTGCTGGCCTTTGATATCTCTATGTATGATCTGCGAGGAGTAGTTTGGGTGGAAGAAAGTCAAAGTACTTGACACACCAAGTCATCATCTTCATCACTGTACCAATAGTAATAGTCATCCCCCATGGCTGGAACAATGCCTTGGCATGTCAGATTATATATCATGCTCTAGTGTCTGAAGGTGCCAAAGAGCCAATGAATATGCCAGATGGATGACAGATTTGAGAATGCATCTGTCACTGTGCTAAAAGAATTCACCTAGACACAGCTTGGATTGTCCTCCATCACCTTGAATACCTAAGCACTGTTGACCCCAGCATCTATAGTGGAAGGCGCACAATGTCCTTTCCCCATCTCAGTGCTTCCCTTCCTCCACCAATGCACCTCTAGCACACTACCCGTAAGGATATAGTTCTATTCCTCCCCAACCAGTCCCTCTAGATCGACCTGACAATAGTAAATTCAATCCGACTGGTGTTGACAGTGACCTCGATCGGCCACAACTTTCCCATGAAAATCCCACCGCCACAGGCCCACCACCACATCCAGTGGCTGCAATAATAAAGGGTGTCAGAACCTGAAATCCACACAGTGTCGACAACAATAAGAATGTGATACTCAAATAGAAATCGACCTACTACTGATGAAGCCTCAGGTGTGGTTGTCTGCGACACCCCCCTCAACTGAGAAAACTTGTGATTTGCCATTGTCAACGCTGACTTCATGCTACCCAGCCAGAACTGATATTAAGATTCTTCCCAAAATAGATGAAAATGATGAAAAGGGACTGAACCTATGTGATGCGTCACTAGAAAGGGTTGTGGGTGTGTCGGCAACGCTCAGGACAACCTGGTGCGACCAAGACTTGTTCCAGTAATGTAAACATCAGTTTCGACTCTGACGTCGTTCCAATAGACAATCCAATAGTTACTAATGGAGGGTCTCTACGAGGAAGCTGGTGGCAGCATGATAGAAGGAGATTTAGTCAGATAGGAATTCTTCTTCGGTGTTGGGGCGGAGAAACCGAAACCAAGAGGATAGATGGAGTTTCGTTCCATGACTATATTTACATGTGATTCCATCATGTTTTCATCCACGGGTAGCGAACACTTGATACCCGCACGAGCATTGAAAACAATCCCTACATATATATACATATATATACATATACATATATACATATATACATATACATATATATATACATATATATGTATATACATATATATACACATATATACATATATATATATATATATTAGTTTTGGATTGTATGTGGTCTTTAATCGGATACGCACATGAATAATTTTAAATATTTGCATCATATGCAATAAACAAAAGCGATAAACCAAAATCTAAACACATCGACAAATCCCAAAGCATAGTAAATTGATGTGTCTCCAATACCAATGTAGGGAAATAACGGGCACAAAGTAGGCAGTGGAAAAAAATATTTATGTCATTATTTCCCATAACATAAAGATAACGTCAATAAATATATAATAGAAAGGATGGTTTAACGAGTTCATACCTGGTCTTAGAGCAAGTCCAACGAATATAACTCATTATAATAGTGCAACACTCCTAGTTGAATTGGGAGGGCATCTGTAGTAGTTCATGGTCTTCACCATATACAACAAGTTTTAGAACTCGTTACACTAAATGAGATTACTCAAAACATAAAACACAATCAATCACTAATTAATCACATACCAAAAAATATGGTTAAATTAAAACTGATTTTAGCGTCAGCACCCGCTCATAAACATTTGCATAAGATCCCAAAATCTTTCTTGTATCCATACTATGCCAAGAATTTGATACAAATTGATCTATCGCCTTAGCCACAACATATATACATAGGAGAACAATATTCATATATGTCACATAAACAAGCATTAACATGCTAACAAAATCCCAATTCATTTGAAACATCATATACAAACTTTTCCTGCCTGGACCTGAGAGTACAAGGTTGACTCTAAGACACACTAGACATCTAATCAACTTTATCAAAGATTCTTTACTATAGCTCCTCTTTTCTGAAACATATTTGTTTTTGTCACTTCTGATTACCTAAAAAAATGTGGCAAACCACAAGGGTGAGACCCATGTCCCGACAAAAGATATAACCTCCAACAAAGTTTATTGAGTACAACATTTTTAAATAATTAAATAGTTAATAGGTTTAGTCAGATATAACAAATAAGATCAACAGTACTAATGATTAACAAAATACATAAAGGAGTAGATAATAACTATCATCATTAGCCAGATTATCATTCTTTATCTTGTTGAAAATATAAGCACTTTAGTAGCATATGCATATCTAGCATCATGAGCAAGTATAGTAACATAGCATAGCTAACAACATGAGCATGTATGATTGGTTGAACATATCAATATCAGAAGAAGAGCTAACAACATAAGCACAACTATTTGGATAAGTATGATTAGCAGTATATGCATCTCTAGTTACAAAGGCATGGCTAGCATGCTAAACGTAACTAACAACATGAGATATCCAACATCATGATTATAATCCGTAGTAGCAGTATAGTTATCAACATAAACATGGATACTGTATGTACGCATCAACAATCTTAAGCATATCCACGACATTAGTATATCTACTATCTCTTAATTGCACTAAGCATCATCTTTATGTAAAGATAACAAACAAGAGTTATCATCCAATGTGAAGCATCATGTATAAATGTAAATAGATATGCTATATGATTGTATTACATCTTTTATTATGCCTTGAGGAATTTGAGGATACCACTCAAAATCCAACTGACCACTGCTAAGTCGAAATTAGTGCCATACAAGATCTAGGAAGAGCTAGACTCCTAAGATCTTCTCCGTCCTCAGTCAGTACAGGTCCACCACAATGACACATAAGGTCAAGATACTAACAGCCTAGTCCATCCTTGGTATAGGTCACAACACTAGTGAAAGGAGGTGGGTACACATACCCTACCATCTGAGGTACAACCGTAGTTGTCCTCCAATCTTGTCACATATATAATCACTGTGAGACACGACCACATCCATTCTCAATCACATCATATGTATGAGGCATGACCATAGCCAACCTCCACAATCTGCATTGTGGATGACAAGGATATATCCTCAACTTGCCACCCCCACATACTCAACAATATGCACTTTGAGTTTCCCTTAGGAATACTCATTTCACCATCTGGCAAATTTTGACACTCAGATGGATCTGCGGCACAGGGTGCTACATGATTAGAGTTTCACTTGATTAGTTATGCCAATTGGGTTAATTAAGGCTGCATCAAACAAGTGGACATACAAATCCTAATTCACTTCTAGCAAGCATATAAATATCACAACTTTGAAAAGATATAAAACGTGTGAAACATAATTTCTCATCTCATCATCACATGGTACTATTCACTTTCCATACATGAGACCACACTAGTCATCATACTATTACAAGGTACTAATCTTTTTCACAATATCACATGGTATCAACCCTTATCAATATAAGAGGATTACACCTCATTCAGGGCTCAACCATGCCCAAAGGTCATTAAGATGATCATACTATCACAGGATATAAATCCTTTTCACAGTATCACATGGTATTAACCCTTATCAACATAAGAGGATTACACCTCATTCAGGGCTCAACCATGCCCAAAGGTCATGAAGACCGTCATATTATTCCCTACAAGATCATCATTATCTTTACATGCCTTATAACAAGGCTCAACAACATCACTTATATATAATACACCAGATCAACACAATATTGCATTAATGAACTAGGTTATATTCATAAACAATCATAGAAGGGTTATATTAACATTAAGAACATTCCTTTATTACATCAACATGTAATGAATCTAGATATGATTAACTATCATCATATTCATAATGCACATGTTTAGCATAAGAAAGTATCAACCATGTGGCTATGATAACCACCAATTAACATACCAAGGTTATGATCATGTTAAGGAGGTTATTCCACCATCATTCCATCATATAAGAATGTTAAACATGAATACTCATCTTTATCTATTTGCATTAGAGTTAGGTTCAACATGATAAATTATATCAATGTTACTAAATAGCACTCATACCCAAACCCTAACTCACAACATCCCCATTGGATCAGGGATGCATAAGGTGAAGCATCACCATCACATTCCAAACCATTCTCAAGTATAAACCCACACATAAATCAAGGTATAACGATTGGGTTATAGCATACTAGGGTTTCAACAATAGCAATAGAGCAATTCATGATTGCATTAGTCATTCAAGGACTATTCATACCCAATTACCATCATTTAGTTATATTAAAACTAGATATAACAAGCTATACCTCATTAGGGTTACATATCAACACAATATGGTTATCATCCCTTCTATTAATATGAGTGAATAGGTAAGACTACCTTATTAAGAATAACCCTCCATTTTTTCCATCATCATTCAACCCATATCAGCATACCACAATGTCACCCAGAACCATTGGATGTTTAAAAGGTAAGACCATTGGTTGTTTACATAAGTAAACATCTTAGATAAACCATCTATGAATTCCTTGATTTGTTCTCTAGAAAGAGTCACCATCTAACCCTATACATCCCTTGATTAACAACACAAAAAGTTTCATTAAGAGTAGGGTAAAACCCACAATCGACTGTTCAGTTAAAACAAGCCATCCATTGTCAATAAGTAAGCTCCTTAAGTTGATGATATAAAGGAAAACATCTAAATACCATTACTAGGACCAACATATTACATTATCCATCATTACACTTTATTGGAGGAATAAATATTAGATCTTGACCATTGGGTCAAGTTCATATATTAAAACCATCAATTACAATATAGGTTCGACCATTGCATCAAGTGACCCAAGAAACCATTGGTCTAAGGCTTAATTGATGCTAAAACTATATGATTAACTCACCATATATCGTAGAGACCTTATAAACCATCATTAGTGATCATTAAATCACTATAGGTTGTTAGATCAACACTATATTCATTAATCAACATCAAATATTAAGCTGATGTCATCATTGATTGATATCATCGGTAGGGTATTTAATGGTTGATCATTATACTTCTAATTGATCCAAAACCTGACCTAAGGGGGTGAAAATAGGTTGTCACAATAATTTGACACCGTTGATCACGACCATGAGTTGTTATGAAGACAACACCATAGGGTTTTTGCAATGGTACCATAATCGGGTCATGGTTTATAGAAGAAATCGGCTTTAAACCCTAAAATTGACCATTGTTTGATAGGTGCTTAGCACTATAGGTTGTCAAACCAACCTGATCCAAGTAAAATTATACCTTATTAATAATGTATACATGATAACAGGTTCATCTAGAACTGAAATTAGGACAGGGAACATTATAAAAATCGAAATCCAAGTCAAACATAGCTTTTTAGTGCATGAATCATCATTTTCAAGCAAGAACATGATCGAGAAAGCTTATGGTAAGCAATAAATGTGGAGCAGGTTATAAAAATTGCCTCTAATGAGAAGATAAAACCCCACACAGAAGAAATCTCGATCATGTAGGGTATAAAATCCAAGAGTAAGCTATGAATTCGTCCATCTAGCACCTTTCTTCATCAAATGAGCAAACCCTAAGCATAATGAGCAAGAAAGGTAGGGTTTTAGAGCTTTAGAGAAATTTATACCATGGAAAAATAAGGTTCAGACATGTATAGAGATAGTAGGAAGGATAACAAAGAAATATACGGAGGAAAGAAGGGAATTCTTACACTTTTAGGTCAAGATCACTAGAAGGAAGCTTTTTCAACCCTAAAATGAAGTCAATTTCAACCTTAGAGTCTTTCTCAAAGAAGATCCCCACTTTATTCTTCCTTGGGCAGCACAATTCACAGATGAATAGAGGGAGAACGAGGTTGGGAGAAGGAGGGAGGTGGTGAAGAGAAAATGGCTCGTTTTTGTGCTTGGGTATAAGTATATGACACTTTAAGATAAAGAAAAGGAAAAAGTTGAAGTTCTAGTATCTATCCAAGTGTCCATGGCCTTAATTTATTAAGAATATACAAGCACACACACAAGAAGATCCCCCAACATGTTTATATACCTGCTTAGATTTACTTTGTAGAATTTCCCAGCCAATCAAATAATTCATTAGTTGATAGCTACTAAAGGTAGCTCATCCGTGAAGGGGAAAACCCTAAAATACCCTTGGAGCAAACACCTTCAAACCAAGGTTTAAATAGGCGCCCCATGGCTCAAAAAGATCAAGAATGATTATATAATATCCAAGGAACATAATGCAAGTGATAAATTGCAAAGAAAATCTCTAAATTGGGTAAATTGCAGAACAGTCCAAAATGTGCATAAAATTGCATAACTTGCTCAAACAGTGTCCAAATTGGACCAAATTTGAAAATTAAGCTTGAATTATGATTTCAAAGCATATCACAAGGTTATATTAGGGTTATAAGAATTACATTATTATAAATAAGCTCATTCAACTCATAAAGTAAGTTTAGCGGCCTTACAACAAGTTGATGTTGTCCTCCTAGCAGTAGACAACTGTCTTCTTGCCTCTATATTAGTCTACATGAACCACCTAAAACTCCTATTATTCTACTAGAACATACAGGAAGGAGTTGTCCCTCCTGTTGGTGTACTAGTCACCAACTTTCTCTCCCATAATTGTTCTCCCTTGCTATACCTCCCTTTTGCGGGTAAGACGTGCACGTGCTCTCTATTGGTTACCACAACTAGAGAGGAAAACAATTATCAGATGCAATTGAGTTGTTTCTGAGAATCCCCCAGTATCCTTCTATTTATAGAAGGGGTTTGGGTCTGGGTTACCCAGTCTGTGTGGGAGTGGAAGGGATTGGAATATCACAAATTTGCAACCTGCGAGCGACAAACTGGTCGGTCCACATGTGAAATGACTAGTTCTCTATGAAAACATGTTGTTTTGCCATGTTTTGCAAACACATAGGAATTGGCAATTCAAATCCAATTAATGCACAACATGACGTCAAAATTAATCCTTGATGCAATTAAATTTATCCATGAACTGGGTGTCTCGCCCTTGTGAGTTGGTTGAACCATGACCCTAGCCTGTCAATTGGTGATTTGAGATGATCGGTTCACAATGTGAGCTGGTTGGTTTGCTCCCCAGTTCAATAAGAACTCAGACAATTCAATTTCTAATCAACTTGACACTCCAACTTGTCATTTCATCACATGACCTGATCGGTTGAGAGTTTAGTTAGATGATTTGTTGCTTGAATAACTTTTCATTTTAGGAATGTCTATGTACAACTTTGGGGAAACAACTAAGGCTTAGCATAACTTTTCACCCACAAACATATGGTCAGTCCTAAAGGACCATTCATCTCCTAAAAGCATGATTTATGTAGTTTCTTGGTAGTTGGGATATCCATCTAAGTTTGATAGATCTTGTCTACAACAATAGCTATCAGAGATGCATAAATATGGCACCATATGAATCTTTGTGTGGTAGGCATTACCGATCACCTCTTTGTTGGTATGAGGTAGGTGAGTATCACCTTTTTGGTCCTAAGTTAGTGCAATAGACTAAAGAGAAGATCAATGTGATATAGAAATAGTTAAAGGCAGCTCAGGACAGACAGAAGTTGTATTCTGATAACTTTCACAAACCATTAGAGTTCAAATTTGGAGACAGTGTGTATCTCAAGGTTTCTCCTTAGAAGGGAGTGTTGTGGTTTGGTAAGAAGGGTAGGTTGGATCCTATCTTTATGGGACCTTACCCTATCTTGGCATGAGTTGGAAAGGTGGCATACAAATTGAAGTTACTTCCTGAATTACACAAGTTTCACAATGACTTTCATGTTTCCATGTTAAGGAATTGTCATCCGGATACAAAGCAGATGATCAACCTATGGAGGTTGAGTTGGAGGAGGATATTTCTTATGTTGAGGATCCTGTGTTGATCCTAGATAAGCGTGTGTAGAAGCATAGGAAGAAGGACACAACCTGAGTGAAGGTTTTGTGGCATCACCATGGTCTAGAGGAAGCTACATGGGAGTTAGAGAATCAGATGCATAGGAAGTACCCGTCTTTGTTTGCATAAGATTTCAGGGGAAACTCCCTATTATGGTTTATGGTTGTAAGATCCTTGACCTATCTTAATGGTTAAATATGCTTTCTTATCTTAATTGTATGTTAAAATATTAACCAAACCCTAATCTATGATTTGATATCATGTGACAAAGCTAAGTTTCAAGTTTGGTCTTGTTTGGACATTTGTTGAGCATGTTTTGCAATATATGTGCTTATAAGAGCTTTTTTATGCAATTTCTCCATATCTACAATTTTTCTTGTAATTTTCACATGTATTTTGTGCCTCATAACTTTTCATATTATGTTTGATAAAGCTGCATCTTTGGGCACCTAGTTGCACCATCAAATTAGAGGTGTTATCTACCTTAGGTTTTCTCACCTAACTTGCCCTAACTCGATGGTTTCCTTTTGATATCTTGGGATCCGATGGTCCATGATGGGAGTGGATGATTTGATGGTTCTCTTTCATGGCTTGAGATTTGATGGTTTGCTTTGAAGTACCACCAAGATCGATAGTTGTTGCATATGGTGAGCACAACCGGTGTTAGTGCTAGGGTTTGCTTTGTGGCCAACTAAGGGCATGATCTGATGGCCTAGCTCATGCTTGAGCTCAATGGTTCTCCTGGGCTTGACATCTGATGGTCCCCCTAGATTCAAGATTCAATGGTTGACCTGGTTCTGCATGAACATGTGGTTTTGGCTTTGGACACATGGCATGCATGTCTTGACACCTCTACCTACCTTTATCTCTCACCCCCAAGCTTTATATACCTCTCTCCTTCCACCCAAACAAACCATTTACACACCCTCTTCATCTTCTTGCTTCTTGGAGGCATGTCCCTCTTTCTTGGAGGAGAAGAAGGATCTCTAGAGGTGGAAACTTGGTCAATCTTACTTTCATGTGCTTCTTGGGTTTGGAACTACCCTCTCTAGGAATGTTTGGAGCTTCCTAACCTTGTTTCTTGACCTAAGCAAATAAGATCACCACCTATATCTTCATTTTCCTTGCTTCCATCCTTCTTGTCTCTTCCTTCTTGCTCAAATCCATGGTATTCTTTGTGGAGCTTGCACATGTGGTTGAAGAACACCTTCTTTCTTCTCTTTTGACCTAGGGTTTCCTTGTTCTTGGAGGAAGCAACTAGCTTGGACGTGTGGAATGCTCAAGATAGGGTTTCTTCTCTCTCATCAAGCTACCTTGAGGAGAGTTGTATAACCTTCTTCACATTTATTACTTACCCTTAACTTGTTATGAATAGATCTTGCTCTAAAAATGTGGAAATAAGTAGAAAGATGATTTCCTTGACTAGGGTTTGAGAATATGTGGTAGTTCTTGAGTAGATAATCTTAATTGATGTACCTCTTAACCTAGCTCACATTTATTACTTGGAAGTAGGATTTATAGATCTTGTATGTCCATGAAATGATGGTTTTCTTGTTGTGAGAAATGAGGACTTTTTCTTATGTGTTCTGGACTGATTTCTCTCTTCGCTTATGATCTGATGGTTTGTCTTTTTTTGTAAACTGATGGTTAAGACTTAGTTGTTGTTTTGATGGTTTTTCTTATGCTTGAAAACTGATGGTCATGTTTACTCAAGAATCAATGGTCATGACACTCTCATAAAGTGATTCAATCAAAGGTTTCTTAAACCCTAACAAACAATGATTTTCCTTGATGTACAAGTTTTGATTTTGCCTCACCTTGAAACTGATAGTCTTCATGCTTTATCACAGCTAATGGGTTTCCTAGTGTCAACAACCTATGGCGTTACTAGGTGAATGCTTTGATGGTCTCACTAGGTGTATGATCTGATGGCTCCACTATGTGCATGATTCAATGGTTTTGTCTATCTTGAATCTGATGGTTTGATGTGAGGTCCATGCCTTGATGGTCTTTGGTTGATGCACATAATCCAATAGTTGTGATTGATATACAAGATCTAGTGGTTTTTGGTTTGGATATGAACATCCATGATCCAATGGGATGCTAGGTTCAAAAGTCCATGTTTTTCCTGAGTGTGTGTGTACAATCTGAGGGTTTATCTTTGAGCGATGATTTGTAACATCAATTTAATTCACTTTGTTGAACCTTATTTGAATGATTAGGTGGTAATAGTTTAATAATACCTACCCCCCTCTAATGTTGTAATGATGGAGGAATACTCTCATAATGTTATGGTAACCCTACTATGTTACCTTGTGAACATCATAGCACTTATGCTTGATGCAATATTATGCTAAACTTGTGTATCACAAGTTATATGATGGTTTGTTGAACCTTCTACAAGGTGTTGAAAGATAATGATGTTCTTACAGGAGATAACGTGAATGATCTACATGACCTTTGTCAATGACTTGATCCCCAATAGATGTGTAATCCTCTTAATGATGTGATAGGTAATTGTACCCTGTGATGATGTGATAAGGAATATATATCATACACTTTATATCTTCCAGAGTTCTTATATACCAATGTTCATGTAGAAATCTTATAGGGTTTGTATGCAACTTGATTGATGCAGTTGTAGCTCACCCAATTGGCATTAACTAATCAAGTGAAACTATAATCATGTAGTGCATGTCCTGTGTTGTAGAACAATTCCAGTGTTAGAACTTGTTGGGTAGGGAAACGAGTAATCTATAATGGAAACATGGAGTCACACATAGTTGAGTATGTGTGGGTGTAGGGAGGGTACATCCTTATCACCCTCATCCCAAGGTTATGGAAAATAGTCAAGGTTGTATCTCGAATGATTATGTATTTGTATATGCGATATGATTGAGGATAGTTATGGTTGTACTTCGGATGATAGGGTTGTACACCCTGATTCTAGTGTCGTGACCTATATACCAAGGGCAGACTAGGTTGATTGTAGCTTGACTAATATTTCATTACGACAGACTCATACAGACAAAGGGGAAGAGATCTTAGGATTCTAGCTCTCCTAGATCTTGTATGGAATTGATTATGACTCCATAATGATAAGTTGGAAGTTTGACTGGTATGTCTCAAGCTCCCAAGGGCTTAATAAAAGATATGATCTAGTTGTGTAGCATATTTGTTAGGGTTAAACAACGATTCACATCAGGTGATAACCCTTTCCTTGTCTCTTATAATGTTTAGTTGATGTATAATGTGGTAAGAGAAATCAATTGTTTAAAAGGTGATAGTTTTTACATGTTCCTTGAATATGATGCTAATCATTTAATACTATTATAATATATGTCTTATCTTCTTAATCTACGTAATAACATAAACAGATGTAATCAATAAACTTTGTTGAGAGTTATACCTTTCGTTGGGATAAGAGTCTCACCTTGTGGGTCACCACATCTTTTTAGGCGATCATCAACAACGTCATTAGTCTCGTGATGGTGAGGAAGAGTAGCTTGGAGATCAGTACGGGAAGAAGGTTGGCTAGAGTCTAGTGTGTCCTAGAGTCGTCCATGTACTCTCAGGTCTAGATAGGAGATGTTTCATAGATGATATGTATATCGACTCGAGTTTTTGGCAGTATGTTGATTTTGTATATGGCATGTATATGAGAATGATGCTTTTGTATACAGGTTGTGGCTGAGTCAACTGGATAGTTATGCAAATACATGATATTGTATGTTATCTTATGCAGGTTGTTGGACTTATATGTAAATGTTCCTAGACATGTTTGTGATGTTTAAATCAGTTTTAATTATCTCCTTTTTTTGGCTATGTGGTTGATTAGTGATCGGTCATGTTTTGGGTTTTGAGTAATCTTATTTAGTGTGGCGGTGAGCAATAGTAGCCATCAAGACTGGATGAAGATAGTAGCAAGTGAGAGAAGCAAGAGACATAGAAGAGAAGAATAATAAGCAGATATGATCAGCGCGCATCATAGGAAAGAAAGATGTGGGAGCCTACCCAATAGAAGATGTGGAAACACCAAAGAGAAGTCATGGTAGGCAAACACCCTAGATTTACATTGGATGTATAATTTGTATAAGAAATAGGAACTAAATGATAGTGGAAATGATTTTTTACTATGACAGTTTTATTAGAAATCAGAGATAGTTATATACACCAATTGTAATGACTGATTTATGTAAGATTTGACAATAAAAAATAATGACAAGTATTGTCACTTAAGGCTCTGATTGGTTTGTTGTAACTGGTCTGGAAAACTTATGAACTAGAGTTCCTAAAGTAGTTTTTCATAATTGGTTTAAAGTAAGTGCTGGAACTTGAGTTCTATGACTTTAGGTGAGTTACAAAGTTACATACAAAATAGAGTTCTTGAGTTCCCTCCTAAAAAGAGAAGAAAACAAGTTTTGGAACAATTGACAATATTTCATGTACAATTTTATTTTTCATTCTTCATAAATGACACATGTAAAATATTTGTGACTAGGAATGTTAGCAATGTAGATATGATTTATTGCCACTATCATAATGTAATATGACAAAATAGTATACACTATAAGTGGCACCATGTAAAACATTTTGCATTACAACTATTATTATCATTATGATCTATAAAATAAAATATATATAAACACTAATTACATAACATCATTGAAAAAATGTGTTTTATCTAAATATTTTTATTTTTCATGTTAAAACAATATGATGCAAAAATAATAATTAATTATAAACTACACAAATAATATACTAAAAATTGATGTTGTTCATTTTATTAAAAATTATGCACTAAAACTTTTATTTGGAAGCACATGAAATGTAGATACTATTACAATACTTGATACATATAAAATGGAAAAAAATTATTGTGATGTGATTTGAACCATAATATTTTTATTAAAATTATAAGTATACCACATTAATATATTTTTAAAGGAGGAACATACACATCATAACCACTTGTTAAGGTTATTATGGTTAAAAAATATTATGGTTATATACAGATATGATCCTTTTTCTATTTCTTTGTTATCCTTGTTTATTATATATGACACAGTAAAAAGAAACAATATTTTTAGTTGATTTATATATTTACACCTTTACAACAAACCAATCACATGGAAGTGAATGGAACTTAAGTTCCAAAAACTGAACTAAAATTCTCAGAAAATGAGTTCCATATAACTTATGACTTACACCAAACCAATCGGAGTCTAACATGACTTGGGTTAGGATTTATATCCTACTTTAACATTTACTACATGATTGTTTGTGTTCGTTCATTGTAAGTACTGATAGTTAGCTATATAAAAGAAAAAGATCGCATACAGATAAATGACTATCATCTATTTGCAATATTTAGTGTGGTAGCTATTCTTATATATATTGTGGTAGTTGGAATCTCACTTAATTTAAGTATTGTGAACTAAGGCATCTCCTCCGTAGATGAATGTTTTAATTTTGTAGTTAGTACTAGACAATTGAAATCATCAATGGAGAAGCATAGAGGTCCAGAAAACCAAATATCATTCTCATTGAAGAATACCATGATTCAAAATGGTGGAAGATGAAGTGCTCCTAACTACATATACATACCAATGTTGGTCAAATGTCACACACCTATTTTATAGAAGTGGCTACCTATTTCTAACCCATGCTTTGCTCAAGATCTCTTTAAATCGGTTGCAATTAATTGGATTGATGTGTATGTGTAGTTCAAAGACCATTGTAGACTTGCCAACTCTAATGATACATTTTCTATTTGCAACACGTGTCCCATGACAAAGTGGTAGAGCTTCCTTCATTTTCATTTTGTATATTAACATTTTCTAAAGGACACAATCATGGATACATTGTTCTTCATCGTATCTGCTTTTAACTATCTTTCAAAAGCACTTCATTAGGCATATGCAACCGATATTGCCATGACATTTTTGTGTTTGATCGGGATTTTTAATGCTTTGGTATACTTTACAATGAATTTATTCTCATTCTTTATTTTTAGAAAGACAATTTCATGTACTACTTGTTATGAGAAAGTATATTAGCTGAGAAGTGATGATACTATATTTGAGATTGTTATTGGATGAACACCTCTCAAATTGCAACATAATTTGGTGAAAGAATTTTCCAAATAATAAAAAATGGCCACTCATAAGTGGTCATTAAGAGGAAATGGATTAGGAGACCAAACATGTT